>OY757924.1:90521966-90616966 GCA_963585895.1 Sepioteuthis lessoniana | reverse complement strand
CCACCCCAGTAGGGTATATTGATCGTCTGTCAGGTCATGGCATACTTTAAATTTTTTCATATGGCTGAAATAATTGCATAACAGATTTTCTGGCGTAAATGATCAACGGAACACTTGGAACTTATTCGATATTAATTGCTTTGTAAATAAAAGAGGAGACTTGTGATGTTACGATAATAGTGGTAGGAAATAGACACAGTAAACAAAGTACTAACCTTGGATGAGACGGTTTACATTTGCCACAGCCTTAATACCCTTCGATAAGGTATGCATCAAACAGTTCTCTCTCAACTTGCGGGTAAATAGTAGGCCAGGCTGGACTTATATGTCAACCAGTCTATGAGAAAGAAACTTTAGAACATGAAACTCTGCATAAAATTGACCTTACGAGGTTCATACGATAAGTTTCCAGACTTTTTTCGTATGGGCACTTATTTATAGTACACACATGAAACTCAGGGAGCTATTTCTGCTGCACCCAGTATTTACCGACTAAAATAGCTACTTCATGAGCTAAGATCATTCGAGCATCTATTCCGGTGACGCGCCAGGTTTATTATGCATAAGCACGCAGTTTAAATGCAAGTACGGTTTAATTGTCAAAAACATTTCTATTTCAAGCTGTTCAGTTTAGTCAAGCGATTCAGTTTAGCATAAGTATGCTGTTAGTTCTATTTAACCCATAGATAGGGCCCTATCAGGTGCTACCAATCCGGACTAGAGTGGACCTGGGAGCAATGGCAATGAAGGGGTACTCTGCATTCCCCAAAGCTTCGGCACTAATGGAACCTCACCATCAGATTGTTTAGTGTCATATACAGGACACTCGTTGGGGGGGGTCTTACCCCTCAGCAGTCGGTGAGGCAGTGTTATTCTACAGCCCCAGCCGACTGGGCAAGGAAAAGTATGAACACCTTTCTACGTTTACGCGAATCCCATTCAACTATTTTAAAAAAAAGTTTTATTTGTATTTTCTATCAAAATAATTTGTGATTGCTTTTTTCATCTCATCTCACTCGTTTGGTCATCTCCCCCGTCGATGGGACGAAAAATACTCTGACTGTATCCCTTGAATAGGTGTAAGAAACGCCCCCCCCCCGCCGCAAATAAAAGATGTCCTTGGAAGGACAATAAGCTGCATATGATAGTGTAGCACCAGTTCCGTGGAGTGTGGAGAGTTGAGAGTGTAGAATGGAGAGTATCTTTTCATTGCTATTAATCCCAGATCCACTCTGTTTCTGACTCAGAATAGTAATACCTTTTAAAACTATTCAACCATTTACAGATATAAATTATTAGTAATAATTTGAAACTGTATAATTTTTTGTAAATTAATTCTATTTGGTTAGAATATTTGATATCACATTACCGCGTGCATAAAATAAAATAGGATAAAATGAATAAATTTGTAAGAAACCATTAAACAAAACATATTGTTATGAATGCACAATGAATGTGATTCCTTTACCTTTTGGAATTAAATAACCTCGCAAGGGTTGAAATGCAGTTAAAATCGATCAATTAACTGAGTCAATAAAATATACTAACGAGATAGAAGCAAGAATTAGGAATGTAGAAGAAGCTCAAAGTAAGATTTTAAACTTATGCCTCATTACCACGGTAATGCCTGATTAGACACACCAGCCAAAAAAGGATCGTAACACAAACTGTCATGAAAAGTTTCTAATGATTTTCGAATGACAATGAGTAAAGTGACTTGAATTAAGTTTCAAAAACAATTAAAAAAATATCAATAATTTTTACGTCTTTGTACTATGTATAACACCGCTTTGGTTGCTGTCTTCTCTAACCTTCCCAAGTATTTGTCACATTCAGTAAAGTGTTAAGATCTCAACCAGATTTATGTATCTATTCCACGAGTGTATACTGTTTAATTCCAATAATTACATCCTGTGATTTTCTGAGTGAATTTCAGAATCAATTCTTCCGTATGATATATCTTTATGGGTGTATTTCAATGCACACGATTTGAACTAATGACTAATGAAATAACTAAGAGTTCCTGGTGTAGAATATATTTAGCGTCAACACAAAAAACATGTTTCTCTTTTTAGAAATGGGAATAATATCAGTAGCAACATTCCATAAACTCAAAACCTTCATCATCGGATGTTTACACAAAATTCTGTTTCTGAGAAAATCACAGATGAAGAAGTTTAGAAAAATACAAACTAGAAACTAAACATAGCACTTATCCTGAATAGATAGAGTAGAAGATTCGGTCATAGCTTCCTTAAACCTGTAAGTAACATGATATGATAATGAATCCATTGAGAAAAGGAAAGAGGAGAAAATCTAAAACGATTGAGATTTAAATGCAAAGAAGCAGTGCTTTCTGAAGGCGACTGGAGAATATTGCTAAGAGTTGAATGCACAGGGGAATCATGGTTGATACCTACGCTTTTCATGAGGCAACGAGCTTGGTAGTTCTATACAAGACACAGTACATTGATTGTGGCCTTAATTACGCGTGACTATCACATGCATTTCTGAAGAGTTGGTTTATCAACTCCCTCCGTGCCCACGATGAGTTTAAAGGATTCACCAAATCACAATCTATCCGGAACTGCTGACGGTTTGGTGGTTGAGAGGTTTGTTTGAACGAGTTGCCTATGCGTTAGCAACTCAAAAACAAGAAAAATACATTGTAAATAATTAACAAATATTCATTAAAACTCGATGGTGTAACAATATATATATATATAGAGAGAGACATTTTAGCGCTTTTTGATGTATCTGAGAGACAAACAAAATGAGATATCTGGCTGGAGGTATCTTTCAATGTGATTCAATTTTTTTTTAATGTTCTGAAAAATATTGAATATTACGGCTAAGGAAATCTATCAATAAACATCGATAATCTCAGACTACCCAATACGACAAGCAGTTGAGAGTAAACACAGTGATCGAAATAGTCAGACAAAGACAATATAAGAAAAACGGAGAAACTGACGCAAAAGTATCAAAATATAATCGGAAGAAAATCAAGGGAATTGGCTCTAAAGAACCAATGTATAAAGAATATAAGAAAAGAAAGGAAATCGACCCAATAGAATCAATGAAACGATGAAAGACCAAGAAATTGATCCAATAGAATTAATGTATAAGAGTAAGAAAGACAAAGCAAACAGTTCTAAAGAAACAATGGATAATAGTGAGAAAGACAAGGAAATTTTCTCTAAAAATCAATGTATAAGAGTCAGAAAAAGATAATGGTTCTAATGAATCAATGAATAAAGAACATAAGAAAGAAAAAAATAGAATGGGAAATATTAAGAAAGCCAAAGTAATTAGTTCTGAGAGATCAATGTATATTATATTAAGCAAGAAATAGCCTCGAACACTCAATGTATAATAGAGAAAAAGACTCAACGCATAATAGGAATAAAACCATCTCTGTGTAATTCCAAGAAAAATCTTGATATTTTTAGACAACTCAAATGCAAGAAGCAGATGATAAGTCTATTATAACAACATAGAAACATGATAAAAGTTTCAAACAGTTGGGAAAGGGTAGGAACTATTTTTTTTCTATTTAGCTTCATATCAACGCTTGAGTAACTCATCTAAACAAAACTTACGACGTACACTTTTTTTTTAACTTCCTACTAAATGTTTGTCCCATTTTTTCACGTCACCCCGAATAATGATTCATGTTAGAAAACAATCCCCACCCACAAGATAAGCTCATGTTGACCGGCCTGAACAAAATCTACTGGCGCTAGTGATGCCTTCTAGGCAAAATTGTGAGAGAAACGATACAAATATTCTTAAGCATTTTTTTTCCTTCTAAATATACTTGTTTCTCTACCAGTCTTTAAATCTACGAATAAAATCACGTATCCTTTTAAGCATAACCTTAAAATAAAATCTTAGTAACATAAAAATAACACAACAAAAAACCCCAAGCAATGAAGTCTTTGGATCACGTAGAAAAATTCAAACAAGATGAGAAAAAGATCAGACCATATTATATATCATGACCTGAATATGAATTATAAACTTTGCAGTTATCATTATATTTGAAACTTAATATTCTCTGGATAACTTGCAACTATATATATATATATATATATATATATATATATACGCGGTGCATACGATTAGTTTCCAGACTTTTTTTGTATGGACACTTCTATTGATAGTACACACATGAAACTCTAGTCCCCTTCGAAGTAATCCTCTCCGGCTGTAAGGCACTTGTTGTACCAATCCCACAACTTCTGGAAGGCCCCATGGAAGTCCTCTTGTGTGAGCGTGTCAATGACCTTCGTCACAGCCTCTTTCATCTCCTCAATTGTCTCATAACGACAGCCTCTGAGCTTACGATGATTTTAAATGCCCATACGAAAAAAAGGCTGGAAACTTATCGTATGCACCTTGTATCATAAACTTCTTTTCCCTCTAGATTCATATTTCATGCAGTACTTACTCCCATTGTATTATAAAGGGTAATGTGAGTTGCACACACACACACACACACACACACACACATATATATATATATATATATATATAAAGAGAGAGAGAGAGAGAGTAAAGTTGTTGATCTTTGTCGAGGAAGACTCGAAGCCTCCCTTTTCAATAGCTACTACACCGAGGTGTAGGCGAGGGCGCAACTCCATTCCCTTGATTAATCCTCTTTACCCTTGATCCTTACCTTATAATGCTGAGTGTTAAGCAAAGCTGCATCTTGTACCATTTTTTGAGTCTTTGTTATAACTCGACCTGGGATTGAACCTCGGACTCCCGGACAATTAGCGAACACTCTACTCATTTAGTCTATTCAGGTTTTTCAATGTCGTATCTTTATCTATATTCATGAGCCCTACTGCGTACTTTTTCGACTTCTCTCTTTTTTTTTTAATGAATCACCAAATAGTATCATTAAATCAATATTTTCAATAAAGGTGAAATAATATCGACTTTCATTTGAATCGATTAGAATGGAAATTTACGGTCAAATACACACGGCCATCTTTTTCTTTTAATACCAAACGTTCGAATGGAGCGACAATTGCTCCACGGAAAGGTCGTATAAATCATATTAATCATCATTGAACCTATATTGAAAAGGAAATATTTATAACGTATAAACATGAAACTGTGAGTAAGAATATGACTTATATTTTTGTTTGAGGTTATGAATAATCTATTCTGTAAAGAGATGCTCATACCAAGGGCATATTAAATCTAGTTGGAACATTATGCATTCTGGAATATCCTGGATATAATAAATTTCTGAACAAAAAGTGAATCGATTTAGTGCAGAAACACGAACAAACATCTTTTACATCGTTTATCACCAATATTCTACGTATTTCTGACCGTTCAGAGAATAAAAGCCAATAAATGTTGAATGTTTATCACGTTATGAATAATCCCTTGTCGAATTATGGTCACTTAGCAACCTTTTTTTGTTTTTCCATTAACTGTAACTGACACAACGGAATTAAACATTAATATTCTAGTTTTTAAACTTACTCTTCTGTATTTGCACTAATTACTTTTGACACACCTTTTCTTACTTTTATCAGTGTAACTTACAAACTACATATCTGTGTGTGTGTGTGTGTGTGTTTGTGTGTGTGTGTGTGTGTGTGTGTGTGTGTGTGTGTGTGTGTGTGTGTGTGAACTTAGCAATCGCAACTTTAATTTTCACGTTATGACAACCATCGAACGACGAGGAATTTTTTCAAAGGCAAATTCATTTTATCTCTTACCTCTTGACGCTGTTTGAATGGGCTTTAATTTCGTTATATCAGTCGAAAATGAGTTCTTCAAAAAATAAATAATAAATAAAAGATCTTTATATTATTTATTGAAAATATAATTCAAATTTTACAAAAAGGAAATAGAATAAACTGATTTTTGCTGATTTTTAAATTAATATGTAATCCACTTTCATATTTTTCAATGCACTTTTTCCTTACACATTTGAGTGTAAACAACTTTACAGATATAAAAATCTCCACTTCTTTTATATTTGATATTAATAATTTATTTTGTAGTTTTTATCAATTCATTCTTCAGAATAATAAACAATGAAATTATTTCATGTTTAAGATATTTTGTCACTTATTTTTCGAAGGTCTGTGGACATACCCAATATTCTTTAAGAGATAAATCATCTATTCCTTAATTTAAGAATTATACATTCATTCTGAACCCTTGGAAATGTCAAACAAGATATTCTTTTTTTTGTATCAATATTTTGTTTAAATAAAGGAAACTACATTCATCCTATTTGAATGTCATAAAGATGATACTATTGTGAAAGTATTGATACATACTTTGCTGAGATAAAAATGAAAAAAAAAAGATGCTAAAAAATGAAGAGAAATAATCAGTTTTTATGGAAAAGTTTCGTTCCTAATTGATGGTTGCAAAATATCTTGAACTACAAGTGGCAAAGGCCATTTCATATATTCGTACAAATAAGTCTCAGCATCGTAATTCCACCCAACTATTTTATGCTTCAAATGATTACAACTTAAGATAGGAGCGATATTACTTACTGTACCTTTTCGAAAAAAAATGATTGGGAAATAATTATGAGTTTTCGAAATGGCTATTGTGTAATATATTAAGAATATTACAGGTTGTCCGGATATTCATGGTTGAATATTTTTGATGTAAATGATGTAAGACTTAAAAGATATTAATTTGGTGCTGTGTTTTCTTAAATAATATAATTTTTTAATAAATAAATAAGTTGCAATTTTAAGAAAGCAATTATAAAGATAGAAAATGTACTTAAATAATTGTTTAACTTGCAGAAAATCATTCAAATTGCAAACACGACTGAGTTGGAGTCTCATTGAGTACCTTTTTAACAAGGCATTATGCCATATATGTCTCTCAGACGAAATCAACAAGTTGGAAACATAAGAACAAAATGAATAAATACATTTTAAACGATACAAATCTTTTCGTGACCTACTCATTTTAAGATATATATATATATATATATATATATATATATATATATATATATATATATATATATATATCACAATAAGACTTTTTTCTAAGTCCAATACAGAACCCAGGGCATCCTCAAAGTCTATAAAAATTTTGCTTATTGAGAGGTGGTAGCAGATTGGAAATGTTTAGCTTCCATGCTTCTAAAACAGTTATCATACCAAGATTAGATAATTCAGCTTTTTAACTTCTTCCTCAAAGAGTTGGATTAATCTGCAACGCAGTCAATCTTAACTGCAACCACTAATCACATTTTCACCGAATGCCGAATGACTTTATTAAGCCCCTCTATACACACACACACACACACACATATATATATATATATATATATATATATATATATATATATAAATATATATGGTTGGATGGGTTTCTGGCATATCAAACTCTGTAGGTTATTTATTGCCAAATTCTGTTTATGTATATATATTGAATATATATGATTTGAAAACTAATAGTTTGTTGGGAAAATTTTAAAGAAGCCAAAGCTCATGTGTTTGCACACTGTTAGATGATTTCATCTATTGCAATCTAATAATAATAATTCTGTTTAATATAAATTATTTGTTTGCACACAGTTAACTGTTTTAAAATACTGTTATGCATCAGTAATCATTGTATTCAACAGCAGTCATTTGTTTGCGTACAATTAAACAATTAAACAGTTCTGTTTCTTACAGTTTGGGCACAAACAGGTACGATCACTTCGGTTCAGAGTGGCCTGGGAGTAATGGCAATGAAAGATTACTCCACAGTCTCCAAGAAATACTTCACATTCCCCAGAGCTCTAGGATTAAAGCCTCGCCACCTAATTGTTTTTTATCATATCAAGGAAACTCGTTAGGTGGGAAGGTCTTACCCCACTGAAGAGATGCAGTCAGCGTATTCTACAGGCAGAGCCGACTAGGCTGTAAAAATTTTATTTCCTACAAAATTTCTATTACCCACCTACCTTTATATATATATACACACACACACACACACACACACATATATATATATATATATATATATATATATATATATATATATATATATAATCTGTAAGGGAATAGTTTGTAGGTAACATTATTTTTCAGCTGAGATATTGTGTAAGATATAAAAAAACTTGAATAATTAATCAAATATAGAAATGTATAATCGATAAAAAAGCTGAAAACGTATGCTTATATATATATATATATATATATATATATATATATATATATATATATATATATATATGTGTGTGTGTGTGTGTGTGTGTGTGTGTGTGCGTGTGTGTGTGTGTGTGCTTTCATAATTTTTGAATCTATTAATCATGTTCGATTAATTCTTCAAGCAGTTTTTTGATATTTCACAGTTTTGATATAAACTAGTAATGATGCATGTATTGAATCAAGTAATGGTCTTTATGTGATATATTTGCTGAACAGAATGTATGTGTTAAAAGAGTACCCTCCCACATCAATGTTTGATGTTGAATCTAGATTGCAAAGCATGGCCAGTCGTTGTCATCCAGAAAATGTTCCGGTCGAACTCTTTGCTCAGTGAAAGGTATTTACTCTTTGAAATGCGTCATTCCAATTGGGTAGTTTCTTATTTCAGCGTGTTACAGGGGTCGTTTGTTCACTTTCCTGCTATTCACGAAAATGAATTCTCTTTGAATCCAGCCAAATACAGAAAACACTTTTTTTTCCTGCAAATAGATTTCTCTCAGAACGAGATATTGGACACCATCTTGAATCTATCCACGATTTGCTTCATTGATTCTTCCCAAGATTTGCTTCATTTAATAAAATCCACTTCTCACGACAATTGCTATCTTGTCCAATAATCATAACAACCATCATCATTATCATCATCAAGTTGTTCTGACAACTCTAATTTCTTTGACTCTATCCGTCTCCATCCGTCTCGATCATCCATCCCTCTTGGCAGACCTTCCAAATTACACACAGTGTCTGCACGGAGTTGATGTTCTTACTGGTTGGTTAACATTGGCGCGTCCATGTGTAGGGGTCCGTAGAAGAACGTCAAAGCTTCACCAGTGGTGTCACGCATGCTTTGTTCGTCTTACTTGGATGGTTTTTGAGATGGGAGGTTAGAGGTCAATACAGCTGTTGTTTTGACGGGTGTTACTTCTAAGATTTGTTCAAAACCGCATGCAACATTCTTGTTTAGTTTCCATCCTTTTTTTTTTCCATGCATTTTCTTTGCGTCCATCAGATGGATAGAAATATATTTTTAAAACTATATATTTACAGATATCTGTCTTTTTAACATGTTATAATAAAGGGCACAAATGAGATTCATCTTTATAATTGTTTACTAATTTTTAATGGTTCTTTATTTTTTGGTACAGTTTTATGAAAGTTTTGTTTTTAGACGTATGTTTTCATTTTCAAGGACAAAGTTAAAATGTTATTGCTTCTGAATTCAGAGAAGCTTTTATGTATTTGTTTTTCATTTTAGCAGTTTTTAGATATAAATTTAAATGTATATTTTTCCATGTTTTTAGTATAACCTTAGCAAACAGTTACATCTTGTATTGACCTCTTGCGATTTTATGTAATTTGATTGGTTGACCGGTTTATTGTGTTTTATGCCATATCATATCTTTGGGGATGGGGTCTTACCCTCTGCAGAGATGCAGTCGGTGTATTCTGCGTTTGCAGCAAACTGCATTAATGGGGTTTGAGTCAGTATATTTATTAATTTTCTAAATTTATTTACTGAACAGTTTCTAGGTTAGAATAACTCACGCATAAAGTAAAAAACAAGTTTGAAGTAGGAGTATAAAATGTTGCATCTGTGAAGTGGGATCTTGTGATTTATTGGCTTATAAAGCTTCTTTGTTAACAGGTGGCATTGTGTTTATATTTACAGTTATTCCAAAGCTTTATGTCCCCATATAACATTAATATTGGCCCACTTGAATATATAGTAGATGGAAATTTTGGAGGGAGAATCTATTCAGAGAAAACAATGAGACAGAATCAATTCGGTGAGGTTTCTCTGACTGAACTGAATAAGTCAGTTCGCCTCCAACATAGCAAGGCTACTCAAACAAAAAATGCTTAGAAAAACCTCGTACGGGGGGAAGTGAACATTTTCTTTCAATTTTGACCTCTTTCCTTCTAAAAAAAGATCCAAAGTAATATAATAATGATTAACTTCTCTCGACATTATAATCATCTTACGTTACTTCGCGATATAACAGCCAACCGCACCAATGTAATATTATATATGAATTTATATGAATAGCCTTTGTAAGTAATTTGTTCATCATCGGTTTTGTTGTCTGTGAAGTCACTCTGTTATGATTTTTACATGTGAGAATGTTGAAAAATAGATGTCTGATGTTTGTGAAAATATATATTTGAATAGTCAGCAATGGAGTTTCAAATCATCTTGGACTATTTGACATCAAAGAAGGAAGTGGATAAAGATGAATCTCTGAACATATTTGAAGAAAAATATCTCCGATTCAAATCAGACATTATCCCCTAAGACTCAAGAGGGAAAAAAACAATAAAACCTTCTCAAAATCATAAAGATATTTCTTGCGTTCTAACTTTTCTTTCACACACACAAAAAAACAAACAGCCCTTTTCAAAGATGGACGCGGGTTGCCTCTTTGCCTGCGGTGATATATCCTAATAATCTCTCTTGTTTATTACAACAAACATCTGACTTAAATCAGACGCATCAAGTGCCAAAGTTGAAGTGTCAGCTGTGTAAGTACTGTCTTCTATAGTACTTCTCTGTTCGAAATCTCTATTATACAAGCAAGGGTACAATTTCTTGATGAATATCAATTAAAAATCAGAGACAAATACAAATAAAGATATTGGTATAACCTACATTAAGTTTAAATTGACACATAACTATGAGGATGGTGTACTCATGGAGAACTACACTTTATATAAAGATATAGTTCCATGTGACGACAGAGAAGGCAAATATAATTGATACCTATTTTGTTTATTATTTATGCAGACTGATAAAATCGCATCATTTTAAAACACGAAATGATCTGAGAGTATCCGTAATGTGTAACTTTGAAAGATTGGCTTAAAATCAATGTGGTTTTATCTCTTTTCATCTCTCTTCTGACTTTCTGAGTTTGTTATCCAAATAAATCTTTCTCCAGCCAACCTTAATTTGCCTTTTTATTGGTCAGAGTGAAAAGAGAGTCATGAGTATTATCGTTATATACGATGCTTTGTTTTATAGCATAAAACATCAAGATGGAATAAATATAATAATATTCTTAAAAGCTGACGTAACATTGATTAGAGAAGCCCGAAAATATATCAGTTAAAAGTTGTGCTGAAACAATGACAATGGAGGCAGTAGTCTGAAAACAAAAAGAAATAAGATGCTTCCCAAAACCTCAGGTAATTTGAAAAAAGTGACCTGTCACTGTTCCTTGCGTTTTCCGTGTCTAGGTAGACATTTCTTACTTTTCGGTTTTGTGAGAAAAATAAAATGCATTTTCAATCAATGTTTTTCTTTTAGGACGTCAACCCGTGTAGTCGGTTCCTTGACGTTTTGAGTAGGATTTTCTTTATACATACAACACGACCATAAACATACAATCAGCTTAGATATTAAATAAATACATCTTTATATTTTTTATTCTAAAACATAAATAGATTGATTGACAGACGGTAAATATGAATTTACTACAGTCACATTCGATCAACCTTTTCCACTGCCAAATGCAGAACTCAGGCCTTCCATAAAGTCTATAATGGAACTTACTCTGATATTCTTGTCCTTTATATGTTTAAAAAAAGATTTGTGTACAGAATCTTCCTTCTTTTATACTGATTGTACAGCCTGTCCTACTATTCATTCATAATTTTGAGTGGAGAGATAGTTTCATGACTGCATTAAAGGCATTAGCGTAGAACAATGAACTAAATTCAGTTTGCGGATTCTCTATTACGCTACTCACAGAAGGCGAAGGAGTCGATTAACTGACTCAAGAAGAAAAAAATGTACAACTAGAAAGAAAGAATGAAAGAAAGAAAGAAAGAAAGAAGGAAAGAAATAAAGAACTAATCTGTTTATATAGGCATGCAATTATATATACTTAAGAATATATGTAAAGATCAACTTACCATGAATACCGGTTTCGTCTTTGAAATGAATGTAAAATTCCAAATTTTTTGAGAACTTTTCCTGATATTCACGCCTGAAAGATAAATTGTTATTAAACTCTCAGGAATTTTCAAAATTCTCTTCCTGTATAAAATACGTAATTTCTATCAGGAAACAGTTAAGGTGAATGCTTTGAAGTCATCTACACAAGAAAGCTACTCCACGTGTCTATCATTCCCAAAATTCACACATACACACGTACACACAAACACATTTGGTATGTTTAGTTGAAAGATAAATTTTCGTGGTCTGGGAACATGTACCAAAATAGAAAGTCCCTTTACTCCAATGTACCAGTACTCACACACGTTCATAAGACTTTCTACTAACGAAGCTGTAAGTCTCGGGTGAAATTCGCAAAGCGTGATTCCCATGGGGTGTGGCCAAGGAGACATCCACTTGAAATTTCATTTTAAGTGATCATTTAATGGAAGGTCAGGACACTAGTAGAACTAAGAAGAGCGTTGTTTTTAGTACTAAAGTTGAAGAAGTAGAATAGATTTGAATTTTGTAAGTACGAGAGAAAAGCCCCTGAAACACAAAAAAGTGCACCCACGCACACATATATAAATTTATGTGTATATGAATGTGGGTGCGTGTGTGTGTATAAACTGAAAAATATCATGTTATACTCATGTTCACCCCACAATAACAAACAATCACACACGTGCGTGCGCACGCACAAACACTCACAAAACCACACTTGCAAAAACTACACATGCATATGTGGAAGGATAAATTTATTAAGAAGTCGACACTATAGCGTTTCGGTTCTACTGAACCATCATCAAGGCCATGAGGGGTGATATTAGCGATGTTAAGTCAACGATGGATGTTTAAAAATCAAAAATACAAAAAAATAGGGGAAAATTTTGTATAATAAGAAAAAGTTGGCCGTTTAATTGGTGAATCAGCGTTTGTTGTTTTAAATTACGTCATTTGACTGATTCACACTGTGTGTATGTGTGTATGTGTGTGTGTGTGTGTGTTTCAGTGTGTGTGTGTGTGTTTCAGTGTGTGTGTGTGTGTGTGTAACTGTGTGCGTATTAATGAGCATAGCAACACTCCGATTTTATGAAAAAAACAAACAAACTCATTCATGAGTACGCTCAAGCCCATGAAGAAAACTAAAAAAAAACTCATTCATGAGTACGCTCAAGCCCATGAAGAAAACTAAAAACTTAAATTGAAAAATGATACTCGTAAAAAAAAAGAATTTGGAGATATTTATAGGCATCAGCATGCAGGTTAAATGTGGTAGAGTAGCACATTGCTTATCCCGAGGAGATAAAACGTTTCCTACTCTCCTTGACTTTTTGCCTGGGACATGTTGCGCACAGAAAAGATACAATGTTAAGAATACTCTTAGGGACTATCAGTACTGAAACGAGAAGGGGAAAAAAATACGAAACTTCGTCTGCTACTCTGCTAGATAAATGCGAGTTTTTGTGCGCCGAGATGTTTCCGTAACTCCTTGCATATATATTAAGAAGGGGTTGTTAGGTTAATTCGTACCCCATGCATTTTTGCTGCATATGAATAAATCGAAGAGGATACACAGATTTACAAGATATTTTGAACAAAGCTTAAAATATATTAAATACTGCTTTCATTGATATATATATATACATATGTGTGTGTGTCCGTGCGTATCTTTCTTTATTTCTCTCTCTCTCTCTCTCTGTATATATGTATTATATATATATATAGGTGTGTCTTGTATATGTATTTTTTGTGCGTGCGCATGTGTAATACATACATATATATATAGTCATCTACAGACAGACTGTTTCGTTATATCAAAACTCTTCAGTGTGGCTAGACACGCAGGACGCTCGAAGCCGGGATCGAAACCCGTCCAACTTTACGTTAGACTAAGTTTCAGACCTCTCGGCCACCAAGCGGACCACGTTGGCTTAGGGAATTTTTAAGGTATTTATTTACAACAACAGCAGCAGCCGTTTGTTTACATTTTTTATACCCTATCGGCTACCAGAGTGCCCAATTCTTTTGAAGAAATATATATATATATATATATATATATATATATATAAGAAGATAATATATATATTTAGAAGATATATATATATATATATATATATATACTGACAAGATATACACTTATATATATATATATATATATATATATATAAGTGTATATCTTGTCAGTGAATATATATATATGTGGGGGGGGTTATGACAAATCAACTATTGTAGGTCATTTAATGCCAAATCCTTTTTGTTGATATATCAAATACATGGGTTCTAAACACATTTTGCAGATAACATTTTTAAACAAGCCTGAACTCATTTTTTTCTACAGAGTTAAAGGATTTAACTTAATTTTAAACAATTCAGCTTAGAGTAAGTGCAGTCTTTGTTTACATAGTTAAATGTGAAAACAGTTATATTTCAAACAACTCAGTTTAGCATGTTAACAAAGATAAATGGCTCCAGGTCTTGCTATGTATCACTAGCATCTTAATTATACCCCAGTAATTTGTTTACACACAGTTAGATGTAAAAACTGTTCTCTTTCAAACAATAAGTGTATCTGAAGTACACTTTTTTGTTTACAAATAATTAAAATAAACAGTTCAATTTCAGCTATTTCAAACAATTCAATTTAGCATAATTTTACATTTTAAGTGTCAAACAGTTCTGTTTTACCCTCCTAAGTGCTATCACAGAGTGGGCCTGGGAGTAATGCCAATAAAAAGGTATACCGTATTCATCAAAGCTACAGCATTACGGAAGGCTCACCATCAAATCGTTTAGTGACATATCAGGACACTCATTGGGGAAGTCTTACCCCTCTGCTGAGATGCAGTCGGTATATTCTGCAGCCCCAGCCGACAGGGCCATATATGTGTGTGTGCGTTTGTGTGTGTGTGCGTATCTGTATGTGTATGCACATTTGTCATATATATATATATATATATATATATATATATAATTTACGGTTGCCGTATGAGTCAGCCGGGTTTTGATCTCAGCTTCGAGAATCTGGCCGGCCAAGCCACAGTGAAGAGTTTTGATATAACGAAACAGTCTCTGTGTGAATGATTATATAATTATATAGTCATATATATTGAATTCCATCTGACGAGATTGAATAAGCGAAATAGATCTATTATGTAAATGGAATACTATTTCTAAATTTCTTGTTTTTTAAACAAAAAAAAAAACAATGAGTGAGTGTGCGTGTATGTGTTTCAATATGTGCTTCTGTTTCATAGATATATAGATCTCTCTCTCTCTCTCTCTCTCTGTATATATATGTGTGTGTGTGTGCGCGCGCGTGCGTATGTGTGCGTGAGTCTGTGTGTGTTCATATATACGTATATATATATATATATATATATATATATATATATATATATATATATATATATATATATGTTTCATTGAATAACAAAGACAAAAATACCCCAGTTACCCTGTTTTTATCCAACTCTGCGTTGCCATATTTGTGTTATGTTATAAAAAACTGTCAAAACTCATTTTAAAAACAATACAATATACACAAGCAAGCAACACCTGATGAAGGGTCTAAAAGCGCTTGGGACAATTTTGGGAAATTCATCTACCAATTCCAACCTATAACTAAGATACTTATCAGGAAACTTGAAAGGATCTTAAAAAAATTATGTTGACAAAATTTGTCTTTATGTTTTAATGAAACGGGTTTAAATGAACGAACGACTACTGCTTACCTACACACACACACACACAGGCGTATATATATATATATATATGTATATACGGATGTGTTGGTATGTATTTGTATGTGCGTATGTGTGAGTACGTGTGTATGTTTGTGCATCTGCATATGCGCTATATATTTATATAGATAGGTTTTTCTGTGTGTGTGTGTGCTAAGAAAATGACATTGAACCATCAGTTCGCACACACTGATGTGCATACACACACGATCTAAGAGAGGAAGTCAGTCTAACGCTTTCTTTAGAAATGGAACCGACGAACAGAGTTCAAATCCCCGACTTGTTTGTTTGTGTTATACTTCATGTTAATGCCCTTGAGAAAGGCATAGATCCATTTGTTATTCCCCGTTTATAAGTTAATAGTCAGGTAAACAGGGTCTTTTAACCTTGGTTAGGTGGTTAGAAGAAAGAAAACAACTGGTTGAAATTAGCTTGCGCTGCATCCTGCTGGTGACAGACTACTGCACGTAGCTAGAATAGAGACCCATTCATCTACACGCGATATCACGCACGCTCTTACGAGCACACATACACACAAATATATATGCAAACGTTCAAAATGAAACTATTTCTAGTGGTTCTAATTTGTGTGTTAAACCACACACACACACACACACATGCATATATATATATACAAGGATCATTAAATAAGTTTCCAGACTTTTTTTCGTATGAGCCCTTTTATTGATAATAGACACATGAAACTCTAGTCCCCTTCGAAGTAATATCCTCCGGCTGCAATGCACTTGTTGTACCGTTTTAACAACTTCTGGAAGGCCCTATGGAAGTCCTCTGGTGTGAGCGTGTCAATGACCTTCGTCACAGCCTCTTTCATCTCCACAATTGTCTCATAACGACAGCCTGTGAGCTTAGGGAATAACCAAAAGTCACAGGGAGCTATGTCTAAAATATAGGCGGGGGGGGGGCGAAGAACTGTGTTGATGCCCATCTTGGTCAAATAGTCTGTGACAAGGAGGGAGTTGTGGACTGGTGTATTACCACTGACCCGATTTGAAGAGTGCTGGCCTCTTCCGACGGAATCTCTCCTGATCTCCCTTAAAACCTTAACATAGTAACCCTCGACCTTTGGCCAATCAACTCTGGTGTATTGACTTCCCTTTTTCCTCCCACACCTGTCATCATCCCTCACAGACTCCCTGCTTTCCTTGAATCTCTTATGCCGCTCAAAAACTGATGCTCGATTTATGTATGATGTTCCAAAAGCAGACTGAAGCATTCCATACGTTTCTGACGTTTAAAACAGAATTTTATTGCATATCGTTCTTCTAAAGTGTCAGATTGCATTTTCGAAATTCACCAGCTGTGACAATCAGGCTTTAGTAGGGTGTATTCCAATTGCTGTTGTAGCTGTTCATTGTAAGCTGAAATCATAAAAATTAGTCAGTCATCTCAGAAGATGTATAGCAATAACATAGTGAATTTCCAAGAGTCTACGACAATTTTAAATGCCTGTACAAAAAAAGTCTGGAAACTTATTGAAGGCACCACGTATATATATATATATATATATATATATATATATATATATGCGTGTGTGTATGTCTATGCATGTGAATATGTGTATTTATGTGGATAGATTCATCATTTGCTTCTTACTTTCAGACTCCTGAGATAACTGGAAATTCTTGATAATACCTAACGTTGACTTCATGGAATGTTTTAAATATACTGGGAGTGCAAATCGCACTTAGTTCGATGGTTGACTGGTATCAAAATTAAAATTAATCAGGAAGCTCTTCAGAAAATGGGAGTGAATGCAGGTGAGCTAGATTCTTAGAGGAAAATGTTATCAGAAATAACCTATTTATATACAGAGCAAAGATTTTTGGCAACTATAGGTGTGGAAGTCGAAATGAATACGAGGAACAAATTGTTAAAAAATGTCTATTTTATCTTGGAAATAATTTTTACAAAAAATCCAACCTCAAAACCCCAAAACAAAACAAACTCAGTCCAGCTACTCAGAATTGGAAGTACACCGATTTTTCTACATAAGAATATAATTTTTTTTTATTTTTTCATTTTTTTTCCTCATACAACGTGTAAAAGCACCTGCCGCCAACCAGGGATAATAACACAATTTCGGTAGCTCAAGGCGGTACAGCCACTCCTGGCGCTACCAAGCAGCTTTTGCCACCGGACAGACAGAATTATATATATATATATATATATATATATATATATATATATATATATACGCCAGATCAATTAAGAGCAGAAACTCCATTGGACGTTAATCTTCATTTTTAGAGTGCAGTTTGTGATTATTATACACATATATATATATATATATATATAGTGACCAAAAAAACAAAAAAACCAAACAGAACCCATATATTTTTTACTGAAATTCATAAATTCAATTGTAGCCTTTTCTTTTTTTAGGATATGAAGTAAATTTTGTGCATGAAAAATTGGGACCATAGTATTCACCAACATGTCCAGAAGTTCGAGTGTACAAAGTTAGAATTATTTTGCTTTATTTTTGTAGAAGTAATAAAAAAAGTATATGGGTTCTGTTTTTTTTTTTCGGGTCACCCTGTATAAGCTTACGTACAAACACACACTCTCTCATCTCTCTCCCTCTCTCTCTATATATATATGTGTGTGTGTGTGTGTGTGTGTGTGTGTGTGTGTGTGTGTGTGTGTGTGTATGCAATTATGTGTGTCTGTGTGAGTTAGTGCGTGTGGAATCCTGCTTAGCGTAACGGTTATCGCTGTAGAAAATGGAATCTGCGACTCGAATTCAATTCTTTGACATGGCTGTTTGCATCCCCTTTACGCTTATAGCTTTGGGAAAGACTTGACTCCATCTGTTCTGGTTATGGGTAAATTGTTGGACAGACTGTGTTGTTTAGTCTTGGTTAGACAACCCATCTTATAGAAGAAAACATTTTCAATGCAAACAAGCATAACTCTGATTGAAGACTGACCGGCTCTCGTATTCTTCAGCAGTGAAAATGTATAGGTAAATACATATATACATATATATAGGAGTGTGTGAGTGTGTGTTTGTGTGTGTATGTATATGTATGTCACAAAAATATAAAAAAAAATAAATGCGAAATGCACACATTGCTAAGAAATTCAATGATCAGACGTTTCCTAGCAGAGTTGTATAAAATAAAAAAAGGACTATTATTCCGGTCTGATATTTGTTACGGTTTGTGTCACTGGAAAACATTTTATAAATATATAACTACACCTCTGCTCAATCAGAATGCAACATTCGTTCATTTTTTACGTGGATTTTAGCAGTTTAGATTCAGAGATTTCTTTCTCTTAGAGTGGTTGCCATATTAAGGTCGAAGGAATCAGTCTGGCCTGCTATTTACTCATAGCTGGAGGGGGAATGATTGGATTCATACATTTCTCGGAGTTATTAAATCTTTCACATCTAAAATAACTTGAATAATTGTCCTGATATATATATATATATATATATATATATATATATATATATATATATATATTCATTTAGCGTGGCTTGTATACGTTTTTGATTATTCTAATATATGCATAAGAAAATGAATTTATATAAAAGAATTTAGATTTATTTCAATTTTAAAATGATCTAAATATTTTGAAATATATTTAATTAAATTTCTTGGGTGTGTGTATATAGAAACCCTTTAATCACAGATAAATGGATCGAGTAAGGAACGTTTGATCCTGGGAAAAAAGTCCGTGGCAAGAACAATGGGATAATGAAAAATGAATTAAAGAAATAAATAGATAATATCCCACTATTCAATTTATACGAAAATTGTGTAGATAAGCTGATTCAAAATTATTGTTTTTACTGATTGCGTTCAAGACAGAGTTTTTAATACATTTGTGTATGGTTATATTAATTACCTATGATTTTGCATGTTTTTAAGTGTATAGTCATTCGTACCACATGACTTCCGGTATTGCGGTTATATAAAAGACATCGTGTCTCTTACGCACGGGGAATGCAGAAGCGGAAGCAAAAAGAGAAGCAGGGAGACAGTTTTGAAAGACGTCGGTCAGTGGTAAGACCAAGTTCGGACGTAACACCAACAGTGTGAGACTTATAATACTAGTCGAACTGTACCACTTGAGTAAACAAATAATTAACACTATTTCACTGTTTATCTTTTCCTTTCCACGATACAAGACTTTTAGCTTTCATTTATTTTTATTTATTTACAAATAGCCTAACATTTTCTTTTATTAAAACAACGGATTTTATAGGATTCAAAATTTTATCCAAGCATCAGTCTGATTATTCAAATTTTGTTATAGAAATAGCAACAACACTTTTTATTGATGGGATGTTGGGTACACTTTATATTTGTTAATCCCAAGTTATTTAAATATCATTGTAAATAGTTAGTTCACAATGTAAATATACTTTTAAACTGAACTTCTGCTTGATTGATTGACTAAACTGAATCTTTATCAAATTGTTTAACCGCGTAAAGCAGTCATGTTGGAAATTGTTTTGAAGTCAGAACATATCTAATTCGAAATTTTATTTAAGCAGCATATCAATTATTTAAACATGGCTAGAGTGAACGTCAACAAATTTTCTGTAGCAATTGACTGAACACTGGAGAATGTTAATCAATTATTCTTCTAATTTCCACGATATCTAAAGTGTTTTAGTGAGGTAAGAATAATGTTAGATTAGCTAAACCGAATCTTTATCTTTGCGTTTCGTTACACAATCTAGTAAACTTGCTGAAGATTTCGTAGCCAGAAATCAAAGTTAAGTATTTTTTTCCTAGACGTTTATCCAATTTCTAAAAAGACGAGTGTTTTAAAAAAGTCGCTCGGCTTTTAAAGATATTTAGTACGAGAAATATCCGATGGAGGTACAATAACCTTTCTTCTGGATTTGTTAACTAATAACTCCTGAGATATATCAGACTTGCTAACTTAGAATCTCCGTAAGATGGGTTTTCATCTAATATCACAAAAGCACAAGAACTTTAGCAATTTTGGAAATAATTATATTATGTTTTTTCTTTTAAATCTTAATTTGATGAATTTCTTTGTTAATTTAAATCATATTGATATTTGATAGAATTTCCATTTTTTTTATTTTTTTTCTCTAGAAAGAATCTTTACAGTTTACTATCATCCACTCTTTATGCATAATCTGTTAGGCTTTTACTTAACTTACGATCCATAATGTAAGCAAATTTTATAAGGCTTTTACATTATGCTATGTTCATTGGTTTTACAGCATATCGGCCATATTGATATTTAAGGGAAAAAAAGTATTTTGGATGCAATTTTAATGAGGAGCAATTCGAAACGAATTTTCAAGGTTTTACATTAAATTGTGAATTTTGTTTGAATCCTTGAATCAGTCAATGTTACTTTTATAAGATGTTTTCGACACAGATTTCCATTCCCCTTTTCCTGGTTTCTGTCAAATTTCATATCATTATATTATCAGTACTTACATGTTGATTGTTCACCAAATTGTATCGATCTCACAGGCACTGATATATAAAGAGAATTTTCACTCCTAATTGCTAATATACTGTGTTATGACCTACACATAGTTTCCATTTAGAATTACTAGGGAGGTGTCCCTATGACATAGTGGTTAACATGCTGAGTCACGATAACTCAGAAAGTGATTTCGAACTTCAGTCGCACTTATACTTTGACTTCCGGATTAATACCCTTGGAAAAGGTTTAATACCTCTTATCCACCCACAACTATGGGTTAAATGGTTACACTACTTTTCTTCTGAAAGGAAGAGGTTGGTATTAAATAAGTCTCAAAGGTTTATATGCCTTTTAAAAAGAAACTAGATTAAAACTATAATTATCGATTTGCGTCTTTTAATTTTTAACTTTAAGAATCACAATGAAATAAGCCAATCGTTGCTGTGATGCATTTGGAATTGTTAAAAAAAAGATTTTATTCAAATGATTTTGAGGAATGATTTAGAGAGGTGTTAGTTTTTGTTTAAAATATACCATAATAAAAAAAAAATAACTATGTCAGTTTTCATGCTTCCCGTTCGCTATCTACATTTTCTAAAAGCTAAAATTCACTTTACACTTTTGCCGTAAAACCGCGTATTCTCCCTCCCAGTACATTATTGGGATGACTGTGTTTTTTCATCTTTGATTTAGCAACCAGATTTGGAGAGAGAAAACCCCAAATCCAAACCAGGTTTACACATCTTGCCTGTGGCAGAGGGGTAGGGTAGATATATTCTACACACTTCTCGGAATTAGTGCTTCGCTACTAGATACAGTGTCTTCTTTGGTGGGGTACGGTGAGGGACACAGTTTGGAAATTCTGTGTGTCACTTAAAGGACTTGTAAATGTTATATTTTATAAAATAATGCATCCACCTTTTAGTCGGGTAAATGTCGTCGTTATTTCTATTGACTGAATTATATTTCTACGGATTACATAAAACTTTTATATCTGTAATTATATGTTTTCTGTGTGTTTTATTACTTAATTTCGTTCCATTTTATGTTCTTGGATTTTAACGCCTTTGCTTATATTTTCAAATATTTCATTTTCCGTCCGATTTCAATTGATGCTTTTCCCTTTTTCTTCTTCTTTTCTCATTAAAACTTTTAGCTTCTTTTTTTTTTCTTCCTGTCAGAATAAAAAAAAGGAAATACAAGTTTTGTAGATGTATCCCATAGCTGAAGCAATATAGCTTTTGTTTCTCTCTTCAGTTGTTAACACTTAACTGCGTATTTCTTTCCATTTGTACATGCCTACAAATGAAAATTCAGATGCACTTAATTCACCATTTTTTCTGTTTTTTTTTTTTTTGAACGCACGAAGACAATTGATTCGTTTTCCCCTTTTCTTTCAGATACTCCGTAAACTATATTTTGTTTCTATTCTCTGTCCTCAAGAAATTTACTTTTTGTATGATGAATATTTGTTCGGACGTACAATAAAACTAATGACCGATGTGTTTCCGACCATTAAAATGCCAAGTTGGATGCAACGTTGCCAGAAAATCTAACCGTCAATTTCATGAAGCAAGTTGCAAACAAGCGTGGATGATTGGATATAAACTAGAAGGATATATGGAAGAACTGAATGAAGGTAAGCAAAATCCTTGAAAAATAGAAAGTAGAAAAACAGAGATTATTATAGAGGCTTAAAAATACAAAGAAATAAATGGATTGTTATAGTTAGGCGTTGATAGATAGATATGATAGCGAAAAGAGAGATCATGCAACACCCAAATACACACACATGCGTGAATATATAAGTATGTGTATTTATATTTGTATGGGTGATGCTCTTTCAGTCTTTAATAGGAATTTTATTGATTTTATAGGCATGTCAACCCTTTGTTTCATGGGTTATTTAATGGCAAAATCATCGTTGCAGAAGAATACTGGCACTATTTAATCCATAGCTGGGGATAAGCGTTTACATAACTTTTCCAAGGGGTTTTCGTTCGAAAGTTAAAGTAATAGCGCGACTGGGATTCGAACTCACTTACTACAGTCAGGCAAAACAAGGAGTAGGAGTCCTTAACACAATCTGATGTTTTGTTTAACCTATCTCTAGCAACTCCTGCATCAACACTAATGTCACATTATATAGCAACTTGCTCATCCTTCAAACAACATCTGTGTCGTGACGAAGAGAGAACAGCTGTATGGAAAAATTATGGTCTTCTATACAACAGGTTCGAGATCTAGATATAGGTCCAAACTCTCACAACTCTGATAGTCGCGATGACAGACGATATAATTCTATCATTAATAATTTCTAATATTTGTCCTGAGCTCGGCCATTAGAAAAATAAGAGTGAAATAGACTGCAGGAAATAGGATGTTGTCTGAATACTTCCTAGCCGATACACACGACACTTTCCAATGTTTCTTTCATCATCATTCTTTACACATCTTTGGTCAAATTTTAAAGATTTAGGTAAGTGAAATGAATATACTTCAAACATTGCGACTATATTGTCCACTAAAATCTTCGACTACTATTACTACTACCACAGCTAAAATAATAAGAATAATAAAAATGATGATAATCTCGGCAAGAAGACCAGATCTAATATTAATCAACAAAAGAAAGGTAACTTGCAAAATTGTGGACTTTGCTGTCCCGGCTGACCACAGAATAAAACTGAAAGAATGTGAAAAGAAGGATAAGGATAAGCTAGGGGATTGAAAAAACTATGGAATATGAAGGTGACAATTATAACAATTCTAATTGGTGCGTTTGGAACAGAAAAATGAAGGATTACTTGAGGGACTGGAGGACTAAGACCATCCAAACTACTACATTATTGAGAATGACCAGAATACTGAGAAGAGTCCTGGAGACTTGAGAAGACTTGCTGTCACTCAAACTCCAGTGAAAGACCATCAGCGTTAGCTGACGTAAAAAACTCTAATGAGTAAATAATAATAATAATAATAATAATAATAATAATAATAATAATAATTGCCCATGTAATGTAAATATCCAGTGCCCTTGAGTAGCCACACTGCTTCTTTGGTGATGCCATGGTTAGGAAGTGAGTAGGCTTTAATAATAATAAAGAGTCCAGTCGGCTCTAATATTCACCCATAATTGGCTGAAGAAGGAGAGGAATGCATGTTTTTCCAAAATGAAAAGAAACAGCTTCGTTCAGATATTGAACTTGACTCGCCAAATCTATTTCTGAAGACGATAACCGTTGCGTCACGAACGCCTAACAAACTGCCCTATAGTAATCCTAATCATGAATATGTTAGATATTTATCCAGTTGTTGGTGAACAAGTATAAAACATGATTTGAATTTTACATTTATAGTCTTCATGACCGCCTTTGGTGTAGAGAACTAAGTATCTTTGATATTTATTGAACACTTGTAAAAGGAAGTTAGGACACGTATTGACAATTTACACCATTTACAAATAACCTACATGACTTAAGGCACGACATTGTTTAATTAACTCTATTATTTGGTAACAGACGGATATACAGGACTTACAATTGGCTACAAAAGCCTTTTACTTTAATTCATCAATTTTAGATCGTCGGGTATAAGGCCAATGTTTGTTTAGAATACCTGGTGTACGTAAATGATGACTTGAAAGATTTTGGCATTAAAACATAACAGCTTCATGTATTACAAAAAAGATTTTCCCTCGGTTCTTTTTCAGTTATTTTATAATTATTATTTTTCATTTAATTCAAATTTATACCAATAACTGGGAATATTTTCATTGTTTATCTTCTATACACGAGTAAAACGTTCTTTGTCGAGCTGTCAAATTTGGAATCAGATGCCAGGGAAATTCTTTACATAAAAGAATGTAAAGAACTTTTGTTACCACGAAAGATTGGCAACAACTTTTGAGTAGTCGTATGTTTAATTTCTAAATCCTACAATGTGTTTATTTCATGTTATTTTAACGAACAATTTAGGTTCTTTCATATAATTAGCAAAAAAGGCACTCTTCAGAAAGATTAACGAGGTTAATAAGATCACATATAAAAGGTTTATTTTGATTTAAACTGGTTTCTTTATAAAATTATTCATAGGATTGTTTTTACTAATTTTGAAGTTGATTTTGGTTGTTTGGGTTTTATGGCATATCAACCTTTTTTGGTCATTTAACGCCAAATCCCCTTTTATGCAAATAGTCAGTCAGTTTAGCATGAGTGCACAGTTTAATTGTCAAAAAAATTTCTATTTCAAGCTATTCAATTTATTCAAATAGTTATAATTCAGCAAATTCAATTTAGTATAAGTACAAATTTTTATTACACACAGTTAAATGTCAAAACAGTTCTATATAAAACAACTCAGTTTAGTGCAAGTACTGTTCCAACGTCAAGAACAGTTCTATTTCAAACAACTCAGTTTAGTATAAGCGCAGTTTAAATGTAAGTACAGTTTAATTGTCAAAAACATTTCTATTTAAAGCTATTCAATTTAGTCAAACAATTCTAATTCAAAGAATTCAGTTTAGCATAAGTATGCAGTTTAGTTCTATTTAACCCATTGCTAGGGCCCTATCAGGTGATACCATTCCGAGCCAGAGTGGACCTGGGAGCAATAGTAATGAAGGGGTACTCCACATTCCTTAAAGCTCCAACATCACTGGAATCTCACCATCAGATTGTTTAATGTCACACTGGGACATTCATTGGTGGGAGGTCTTACCCTTCAGCAGAGGTGCAATCGGTGTATTCTACAGCCCCAGCCAACTTGCGCTACACAGAGTTAATGTCAAAACAGTTTTATTTCAGATTATTCAGTTTAGCATAAGGACACAGTTTAGCTGTCAAAACAGTTCTATTATCGAGCAATTCCGCTTTGTAATAATACGCAGTTTAAATGTCAAAACAGTTCTACTTTAAACAATTCAGTTTAGCATAAATACGTAGTTTAAATGCAAAAAAAGTAAACTCAGATCAAGAATTAATTCTATTTAACTCATGGATAGGACCCTTATCAGGTACTACCACTCCGGACCAGAGTGGACGTGGAAGCGATGGCAGTGAAGTGGTACTCTACATTCCCCAAAGCTCCAGAATTACTGAAATCTCACCATCAGATTGTTTATTGTCATAACAGGACACTCATAGTGTGGGGGAGGGTCTTACCCCTCTGCAGAGAAGCAGTCGGTTTATTCTACAGTCCCAACCGGCTGGGCACACTAATTTTGAAAATAAGACAATAATATTAAAAATCTATGTAATCATTCATTCAACCCAGTTTTGTTAAAAACAATATAAAAATAATTCACACCATATGCAATGTAAACCTTTGTTTCTTAGTGATACATAACATAGATTGCATGATTTTAAACGCAGTAATAAAATAGACTGTGTTACAGAAAATCTAACTCAACAAGATTTTGATAGAGATATTAATAGATAAGATACTAGTTAACTTTGAACAATGATTATTTAACAATTATTGAGAATATAAACTAAATAACGAAGGGAATTGTGGTGTCAGTGGAGGCGTAATTACAGTTACAGACAAACACATAATCTTCGTCATAATAAAAAAGATAAGGTTCTGAGAACTCTAGCAATGAAACCTATCTTTGAACAATACTGAAATTATTTTGTTCTTTAGAGTCTTCGAAACCAGTGAATCGTTATCTTTTGTGTTAGTAACGTTACCCATTAAATATTTTTACCTATTTTTTCATGGAAGATACTTCCTGTTTGTTCTGTTGATGTTCACTGCTTTTATTATGATATATTAATGTAATTTTACCTCGCAATGTTTTTATTTTTTTTTTACTTTTCATCCTGTCACATCTAGCTATACCTGAGAGAATATAAAACTCTTGTCTCAAATACCATTTGCTTCTATAGGATGATTCTTATATTTTATTATTGTTATTAAATCTTATAGAAGAAACGCATTACGTCTGCTTTACTGGTTGAATGTGCGATGCGAGAAAAAGCCAATAATCTTATGCTTAGAATTTGAAGTAACGTCTACAGAAAAAATACACGTTTACCAAAATTTATTCTATAAAATTATTCACTATATTGACATACACACTTAAGATTGTTGCTTTAAAATCTTTTTAACATATTAGTCGATTTCAAGATTTTTAGCTTAAAATTCAGGGTCAGATCTGTACCTCCTAAATAGGTCGAAACCCCAAAATGCAGTCGGCTCTTAGTTGAATATATGAAACATACGAATCTTTCAAATATAAGCTTATATTCATATGAATTTATTGCGCTAAAATTAAATTGTTCAGATAAACAACATACCGTAGTTCTCTTACTGGCCGTGAAAACGAACAATAGGTCCTACTCCCACTGAAGAAATTATCCCTCACACCATTAAGCTCATAATGTTCCAATGCAGTAATGGTTGATGCTAAATAATATATAGTGATAACCAAATTAACTGTGGTGTTCCAGTAGGAATAATAAGATATTGGCGTATTTATTTTTTTAAATGATATAGTTCTACATATTTATGGGTATTTGATTGTTCGTTGTAATTACTTCCTATTCGTTTGTAATACGTAATGCCTTCAATAAGTTTCCAGACATTTTCTGTTCACTAAGTTATTGCTATACATGATATGAGAAGACTGACCAATTTTTATGATTTCAGCTTCAAATGAACAGCTCCAGCAGGAATTGGAATAGACCCTACTAAAGCCTGATTGTCACAGCTGGTGAATTTCAAAAATGCAATCTGGATTTGAGGACACTTTAGAAGATCGATATATAATAAGATTCTGTTTTAAACGTGGAAAGATACCACAGAAACGTATGGAATGCTTCAGACTGCTTTTGGAGCATCTTGCATGAATCGAGCATCAGTTTTTGAGTGGCATAAGTGATTCAAGGAAGGCAGGGAGTCTATGAGGGATGATGAGTAGTGTGGGAGGAGTAAGGAAGTCAATACAGCAGAGTTGATTGGCCAAAGGGTTAGGGCTAGGGTTACTATGTTGAAGTTTTAAGGGAGTTCAACTCGGGTCAGTGGCATTTCAAGCAGGACAATGCACCAGTCCACAACTCCATCCTTGTCACAAACTATTTGACCAAGATGGGCATCAACACAGTTCCTCACCCTCCCTATAGTCCAGACCTTTCTCTGTGTGACTTTGGGTTATTCCCTAAGCTCAGAGGCTGTCGTTATGAGACAATTGAGGAGATGAAAGAGCCTGTAACGAAGGTCATTGACACGCTGACACAAGAGGACTTCCATGGGGTCTTTCAGAAGTTGTTGGAACGGTACAACAAATGCATTGCTGCGGGAGGAGATTACTTCGAAGGGGACTAGAGTTTCGTGGTGTACTATCAATAAAAGAGGCCATACGATAAAGTCTGGAAACTTAATTAATGATCCTCGTATATATAATCGATATTCCTATCAAATGCAAATCATTTTCATTCAATCGTAGGAATTCAAATATTCTAGTCTAATAGAAATAATACACATTTATATGTTTTCAAGATCATATTCTTGTCTAATAATAATTATTCGTTTTCACAACCATATAGTTTCAAGTTATTATTAATAATAATTCTTAGTAAAGAATTATAGTTTCAAGCAAGTATTCTTACAACAAATAATTTTACTGCTATATGGTATCAAATATAATGCTAATAATTTTCCTGCATATCTAATTGAAGTGTAGACAGGATCCTACCAAGTACTGCCACGCCTGGTAAGAGTGGATCTGGGAGTAATGGCAATGAATGGGTTTTCTATACTCAAGAACTGGTGCCTCACTATCAAATGCCGTTTAATATCATACTAATGAAACACTTTTGGGGACGTAGCTTACACCTCTGCAGAGGTAGAGTCAGAATATTCTAAGCCAAGATATACACTTTTAAAAGCCAAGTACACGTTCATAATTATTTTTATTGGGGAAAATCAAAAAAGAAATGATTAGATGAGAAATGTAAACCATACAATAATTTTATCAATCTGATAAATTAAATGACGTCACGGTACACAGCCTTTTTTTTTTCTTAAAGATTGTCTAGAAAATTAAAATTATTAACCGAAATGGAACAAATGATTGCATCAATTTCAATTCTATAAAATCTAAGAATATTTAAACGGAAAAGATGAGTGCATCGCATTCCCTCGACAAAATCTGTGGGTAACATGATGTGAAAGTTGTCAAATAAAATATTGAAGAAACTTTGTTCATAAAAGAGAAAATACTTTTTAGGAAAATATTTTTCGACATAAAGTTTCAAATCCGAAAAAAAAAAGTTTTATGTGGTTTAGTTTTCTTGTAATTTGTTCAATATAATTTGTTCTATATTTAAAAAGCCTGCTATGAAAGAATTGTAATGTAAGTTAATGGTCTGATATCATATTTGAAAATGTTATCTTCCAAAAGTATATTTAATTCTTTTCACCAGTCTTTTTTTAAAAGATTAAATGAACTATAGCTTAATAAGATTTTATTCATACATTTAATTCATATATATATTCATTTTAAAACAGGTTTGCTATCAAACTGAATTTAAGTTAGGATTGCAGAAAAAGAGAGTCAACGGTCTGGGATAATTGTCAGTTTCCCGATTATGCGTTAATCATGTCTAGTTTTGGTCTGATGAACAAATAGGCAAGAAATTGACAATTATCAGGCATCAATGACACTGTGTCTACAATATCCTAACTTCAATACACACACACACACACACACACACACACACACACACACACACACACACACACACACATATATATATATATATATATATGTGTGTGTGTGTGTGTGTGTGTGTGTGTGTGTGTGTGTGAGTGTGGTGAGTGCATATATATATATATATATATATATATATATATATATATATATATACCCTGCCTATGAACATTAATGGCTATGTCCTATTTCTCATAAATACGTTAGACGCTATTTCGATGGGGGTGAATATTCCGATTAAGGCAAGTATTGTATTTAGTTAATGTTATAAAGTTTTCACCGACGCCGACTACTCCGATGACATAGCGATACTGACAAATACACCCAACCAAGTCGAAACACTACTGCATAGTTTGGAACGAGCCGCCGCAGGCATTGGCATCCATGTTAATACACACAAAACTGAATATATGTGTCATAATCAAACAGGCGACATTTCCGCGCTAGACGGAACCTCTCTGAAACTGGTTGATAAATTCACCTACCTAGGAAGCAGTGTCTCATCAACAGAAAAAGACATCGGCACACGGCTAACGAAGGCATAGACAGCTATCGATAAGCAATTGATCATATGGAAATCAGACCTGACCGATAAAATGAAACACAGTTTCTTCCAGGCAGCGGTCACATCGATACTGCTGTATGGATACACTACTTGGACGCTAACAAAACGGCTGGAGAAAAAGCTAGACGGCAATTAAACAAGAATGCTGTGAGCAATTTGAACAAGTCCTGGCGGCAACACCCCACAAGAGGTCAACTATACGGCCACCTGCCTCCCATCACGAAAAATATCCAAGTTAGACGAACCAGACATGCAGGACACTGCTGGAGAAGCAAGGAAGAGCTCATAAGTGATGTATTCCTATGGACCCCCACATATAGCAAAGCAAAAGCAGGACGACCAGCTCGAACATACATACAGCAGCTAAGTGAGGAATGTAGCCCTGAAGACCTGCCAGAGGCGATGAACGTAAGGGAGAAGTGGCGAGAGAGGGTCAGGGATATTCGTGCTGGCGGCATGACATTATGATGATACATATATATATATATATATATGTATATATTATTTGTTTATTCTAAACCATTGAGTTTCTTCGATTTAAGCAAATTATAAAACAATTGAAACGTTGAGTTTTTCATACATTTCCAAAATATTATTTTTTTGTGCTGAAAAAATGAGAAATATAAAAAACATCAAGCATAAAACTCATATTGATCTTCAATTCTGATTTGGTTTGATGTCTTTGTTTAATACCATACCAACCTTTTTGATATATCAAATGCCAAAACCTTCCAGGAAGAAAAACACCAGTCATAATATTTAACACATAGACGGTGAGGCGGACATAAGTTTTTTCACACTTTTACCGAGGATATTAATTCAAAAGTGAACGTTAAAGCGTGAGGGGCGTTCAAACTCACATATTTGGAGGCTACACAGAAACTCCACCTACCCACTGACAAAGATTAGAGTATAACATTAGTTGACTTTACTTTAGATCAAAATATAGCTTGGCCAGATTTTGGCCTTTGACAAAGACAAAATAAATGAGAAATCATGGGTGTTCTTATTTCAATGATGAAAGAAACATTTAACTATTTTACAAAGGATCCGAAGTTTAAATATATCTCAGGAGTAAAAATAAGATACAGTAAAACATATAAGTCAATGGAATAGAAAATATGAAAGAAAAATATTTAAGAAATTAAACAACTGCGAATCATAATTATTTCACTCCAAACAGATTTTTCCACCAGTTTTATCGAGTAGAATTTCACAAAAGTCTGAGTGACAACTAGTCTCCTCAGATCTTCAAAAAGCTTCTAAGTGTTCAAGCTGGCCTTAATAGCACAGTGGTCTGGATATTCAAACTGATCTGAATAGCACAGTGGTCTGGATATTCAAACTGATCTTAATAGCATGGTGATCTGGATATTCAAGCTGACCTTAATAGCACATTGGTCTGGATATTCAAGCTGTCCTTTATAGCACAGTAGTCAGGATATTTAAGATGATCTTAATAGCATCGTGGTCTGGATATTCAAACTAAACTCATTGGCACAGTGGTCTGGATATTCATTCTGATCTTAATAGCACAGTGGTCTGAATATTCAAGCTGACCTTGATAGCATTGTGTTATAGATATTCAAGCTATCCTTAATAACAGTGGGCTTGATATTCAAGCTGATCTTAATAACACAATGGTCTGGATATTCAAGGTTACCTTAATAGCATTGTGGTCTGAATATTCAAGCGGACATTAACAGCACTGTGGTCTGGATATTCAAGCTGATCTTAAGAGCACAGTGGTCTGGGTATTCTTTATTCTTCCTCTTACATCCAGTTTCTCCAGTCTCTAATTCATTCATTTTTGAGACCGTTCAAAGTGCACAACTATAGTTAGTTTCAATGATACATTCATGATCCACAAATTTTCCAGATCTTAAGCAAGATCCAGGAACTTGTCTAACTTTTCGCTTATATTCCGTTTCACTTTATGATTTAGAGAAACGGAAAAATCTACACGATGACAGGAAAATTTCTTTTGGTTATTTGGGCATCCACTTGTATCTTAATGTCTCATTTTATAAAACAGATTCTAGTTTGTGCATATTCCATCTGTCAACATGTTCAAATAATAATCTCTTTTACTATTCACTGTGGATAATCGATGCTATCTTAAATGCTGACGAGTCCTCTTTCTCCTTCTTTTCTAGACGCATACACGCTGTCTACTTCATCTTTGGCATGTAAGGCCTTATGCATCATCATCAGTTTTCTTGTAGTCAGGTCCGTTTGTTTAAGTTTTTCTCTTATCCACTTTAAGAATGGTCCCAATTATCTAACGAGGGAGACAGCACTGGTATTTATCCTTTTGATGAGATTTCTGCCGTTTAGTTTGGTTTCCAGCAGTTTCCTCGTTCTCCTAAGGTATTATTATTATTATTTACTTCTTTAGAGTTTTTCACGTCAGTGTTAGCTGATGGTATTTCACCGGAGTTTGAGTGACAGCAAGTCTCCTCAAGTCTCCAGGACTCGTCTCAGGATTCTGGCTGTTCTTAGCAATGCTGTCGTTTGGATAGTCTCTACCCGTCCACCAACTTCCAAGTCCTCCAGGCCTTTTAATAATCCTTTAGTTATTGTGCCAAAAACACCAATCACAATTGGCACAATCGTCACTTTCATTTTCCACAGCTTTTTCAATTTAACATTATTATTATTATTATTATTATTATTGTTTTACTCATTTGAGAGTTTTTACACCAATGTTAGCTGATGGTTTCTCACTGGAATTCAAGTGACGGCAAGTTTCCTCAAGTCTCCGGGACTCTTCTTAATATTCTGGCCGATCATAATAATAATGTTTTTTGAATGTTTTATTTTCTTCCTTTTATTTCCATATCATTCAGTCCCTTTATCAATCCTTTGGTGACTGCACTGAGCGCAGCAATTACAATTAGTATCATCGTCACTTTCATGTCCTATAGCTTTTTAAGTTATCTTTCTTTTCGCGTTCCTTCAGTTTAACCCTGTGGTCAGCCGGAATGGCAAAGTCCACTTTTCGGCGGGTTAACTTTTTTTTGTTGACTGTTATTAGGTCTGGTCGTCTGATCAGTATTAGGAGACCAGTTTGTATCTCAAAATCCCAGAGAAGTTATTGCGTCTTATTTTATTGAACGAATTATGAGTTGTGCATACACCATTTGTTCAAATGAAACTGATTTATTATTATTATTATTATTATTATTATTATTATTATTATTATTCCTTCAAGAAGATTTTAACTCAGTAAACCTACTGCTACCGCTTAAATCCCAATGACAATAAGTCTACTCAGCACTCCAGGTCTCTTCAAGGCTTTATTTGTCTCTCATCCACACCAGACAGGACTTGACACAAAGTCTATGACCCGAAGGTCGGTTTAAAATGGGGATTAGGTGAAGGAACGAGCCGAGGCTCAAACCCTGCTGGATTTTGCTGGTCATTGGCTCACCTAGTGCAATGTGAGCCTGATGAGCCTCGCTGGACATGGACCCATGTTTGGGTTAAGGCACAGATGCTTGATTATAGCTTAAACTGGACAACGATGTCCTGTGCTATACTTACAAGACTCTTCTAACTATTAGTGGGAATTTTAACAGAGCTGTGAGACTGATCTTAAATCTTTCTGAGATCTTCAGTTCCTCGTGTCACTTTTCTACTTCTGAGGCAAAGTACAGATATGTCTCCTGTTTTTTTAAATTTTCTTTTTGGATTCTTTTACTTCCACCCTATATCCTGCTGCAACGACAAAATGCACTTACTGAGAGTTTATTTTTGCTGTCGTCGTTGTATATTTTCTTAATTAAGATGAAGCAAGGTCTTTTAGCCTGGATTAGTCAATCCATTTATATCTCAAAATCCAAGAGAATTTGTTCTACATTTTCTTGGACATAATTTTGTATAAGCATATACTATTTGCCTGCATGGTTAAAGATCTGGCAATTAAAATTCATAATAGATCACATTTCCTACACAGTCACATTTGCTTATGTCTTCCTTCTCTGCCAGTTTGCTGTATTCAGGTATGATGTAGCTGGCTGTTATATCTCTCACTTTCTCTTTCTCTTTCTCTATCTCTCTCTATCTATCTACATTGGCTAAATCTGTGGTTTAGTTGAATTTCATCCACTTTAAAATTATAAAAGGGTTAGTTCTTATGACGTCATTTTGAGTTGCTTTATATAGCGATTATGTTTCTTTCTTACGATTTCCTTTGCATAACCATCTCCAGATTATCTGGTGTATAATTTTTATAGATTGCCCTCTGAAGTGTCTATATATTTTTTTTCTTCATATTTTTGCTTCCTTGATTCTATTAGATTAGTTATTCTTTTCGTCCGTGTGTTGTTGCAATTTTTGGCTATTATGATTATTCTCCACCCCCTCTTTTTTTCGGTGTCCCTAAATCGCTGCATCCAAAAAATTTCTCAAAGCTGGCAAGTTTGTTTGTTTTTTAATTCCTTTATTTCTTTTAGCATAAAGTCTCTCAATGTTATATGTTACCCTGTTTATCATTATTCAATTTTCTCTTTCTGTTGTCCACATTTCTAATCTCTTCATCCGTTTATTTTAAGAAGGCTCAAGACTATCATCCAACCGAGACTATTAAGGCATTTATTCCTCTAGGCTTCCCGTTGCAGACTTCCGTTTCTAGTAATTTTCTTCTTCCTCCGATTCATCCCTTTCCTACTTTTCCTTTCATTTCTGTTTAATTGATGTTATCTACATCTAATATTCTCTGGTATATTCACAAATATTTCATTCTCTTATTTACAGCAGCGGATTACAGTCTTTTATTTATCATTATATAGCTAAATCTCTGATTATCTTTGTATATAAATCAGTTGTTCAGGCCTAATGTAGGAGGCGTAACATTTGACTTTCAGATCCCTACAATTTAACAGTTTCACTTCATTAGCACAAATTTGCGTAAACAGCATCAATTTATCTCCTAATGTTGTAGTCGTTTGTATAATTACTACTGGATTCCCGCTACTACTCAACTGTGTGTGTTTTGATTTTCTTTTTTGATGCTTAATTTGCTTCCTTCAATGATTATATGTTTGCAAGGCTCCCTTCTTTTCGTGCACAGACAATATTCATTATTATGCAGCGTTAACTTTAATATTGCTTCTTATTGTATACTTATCCCAATTTGCTGTAAATAGGGATTCTTTTATATCTCCAAGAGTCAATTCCCAAAGAAATTGATATCCTTGTCCTTTTTACTTCTTGATTGAATATTCGCTCTTCCAATATTTGTTCTGCATCAGCCTTTGGCATTCATAATCAATCTCTCATTATTCTTCTGTTTGTAGTCCTTAACTGTTTCAATAGCAGCTTCTATCCAACATTCTACGTCAATGAGTCTTCTTGAAGATTGTGCAGATATGATAACAAAAGGATTCGAGTCATACACATGATATAACTGATAGAATTTGATTATTTATCGAAGTTAATTCATTGATTTGCTTAAAAATTTCTAGCAACATTCATTAAGTATTTGTCAAAATAATCTCTTGGGAAATCTGTATTTAGATTTAGATAAACATGCATAGAGACGCCTAAAAAGATTTAAAGTAGGATCAGTTTTGTCTCATTAATTAATAATATGAAATTCTTTTTGATGTATTAATATGACATTTAGGTTTGTCGTATTCTGCATTAGTATATTTGTCCATAGTCAAAAATGAAACAATTTGAGAAATTCAAAATAAGCACAATTTTGTAAACCAATGAATATTCTAATTCTATAAATATATTTACTCAACTTTATCTTTTTAGAAATGTTATATATTTTATATCTTAGAATACCTGTAAGACTTACACAAGCGGAGTAACTACACTCTGATCCCCTGCAGACGTGCTCTTACATGACACAGACTCCAAGCAAAGTGCATAATGAATCTGGTTTCTTAAGAAAGTTCGAAGTGAGCCATAATATTTCATTCAATGTCTAATCCACTTACCAATCCAGTCCCTTTTCTGAAAGTTATAACTGATCAATATTTCTAAGTATAAAAATGGATCCATAAATTTCTACTTGCCTTGCTCTAATATTGACAATCGATTCGTAATTATCAGAAACCCCACCTGACGCTCAGGGGATCATAAATAACGGTAAGCTATCATTACTCACCAGTGACACTGTCTACCATATTTAAATTGGTAACCCTGATAAGTAATATCAACAATCCATCTTGCTGTACAAATCATCTCTGTGTCTCAGTTTTGAAAAATATTTTGGAATTCTATTGAGAAAAATAATTATTATTTTGAGAAAAATAATTCTATTGAAAAAAAAAAAAGATAATTCTGTTGAGAAAAAAGGAATTATTCAATTGAGAGAAAAGAAAAATTCTGTACAACTTTGGAAACCAACAACATTTTTTTCTTGTTTAGATTTAATTAGAAAAAGTAAAAGAGGTCTGGGTTCTAGATGAAAACAATACTGACTAAAATATTCGAAGGAAACGATCATGCTTGGGAAGATAAATGATTTGGTATCTTCTGACTGAATACAAATATCAGGATCGCAACTCATAATTTGAATAAGAGTCAGCACAAGATTTTATTGGAACCGTGGTAGAATTTGCGTTGAGACCTTCACGGAGATTTTTTTATAAAAATTAATTATCTTCAAAACAAAATGCACCAACTTTGTTCAATTGCAAGAGGATTATTTTAAAAGAACTAATTATTATTTATTACTAAACATTACAGCATTGAAACACTAAGAATCTGATTATCTATCACTCCAAAATAATTACTCACTTTATATATCGAGATATTGTAATTATATTTGAGGTTAAATGATTTCAATGTTGTTGGGTTCCGTAATAAATGAAACTTAATGATGTCAGTTGTTTTATTGTAAAATTTTCCCCTTGAAATAATACAATACTTCTGTTAAAAATGAACTTTCATTTCAAAAGGTAACAGTGTGCATATAGACTAAACAGTGGATAATGAACGTCTTGATTTAGTAAATGACTCGCTACCAAGATTAGTTGACTAATCTATATATTGATACAGAGTATGACTTACACTCTATATTAGATAAGTAATCTATAAATTGATATAGAGAATGAAAAGCTATGTAAATAACTCATATATATATAATGATATATAGAAAGACTTGCGACCAATATTAGATAACTAATCATTATATTGATATCGAGAATGAACAGCGATCTTTATATGAGTGCCAAGTATTATTGTACAACAATATAGATACACATACATAACTCTAACTTATCTATCTCTGTGCGGTAATATATATATATGATCTATTTCACTGCCTCCATATATATAAATGAATATAGGTATGTTCATAAATTTAAAAGAACTCATGTCTATGGAAATCATTCTTAGGATACTACACGGCTGCAAAACTATTTAAACGTATATTCTTTCACGTATCTGTAGATTTATTCTATTTGCGTTTGAAATATTTTGTCAACTAAACAAATAATCTATAAGGAAAAATTGATTAATTGATTTGAACCAAATTTCACATCGCCTTGTCTAAGGATTACATAGGCAAGGAACTGATTGTCTCCTAGCGCCATTGACCCTATCTTGGTTATATATATATATATATATATATATATATATATATATATATATAATGACCATTTATAGAGATGAAAAACACAAGCCCCTCAGAGAATGGTTTTATTTGTTGAAATAAACAGCGCTACTAAGTTATTGAAGACGTGTTTTTTATTCTAATATATTTTGATACTTTGTGATTTATTCCTAGTTTTTCCTATATATATATATATATATATATATATATATATATATATATTAGCAAATTATGTGAGATGATAAATTTGATCTGGTGTTAAGGTACCTATTCTAGAATGTGTACGGTGTAGAAGCACCCATTTGCAGCGATTACTGCCAGCTTCTCTCTCATCTGGAGTGGTAGTACCTTTTAGTGTCTCGCCAATGAATCAAACAGATACATTTCAAATAACAAGATTATTTTGAACTACATTGAATCTTAAACACTGATCTTGGCACACAGGATAAAGTTTCTAACAGTAATAGTTGTTACGAGGTGCATACGATAAGTTTCCAGACCTTTTCCGAATGGGCACTTTTATTGATAGTACACACATGAAACTGTAGTCCCCTTCGAAGAAATCTCCGCCGGCTGAAAAAAACTGAAGCTCGATTCATGCAAGATGCTCCAAAAGCAGTCTGAAGCATTTCATACGTTTCTGTGCCATTTTTCCAAGTTTAAAACAGAATTTTATTGCATATCTTTCTTCTAAAGTGTCCTCACGTCCAGATTGCATTTTTGAAATTCACCATCTTTGACAATCAGGCTTTAGTAGGGTGTATTCCAATTGCTGCTGTAGCTGTTCATTTGAAGCTAAAATCATAAAAATTGGTCAGTCACCTCATAACATGTATCGCAATAACTTATTGAATTTTGAAGAGTCTATGACAATCTTAAATGCCTCTACAGAAAAAGTCTGGAAACTAATTGAAGGTTTTACGTATTACAAACGAATAGGAAGTAATTCCAACGAACAATCAAATACCCATAAATATGAAGAACTATAGCATTTTAAAAAACAAATACGCCAATATCTTATTATTCCTACTGGAACACCACAGTTAATTTGGTTATCACTATATATTATTTAGCATCAACCATTACTGCATTGGAACATTATGAGCTTAATGGCGTGAGGGATAATTTCTTCAGTGGGAGTAGGACCTATTGTTCGTTTTCACGGTAATATTAATACCAGTGTTTATAAAGAATTTCTTCGGCATCATGTTCTTCCCCATTTTCGCAAAGGGACAATTGAAACTTCGATATTTATCCAAGACAACACGCCTTGCCACAAAGCTAAACTGTATTAAGTTGCTTTGAAGAGAAGGGAATAGCTGTTATGAAGTGGCCATCACAAAGCCAGATATGAATCCTATAGAGACTGTATGGAAAATCATAGGAGAGAAAGCTTAGAACAGAAATCCTCAAAATATTGATGATTTATGGGGTTTTCTGAAAGAAGAATGGGAAAGTATCACCACTCCCTTTTGTAAGAAGTTAATTGGCTCATGTGGTCGAAGATGCCATGAGATAATCCAATGCAATGAAAATTCAATAAATATTAAATTTTTCTTTAGTTTATATATTGATCAACCAATAATTCCTGATGCGTTCTTTAACTTTTGACCATGGCAAAATGTTTATTTTTGATTTTCAAAAGACTCAAAAATCTCATTTGATGCCGCCTTGCTTAGCTCTCAGCACTATAATATGGGGATCAAGAGTAAAGTGAAACAATCCTGGGAATAAAGTAGTGCCCCTTCCTACACTTCGTTGTAGTGGCTATTGAATCACCCTCGACTAAGGTCACCAATTAACCTATACTAGAAATGTTGACTTATTCCTCTACTTTTTTAAGTCTCAACGTTGTTAATTAATTAAAGTACTTCTTTTTGAAATACCTGCATACACTTTCTTTTCTCTGGCTCATTCTGCCTTGACTAGAACTTTCTTTTCTGAAATCTTATTTAGTTGACGATGGAATCCCCATATTTTTTTTTATTCTTGTTCTTGAATGAGCGAAAAAATATCGCGATAATTATGTTAATGCTAAACATTAAGTTGAATGATTACAACGCTTCAAATTTACTTGTAAAATACCATATCTTTTATAGCAAATACTAAAGAGAGAGTTGTAGATATCAGCGTGATATATATACATAGATATTGTACAGTCAGTATTACGTACTTTTAACACTTTGAATGTACCAATGTATATTTTTCATCAACAAATAATAACAAAATTTTATTGACCTTTTCAACATCAATTCCAAGAGTAATTTGCAACATTTTTTTTTATTTTTGTCTTAATCTTATCATTTATTTTTTGTTATGTACATTGTTGTTTTTTCTTTTTCCTTTTAAACATAAATACGTTTATACCTGAAAAGGTCACTTGAGTAAAATGATATTTTTATATCTAATGAGGAGTACTTGTCCATCACCATCGCTGTTGTAGTTGTTGTTATTGCTGCTGTTATTATTAAATGTGGACTAAATTTTAGAATTAGGATTATGATATTTTTCTGACTATATGATGAACAATTCATGTAGATATATATTGCTGTAAAACTACCATAATAGCAGGTGGATGAATAAACTATGTTAATTAACTTGTTAATTTGTATTAAAATTTTATAACTGAGATAAAAAGAGATTTCAACTCAATTAAGGGTGAAAGTGTAGGTTATTCCTTCGCACATACAAAGATCACAATAACCTATTAACGATTGATTGTTGTTTCTAAGTAATCTTCGTAATTCATTTTTTCAATTACTTATTGTAAATATTACATAAATAGAATGAGACACGACATTGAATTTAAGTGAATTATTAATTCGGAATTGTTTATTGTGAATGGGTGATGTATTATAACAGCGTGTCTACACATATTATTATTATTATTATTATTATTATTATTAATTACCCTTTATAGTTTTTCGCGTTAACTGATGGTCTTTTACTGGAGTTTGAGTGACAGCAAGTCTTCTCAAGTCTCCAGGACTCTTCTCAGTATTCTAGCCGTTCTCAATAATGCTGTAGTTTGGATGGTCTCCACTCGTCCTCCAACTTCCAAGCCCCCCAGTTCCTTTAATAATCCTTTATTTAATGTACCAAAAGTACCAATTACAATTAGTATGATTGTCACCTTTATGTTCCATAGTTTTTCAATTCTCTAACAAGGTCGATGTACTTATCCTTCTTTTCACATTCTTTCAGTTTTATTCTGTGGTCAGCCGGGACAGCAAAGATCACAATTTGACAAATTCCCAGAGAATTTTATACGTCTCATTCTCCAGGAGGAATTCTGGTTTGTACATGTACCGTTTGGTTGTTTGCCAAATGTCAATTTCTTGCACAATTCCCGATGCATCATCCCCCCCACACCCAGTTGCGTATGGTTTTATACTCCATTTGCGCTAGTTTGCTACATTCGCTTATTATGTGATAAAACGTTTAATCTCCATCACAACATAATTTAAACCTGCTATTTTGTGGCGTATTATCTATTTCCCCTTTAACATAGTTGGCCCTTATGGCGATTTTTCTTGTGCTGTTATTGGAAGAGATTCAGTTTCTCTCTCAAGCTTTATTTTTCGTCTCCATATCCAGGTCTTTTCGTGTCAGGTTTCGGCTGTTTGTTGCTTGAAATATCTATACATTTGTTTTTCTTTCCATTTCTGTTTCTTAGTTAATATTGTTCTATTTGTCCTCATGTTATTAGTAATGTTATTGGCTGCTGTGTTTAGTCTTTCTTTGCTCTGTTTAAAGTAGTCTTCGATTCCTTGTACTGAGGCATCTTCGCTATCTTCAATGTTGGTGGGTCCTCCACCCTCTTCTTTTCTTGACATATGTAGTCTGCTTATGTCATCTCTCGGATATAGAATAATCACGAAAGTCTCACAGTGGAGACAGTTCAGGTGTTTATCCCATTGATGAGATTTCTACATAAGGTTTTGGTTTCGAGAAGCATTCTCATTCGTCTGAGTTACTCTTTTGTCATTTTTTCTTTCTTCTCCCCTCGTTTGACAGTGTTCACTTCCAATATACCCAAGAAATAGAAATTTTCCTTTTTTTCAGAGCGTTCTTATTCTTTGTTTGACAGTTCTATTCTTTCAGTTATCTGTCTTTCTCCACTTCTAATTATTACCATGACACATTTTTCTAAACTAAATTCCATTCTTATATCCTGTCAGTATATTTTTGTTTATATCAGAGCTTCCAATTCTTTTTCACTTTTTCAAACCACTTAATATCGTCCATGTACAAAAGATGATTGATCCTTTCTTGCAATTTAGTACATTTGTCACTCACATTGCGTTTCGTAAGTTTGTGATTGAGTGGCATCATTGCTATTACAAATTGTAATGGTGAAAACGTATCTCCCTGGAAGATGTCTCTCGTAACTTTAACCTCTGTCCAAGTTTTTCCTCGTGATGTCAACTCCACTCTTTTTGATCTTGTCATACCATTAATAACTTTTGATTCTAAATGAAGTCTGAATAACAGAAAGTCTCCTTAGCTTAACATTTTTTTTGTCTTGGTATTATTGCCGATCTCAGCTGTGCTGTGTTCAAGACAGTCTCAGTATTTCCTTGGATTTTCGGTTCCCACATTCTCTTTGATCGATTATTGTGGAGTGTTCTGAGTTCTCCGACGATAATATGTATTATTGTCACTTTCATAACCCACAAGTTTTTTTTAACTCTGGCTAAGTTCAGATTTATCTTTAAATGTTTGCAATTCTTTGTCTATGATCTGCTAGAACGGTAAAGTCCTCTTGCTGACACATTTGTTTGGTTTTAATTCATCAACTCGGGAAGCAGTGTTTATACTATAGTCCAATATACATTTTTATTTTATCTAGGTATCATTTGTCTGTAAGCTCAAATTATTTGTCGCTCAAAATAATTAGAATAGTTATACATATATATAAATATATATATATATATATATATATATATATATATACCTGCAAAGGGATATATTAATGTCATTTGTTTATAATCTGCCAAGACTATGTACTTCAAACGTCGATAGATTTACACTAAAAAAGGCAAAACCCAAACGATATCCTGCAGATTCAAGCAATGCAGACAATCTTGGACCTCTCGCAAATGCACCTCCTCAAGCAGAAGCTCTACTCTATAACCTGGAGCAAAGCCAATAGGCATTATAAAACAGAGTCCATGTGTTTAAATCGAGAAGAGGCCATCTGCACCAAAATTATTGGAGAAATTAACATACCTCGGCAGTAATATCTCACCAAATTAAAGTGAGGTTAACATACCCCTAGCTAAGGTGGTTACTGCTGTCAACGGATTATCGATTATACAGAAATCTTATCACTCCAATAAAATAAGATCATGTTTCTTCCAAATAGTGACAGAGAAAAATCTTGATGAGAACTACCCTAGCATACTGCATGCTGGTTTGAACAAATTCTGGAACCAGTAACCCACAAAAGAGGAGCTTTATGGCCACTTACCTCTCATCTCACAAACTATCCAATAAAGACGAATATGACAAGCGGGGAGTTCTTGGAGGAACAATAACTATCTCAAAGGAGACGTTTTTCAATGGAACCCTTACATCAGATCTGCGCTGACATTGTATGGAGTTTAGAGAGAATGCTGGAAACAATGGGTGATTGGCTTGATTGATGAAAGAGAGAAAAAAAGAAAGAAAGGAAATCCGTGCAGTCAGTGTTACTTGATTATATATATATATATATATATATATATATATATATATATATATATATATATATATATATATATATCTCATTCTAAAGTAATTGCAGATAGCAATACATTGCGAGAACCAACCAATATCGAGATGCTCGAAGTAATCAGCCCTTAAGAATTCGTGTGGGAAATTGGCTTGCTGATAAAATTAATCACACTTACAGATCAGCAGTTGCTGAACATCTTATAAATAATCGTAATTGCCCCTTCTCTTACAGAATTGATTGTTTACTTATTAATTAAGTCACACTCTGATTTTCATTTGACAGTCTTAGAGACCGTTCATATTCTCACTTATAAACCGTCTCTCTGTAAACAGAGGGATTACTTCCTGGGTTCGAATTTGATCATCATTTTAATTTACTCTATTTTTTTCTCGGTCACGATAAATTCCTCCCTTCTTTCTTTCTTTCTTTCTTTCTTTCTTAATCGTTTATCCTCAATAAAGGTTGTGATCAGCGAGGATCGAAACCGGTTGACTTTCATATTGTAATGTTTTAACATGAATAAAATAGGTATTTTGGGGGGTAATTTTTTGATTTTGTACCCCCATAATATATATATATATATATATTTCATGAATATTTTTTCGTGCGAATGTCACGTATACAAACATTTTAACACTTCAAAATAAATACAGTTGATCAGAACCTTTTCTTATTTCCATCTACTGATTGTGCGCTCCACATGAAACTTCTAGTAACGTACTTCAATGGTTCATAATTCATATATATATATATATATATATATATATATATATATATATATATATATATATATGTGTGTGTGTGTGTGTGTGTGTGTGTGCCATTTAGCGCAAGCAGGATGTGACACAAGATCGAATTTAAGAGGAATTTAAAATGTTTTCTTTCTCGAGACCCAAAGTTAAAGAATTCAGTCTGCCCTACTGTTTTCCCATTGTTATAGGGAGAATAATTGAGATCATGCAATTCCCTAGGGTATTGGCTCTATGTGAAAAGTAAACAGTCTTGTTCAGGATTATGAATTCGTGTTACCTTGACCATTTCCTACGACCGTAATAATTTCACCAAATTCAAATTCAGAACAAGTATTACACTATCGAATAAGTAAACAAGTTAATAAAAATATCTATGTAATTTTGTTGTATATAATTTCTAGCAGTCCTTCCAGATATCATTTTTTAGAGATAAAACGAAACACTTTGGATCAAAAAACATGTCTTGAATTTATAGGTTATTCTGTGATACTATGAAATATATCAGTTTGAACTTCTGTCATTTCTTTTTGTCTTTGAATAAGATACATGTGAACACGGTAGAGTCGTTAGGTTTACTTTTATCTTTAAATAAACGAGGTAAAAACCCAAATCATCACGGAGTTAGAATCTTACAAGAAGCCATATTGGAAAAACTCTGGGTTTTTTTTTTAAAGTTAAGGACGACAAGCTTACTGAGAGATTGCGAATGAATGTCAGAGACTGATGCAGAATAGAAAAAAACATACATTTTGGAAGAACGAACACTCTCAAGAAGTAGATGAAATGATAATAAGGATAAGGGGGTATCAACTCCTTTGGGAATAGACACTTGAAAAGATAAAATAATCCCTATTTACTGCAGATTAGGATAAATATAGTAAAATAAATGACTTGAAAGTCAACGCAGCATATTAATGAAAGACGTCAATGCGCAAAATAGAAGTGAGACTTGCAAATATATAATCATCGAAAGTAGGAAATTAGTTATTAAAAAGCAAAAGCTAAAACAGACACAGTTCGGTAGTAACGAAGTAATTATGCAAACGACCACGACTTTAGGAGGCAAATCTGTGCTAATGAAGAGAAACTGTTAAATTGTAGGAATATGAAAGTCAAATGTAACGCCTCCTACATTAGGCCTGAACAACTGATTTATATACAAAGATAATCAGAGATTTAGCTATATAATGATAAATAAAAGACTGTAATCCGCTGCTGTAAATAAGAGAATGAAATATTTGTGAATATACCAGAGAATATTAGATGTAGATAACATCAATTAAACAGAAATGAAAGGAAAAGTAGGAAAGGGATGAATCGGAGGAAGAAGAAAATTACTAGAAACGGAAGTCTGCAACGGGAAACCTAGAGGAATAAATGCCTTAATAGTCTCGGTTGGATGATAGTCTTGAGCCTTCTTTAAATAAACGGATGAAGAGATTAGAAATGTGGACAACAGAAAGAGAAAATTGAATAATGATAAACAGGGTAACATATAACATTGAGAGACTTTATGCTAAAAGAAATAAAGGAATTAAAAAACAAACAAACTTGCCAGCTTTGAGAAATTTTTTGGATGCAGCGATTTAGGGACACAGAAAAAAGAGGGGGGAGAATAATTATAATAGCAAAAAATTGCAACATCAAAAATAACACGCAGACAAAAAGGAAGACTTATATTATAAAATCAAGGAAGCAAAAATATGAAGAAAAATATATATAGACTCTTCAGAGGGCAATCTAAGAAAATTACGTCGGAATTAATCTGGAGATGGCTGCGCAAAGGAAATCGTAAGCGAGAAGCTTAATCGCAATTCAAAACAACTCAGGATAACGTCATAAGGACTATTTTTTATAATTCAAATTGTATAAAACTCATTAGAATATCTACTTTACGCTTACTGCTTTATATATATATATATATATATATATATATATATATATATATATATATATATATATATATATATATATATATATATATATATATATATATATATATGAAAGAGAAAGAGAGAGAGAGAAAGAGAGAGATAGTAATACAGCAAACTGGCGCAGAATGAGTATATGAGCTGGCACTAACTGTGAGGGGGTGTTGATCTAACGGGAATTGTAAGTGCATGAACTTTAACTATGCTGATGTATGGTATATAGGAACATACCAAAATATGTGCCAGGAAATGAAGCACATATTATCAGGGAATTTGAGATATAAACAAATGATGCAATCCAGGTCAGAAACATTGAGTTTGTTTTAATTTATAGGAAGAAAATAAGTTCTTAATTAGTGGACTTTGACATTCTTATAGATCACAGTGTAAAGGAAAGCGGAAATGTGAAATGGTACTTGTACTTTGCCAAAGAAAGCTGAATAAGGATTTATGGAACATGACGATGACAATCATTTCATTCTCAATTGGAGACCCACACGAAAACTCTGGAAAACAGAATGGAGAACTGGACGCTGATAAAGAATTTAAAATGTCCACGCCCCCCCACTGCTGAGATTGTCTAGAATACTTAGAAGAGTATACGAAATTTGAGGAGACCTGGTGTCTCTCAGACTTCAGTCAAAAACTGCCTGTTACATCTGATGTAAAAAAAACTCACTTAGAGTGAAAATAATTATGGATATTATTGAAAGCTCCTTGACTGATGCCGAGGAACATTTATTATGCAGAAATCTAGGAATACATTTCAAGTCATTCAAAAGGGAATATTTATCAATAAAATCAATGAAGTGTGTGTAAGACATTTGAGGTAACTTGTTTTTACCTGTTTCTAATTTTCCTTCATGCATATGTTAGATATGAAGAGAATGAACGTTTCACCTAACAAAAAGGTTCATGCTATCGGTATGAAAAAATTGACAAGGCAATAAATTAAATTAGTTTGTGGATTCTGATATCCTTTAAAATAATGAAAAACGTCTTGAGCATTCCAAAATTGCTCATTAAAAGTTACGATATGTCTTAATCTCGTTTCTGGTCGGACGGTTACAATGGAAACACATTGATTCACAAAGAAATGAAAGAGAAACTATAAATTCCGTCATAAATTTACATCGGAAAGAAAAAAAAAAACAGATATCAGTTCATGCATGAATAGAATTTGAAATACAGTATAAACACAAAGATATTGAAAAAAGTATGGATCAGCATTGGGAATTTATGTACATGATAAACCAAATAGAGCCACCTGATGACACCTTTCCTAAAAGTGGTGCATGACAAGATTATTTGAGAAAAATTTCATTCTAGTGACTTTCTCAGATCAGTTAAAAATTTACATTTATAAGCAAAGTTGTTGTGTTTTATTTATTTGTTGTGAATTTTTGCTTTTAAATTTTTTTTTTTATTGAAAATCAAATTTACCTGAGGTTTCCTCACTTTCAAATCTTTCTGACATTATTAACTTTTGCAACTATTCCTGTTGTGAATAATTTTTTCGAGAACAAAAACTATATGCCCAGAATTATATCTGTACTTCCTGAATAGGAACAGTTTAAAAATATTTTAAAGATATTTTCTGTTGTGAAATTTATTAAAAACTAAAAGGAAATTGCAATGATCGAAATGTAAATATTTCTCTGCTACTCTTATCAAATAATTAAACTCCAGACATTAAAGCTTGGTCGATATCACAACTGATACAAAAACTATCATTTAGAGAAGAACTGCTAATCTTGGTTTATATCACTCAATAAATTATATATTTGTATATTTTCACAATAATTGAAATATAAGATTGTATGTTGAACCAGTGTTTAGAAGAAATATAGCATGAAATGTAAAAGATTAGACACGTCTAAAATAAACACTAGCAAGATATTCAAAGATAATAATCATGATGTAAGAGGTTCATTTGATTGAGATCATAATTACCAAAATTTCTATATTTTTCTATAATTTATTAGGACTTAGTATCATACCTAAATTTTTAACTCTGTAATTATTAGAATAACAAAACTTAGGCAAACATTTTAGATAATTCATGAGCTATTAAACAAGATACCAGTCTAAATATTTTCATCATGACCAAATTGTTAAGGATGGTCAGAATAATGATAATATTTTTTAAGAACTTCGAGTGTTTCTAAGAAAGCTGGAGAGGGCATCAGATGGAACGTAGGGATTAAAATAATAAAGTGTCTGAGTCGGTGTTTGACTAATGAGAATACTGGTCCGAATAAGTCATGGACTAATGGGAATACTAGCGTCAATAAGACATTCATTAATAAGATTACTAATCTGAATAAGTTGTGACTTATGAGAAAACATATTGGAATTAGTTATTGGCTAATGAGAATCTTGAGAATACTATTCTGAATAAGTCATGGACTGATGAGAATACTAGTCTAAATATGCCATTAACTAATGAGAATACTTGTATCAATTAGACATTGATTAATGATAATACTAATCTTAGTAAGTCATTGACTAATAAGAATTATGGAAATACAAGTCTATATAAGTGTTTCACAAATGGGACTAATAAGAATATTTGCCTAAATAAGTCATTGTCAAATGAGACAACGTTATCAGTAAATATCATAAGATTATAATCAGATAATGCTTAAAAATCAGTTCGAGCTAGATTACCAATGAATGCAATAATTCTTATGCTTATTAATTAGATTATGGATCTCTATTGAACAGGGTGTATTTTGAGAGATAGATAACTGTATGACAAACAAACCAAAACTTTCCTTTGACTGAAACCTCAGCTATCATAATGTCGAAATAGAAGTTTTATATTCATTATTCTTGAACCTTTCATGATATGTGAGGGCTAAGGAGTGCATTCGCCGATAAATTAATTTCGAACATTATTGAAAATACGTCTGATTGCTTTATAGAGTAATCTAAGAAAAAAAAAAACAGATTACTTTCTTTATCAATTTATTTATTTATATCTTTTTAAAGGTTATATAAAGACGAGTATTAAATAGATTTAGACATTTAGATTATGCTGCAAATTTTGCAATTTTATCTTTGCATTTAGATTGTCAAATTCACATGCGAATTGCATCTGTGACACCGTGTCAACAGGATACAGGACTATAAAGTTATTAATTCTAGGAGTTGCTCGTGGTGTAATGATTATCGTCGTAGGATGTGGACACGACGACACGAGTTCAAATCCTGGACGAAGCTGATTCCATTTCACATAGCTCTAATACCCTTGGGAAAGGTATGAATCCAATTATTCTCCCTTCAGTTATGGGTAAATAGTAGGGAAGACTGGGTTCTTCAGCCTTGGCCAGGCAACTAGCCTAGGAGAAGGAAATCTCTGAATTCAAACATGTTAAACTCCGCTTAAAAAATTGACCTTGTGTCATATCCTGCCCAAGCGGAGGGGTTGGTAAATAGGATAAAGTGAAATTATGAATTATAATAAACTCTTCTTCGATGTTTTGTCATCTACTAAGCTTTTCTTAGTTTGGTACAAGTTCAGAAATAGGAGACACATAAGCATAACTTACATTTTGACAAATATCTGAAAGTATGACACGCCAAATGAGAAACAGACACATTATTCAATAGCAAATGAGCTGTGAGAATTGTTTGGTATCTATTATATACTGGCTCATTGGCCCAGTGGGTAGAGTGTTCACTAATGGTCCGGGAGACCAGCGTTCAATCCTAGGTCGAGTCATACCAAAAACTTTAAAAATGGTACTTGATAACTCCTTGCTTAACACTCAGCAATATAAGGTACGTATCTGGGGCAAAGTGAAGCAATCAAGGGAAAGGAGTAGCGCCCCCCCTACAACTTGGTATCGCTGCTATTGAAAAGGAAGCCTTCTTGTCGACCTCAAGTACGGTTGCCAACTTTACTCACTACTTACATCAATACAAAGTGATCTTAAAGACTAATCAGAGCTTAGATCAAGGCAAAGGCCGACAGTGCATTTAGTGAAGATTGAACTCACTACTCAGTAGTAATTGAACTATAATGATATATTGTTAAATGTCATAAGGTGACTTGAAATTTTAAGCCAAGCTTAGATTTGGCCCACGTTCACAAGTATGGGAGACCCAGTGAGATTCTAACGCAGAAATCAATAGTAATTTATTTGCTAGATTACTTTGTTAAGAGAGTAAGTAAAAAATAAAAAAATTAAAACCAAAACAAAAAAAAATAAAATAATGGTGTCTGGCCTTTTACGCTGTCGTCTTGACGAGTCAATGCCAATTATTGACATATTTGATAAGCAAACACGATGCTTTCTGATCAGTTTGTTTTAACAACACAGGATTTTGCGTACTCCATACTTACCAAATCTCCATGATTACCAGGCGATTTTTTTTTATTTTTATATAAACTGAAATTTAATTTCACTGATTAGATTTAAGAACGGAGATGATATCAAAAGAAATAATACATGGCAGCTTCACTCGATAGCAAAATGTTTTACAGGTGCTTCGATTGATGGGAAACTCGCTGGTATAAGTTATTAAATAGTAAATGGATTATTTTAAAGAAGATTAGCGTTTGATTGAATGTATTCTGATCAAATGATAATAAATTGCACTCAGTTATATAACTTCAAACATTTTGAATTAATATTATTCATTTCCGAAAAGATTCATTTGGCCCCTTGATGAGACGATAATTGGTATTATTTATCCGAATCAAAGTAAACATGCGAGTAAAGCCAGCAAAAGGGTTACTTAATACTTCCAAGAAAACTGGAGACTAGGCACCGCACACAGTTTTGTGTCATAACCAAGACAGCCCTTTTTTTGCGGGTAAATGAGTATTACCCCTCCACAGTTTATGCAGTCGACCTATTTCCAGACTTGCAGGGTGGGCTTAACATGTAATAGGACTACGCACTCTTTACGTTTGAGAAGACAAGACAGGCACAGCTAGATAAGTTGAAGAGCCTTGAATGTTCAACAGTTAAACTGACTTTATATGTCTGTTACAATAATCTTTCAGTTACGTATTAGATTTCCACTATTAGAGAAATCATCTTCGTCGAAATATTTATAGCAGTGATTTATTAACTATTTAAAACAAAAAAAAATGGTGGTCATCAGATACAACGAAGAAAAAATTTTCTGTGAAATTTTATTTGGGGCGTCCGTTTCGACATCATACACATTTTTCTTTCTGTGACCTTCAGAAAAATGTAATATTAGAATGTCTTGCTTAAATCGGAACGTTCTGTGTAGGAGAATCAAGTAACTCAGAAAGAATTTGACACAAATTTCTGCAATATAAATCAGTTAAAATTCCCTGTATTAATTCATTTGTTAAGCGACACTTTCACTACTTCACTGGAGCTATGCAATCTAAGTCCGTATGTAACATAATTTGACTTTAAAAAAGAAACTGCTGAATAGTACGCGGCCTGACAAAGAAGTTTTTTTTTTAAAAATGGAGTTTTTGGAAGGGTTTGAGAAACTATATTCCAAGTGTGTTGAACTGCAGAATAAACATATGAAGTAGCATTTACATTTTATGCTTTCAATCTGGGCTTCTCTTAGTGGTCCATATAGACCCCAGGGATGAACATCATTTTGACAGGATGAATAAAACATAGGAGTTTATAGGAGGGAATTTAATTGTTTGTATATATATATAAATTCCTTTTTAGCAAGAGATCAAGCATCGCTGGATCATGTAGACTAGTTGTTAGATATCGAATATTCAGCAGAATGCCTGATAAGGATTAATGGTATTTAGTGTTGCATCTTTCACATTAAAAGCATATGGGTCTTTAACATGAATTAATGATGTTGGCACCTTTCGAAAAAAAAAAAAAAGATTTTAAAGAAATAACTTTCGATCTTGAGGCGTAATGTATATGCACATATAAAAGGATTATGTATTGCTAGAAGAACGAAAAAACTGGAGCAAAATACATGGAAATTTGTGATACAGTTGATCACATTCTTCTTCTTTTTCTAAGTTGGTATTTGTTGGAATCGGATTTTTACTACGTGCATTATTTACAAAGCAAACATAGAATCATTTTGAACATAGAATGTAGTGATATGCAGTTCAAAGTCACAAACCTGCATCTTAGTGTTCGTGATATTTTCACAACCCACCAGACTAATCCTTTCCATAAAACATAATTGAAGAATTTAAGGTGATTTTGCGTTTATATTTTATTGATTCTTCTCTTGTTTAAATTGTATTATGCACTGGTAAATTAGCTGTTTTGAAAGTTGATATCCAATTAATTTATTCGTCGGTAACGCAGTTTATTCCAATCAGCGGTCGTATCGATACTACTGTATGGATGTACTACTTGGAGGCTAACAAAACGGCTGGAGAAAAAGCTAGACGGCAATTACACAAGAATGTTGCGAGCAATATTGAACAAGTCCTGGAGGCAACACCCCACAAAGCACCAACTATACGGCTACCTACCTCCCATCACAAAAACTATATAAGTTAGACGAACCAGACATGCAGGACACTGCTGGAGAAGCAGGGACGAGCTCATAAGTGATGTACTCCTATGGACCCCCACATATGGCCGAGCAAAAGCAGGACGGCCAGCTCGAATATACGTAGAGCAGCTATGTGAGGATACGGGATGTAACCCTGAAGATCTACCAGAGGCGATGAACGTTAGGGAGAAGTGGCGAAAGAGGGTCAGGGATATCCGTGCTGGCGGCATGACATCATGATGATGATAATGTTTAGTTAAAAGAGGTTCATGAAAAAAAAAAGGAACTGAGATGACCTGCCGTAAGTTGTTCTCTTCTTGATTAGTCTAAGAATATTTTAACATCCCCTGGTATATATATGGAAGTAAAAAATGGAAAAAAATTCGACAATATTAGCAAAATTAAAAAACAAAACAAATAATCCTAAGTGAAGAATTTGATATGAAAGCAGTCGATAAATGTCTACATATTCCTAAATTAGATCAACATATGATGGGTGCCCCATTTATATGGGCTTGTGCCACATCTATGCAAAACGCTTGGAAAATGCACAATCACCGATACTGAGTATACTTTATTTATAAATAAATAAGTTATACATAACTATATATATATATATATAGTAAGTAATGTTGGTGAGGGCGACCAGAAAGCTCCCTTTTCAATAACTACCACACCAACGTGTAGGGGAGGGCGCTGCTCCTTTCCCTGGATAGCTCCATTTTACCCTCGAAACGTACCTTATATTGCTGAGTGCTAAGCAAGGAGGTATCGAGTACCATTTTTAAAGTCTTTGGTATATATATATATATATATATAAGTATATATATATATATACATAACCATATATATATATATAGTATATATATATATATATATATATATATATAGTGTGTATATATATATATATATATATACATACATAACTATATATATATATATATAGTGTATATATATACATATATATATATATATATAGTGTATATATATAGAGAGATAGATAGATAGATAAGTATATATATATATATATATATATATATATATACATAACTATATATATATATATATATATATATATATATATATATATATATATATATATATATATATTCATACGTGTGTGTGGCCGAACGGCATTTAAAATGTTTGGCTACGTATTTGTGCCCAGTCATACAAAGCAAAAAGAAGTATTTCAAAAAGATTTTAAATTGAAAAAAAAGACTAGTGGGCATGTTATTTGTTGGTGCTAATATCACATCTCTTTGGCTAATGAAAATCCTGATTTTCTACTCCGGTTATTGTAAACAATCATCTGGAAAAAAGTGGTTTGTATTGTCTGATTCCTTGTCGCCTTCATGAGTTTTGTATTTGAAGTCAGTGTCGATTGAATATGTTGAGGCGAAACGTTGTTGTTCAAATACTTGCATATTTCTCACCAATGTAAGAGTTTATTGTCATGGACGTTAGAAAAGGAAAAAAAAAAAAGAGAGAGAAAATTGATATTCAATGGCAACAACATATATTCATTCTTCACATGTAGCCTTGGCAATGGCCAATAAATACTTACATTTTGGCGGTGAAAATCACGAGCGCTGATATCGACACTGTTTATACTTTGTTTCAACCCGAAAAACGACATGCACTCGTTTATAATGCTATTTGAGATCAACCTTTAAAAAATTGCAGAGCATATTAACTCTCATCATTCATCAGATTAGTGAGCCTAATAAATGTTCATCCAATGTTCTTTCAAAATCGTTTTAGGGAATATTTTCCTTTCGTTGATTTGGGGTTTTACTTTAATAACACAATTTATAACTTAAAGCTGAATGAAGTGGCAAATATTATAGTATCAAGAATTATGTGATGCTTTCAAAAAGAGCATGCCCTTGCTAACACGCATACACATCACACACACACACACATATATATATATATATACTAATCTAATATCTACCAGCATTCACGGTACCAGAAGAAAAAAAAGAAAAAACCCCGCCAGGAACAAGAGATAAAAGTATCTCGAATCACCGCCCGGGGGAAAAAGAAAAAATTCATAGGTCAAAATAAAGAAAAGGCCAACCTCGTCCGACCCATTGAAAAAAATCAAGGGATACGCAGTCAGTTGGTCAAAAGAAAACTAAAACCTTCCGCGAATTCTGCAATGCTACCATTACAAGAGTGCTCAACACGAGTGGAGCCAATTATAAAATTAACTTAAATCGCGAGTCAGAAATCTTCTACTAAAGTTCCACCTTATCGGATCAACAGGAAGTCTAACTCCGGTGGAACTTTAGTAGAAGATTTCCGACTCGCGATTTAAGTTAATTATATATATATATATATATATATATATATATATATATATATATATATATATATATATACGAGGGGCTTACAATAAGTTTCCAGACTTTTTTCGTACGGGCATTTAAAATTGTCGTAGACTCTTGAAAATTCACGATGTTATTGCTATACATCCTATGAGATGACTGACCAATTTCTATGATTTCAGCTTTAAATGAACAGCTACAGCAGCAATTGGAATACACCCTACTAAAGCCTGATTGTCACAGGCGCTGAATTTTAAAAAATGCAATCTGACACTTTAGAAGAACGATATGCAAGAATTTTTTTTAACTTGGAAAAAATGCCACAGAAACATATTGAATCCTTTTGGAGCATCTCGCATGAATAGAGCATCAGTTTTTGAGTGACATAAGAGATTCAAGGAAGGCAGGGAGTCTGTGAGGGATGATGAGTGGTGTGAGAGGAGTAAGGAACTTAATACACCAGAGTTGATTGGCCAAAGGGTTTGGGTTAGAGTTAGGGTTACTCTGTTGAGGTTTTAAGGGAGTTCAGGAAAAGATTCCTCGGGAAGAGGCCAGCACTCTTCAAATCGGGACAGTGGCATTTCCACAAAGTCAATATACCAGTCCACAACCCCATCCTTGTCACAGACTATTTGACCAAGATGGGCATCAAGACAGTTCCTCACCCTCATTATAGTCCATACCTTGCTCCCTGTGACTTTTGTTTATTTCCTAAGCTCAGAGTCTTTCGTTATGAGACAATTGAGGAGATGAAAGAGGCTTTGAGGAAGGTCATTGACACGTTCACACAAGAGGACTTCCATGGGGCCTTCCAGAATTTGCTGGAACGGTCCAAAAGTGCATTGGAGTCGAAGGAGATTACTTCGAGGGGGACTAAAGTTTCATGTACGTACTATAAATAAAAATGCCCATACGAAACAAGTCTGGAAACTTATCGTGTGCACCTCTTATATATATATATATATATATATATATATATATATATATATATATATACCTTACCCCTTCACCATGAGCAGGATAAGATTCAAGGTAAATTTTCAAGTGGAGTTTAAGAGGTCTGAATCCAGAATTTTTCTTCTCCTAGACTAGTTGCCATACCAAAGTTAAAGAACCCAGTTTGTACAACTATTTACCCATATCTGAAGCAAAAATAGTAGAACTCATAACTTTCCTAAGTACAATGTCAAATGAAAACAGCATCATCCAGGATTTGAACTCGGCTCGCCGTGTCCATTTTCAACAACGTTAACCATTTCACCTCGAACAACTCGTATACATATATGTTCTTATGTGTATATGTGTATGTGTAGTTATGTGTGTGTGTGTAAAGCTTCTGTGTTTGTCTGTCAGGGTATTAAATGTATATGTGTTGCGAAAAAATTGTTTCTTTTCGTATCAAGCATGTTTTTGAGAAGTATGTTATTTAACCAAACGGGCAGCGAGTTTTTTTAGGATTCACTAATTTGTATGGTAGACTTTAAAGTATAAAAAAAGATATCAGATTAAAAGAGCGTGTGCGATTGAAGATGAAAAACTATCTTTTATTCATTTCTAATATTGTTTTTATAACGTGTTTTATCTTATTTTGAATATGGGATTGTTTTGTTGATAAACTAATAATCGTCTTGGCAGGATTGTTATTAAGCTTGTCTTTCTCGTATATTGGAAACGATGACTTTATTTTAAATCAAACAATCCTATTGTAATGTTTAAGAATTTGAAGATGTAGTGGATACTAAAAATACTGCATCATCGTTTTCAGATGCACTTTGACCAGAGGAAAACTCGCTGGAAGAAGTGTGTTAAAATAACGAGGAGACTTTTTTAAAGAAAATATTTTATTGTTTGTACATTTCTGTCTTGTTCTATGCCGATCCAGTTTCGTTCATTGTTAAAATCTAGCTCATACTATTTCACACGCTTTTTTTTTTAGATTGATAATTTAGTTACCAGGTTAATGTGAATCATCCAATAGATGAATAGGCGACAACCTGCAATGAGCTTGTTAAGTTATTAAATAGGTGATCCATTTGTAAGTGAAGATAATGAAAATAATGTGAAGCCTCTGTGTTAGACTTAGCATAGTTTATTAAATTACAGGAGACTCAATCTAATAAGTTTTGCTTTATTTAGAATAAGCCATAAAAATTAGGTACCGAGGGAGAATTGAACTTACAAACAATTCTCTGCTAAACTAGCTCTCAAACCATTAGATTACACAAGAGTCCCGAGAAAAACAAACAATTATTAGATGCTTGGTAAATGCTGGAGAACTATTTTGGAGAACGTAATAAGCCATTAGTGTCTTTGTGATTTGAGTATGTAATTTCCATACTCATTCTTACTCATAGGATGTGATATAAAGCTATTTTCAGTCGAGTACAGCTGGTTTAAATACATAGTTTTCCTTCTCTTCGTCTAATCAAGGTTAAAGAACCCAGTCTGCCCTTTTATTTACCCACAGATGAAGGAAAACAAATGTGTTCATATTCTCCTAAGGGCATTAAAGCTAAGCCTTGTTCAGGATTTGAACTCAGTTCATTCATTCTATTTGCAATAATGTTAACCGTTACGCTACCTACCGAATTTGATGAGTGTAGCCGAAGATGCTCTGATACTGAATATATATATATATATATATGTGTGTGTGTGTGTGTGTGTGTGTGTCTGTGTGTGTATGTGTGTGTGCGTATATATATATATATATATATATATATATATATATATATATATTTATATATATAATGCTTCAGTGCTCCAACATATTTTTTCAATCAATAACTAACAAGGATAATTGTTATTTCAACCATCTTTGATCTAGACACTTCGAGATTATGAAAGTACATAAAAAAACTGTACGGAATGAAAAAACACACAGGAGATGGAAAATTCCAGCTGATATGATTTAGAAATAAATGAAAATAAAACTGTAAACACAATTAAACTTCTTTAAAACCAAGGTACAAAAAAAAAATAAAAGACATATTCCTTGACATACTTTATGAGAATGGGTATTATAACGAATTTTGGGTATTATAACGAATCAATATTAAATATTTATATTAAAATGAGAATTGTTCACTTTTGTTTATTACGACTCCAGTCGATTGAACTAAAAACTGATTCATTTGAAAATAACATAATTTCATTTCACGTTGTCTGACGACATTTTTTTTAAATTTCACTTTTAGTAAAAATTTATTCTTTTTTAATGTCTCGTCGGAGTTTGATAGATTTTTTTTTATTTCGATAACTTAGCCTGATTATTAAATCATTTAAAAGGATATTTTATTTACGCAAAAAATTATTTCAATTTTAACTGAGCCTTTTTTTTCAAATCCGACACGTTGAAAAGATTCGTAAATTAATTTTTATCTTTTTGCATAACCTGGCCTTGTTGGAATTTTTTATTGTTTATGGAATTTAAATTAAAGATAATATTTTGTTTCAGATTCTGCTCTCCAAGTTAGCAAAACCGGAGTAAATCTGTGTGGAAAATGTTCTCCTGGCAAAAGAAAAAAGCCTCTGAAGAAAAAAAAAAGCCAACAATAAATGAGGCTGATAGCATGCATTTAAGAATATATTAGTCATAACCTGGAGGCTGAAAGCAAAATTCCTGTGCTGGGCAGTAGAGATCATTTTACATTCTCTTCATCCACACCTGATTCCTTTGATAAAGTGATGCTTTATGTGTGTGAGGCATAAACAGAAAAAATACTAAGACAAAAAAGCAATTACTTCATAATTAAATACCGTCGAGAAGTATTATGGCACTAACAAATGAAGGAGGAGACTGTGGTTTTGTGGCTAACCTGCTGGACTCCACAAGGATTGAAATAACACAGACCTAGTGATAGACAACAAAAATGAGAACCTGCCAAATAGTTGATTTGGCTATTCTGGCTGATTACAGAGTAAAACTGAAGGAAAGCAAAAAGAGAAAGACCTCGCTAGAGAACTGAAAAAAAAAAAACATAGAACATAAAGTGACGGTCATACCAATGGAAACTGGTACGCTTGGTAAAGTAATTAAAGGATTAGTACAGGGACTGGAGGACATGGAAATAAGAGAACGTGGGAAGACCATCCAAACTACAGCATTGCCAGAATACTAAAAAGAGTCCTGGAGACTCGAGGAGACTTGATGTTTCTCAGACTCCTGTGGAAAACCATCAGCTAACTTTTTTGTGAAAAACTCTCAAATGAGTAAAATAATAATAATAATAATAATAATAATGACGACACTACCAAACAAGTGACAATGAGATAAATTTTTTAAAAAGTATCTCAAGAGAACCGGAAAATTACTCGAGACAAAACTATGTTGTAAGAACTTTATAAAAGGTATAAATACCTAAGCAGTACCCCTCATTAGATACTCGTGACCATTCTTGAATTGGACCAGAGAAGATCTCAAACAAATGGACCAGAGAACAAGAAATGTAATGATAATGTTTAAGGCATTGTAGTTGACGTTGACGTACTATATGAGTCAAGAAAAGAGGGAGGAAAAAGACTCGCCAGCATTAAAAACGGCGTTGGCACATCGATACAAAGACCCGAAGACTACATACAAAAAAACGGAGAAAGACTGATCCCTGCAACCAGAAACAATACTGACGACACAAACATTTTCAGAAAAGAAATATCCAGAAAACAAAAATAGTAAGCAAAACAACTCTGTGGATGTTTTAAGCGACTAACAAGCGACATCTCTCACGAGAAAACGTGGACGTGGCTAAGAAAGAGAAACCTTAAGAGAGAAATTGAATCTCTACAAATAGCAGTACAAAACAACGTCATAAGGAGCAACCATATAAAAACAAGACTTGATAAGACGCAACAAAACAGCAGATGTAGGTAAGGTGGTGATAGAGACGAAAGGATAAATCATGTATTAAGCGAATGCAGCAACCTAGAACAGAAAAAGTATATAACTAGAAATGACAGAGTGGCAAAGGTAATCCACTGGGAACTGTGTAGGAATTTTCAATTTGAGCATACAAACAAATGGTATATGCACAACCCAGTATCTTTCCAAGAGAATGAAATGCACAAACACTTCTGGGATTTTGAGATACAAATGGATCGCCTATTCTCGGCAAGACTTTATCATAATCAATAAAAAGAAATAGAACTTGCTGAAGTGAAGACTTTGCTGTCCCGGCTGACTACAAAGTAAAATTGAAAGAAAGCAAAAAGAAGGATAAGTACCTGGGCCTTGCTAGGGACTTGAAAAAAAAAATTGGAACATGAAAATAACTATTACACCAATTGTCGTTGGTTCTCTTGGTACAGTCACCAAAAGATTTGATTAAAGGAAAGGAGGATTTAGAAATAAGAGTGGAGACTTTCCATACTACAGTATTGTTGAGATCGACTTAAATACTGAGAAGAGTCCTGGAGACTTGAGGAGATTTGTGTCATTCAAACTCCTGTGAAAGACTATCGGTTAAGAGATAGGAGAAACTCTAAAGGAATAAAATAATAATAATGATGATGATGATGATGCAAGGAAGATGGGTAGAAATTTTTAAAAATTTATTCTGAAAAAAAGAAGACAGATTCTGCATGATACTAAAATCAGTCTGAGTTTTAAAAATTAATAATAATAAAATAAAAAATAACAAAATAACGATAAAAAAGAAAAAAAGTTTCTGGTGGTTTGTGAGACAATCTGGTAAGGCGTTTTGCCTATTTCCTTAATACTAGTTTCTACTTTGTCTCTGTAGATGCTTGTACTTTCAAAGGTCAGTGGGTTGAACAGAAAACGTTACACCAAACAGGTGTACTCAGTAAGCTTCCTATTCTTGTCTCCAAATAAACAAGATTTTTTTGTCTTTTCTTTTAACGACCATTACTAAGTTTTGTTAAAAAAAAACCTTTTTCTCCATTTATCTTTTTTATCATGAACGTTTTTTTTTTCTTATTTTAGAAAAAAATAATAAATTGAATATGTCGGTTAATACAAAAATTCTTTTCCTTTTTAACTGAAACTTAAATAAAATTCAATATATATAAACAGTTAAAAGTAAGGATGTTGAAAATATATTTTAAGCAAAAGTTAGAGAATGGTCCTAAATAAAAAAAAAAAAAATAAAAAATTTAAAAATAAAGTATATAAAATATATAAAAAGTATAAAGTATATATCAATTAATATCGTTACATAAAAAAAAGTTAAAAGAAATGTTTAAGCTGTGTCACACGAAGTCAGACGAAGCATTGGGAACACTTATACTCTTGAAATAAATCAATTTTTGGTCCAATCGGTTGATATTGAGCTTAGGTTTACCTTATAGATATCCGTGATAATTTATTGCAATATTTTATTACTCATACGACTTCCTGTTTATTTGAGAAGGAATCAGTACTTCAGCCCATAAAGTAAATGAATTATTATTTTTTTGCATCATTTCTACTAATAATCAAATTACTTTTATAAGGCTCTCAGATAGGGATTTGAGGGGATTATTAGTTACTCAACTTAAGCAATGTCGTTTTGTCGGTGGGGCACAGCAAAATGTATAAGGTGAGCCAAGTCTCAACAATTTCAAACCGGCAGAATTATATTACAGATTTTATAAAAGCGGGAAAGATGTAGTTGCCTGTTACTTGCATAGTAGTGATCTCAACGAACAGCAAAATTCTGGTCTTGCCATACAGATGTGTAGGGAATTAGTTAAAAAATACACGCTTTCCATATTATCAAAGTGTTGGGTATCACCTATCTTTTCAGCATAATGAGCTGGTCCATCTACCATATATGGTAGTAGCTCTAATACCAGGTGGATCAGTCCAGATCAGTCTATAACCAGTCTACGATAAGTCTACGTCTACGAGTCTGAAGAGCGTTTCCTATTGTTGAAGTATATCCTTATCCTATCCACTAATCCTAAGTTCTTGTTACTAACAGTCTCTCTCTTGTAAATTCTCTTTCCTGTAAATATAACTATTTTCCTCACATATCGTGGTTTGTCTTATTATTACTACTACTTGTGTTCACTAACCAGAACACAACATAAAGAATCAAAAGAGAGAGTATGTTCTATTTCGGTTATGTACTTATTTTCTGGCATAGCACATCACTCGTTTTTTTTTTTTTTTTTTTTTTTTTTTTTTTTTTTTTTTTTTTTTTTTGCTTTCTTTTCTTTCTGATAATATACTGCAAAAAGCAAGGTAAGCAAGATCCTCGAGATTACAGCCCTGGAGTGGTATCTCTCCATTGGGGTATTGAAGTTGTCCGATAACTTCTGAAATTAGTCCCTGAAAATTTTAATTCTTCTTCAACAAGAATCACTACAGAAAGCTGACTATAAGCCACATTTCACTCCTGCAGTGAATCTAAAAATTAGATCAGTGACAAGCACCTTTGCTTTGGACCTATGATTCAGTTGTAGTATCTGTTTCTCCTCCTCCTTTGGGTGAATATTACATTATAATATAAACACTTTAACTTTAAGAAATATGATAGTGGAACTATAAGATGAACAAAATAAAGCGTTTATAACCAGAATCCATGGGAAGCAGCATGAGGAAAGGGAAGTAAGGCGGATAACTCCAACATTGGGTCATTTGCAAACTTCACTAGATTCTAGGCGGAAGAACCACAAAGGTCAACGGTCAAGATCAAATCGTTCAATCAGGAAATTACAGCAACTAATCTATAACGGTGGTATCTATTGATGGGTAAAAAGCAGCCAATGAAAGATTAACATGGCCCTAATTCAAACTGTATGTCCAAACTGCATTACCCTTCAAGCGGATGAAGAAGGTACCCGTTTCGACCAAGTTAGCTCTGGCAGCAGTGTTCGAAAAATCAGTTACAGAGCTCCAACCTAAACAAAAATTACTTAGATGCAAAAACATTATTCATATAATGTAATTTAACCTAAGGAATTTAAATACCGTAAACCAGTTACCCGAGATGACAGCGTCTGCAACTGAGCATAACACAGACATCATATGCATACAAGAACATAGAAAATAGCATTGCGAATAAGAAATAAAACATCACCTTACTGATAAAAGATGTAGATTTGTCTCTGCATCTCCATGGAAAAACTCCGTCAATGCCTTCATAGGTGGAGGAATGTTTCTCAGTTCTCGTACCTTGAAATTACTTATAATATCATTGAGATAATCCAACCAAGAATGATGTTTGTTTTAATCAATAGCAAATCCTATACAAAAATTGTCTCTTTCCCACCAATAAATCAATTAAAAAATATCTTATCTGGTTATAACCTGCTAAGACTACGTACTTCTAACATCAATAGATCTAAAAAAAAGAAAATGAAAATGGCTTTACTCTAAAAAAGCAAGAAGCAAGAGATATCCAGCAGAAATTAAAACAGAGGCAGACTATGCAGATGATCTAGCACTTTTTGCAAATAAACATTCTCAAGTAGAATTCCTACTGCATAGCAGTAGCGAGCTGCAGAAAGCATTTGCCTCCACGCAAATGCAAATCAGAGTACATGAGTTTGAAACAATGAGTCATACCTCGGCAGCAATATCTCATTTAACAGCGATGTCAACATATACCAAGCAAAGGCGGAGACTGATCCATCATATGTAAGTCTGATCAAACCGATTAAATAAAACAGGATTTCTTCCAAGCTGTGGCTGTGTCAATACTACAAAAAAGAATGCACCGCATAGAATAAAAGCTAGATGGGAGCTACACAAGAATGCACCTCGAAACAGCAGCTGTACGTCCATTCATCTCCCATCTCAAAAACCATACAAGTAAGACGAGCTAGATAACCAGGAAAGTCATATGTGACTTTCTTTCATAGACCCCTACACATGAACGCACATATTGACTGACCAATAAGAATTTACGACAGCTCTGCTCGAACATAGGATGTAGTTTGGAGGACCTACCAGAAGTGGTGGATTCTAAAGACAGATGGAGAGAGTGAGACAGAGAGAATCAGGGAAACCCGTATTGTCAGAACGACTAGATGATGACAAATCGATAAAGTTTCGACCAAAGATTAATTGTGAGACAAGCACGCAAAACAAATACAGACATATGTTTGGTTTTTGCATTTTTTGTACAGATATAACTTTTTGGTGTATATTCAACCAATTCCTAATGAGAAAATAACTTTTCCCAGATTACTAATAAGCGTATAACTGAGTAATGAAAAACCCCGTTTCTTTTCTGAATATTCATAGACTTATGTTTATTGTAATTAATTCTGTATTAGATAGATAATTTTCGTGTTGAAAAGATGGTCCTGCTAAAACCACATGAGCCACTCCTATATTTCTAAATGTGAAATAAAAAGAGAAATCAAAGTAACTATTAGCCCAAATTCACATGTGGAACGTGTTATAACTATGGAGACTTGATTACCAGAGAAAAATCATCATTGACTTAACAGATGGCAAAATAACGAGGAATAATGGGTTTCCAATGTTGTCCTTTCTTCACAACGTCTCATCGATGTTCACCGCGAGATTTTTACGGTGTATTTACAGGGAAATTGGAGATGACAACTGTTCATTATCAAATTTCGAAGACCAAAATAAGGCCAGATGATATACGGGTTAAAAAAATAACAACCGAGGAATTTCGTTGATATAACACGAAATTTGCCGAATAAAGCGCGGTGCTACAATAACATAATTTTCTATTACTCTGCAGTGAGATCTTTATATATATATATATATATATATATATATATATGCACTAGAGTCATTCAAAGAGTTCAGCGAAATTTTAGATTTGTCCATCACTTCTAAGATTTGTATTTGCCTCACCTGCATTGAAATTGAGACAGAAATCTGTATTTTTTTTTCTGGCCTTATTAATTGCAATGGGTTGTCACAATAAAGATGATGATCTACTTTCATCTTTCTGGATGAGACTTAAAACCTTGTAACGACCATTATATATATATATATATATATATATATATATATATAGTAGCAAAAATAAACAAGAACACTCTCGTAATTTTTAATATAAAAGTTAATTTCCTTCTGAATCAACGATGCCAGAATTTTATTACTTCTGGTAGAACATTATACAATTAAAAAGTACTGTACCGATATGATAGAAAAAGTAAAAAAAAATGTCATATTTAATCAAACACACAAATAGATGCACACACAAAAACGTATACAAATGGAGAGAAAGACGCACGCACTAAATTACGAACACACTCATCTACTCATTCTCACACACACGCACTCAATCGCACACACACACACACACACACACACACACAAATATATATATATATATATATATATATATATATATATATATATATATATATAATATCAATTGGGCAGGGGTTTACTAATAAATAAAGAGTGCTCAGTACTGGTATGTAAGCATATATATCAATGAATAGCGAAGATGTTTGGTGATCCTCTATGCGATCATCAGAATATATATATATATATATATATATATATATATATATATATATATATATATATAACCTATATTTAGGAAATAGTTTTTCTGTTAAGCATATTTAATTAAAAGTTTTTTTTTTAATCGTTTCTTACGGATTTATTTTCTCATCATCTTACATGATTTCCTAATTTTTATTTGATTTTATATAAAAATTTTCTGGAATTTCTTCCCGAGCCTCCTTTTACCGTCATTTGTTATTTGCCGGGGTAAAATCCAGATATTATTTCTTCTTTGATATCCAATGACATTTCTATCTAATTTCAAGAATTATTTCTTTCAAGAAACGAAAGTGATTTCGAATATCTTAATGTTTTGCGACTTTCGATTTTTGAAAATCTTCATCAGCAAGTGTTTACGACGGAGCAAATGTTGAAGCCGGAATGAATTGTTAAGTAAAGTGTAAAGATGTAATTCATCGACAATATATAAAATATCATTTTTTTCGAGAATATCATGTAGAGAAGAAATTATCGATAAATTTATACCAAACTAAACCAAAGCCAAGAGAACATATGAACCCATAAGACAAACCAATGAAAATAAACTGAAGCTTCCTGTATGCATATATACACACACTGATGGACAAAAATTGTTGCCGGTTTAAATTCACCACGGTATTAATATGAAACATTACTAATTGTTTCAAACCTATATTTAGGAAATAGTCTTTCTGTTAAAGACCTCAAATGACTTCATTTTTTGACGTGTTGTAATCCACAAGTATTTTTCACATTTAGTTCTTATTGGATAGCAAAGATCTTCTAATGAATTGAGCACTCCGGCAATGCAAAATGTAAACAAACGAAAGGCACTAAATAATGTTTGTTGCCTGTTGGCTGAGCTGTAAGATACTAAGTCTAACGTAAAGTTGGGCGGGTTTAGATCCCAGCTTCCAGCGTTCTACGTGTCTGAAGAGTTGTGATATAACGAAGCAGTTTGTCAGTAGATGGCAATATATATATAAAATACTTTTTTCTGTCATTTCCTTGTTCTGAACTGTTTTAAGTTCCCCAGTAGCCAACATACTAGTGGGAGTAATTTGAATACATCCGCATTCTCTGAGAAGATTTGAACATTTTTACGTTAACAATCATATCTTTATTACGTTTATTATCATATAGCAAAAATATGTACCAATTGTGTCGTACTGCAGTTATATATACATTTACCCGCTCCCTAAGCACGAACAGGATGCCACAGAAGGTTAATTTTTAAGCGGAGTTTGAATTCCGAGTTTTTCTTTTTCTGCACTGGTTAACATAACAAGGTTACAGAGTAAAATCTGCTCTACTTATAGCATGAAGAGATATTTGGATTAATACCTTTCCGATGGATATCAGTGCTATGTGAAATAGAAACAGTTTCGTTCAAGATCTGAACACGGGTCGCCATGTCCATTTCCTCCTATGCAGCAATTAATGCAGAAATATATGCATTCAATATAATTAAATTATTGTAAAGTACAAGAGACAATTTCTATTTGTTTGATACGTAAAGTTATAAATATTGCAGGTGCGCTATTGCTATATTTATAACCGTCAAGTGTTCATATCAGCATATATTGGTAACTATTAATGGAAGTTATGTGTCTCTTTAATATTCCACCTCTCTTTCAAATAATCCCATAGATTTTAGTAAGAATGTTGTCTACTACTATTACGAACGTTCATTCAAAGTTTTTAATTTGACACTCACCCTCCTTCCAACGAGTCGGTGGGTCTTATGATATGTTGACTACATCCCCTATGCAAGGTTAAGATCCACAAAAGCTCGGGTGTCTTGACTAGGATACTAAACAGCATCTGTGTGTGAGGCTCCAATTCTGGGTATGAGGACATTGTTCAATACCTCTTTATTGCCTTTATACTCTGACCCAGAATGGAATTACCTTTCAGGATACCATCTATAGGCCAAATAGATCTGTTCAAAAATTAGTTATATTCAATAAGAATGCCTGAAGCCAAATAAAGATAAATATTTGTATTAGTAAAGTTTGCTAATAATAATTATTTGACATTTAAGACCATTTAAATTTGAACACAAATGACACTTGTCAAATAGAAATAATTATTTAAAATCGTATAAATATTACTAATGGATAGGAATACTTGAAACAATGCAACAGTGTGTAACTTATTTTATGTGTCAACCATCCTGGCCGGCCGACCCCCACTATATCAGCTTCTTTAAACCAAACTACTCATGGCCAGTGATTCGTCCAGTGGTTCCCGACCATGGGTATTAAACATTTCTTTACAGATACGCAAAGCACAACCGAGAGGGTGGGAGAAAAGAACAAACGAACATACACCGGCCTGGGCCAGCTCCAAGCGCAAGAAAGAAGGAGTCTATGATACTGTGCATTCTCTGTGCATTTGTCGACTATCGCGGGCATGTATTTTGCGCGAAACTTCTACAAAAGCCGCTAACAATGCTGACATCTTGTCACTTTGGTTAACCCGGCCTCTGTAGGTCAACAGGTCTTAGAAGTCACCTTTCTGACTTCTGTTGACTCTCTTCTCTGCCCTACCTCGATCTTCTCACTGCCTCCTTCTGCTGGCTGTCTCCTTCTCTGGACAGCTATCTCAAGACGACTGGTCTCTTCTTCCCTGCTTTGTCAACTGACTCTCCCTGTCTTCTCACGGACCTTCCATCCCTCCTCAACTTCCGGTCTCGCGGATGATCGCACCCTCAAGCCCTTTGTGTGGTTTTCGCGCCAAAACAGTCAAAACGATCGTCTGAGTGGCACCAACTCAAACGGAAACGAATTTCTACGCATTGAGTCACATTTATATGATAGGAATAACCTATAGATAACTGTAAATTATTTGCTTTAAGAATAATTACTTGAAGCTGTAATCATTTATTCAAGTTTCTCATTAATTTCTTGAAAACATATAAAGTTGGTGACCTTGGTCAAGGGTGACCCAAGGCTTCATTTTCAATAGCTACAACACCGAAGTGTAGGAGAGGACGCAACTCCATTCTCAAGATTTCTCCTCTTTACCCTTGATCTTCATATTATAGTGCTGATTGCTAAGCAAGACGGCATCAAGTACCAGTTTTTTGAGTCTTAGGTATGACTCGACCGGGGATTGAACTTCGGTCTCCCGGACTAATGGTGAACACTCAACTTATTAGGCCAATTGCACGGTTTAAATGGATGCAAACAAATTACGTTTCTTAAGCTGAAATAATTTCTTGAAATTACATGATTATTATTTATTGAGAGCAATACTAGAAATAATTCAAATGTGTGCAAATTATTTGTATAAGTTAGGAATACTTGATATCATAGAACTGAATGTTAAAAATCTTCAGAAATAACCTCAAATATGTAAATATAAATGAACAATAGACGCGATTTCCTAACATCTAGAAATTACATAACCCAAGACGGGTTGACATATCATTTAAACCTATCAATAAATACACCTTTCTTAAGACCTGACAATTTTAATTTTTTTGTTTTTGAGCGGAACGGTAGCAAAATATTTTGAACATATCCAGTCATCATACGTTCTGCTGGTCACAATTTCGTTTCTACTCACAAGGGATCCACGCTGTATTGGCATTTGAGCAGTTTACTGATAATTTTGCAACAGAGCCAGTTCAACGCCATTTAAATTTGCTAATAGCTTGGAGGATATCAGTGACACGTTTTTAGTTTCTAATATTTTCTACTTTTCCAGATGATGTCCAGAATGATTCTTTCCTCTGTAGGTTGTACAGTTCTTAGTTTTAGAGCTAATCTCTTGATTAAATTCTATGTTTCGGCTTTGAAGGTGAATATTAATTGTGATGCCTTGGTTATCGACTTTTCTTTTGAAAGCAGTGAACCCGTTTTGCTCTTGAAGACTACACTTTCACTGCGAAAAAATTGCACATTTTAAACGATACTCTGCTTGTTTTCTTTAACATTTTAGAGTATCTTAATGCCATTGAGGTCGCAACAATCTTTTTACGATGAGCAATTTTATATGCCAAAGCAACATACAAATACGCAATAATCAGATAATTATTTAGAAGCTGATTGTTAGATATTTTAATACACAGGGTTAACTCAGGTATTCTGCTGGTCCTTGTTATTAGTTTTTATAAATGCAATATCTAGCAGTTATCACTACAGATTAAGTGACAGCAAGTCTCCATACTTTCCAAGCACTTTCCTCAATATTCTTGCTGATTTTAGTCTTACTATCATTTACTATTACTAATAACATTCAAAAAATATGGCTCAATGTACAGGTTGTTTCTCGAAAGGAGATAGTCCTAATTATTACTTGAAAAAACAAATTTTCCTTCATTGATATAGAATTGGGCTTATTTCTAAATCAATATTATTTGCTGCGTCATGCAGAAAAAACTTCATGAACTTATCCATATAATCCTATAATCTCATATTCTGGCCGGCCACAATTTTGGTTAGCAGCTCGTGGGATCGACATTGTGAATCAGTATATTCGATCACACCGCGGTATGGACTATTGATTACAATTCCTGCATGTTAATTGATTTTAGCATCCCTCTGACATCTTTTTAATACCTCAGTCTTTCCAAGTGATGTTCAATATGTGTTAATTTGGCAGACAATTTCTTGGTTGAATACCATTTTCTATTAAATGGCTTTAAAATCAAGGTAAATGGTCCTAAAACACCGCTTTGAAATCGAAGGGATAAAATTGGGGTGAGACATAATCACCTGGATATAGAATTGCCAGCCTAAGCAGTCATGTCTAATTTTAGATTAATTTCACCAATGCGCAACATTTATCTTCACAAAGTTAGAGCTCAGTACCAGGTTTCCACAGCAGCAGAGTTCAGTTGAAGACACTTGGACAACAGAAAATAATGTTCTTTTTAACAAATAGATAGTTTACCTTAACAGTTCATTTTCTCAGCTTCTTTTGTAGCATAGCATCTCTTTTAAAATTAGTATATAAACTTTTTTCTCAAAAAACCTTTTGTTGACGATGACCTAAGGTCAAAACTTGTTAAAGATAACGCAAATATAAGTAACGCAATAAATATTCCTATTTGTCTTATCTCTTTTATTAACCTTATTGATACCTATATATATATATATATATATGTGTGTGTGTGTGTGTGTGTGTGTGTGTTTATGTGTGTGTGTGTGTGTGTGTGAGAGAGAGAGAGAGAGAGAGATAGAGAGAGAGAGAGAGAGAGAGAGTGAGAGTGTATGAGTGCGTGTACGTTGATAATTTATTTCGACTTATTTTTCACGGCATTTTATTTTATATTTCAACCACCAGATTGTTTTTATCTAATGATTTGTGTTCTGGATTCATAGGGAAGCCGTCACAAGGTAAAATTTAAATACAAAATGGCTGCAGCATTTTTTAGTAATTAGAGGAGCTATTTTTATGAGAATGCAACGTTAATTATACACACACACACACACACACACACACACACACATATATATATATATATATATATATATATATATATATATATACAGGAGTCAATTATTGATTCATCTTGCTACATGATTTGTAGGACATCTTTCAACCAGTCAGAAAAAACAAATAGTCAGATTTTATATTATAAAAAGATTGGCTTAAGGTGATAGGGTGTCTGGATTTTTGTGGTGTTTTTCTAAATTCTCATTAAAAATTTCCCATCATTTCTTTGTCTGATGATGCATATCTAATAGTAAAAAATAGGTACTACTGAAATAAATATCACAAACCAATGAGTTATTTCTAAAGCTATTTCTTTTATATGTTTCATGTTATATATATATATATATAGTCGGAAATTGCTTACAGTATATACTAAGAAGATAATCCAACATCTCTTCCTAGGAAAATCTACCATCCCTAATGATCAATGATAGACACGAGTTGCTGTTAGTTAGATAAAGATTTTAGGGAATCTCATCGAAATATAATGATCAGCTGGCTAGTTACACAGATCAATTACTTCTTAATAGTGAAAAAAAGGTCCTCACTTCCTTGTGCTAAATGTAAGCTTTGCTTAATTTTGAAGAGCATGTGATGTCATAATCAGAAAACTTGACATGTACACATTTCTTTGTTCAATTCTCATTTTGAATTTCGAGCAAGGAAGAAAAGAAAATTAATCTAAACCCAATATATGTCACTCTGGTGGTGGAGCTCAAAAACACGCTGACTCACCCATGCAGAGGAGTAAGACTCTCCACACCCAAAAAGATCTTTCCTCGGTATGATATTAAACTGTATCTCGTGGTATAGTTTCAGGTCTGAAGATATGAGGAATATGCAATATCCATTAATTGCCATTACACCCAGTTTCATTCTGACTCGGACAAGTATTACTTTTTTGGATCCCATCTGATAGACTTATATATATCTGTTAGAAAGTTATGTGTATTCGACAGGAATATTCAATAACTTATCATCAAATGTAAAAATCTTACCAATGAACACAAAATGTGTAGATATAACAGTATAAAAGATATTGCTATTATATAGTTTTCATAAATAGTGAGTGATTTTCTTAGAGCGATTTTAGATTGTTCACTAACAGCAAACAAACAAAAAAGATATCTTTATCCGTTAGCCGTTACCGGAAATGATTTTTGATGAGAAAATTATTCTCATTTAAATAATTGAACTCACAAGCAGTAACTCGTAAGTCAAACGAGGTAACCTTTGCATATGATAAATGGCTCAAGTTGACATAATATGCAGGATTTAAAACCAAGTAGCTTTTTTCACAAAAAACAGCCTTCGTCACTGTTGATGTGTTAGGGATGAAAAAAGATCAATATATTCTTAAGTAACACACAATGGTTCATTCATCCTCAAATAGCTTGATTTTTTGTCTCGCAAGAGTTAAAAATATGAGCAAGTTGTCAAACAAATTTTCCTGACGCCGCACAACTGTGTCAATTGTTGTGTGCCTCGAATTTGTACTCAAATCCAAAATGGAGACTTGAATACTGAATGAAAGCCAAAAACTGGCATGGAAAGAATATTAAAAGCAACCTGAGACACAATGATATATCATCCATTTCACTCTCTTTCTTTATGTTTCCTTGTTTCATTTTTTTCTTTCTTTCTTTCTTTCTTTCTCTCTCACTTAGACTCTTTCTGAGGAAGTGATTGTTGTTTTGTTTTCATCAAAAAAAGTTATTAGCATGTTATTTAAATCGCTAACTAGAAGCCCCAGACGTGCGAGTTGGAGCTAAATCTTTTCTACGTTCATTTCATGGATATTGTCAAGATGTAATGGTTAGCCTGATCATTTAAAAGATACATTTTGCAGAGTACTGAATTCAATCCTCACTAGGTGCCGTATATTTACGGCTATATGGTAAATCTAATCCATGTTTACCTCTTTATGTAGTTTTGAGTAGGATAATAGTTAGCAAACGAGGCTAGTGAGGTAATTTTTCACTGATGATTCTACACTTCCGGCATTCCGCCTAACCAACCTAAATTCAGAAAATGAAAAGAAAACTAGTTCTTGGGTAATGGTTAGCAAGCTAGTCACATTGGGCAATCACTGCTAAATAGGGAATTTGATCCTAACTAGGTGCCTCTGACAAGCAGCATTGTACGAACTTTAGGCTACCCAACGTTTTTTTTTTAAACAACAACAGAAATATATTTTAAGTATCTCCAGACGGTAAGCAGCAGTTAACTTTTTCAGTACTTCGACAATTATTTAATACGAGGTGCATACGATACGTTTCCAGACTTTTTTCATATGTGCATTTAAAATTGTTGTAGACTCGTGAAAATTCAGTATCTTACTGCTATACATCCTATCTGATGGCTGACAAATTTTTATGATTTCAGATTCAAAGAAACAGCTACAGCAGCAATTTGAATACACCCTACTAGAGCCTGATTGTCACAGCTGGTGAATTTCAAAAATGCAGTCTGGACGTAAGGACACTTTAGAAAAAGGATATGCAATAAAATTGTTTTAAACTTGGAAAAAATGTCACAGAAACGTATGGAATGTTTCAGACAGCTTTTCGACCATCTTGCATGAATCGTACGTCAGTTTCTGAGTGGCATAAGAGATTCAAGGAAGGCAGAGAGTCTGTGAGGGATGATGGGAGGTATGGGAGGAGTAAGCAAGTCAATACACCAGATTTGATTGGCCAAAGGGTTAGGGTTAGCGTTACTATGTTGAAGTTTTAAGGGAGTTCAGGGAGAGATTCCGTCGGAAGAGTCCAGCACTCTTCAAATCGGGTCAGTATCATTTCCACCAGGACAATGCACCAGTCGACAACTCCATCCTTGTCACAGACTATTTGACCAAGATGGGCATCAAGACAGTTCCTCAGCCTCCCTATAGTCCAGACCTTGCTCCCTGTGACTTTTGGTTATCCCCTAAGCTCAGAGGCTGTTGTTTTGAGACAATTGAGGAGATTAAAGAGGCTGTGACGAAAGTCATTGATACGCTCATACAAGAGGACTTCCCTGGGGCCTTCCAGAAGTTATTGGAGCCGTAAAACAAGTGCATTGCAGTTGGAAGAGATTACTTCGAAGGGGACTAGAGTTTCATGTTTGTACTATCAATAAAAGTGGCTATACGAAAAAAGTCTGGAAACTTATCGTATGCACCTCGTAACAACTGTTACTGTTAGAAACCTTATCCTGTATGCCAAGCTATGTAAGGTTTCGTAAATACCAGGGTGAGTAAAAGATTTTGCAATATTTTGGTACGTGCAAGTTTTTTGTGCATTTATCACCTGATCAAAATTGTTCAATATGTAATAGATAATCGCTCTAATTGTAGTGGTAGTTGGAGTGCTGACATTTTGTGCATCGTTTCACAATGAAAGGTTTGCAAATGAACGGATAATGTAGTCTCATTAACGAACTTATGCTTTATGATTTCAAACTTGATCATTACGTTACAGAAACTATCAATAGCAATTGTTTTGCGAAGGGTGAAGGTGCAGAATGTCAAAGTACGGTAAACATATGGTTGATGATTTCTTTTTCTCCGATTGAAAGAGATCCGACTATCAAGCAAGTTCAAACCCTGTATGAGACTGATTTCATTTCCCATAGCTCTAATGTCCCTGGTATGAATCTTCTTATTCTCCCTCCAGCTATGGGTAAATAGTAGGGCAGACAGGGTTCTTCAGCTTGGTTAGGCAACCAGTCAAGGAAAGGGAAAACTATGAATCCAAACCTGTTTAACTCCGCTTTAAAAATTGACCGTGTGTCACATCCTGCCCTAGTAGATGGGGTTGGGTAAAAAAATTCTATTGGGCAAGGTAAGGTAGACCTAAAATCTTGGATTCCAAAGTGGTGGTCCAAGCGGTAGAGTCAAATCAAGCGAGTAGCGATCGGAGAATATCAGTCGAGCTTGGTATTTTACAGTCCTGTGGTATATGTCAGCTCACAAAACATACTGAGACGTAGACATCAGATGTGATCGGTTTAAAAGAAATCTATACTTTCAGAACGAGATTCTCAGACATTTGATGAGAAATGAGACATCTTAAAAAAGTCTGGCACTCGAACCGTCCGAAAATTTCCGAAAAAAATTTAAAAGTGAAGACTAAATCAAAACAAACACACAATAAATAAAAGAGTCCAGGTTACAACATTTAGACACGAGTTATAAAAGAATGAATGTTTCAGTCTGAACTTCATTAGTTTGTACCGAAAGGTTAGGGAATCGCGTTCATTGTACACGTGTTTGAATTTATTCTGTAGAGTTTTCAGTTATTTTTTGCACACGATCATATCAAATATACATTTTCAAACAAATCTATTTAACCCACAGATTGGACCTTAACTAGAGTGGAACTGGGAGTATTGCCAATAAAGAGGTACTCTAATAATTTTGGCACAACACACAATGCGATAAGTAGGTGCGGCGTTATATATAGATATATTTGAGAGATACTTCAATTCTGCGGCAAAGTCAATTATCATTTTGTCGTTTGCTGGTAGCCATGTCTATTATCTGGCAGTTCTTTTTGTTTTCTAAAAGCACTCAAATCATCACCTACCCACTTTCATTGTATGAGTCTTTACTTCTCAATCTCAACATAATGTCCCTCTTTTATGACCGTGCTTTTTTTTTCAATGGTAGTCCCTAATTCTTTTGTTCAGGCCTGTGGTGTAGTTCCTAGCACTTACTCATGGTATATTTTGAAATTCTTCTGTCCATCTGTCTACGAGTCACCCAAAACGATTAATTATTAATATGAATCTTTTCTATTCGTAAGATTTCTTGTACAATGTATGGTTTCTTTGTTTTAATGACATATCAACATTTGCGGGTTATTTAATGCCAAAGCCAACCTTGTAGAAAGTGAGTAGTACTCAACCCATTACTGGGAGGAAAAATTGGTTCATTTGTTTCCAAAGGGGATTAGTCCGAAAGTGAATGGTACGACGCAAGTGGAATTCGAACTTGCAGACTAGAATGTCACAATTAAGCATGTTAGCACCCCACCCACGCAAACCGCGTCTATGTTGTCTAAGTTGTCAAATTATAACGATAGTTAAAGAATCTTTCAGCTGGTTGACTATTAAATTCTGATTCCTTCAGAATCAGGTTATGAAGAACTGCTAGATCTTTATCATCCTTAAATGGCATGGAACTTAATGTAGCAAAACTGTTTTTATAGATACTATAACAGTATCTTTAAAGTACTTATATTTTTATAAATATTCATTGTTTGAGACCTCCATTCAAAAAGATCCCCAATTTCTCCACGAGGACCATCTTTTAAGTTAAAAATTTAACCTGGATTCAGTTGGCATACATACAAATGTACAGCATCGATAGAGCACAGACAAATAGACTTTTTTCAATTATCAATATTAGATTAGTTGTAAATATATAACTGTTGAGCTATTCTTTTGAATGTGCTTTACTGAAAGGAATACGGGAGAAACTATTAATATCGCAAAATATACCGCAGTACAAAATATTACTATTGATCTAACTAAGCATGTCCTTGTGCCAGGTGTTAAATCGTGTGAGCGTCTAATTAGATATTAATCCCTCATGGTTTTTAAAATGATGAGAGCGAACAGAATGACTGGTGGTTGCACTTAACTAAAAACAAGATAATCATAATGCCAGCAAATCGGTTCGAATATAGTTGAGTCGATATCACACACATGTCTTAACATAATTCGCGTGATCTAATGGTTTGTAAGGCTAGTAAACCATTTATATATAGGATGATTCCCACTTAGTACCCCCAACCTACGTTCTGGGGGATAAACTTAGTAAATCTCACAAAATGACTACAGCTTGGACGTCGCTGATAAGAGTTTTATAGCCAACTATTAAATCTTTGGCAAGATTGTTATCTCCAGGTCACCAGTCGGTAGTTTTCGGATGTTGAGTAGTACAAGTTAATTCTTTGAATGTGTTCTGAATATTATGCATTTGTTTGAGGCTAAAACTGTTAAGTAGTAAACAGCTGTTAGAAACAGCATAGTGAATTATAACTCGTTCTCAATCCTGACTTCGTCTCAATGTTATAGATTTAGATGCCTAAATCTCAAAACCCGTAATGCCCTGTCACCAAGGCATAAATTACGCTGTCTGCATTCATTGCAGGAGTGTTAGACTTCTTCCTCTGAGAAAAGGGTGTATTGGGTTTGATACTTAACAGCATCTGATAGTAAGGCTCGGGTTGTGCATTTCAACTCCTTATAGGTTATTTAATACCGGAATTTGGTTCATTTTTAAAGGTTATCATAATTCTAATTTCATAATATATACATATTCAATCTGATCGAAGGCCAGATCATGCCAGGTCAGATTTTGCCAACCCCGTTGTGGTCGTCCTCGATGCTTAACTAAACAAAACTACATATCAAAATATCACAACTACAGAAGTGTGTTTGATTTTCACATGGTACCGCCCGCCCTGACTGCAGAGCTTAGATTACGCTAAGTGTATCACTTGCAGATGGGTAAGCCCCCACCTAACTATAGTAGTAAATTGCATCTGATGATGTGGTTCCAGTTGTGGAGATTTAACGAGAAAGAGGATTATCTTTCATTGTCATTATTCTCATGTACATTCCGACATAAATTGGTAGTACCTGTTCAGTACATGGCAGATAGATGGCCAAACAGTTTAATGTAGAGCTACTAAATTTCGTATACATATTTTCCCTATCTGGTTATTACAATCAAATGTAAATTAAATGTAGATATCTACGTTCTATAGATGGAGTAATATATCGTACGAGAATTTAAATAGTATGGCAGACTAGGTTCTTCAGCCTTGGTGAGGTAACTAGACTAGGAGAAGGAAAACTCTGAATTCAAACCTGTTAAACTCCGCTTAAAAAATTGACCTTGTGTCATATCCTGCCCGAGCGGAGGGGTTGGTAAATATGCTAACTGGGAGCCTGATAATTCTGGCCTGGGGTCAAATTAATTTTGTAAATGATGACACTAATGACAAGAAAAACCATGGAGAAATACTCTGCTATCTCAACCATAACTGAAGCCGTGAACTCCTTGGGTTCCAATTGTAACAGCGGTCCAAGATGAAAGTGATGTTTATATTTAAGAATAAGGAAGTATTTTAAGTAGCATTAATCGTTATGACCGAAATATCGAGGTTTCGAATGATTAAAACAATGACATTGAGAACGAATGCAGTCCCCACATAATTATCATTCAGTTGAAAACTGGAAATTGGTTTATTCTATTTGTTCAAGAAAAATGTTCTTGTTGCTAGTTTTTAGCGTATGATTAATGTTTAATCTCAATTTGTCCCACATCTATGTTCTTGTCTCGTTTTCTTATGTAATTCCTGATAAATTTCTATCAAAAAGTCAAATTGATCTGTTAGCAAATTATTTCTATAGGATATTTATTATATCATATTATTATATCATATAATTATAATTAATATATCATATTATTATATCATATTATTATATCATATAATCATGATTAAAAAATGTAAGAAACAACTGATGAAATGTAAATATTAACATTCAATATATGCAATACCCAAAATTCTAGACATAAAATAACCCAGACGAGTTGACATACCGTTAAAATCAATTGAGCATATAATACCATATCTTGTAATTTATTTCTATGTTGTTATTTTATAAGTTTATATTTTCTTTTAAAATTCCTGTTTCGGTTTTATTTTTGCTTTTTTTTTTTTTGTCATTTTTATTCTTGGAGATTTGGACAAAAGAGAACAATCTTAGTTATGATCATGGTCTAATTAACATACTAAGATTTGGAATTTGATTTATAGTAAAGAAAGAAGTTTATATTTCTTCCGTCATCTTTCTGCTTAATTTGAATTTTGTTGATAAGTGGGTTCAATGGTTTGCAATTTTCTCTCGGAGAGCAATTCATAAATAAAATTACGTACATTCAATCCTCACTAGAGTTCTAATATCGTTGCTTCATTCCGGTCTATTCTTCATCATCATCATCATCATCATGTTGTGCATCAAGTACGGATTTTTCTGACTCTCCCTCACCATTCATCTCTATGATCCATCACTTCCCGCATGTCTTCTTGACAACGTTTTGTGTCTGCACAAAGTTGCTGTAGATTAGTTCAAGTTGGTCGCCCAACACTTGCTTAACCGGGTTTAGGAGTTCAGGGAAGGACGTCGCTTATGAGTTCGTCCTTACTTCTACAGACGTGTCCCGCATGTCTTGTTTATTGGACTTGGGTGGTTTTTGAGGCTGGTAGCTACTGCTTCGAGGGATGTTGCTTTCAAAATTTGTTCATTTCTGTTCGCAGTATTTTTGTACAATTGCCGACAAGCTTTTCTTTATACGCTTCGTCAGTGACCATGTGTTGAATTCATATAATAGTCGGGAGACGACTGCTGTCTGGAAAAAAAATTGCATTTTATTTTATCGGACAGGTCTGACCCCCATATGACCGACAGCCAATAGATAGCTATCCATGCCTTCGATTGTCGAGTATTGATTTCATTTTCGCTTCTTCGTCTGTTAACTTGTCCACTAGTTTCAGAGACCCACCTTTTCGTGTGGAGATGTCTCGCTTTGGATTTAGATTAAAGCTCATGTATTCCGTTTTGTGTGCATTGAGATGTAGGCCTATACCATCTGCTGCCTTTTCTAGACTATGCAGGAGGGATTTGGCCTGGGTGGGTGTATTTGCCAGAAGTGCTGTGTCATCAGCGACGTACGTGTCCGTAATATGTGCGGGGTATCGCCTGCTTCTGGCATTTGCCAGAGTAAAGCCATTTTCTTTCATTGAATATAGTGAATTTGTGATAGACCAAATAATATGGGGTATATAAGTACAGAAAACACCATATTTTTTCAGGACATAAGCGATAATGGCTCTTCACGGCTTCCTTTCTGAGTAAAATTGTGAGAGAGAGAGAGAGAGAGAGAGAGAGAGAGAGAGAGACTTTTGGTTTAGTTTTGTTTCTTTGTTTAATGGCATATCAACCTTGATTGGTTATTTAATGGCAAAGCCATCCTTGTAGAAGAACAGTAATGATACTATTTAACCCAGAGTTATTAGTCCGAAAGTGAGCGAAAATAGCGCGAGTGGAGTTCGAACACGTACAGCAATTTGTTCTTGTTGTCTTCTTGTCAGAGTGAATTCAGAGTTGTCTTTCTCCTACATTGGTTTCGTACCACAATGGCTTGAGAGCCTCGTCTGCCGTATTATTTTAAACATAGAAGCTAAAGTGGATTCCATGTTTTCATATGGACATTTACATGAGTAAACACAGCAACAACTGGAATTTTTAACTCGACTCACCGAATCTAATTTCCGCGCTTATAAACATCATGTAATCTGTACATCTAAGGTAGATGACAACTACTAAAATACTGGCTCTGTAAACAATTCATAAATACGGTATCATTTTTTTTCATAAAATTTTCAGTCTGTCTTTGATTTTATCAAAACACTCGTTTTGGTTTCCCGATTTAACCTATTCAGAAGAAAATACTGATAAAATGTAATGAATAAACAAATAAATAAGAACTGACACAAACAATAAACTATCACGAGGCTTCACGCTAAAAAGAAGCTCTTTTGCTTCTTTTAAACCATTTTGTTGCTAGAAAATTGGCTTTGGCTGTGTCTACAAAGATATTCCAACTACATTATTTCCGAAAATATCAGGAATATCTGGAAAATGGGTATATTGGTTCTTTTTTTTTATAATGACATTGATTCTCTTCTTATTCTACTTATTCACCCACAGACAAATAGTTACAGCCAAGCCAAAAATATATTTATGGCAGATATGAAGATTCTGTAAGTTTTCTCAATTTGGTTGTGTCAGGCGCCGATCTTGTGGTGTATTGGCAAACGATCTAGACTAGCAGACGTTAGTTTTGGCCTCATACTTTTAGTCATTTGCCAGAGTAAGGTTTTACCCAACCCCTCCATCCACGTGCAGGATGCGATGTAAGGTCAATTTCTCAGCGAATAACTTGTAAGTTGTTGTCATTGTTACATCAGTGTTGTGCATATCCTTTCCGTTAGAGCAGATTTCTATGGAAGAAGCTTGTTAATTATTTGTGGAGTGGTATAGATATGTCCATTTTTGTTTTTCATTTGCTTGTAGTTTCCGTGGAAATGAACAAGTAGCTTTACTTGCGAAGTATCCATCGTGTTATTGATAACCTTAACAAAAAACATGGTGAAATTAAGTGTATTAAACATCAATAATATCAGGGGCTTACCACAGCGTGTCGATGTTTCCATTCACTCCGCCGATTGCCATTAGGTCAACTCTACCGGAATTTGAGCTCAATCAAGATTAAATTTCAGCCAAAAATCTTTGGTTTTACTTTGCCCTGATATCATTAATGAACGCCTATACCCATCTCTGAACACCACTGGAATGGGTCAAAGAAAAGGACAAATTTAGCTGTATACCTTTTGTAAGAAAAACAAGATCACGATGAGAACAACTGAGTTAAAAAAAAACCCACAAGAACTGGAGTTTTTATGCCATGCTGATTAAACGTAGGGAAGATAAATCTATAGTAAATAGCCCTAAAATAACTTTCAGGTAGCTATACGAAACTTAGACTCAATGTAATGACTGGAGTCGCGCAAGATGCTGAAATCTGCAGTAACTGGCTATTACTGGAGTTGATCGTTGCACGACATGAAATACTGTCCTTGGTCTTTAACCAAAAATATGAGAATATGAAAGTTGAATAAGAATAACGCCTATCATAAGTTCAAATATATTTTTGGTTACTGAGTTTAAGTACTGTAGATTTTGGTGATAAATAATTCCTAATGATGACCGTCTTACATGAATAATCTTTTTCCAATAATAGAATTATAATTTTTGTGGGGAAAATCAGATCGTCAAATTCTATACGTAATCTTGATTCATCAGAATAAAAATTAATTTAAAAAAATCTGTTTGAGTAAAAATAAACGAAAGAGAAAAATGGCATTAATGCCAAATAACGAAAGGTTAATCATTATATATATATATATATATATATTTATTCATAAGAGTGCCTTTCAAGATATTCTTAGCCACACACAAAAAATGAATATTTTTGTCGCTGCTAAGCACGACCAATACTGAAAATTTTAGAACAAATTATTCCGAATTTTTTCAATTTAAAAAAAATGGTAGTGTACTGCCACCACAAAAACATTCAGGTATGCTTCTCTTTCTGGGAGTGGTATAGAACTTTGTGAACGACCCTCGTATATATATATATATATACTGAGTGAGAGAGAGACAGAGACAGAGACAGACAGAACGAAAGAAAGAGAGACAAAAAGGGAATCTCGAACAAACTGGGATAACCAGATATATGATAGATAAATAGGTACATGCATATATCAAAATATATCCATTCATCCAAAAAGTAATTCGCAGATAGTTCAAGAGTAAATGAAATTGGTTAATATAATCAGATTATTTCAGCTTTATACAATGATGTAGAGAAGAGATTAGGAAGACTGTGTAATGTTAGTTATTTAACTATGAAGAGTCTCTTGTCTTGGAAAGTTACATTTGAAATCTTCCAGTTTACTTATAATTACACATCATCCACTCCCTTTTCTCTCTCACTCACTCTTTCTCCTCTTCTCTCTCTCTCTCTCTCTCTCTCTCTCTTTCTCTCTCTCATTGTATATATATATATATATTCACTGCTAAATACCTAAATTCCCCAGTTGAATAAAGGATCGGTTCATGAAAATTAAGCGGCATTTGTATTGATGTGAGCTGCTCCATCATAAAAATAAATTTTTGTCATAAAATTAATTTGCATGAAGAAATGTTTTTTTTTTCTTTTATACTGTCGAGTCTTAACCTTATTAATTGTTTGCAAATTTTTGTTTAGATTTTAATACCATAGTTGAAGTACTTTTCACTCAAACATTTTAATTTTCCTATATTAACTTTTGGAAATTTTATATCATAGATTGGATGAATATGTATAACGAAAGTTTGCGTAATGGAAGAACAAAGAAAGCATACTAGAATTTTTCTGAAACGTTTACTGTTGCCCACAAAACCAATCAAATCCGTCATCCTTACACGATCATACATTTGGTTAATACAAAATGGCAAAAAATATTTCACATTTTTTTTTGAATATTAAAATTATTGAAAGTCAACAATGCTTGTTGAGTGTCACAAAAATGAATGGCAGATTTTAATATAACACAGTCTGCAAATGAATTTTATCGTTCCTATAGGTTTCCCGATCTTCTTTATAATAGAAATGGGGGACATCATCTTAGTTAATTAAATAACATCATAACAATAAAGAAAAAACACACACGTTTACACACACACACACGTATACACGCACACGTATACAGGCACATGTATACATAGATATGCAGGCATGCATTGCCAAGAAATTGAGAGTCATCAAGCTCCGTCGACTTAGGTATTTTTCTAAATAACACACCGTCTAACGTAGAGAAACACTGGAAATTTATTGCTGCAGATACAAGGCACACATCACAGAAAAGTAAGGATTTCTTTAACTCATCTTTTCACAATGATCCAATATTTCTATATTGAATTCATGCTGTGTGCATTAATCCCACTCATTTAAACATTGCTACAACTGTAATTTTTTAGCATTTTTTTTCAACTTATTGTTCTATGGATTCTGATGCTATCCTAAGATATTTAGTTTCACCCAAACATGATGATGTTTCAAATTTCTGGGGCGAATTGTAAGTGGACGGTCCTCTGGGTAGGGATTTCTTGAAATAATTTCTAAAATTCCTTGCACGACAGAAAGAGAGTTTGTTTTGCTTAATTCAGTGACACAGAGTACATTCTCAACAACTATAGATTTGTTTTCTCACTGGTTTTAAATTGAATATCTCTACTTGTCAAAAGTTTCAGTAATAAATTTCAGTGTTTATCAACAAAACTGTATACTTTATGGGTCAATGTTTACGTATTTTAAGATGACGTTTTGGATTTATTTTTCTTGTTAAGAAAATCTATAGTTATATATATAGGTGAAGGAAAATGGTAGCCAAGAAGGAGGCTACTGGCTTGTGTACCAATTACTCATTTCAGACATAACACGTGATATAAGATCAGATAGTACTGCGAAGGGCGTGCATTATGATAAGTTTTTTTTTTAAATTTTATCATATTTACCCAACCCCTCCGCTCGGGCAGGATATGACACAAGGTCAATTTTTTAAGCGGAGTTTAACAGGTTTGAATTCAGAGTTTTCCTTCTCCTAGACTAGTTGCATCACCAAGGCTGAAGAACCTAGTCTGCCCTACTATTTACCCATAGTTGGAGGGAGAATAATTGGATTCATACCTTTCCCAAGGGTATTAGTGCTATGTGAAATGCAATCAGTCTCGTCCAGGATTTGAACTCGTGTCGCCGTGTCCAATTCCTGCGACGATAACCATTATTCCCTTCTTTCAATTAACACTTGAGTATTTAAATTTTTGCTTCCACCTGTCATACTACACACAACATACATGAATATATATATATATATATATATATATATATATCATCATCATCATATCGTGCTGGCAGCACGGATATCCCTGACCCTCTCTCGCCACTCCTCCCTATCGTTCATCACCCTAGGTAGGTCTTCAGGACAACAACCTGTATCCTCACATAGCTGCTGAATGTACGTTCGTGCTGGTCGTCCTGCTTTTGCGCGGCCGTGTGTGGGGATCCATAAGAGTACATCTCTTATGAGTTCATCTCTGCTTCTCCAGCAATGTCCTGCATGTCTGGTTCGCCTAACTTGAATAGTTTTCGTGATAGGGGGCAGGTGGCCGTACAGTTGGTGTCTTGTGGGGTGTTGCTGCCAGGACTTGTTGAGGATTGCACGCAGCATTCTTGTGTAATTGCCATCTAGTTTCTTCTCCAGCCGTTTTGTTAGCGTCCATGTAGTGCATCCATATAGCAGTATCGATGTGACCGCTGCCTGGAAGAAAATGCGTTTCATTTTATCGGTTAGGTCTGATTTCCATATAGTCGATAGCCTATTGATAGCTGTCCATGCTTTCGTTAACCTCGTTTCGATGTCCTTTTCGGTTGATTCGACGCTGCTTCCTAGGTACGTGAATTTGTCTACTAGTTTAAGAGGGGTTCCTTCTAGAGTGGAGATGTCCCCCGTTTGGTTATAGCACATATATTCCGTTTTGTGTGCATTAACATGGAGGCCTATACTTGCTGCTGCTCGTTCCAAGCTATGCAGAAGTGTTTCGGCTTGGTCAGGTGTATTTGCCAGTATCGCTATGTCATCGGCGTAGTCGGCGTCGGTAATTGTTTTTGCGGGGTATCTTCTGCTTCTTTTCTTCGTCAGTTCGAAGCCATTCTCTTTGATTTTGTCAATCGATGTTCTAAGTACGTAGTCTAGACAAATGTTAAAGAGATACGGAGCCAGCGTGTCCCCTTGTAGTGCTCCTGCTACAATGTCGAAGTATTCTGTGTCTCCATCTGGTGATCGTACTTTTACTTTAGTGTTTCTATAGAGAATCGTTATTGCCTCTACGGTTTCTTTAGGTATGCCGTACGCTAGTAGGATTTGTTCCATCTTTCCTCTGTGAATGGAGTCGAAAGCCTTGGTAAAGTCGACAAATATTAATGTCGCTTGTAGGTTCTTTGCCCGTACACCTTCAAGGATTCTGCGGATGGTTAGTATTTGTGAGGTCGTAGATCTATTTCTTCGGAAGCCATTTTGGTTTTTTCTAAGTATGTTGTCAATTTTGGGTTCTATTCGGTTTCGTAGTAAGGCATTGTAGATTTTGGCAGCTATGGATGTAAGTGTTATGCCTCGGTAGTTTTTGGCTAATCCGAGGTCCCCCTTTTTAGGGAAGGGGAGTATGCATCCCTTCGTCCATCTATCTATCGGATTTTGATTGTATACTGCGTTGCAGTGTCGGAGCAGTATGTCGTCGAATTGTCTGGTCTTCCATACTTCCGGGGGAATTTCGTCCAGTCCTGCATCTTTCCTATTTTTAATTTTTCTGAGAACCGAGTCGAGTTCTTCTTGTGTGAACGGTCCAAGTTTAATGCCTAATTGTTTGCTAATTATTCTGGTGATTGGTTCATGCGTTATTTTTGGTGGGTTTCCAAGTAAGTTTTCGAAGTGCTGTTTCCACAGTTTTATTCTTTCTTGTTGGTTTGCTGCTTTAAGTTTTGCTTTGGCTGTGTTCTTTCTTCTGCTCACTTCGTTTATTGTTTGCCAGGCAATTCTAGATTGTCTATCTTCTACCGAGTCTCTAATCTTATCTATCTGATTTTGAATGTATTCTGTCTGTTCCTTTATATATATGCCTGCTAATTGATTTTGTACCGTTTTTAGTTTTAAGGCATTTGTGTTTGTTGGGTTTTTTCGATAGTTTTTGGAGGCTGTTTTCACTAGTGCACGTTTTTCTCTCACCGCTAAGGTTTCCCATGGGACTCTATATTTAGTTTTAATTTTTGTTGGAATGTATTTTGCTGCTGCCTCAAGGTGTGCATTGACGAAATTTTCGTATTCGTCGTTTGGTTTACTTTTTTCCGTCTTTTCTTGTAGTGTTTCGAATCTGTTTCTTAATTCTAATACGTATTTATCTCTGACATCTTTGTTGTTTAATAGAGCCCAGTCTTAGTGTTTGTTGGTCGCTGTTCGTTTGTCGTTTTTTCGTAGGCTTAACCGTATTTTCGCTGTGACTATTCGATGATCGGTGGACACACCCTCAAAAGAGGAGTATGCCTCGCAATTCAATGCACTATTCTTCCATTTCTTGTTTATAAGGACGTAGTCTATCTGAGCTTTAGTATTGTTTGCGTACGTGTATGTCCATAGTTTGCCCTCTCTTTTTTGGTAGTTTGTATTGAGGCATGCTAATCTATTTTCTATCATGAAATCTGTTAGATGTTGTCCATTTCTATTTGACGTGTTGAGTGTTGGTTGTCACTAAATAAATTTGTGTCGAACCAAGTGCAATATAATATGTTATAACACTCACACGCATACGCCCACAGCAACAAAGACTTACGCACTTGCAACCACACGTAAACTTTCATACGAATTCTCAACGTTTTTTTTTTTTTGTCTGTATTTTTTCGATTTCCGATTTTCGATTCATGCCATTTTCTTGATTGCCTGATGATTGTTGTTTTGCAAACAACTCCATGAAACACAGGGTCGCACTCCATATTCCATTTATTAAATATATATATCTAATATATATTCATTATATATATATATATATATATATATATATATATATATATATATATATAATTTCAAAGTGATGAAGATATGTTTATCATAACATTTATTTTGAGATTAGTTAAATGACTTTCGAGTTTAGACTTTATAATGAGATTTTCACGCAGAAAGGGAAATCAAAAGAATTAATCATTTTCGAACAAATGAGAAAAATACTCTATGTAAAAATATACCAAATCCTTTTTTTCTTTTAATATTCCACTTAAAACGAATTTATCTAGTAACTATCATTCTATGAAGAACGCAAAATTCAGTCAGGTATATGATTTTTACGACCACACACTAGAATTTACAAATTGAGTTGTAATTTTAAAAAATATATCAGTGCACAACTTTTAAATTAGGTAGTATTTTTGTTCTTTTAACTCTTATTTACTTATGGTTTTCCATGTGTTCGGATATTGGATCTTCAAGAATGAAATTATTTGTATAAATACAACATTCCAGGTGGTCTTCAAATCTTTACTGTCATTATAATAAAATTGATATTTTTAAGTACTACTTAAAGCTTGTATGAAAATTTTCATTTTGTTTACTGAATATTTTTAATTGTTGTGACATTATTATTAACTTGTTTAAATGCCATTTCTAATCTGAAAGAATAAGAAGAATTCTTTTGGCATTGAGCATTGATCCTTAAGAAAACAATTTTAACATTTTAATCTTGACATTTGTTAAGCAGCTCTGTAAAAGTTAAGAAGATTAATAAGATGAGAAAAGAATAGTCAGTGATATTTACACACACACACACACACACACACACACACACACACACACACACACACACACACACACATGCGCACACACTCATAAATAAACACGTTCTTCTCCTCTCTCTCTCTCTCTCTCTCTCTCTCTCTTTACTCACGCCGTCACAATCACACACACATACACACACACAAACCTACACCCACATATATATACAGAGAGAGAGAGAGAGAGAGAGAGGGAGGGGGAAAGAGAAAGCGAGAGAGAGATCTAAGTTTATATTGCGAAAACACAGTCAACGGAGTTCTTGGTCAGATCATCATATAGACTAGAAATTTAGTTACCAAAAACCATTGACTGCATCTTATCTTACATCTACATAGCTTCTCTCACTGATACTGAGATCTTTTTATTTAGGACTATAGCTAATTTCATTATTATTATAACTGTTATACACACACACACACACACACACACACACACACACATATATATATATATATATATGCATATATATGTATATATATATTATTTTTATTTTTATACCTATTCAATAATTTGACGGCATAAAGAAACCTATATGATACACTTTGTAAATAAAGAAATATTACACAACCTGACATCTGGGGGAAAAAACTTCAATAAAAGAAGAAAAAACTAAGAATATTTCTACTGCTTGAAAATAATCAACTAATACTGCAAAAGAAAAACACACCGACAGAATCTATTGAAACCACATGAATCACAGTAGGCAGATTTTTTTTGCCTTAAACGAGTCTTTAACTTAAAAATTGTGCATATAACCATGAAGTTTAAATGAGTACAACAAATATATATATATATATATATATATATATATATATATACAGAGAGAGAGAGGGAGACAGAGAGAGAGAGTGAAACACAGGCAGACAGACAGACGGAGATATAGATAGATAGATAGATAGATAGATAGAGAGAGAGAGAGAGAGAGAGAGAGAGAGAGAGAAACATAGAGACAGACAGTGAGTATATTATTAACATTTGATGGACGGGAAAATCATAAACTTTCTATTTTGGGTAGGAAGATGAAAACTTGAATTTTATGGTTGTAATTTCTCCAGTTTCAAAGATTATGTGGATTTAGAATGGGAAGATTAAAGGATGTTAAGCTAAGAATAAGGCTTTCTTCAAGGAAAACTAGGAATCTCTACAGAAGACTAGGATAGTAATACCTCAGATGAATGTTCATTTTTCTGAGCTTGATTCATTCTAGTAACTACCTTACATAATTTTTCATAGTAACAACTCAGAAATTATGTCATTTAAACAAAACGAAAGAAATTAATGCCACAGTGATGTATTTGTGTGCGTGTGTGTGTTTGTGTTTGCGTGTGTACGAGTGTACTAATCTTGTGAAATGTGTCCATCGTTAGAGTCGTTTAGACCCTCATTAAAAACCTGTTTATCTAGAAACGTTAGTACACGCTCAGTAATTTTTAGAAATAAAATCATTCACTTTTCTAATGATACCATTTTTTTGAATAAAGGTCAATTAAATATTTCACAATCATTTAATATCATATCACACACGCACACACACACACGCGCGCGCGCTTATTTTTTATTATATTAAATAACTGTGTCTACTTGGAATCGAATTATTGGTAAAACGTAAGAGCATAACCAATCCTGTTTCTTTTATCTTATATATATATATATATATATATATATATATATATATATATATATATATTCTATTAATTGCCTTCAGCCAAAGTTTGGACCTCTCGCTTACCAACAAGAAAGGACAAATAAAAATCTAAACATCAAATGATTATGCATTATTTTCGAGAAAATATGCCTTCTTGTCCTTCATGGCTATGATTTTTTCTCGTTTTCCATGAGAAATAGAAAATTTCCTCATGCACTATGCGTCTGACAAGAAATTAAAACACTCCTATGTCTCTGGCTAGGAACCTGAATGACTTACTGGAATCGTTATCAATCATGAGCTGGACCCCACCCCAACATATTCGGAGATTATTTTCTTCTCAGAACAATCAAGTACTTCTGAGCTACCGTGCCTTCGTAATCACCATTAAACTCTTTTCAAATTCTCTGCACTGTCCTCAGATTGACACCCGAACATACTAAAATATTCGTATCTTTTAGTATGAATTCCACTTATTAAAAAATGCCATTTTCGAATGTCGGAAGGACTGATTTGCGTCACATGCTGTTTTACTCTCAGAAAGTGTCCAACTAACTTTATTTTGCCGCACACAAGACAAAACCTGAAAAAAATAAATTGCATGCGCGAAATTGATACTTCAAAATTGCAGCAATTAATCTATCGTATACTCTGTATATATATATATATATATATATATATATATATATATATATATATATATATATATATATATGTATATATATATATATATATATATAAGTAGCAGAAAAAACATAATTTAATTAGGGATTATATTATGATGTAAAGTCGACGTTAAGGCTTCGGTTTCAGTAACCATCCTCAGGACATGGATACTTCGTAATGTTGGATTTTAAACCATATTTACTAACATACGGTCCTTTCGGAAAAACAAATACTAAATACAGTCTTACACGCCATTTAACATGAATGATTCCAAACGATCTATATATATTGCGTATTTTTCAATAAACGGGAGGTTTTGTCTCGTTTCTTTGGGAAATCCAACGTTTTCAAATATGTTTCCGCGTGCCAGACACGTTCTGATGATTTTTCAATAATGAACGCTATGTGGATTTTTATGTTTCTTTTCGTTGTATATTTATCATTTCCTCTTGTCATCTCAGCAAGTATCCATCATTATGTGAGCTATTTTGATATCCAAGTCCTGATGATGGTTACTGAAACCGAAACGTTAACGTTGACTTTACATCATAATATATTCACCTATTTGGATTACGTTTTTTTCTGCTACCTTCATACTATCGGATTTCAATCCATATTTACTTTCATATATATATATATATATATATATATACCCAGGGAAAGGAGTAGCGCCCTCCCCTACACCGAGGTGTAGTAGCTATTAAAAGGGAGCCTGCTGGTCATCCTCGACTACGGTTGTCAACACAATATATATATATATATATATATATATATATATATATATATATATATATATACACGTACACGGAGGGGTTGTGGCAAACGTACTGGACTGCAACATCGTAGTAAGCGACTTCGAACTTGAGAAAAGTATGGAATCCCTTAAATAGTAATACTTCTGTTCTTTTGTATCTATGGATCTGGTATTAAATAACCCCTAAATATTGATATGCCATTGTTATGGTAATTTACCAATGCATGCAAGAGCTCTTCCAGCTATAGATAGCAGCAAATACTCCGCTTGGGTAGAAGTCAATATTCCTGCAGAAAGCCCTGTCAGTCTCCCTGGTAACCTTCTCCTTTGTATATGTTTGTACTACTGTTCTTTTGTTAATATATTTGTTTAACTCAATTTCTTTCTTTTGTCTTTATTTCTGGCCACTAACATGGCCACAACAGACATCTTCAAAGAAACCAAAACGATAGATAGATAGATAGATAGATAGATAGATATATCGGAAGAGATAGATAGATAGATAGATAGAACTGAAGGGATAGATAGATAGATAGATAGATAGATAGATAGATTGAAATGTTTCCTTCATGTAAGATTAGCTAATAAATCATACTTATTATATTTGATGAATTGAAAGACCGTATTTTAATTTCTAGTCTTCCTAACTTAAATTTGATTTAAGAAAATCTTCCACCTAAATACACAATAGTTGATTAATTATCTAGATTTAATGTATAGGATTGAATATGAATTTTATTCGTGATAATATAATGAACACTTATTTAGAATTCCATTTCGAAGTGTTTGTTCAATAGGATTCCTTAGAAAACGTACATCCTTAGAAAAGAAATTTACTATAAGTATTGTTGGATAAATTTTATGTGTTTGAAGATATTGTGCAGGACAAAGCTGATATTGACACTTATTTGTTTTTGTCGTATCTTATAATTATATTCCTGTACATGAAATTCGGATTCTTTATTTCTAATAGGAATGATACAAAATAACTCAAAAATTTAAAGAAAAAACACGTTATCATTTTGTATTGATGTCTGTTTAATATATTTTTTTTTTTTTACAAAAAAGCCTGTCTTCTTTCACTGATTTATAGCGTCGATGAAGTATAAATATTCTCTGGCTCAAGGCCAAATAATAATGTGTGTTTTTTTTTTATATTTACCTAAAAGAGAGCTTACCTTATGAAACCAGCATTCAACATCCGAGTTCTATTGTGTCTTCGATCAACTTCGGTTGGAAAATAAGAAAATGTCTTAACCATAAATGCAGTCCAGCATCAAATATGAAAATAAATTGTTAAGTGGATAAAGTCAAAAATAAAAGAATAACTGCTTTTATAAGAGCTAACATTATTCAAATCTTTTGAATAAACACTAAAAGCTAAGAAGATACATTCTTTGGCGAATTCTATTATCTTTCCTTTCGTATAAAAGAACTGAAAAATAATTTTTAATTTGCGTGATGCGATGCGATGTTCATACTCTACACTCAGACTCCATAGACTAGTGGACGCCAAAGCAGCGTGACTGTCGTTAAAATAATCGCTCATCCATCTATGTATCTATCTCAGGTTGATCATATCTGCTTATATATTTACAGAATTGACTATAAGAATACTGTAACCAGATCTTTAAAATGAAAGTTATTTTTAAGCCGAAGATGTAAAGTTTGTATTATTTCAAGTGTAAGGTTAAACAATGCAATTAATATTATTAAGTATCATTGAATACAAAAGTCTACGGTATTGAAATTCTGTTACTAAAGATATAATAGCAACACCTATATAACCAATGATATAACTGGAGAAATATATATAAAGTGTATAATTATCTTAGAGTATATTTATATATTTGGTTACGAGGTTTCAGTGCTGTAAAATTTGGCAATTTATCATTCCTATCAATAACTATTTTGACTGTATAATGTCCGTTAGCATTTATATCTAGCATGTATATGGGTTGATTGGTCACTGGCTAACTAGATAGATAGGTAGATGGATGGATAGATTGATATATGGTAAGAGATGGTTGCTTATAAATCATATAGCATGAGTATTTAGACAGAAATATATATATATATATAGTTTCTTGTCATCCACAGACATGCTGTTTCGTTGTATCCCAACTCTTAAGCGTCGCTAGACCCATGAGACACTCCAAGTTGGGATCGTAACCCGCCTAACTTTACGTCAGGCTGATTACATACCCCTAAGTCAAGCCCGCGACTCAACATCAGCTCGGGAATTAACGCATATGAATCAACTTTCGTTTGCTTATATTTTACGCTATCGGATATCTAAGTGCTTAATTCGTTAGAAACACACACACATACAATCACACACACACACACACACACACACACACACACACACACACACACACACACATATATATATATATATATATATTTTTTTTTTTTTTCATTTTTAATCTATTTATTTTATGTATATGTCCTCAATACCGAACGAGTAAATAGAATCACGTATATTGGAGTTTTACAAACTATCAATATATTTTTTTAAATGATTGATCACTGTAACTACTTGAACTGGAAGTAACCAAATGTCTATGTACCAGAGAATGTCAAGATAACTATGTAATGACTTTCTGATGTTTTCTAATAAACAAGTCTCGCATATTCAATTTGTAAATATCATGAAAGAAAAGAAAAGTGATATAGCTAATATGTTTTTTTTTATGTAACTGTTAAATTTCCATTTTATGGCGTTTGTTCTTTGAGATGCAAACGAAGACTTAAGAAGTGTTCATAAGATAGACTGTATGAAACAATTGTTAAATACATTTGAAATTCCAGTAACTCGTTAGATCTTATTCGGTAGTGCTTTATTTTATTAATAAGGGCTTCAAGCTTATAATTTAAGAAAGACGGTGAATCAGAATTACGCGTGCAAACACACACACACACACACACACACACACACACACACGCACGCACGCACGCACATATATATACACAAGGTTCATTCAATATATGAGGTACATTTTGTTAAAAGAGTTGCATGCAGGAAGCATTGATCTCAGTCACACCTTTTTCAAGGAAATCGATACTGATAGTTTTTCAAGTTCTATAATACGCAAGTCTTTCTTTACTGACCACTACACCCAGGAAGGTTTTATTGCCTCAGAGTCAGTGTTTCCACTCCAAGGATTTTTTTTTTTGACTCAGGCTCATTGTGTTGAACCATTCTTTTTGCCATTTATAATGATGTTTTTGTTATCTGATGTAAAACACTCGTAGTCAAATTAAGTAATGATATTCGATTATTAATGGACTTTGGTTGATTGATGATGATATTCGTGTAAATTACGAAGCATTTCTACATAGACTCTTTTGCGTTAGCATCAGTAAAATTTTCAAATTACACTTTAACCACGTAAACACAATATGTTAAAGAAAAAGGAGGTATGTATCGAGTTAAGACAAAACAGTGTAAATGCTCATAAGAATGCAAGTGACAACAAGTCCATTGCGAAGTGGTTTGATATCTCAAAATCAATCGTTCAAAGCATCATACACAAGTTTTAAAAGTTTAACACTGTTCAAAATCTGACAAGACGAGGATTAAAAGAAAAAAAAAAAAACTTTCTCCTCGATCGGCAAGACAAA
>OY757924.1:90514466-90516966 GCA_963585895.1 Sepioteuthis lessoniana | reverse complement strand
GAACTGTCTTGATGCCCATCTTTGTCAAATAGTCTGTGACAAGGATGGAGTTGTGGACTCGTGTATTGTCCTGGTGGAAATGCCAGTGACCGATTTGAAAAGTGCTGGCCTCTTCCGACGGAATCTCTTCTTGAACCCCCTTAAAACCTCGACATAGTAACCCTAAGCCTAACACTAACCCTTTGGCCAATCAACTCTGGTGTATTGACTTGCTTACTCCTCCCACACCTCTCATCATCTCTTATGTAACTCAAAAACTGATACTTGATTCATGCAAGATGCTCCAAAAGCAGTCTTAAGCATTCCATACGTTTCTGTGGCATTTTTCCAAGTTTATTGCATATCGTTCTTCTAAAGTGTCCTCACGCCCATATTGCATTTTGGAAATTCACCAGTTGTAAAAATCAGGCTTTAGTAGGATGTATTCCATTCCTGCTGTAGCTGTTCCTTTGAACATGAAATCATAAAAATTGGTCAGTCATCTTATAAGATGTATAGCAATAACATCGTGAATTTTCAAGAATCTACGACAATTTTATATGCCTGTACAAAAAAGTCTGGAAACTTATTGAATACACCGCGTATATATATATATATATATATATATATATATATATATATATATATATATATATATTCTGAATTTTATTATTCATCAATTTCATTGTTTCCATTTCGTATTTGATCTGTTGAAGTCCTGTTAACTTTTTAGAGCATTGATTTATAGCAATGCTTTTAACAGGATGGAAATAAGTTTATTATCCCAATGTGGCCGATTTTTTTTATATTTTTAAAAAGAAATAATCTATATATATTACATAAATATATATATATTTTTTTTTTCTGAATCAGTATCATCACTTATATTCCTATAATTTTCCCTACATATAAATGAACATATCTTTCACTTTGTATAATGATAAATGTTTATTTATTTCCAAGCTAAAACATTTCAGACCCCAGTCGTCAAATGTCGACTATAGGATTTACACTGTTTTTGCTTTCTTATTTATTTATTTTCTTTTTTGTCGCGTGTTGAATGATTTGTGCAATAATAGGGTTCTTCTTACCAAAATTTGTTTTGCTTTTATTTGTAGGAAGCTTAGTTAATATTGATAAATATTTGCACTATCAATCTTTGAACTAATAGAAAATATTTTGTCTGTAAAATAAAGACAAAGTGTTTTTTGAGTTCAATATTTAACCTTTACTTTCTCGCGGTTCTTTTTCAAAATCTAGAATTGACAAATAGTCATACAAGTTCATTATGTATACTGCGAAAGCCTATTATATATAATCTATCGTAAAGTTAGACGGGTTTCGATCCCGGCTTCGAGCGTCCTGCAGGTCTAGCCACACTGAAGAGTTCTGATAGAACGAAACAGTCTGTCTGTGGATGACAATATATACGCTCCCCCATGGGGGTTGAGCACTCTGGCGAAGGAATTGTCGGCCGCCCCTAGCGTAATGCAAAGCTCTTCGTAAGAATTGAGCACTCTGGTAGCCGATAGGGTATTAAAAATGTAAACAAAGGCTGCTGCTGCTGTTGCTAAAAATAAAATACCTTAAAATTCCCTTAGCCAACGTAGTCCGCTTGTAGCTGTGTGGTCTGAAACCTTAATCTATCGTAAAGTTAGACGGGTTTCGATCCCGGCTTCGAGCGTCCTGCGGGTCAAGCCACACTGAAGAGTTCTGATAGAACGAAACAGTCTGTCTGTGGATGACAATATATATATATATATAATATTAGATATATACATTTAATTCATGGAATTTAGACTATGACCCCTGAGTTTCATGGAGTTTTTTGTAAAACAATAATCATCAGCAGTTAAGAAAATGAAATGAATCGAAAATCGAAAAAAAATACAGTCCAAAACCCTTTGAATTTTGTAGGGTTAGGGTTACGTGTGATTGTAAGTGTGTAATTTCCTTAATTAATTTCCTTAAATTTATAATAACAACACTTTACTCGTAAGTTATAATCATCATCGTATGGCCCAGCGGTTAGAGTGTTCGCCAATGGCCCGGGAGACCTGGGTTCAATCCCAGGTCGAGTCATACCAAAGACTTTAAAAATGGTACTTGATACCACCTTGCTTAACACTCAGCATTATAAGGTACGGTTCAAGGGTAAAGTGGAGCAATCCTGGGAATGGAGTAGCGCCCTCCCCTACACCTTGGTGTAGTAGCTATCGAAAAGGGAGCCTTCGGGTCACCCTCGACTATGGTCGCTAACTTTACTTTTTTTACTTATTATTGTAACCCCTTCCTTACGCACGTACTATCAAAGATAACTATAGTATATATAATATTTATACAACATTTCATCTATTTATTATATCCGAGCACAATTCTTTTCCCTAAATATAATACCAACATTGTACAATATCATATTGTAATACAATATATCCCATTGTGATTCTGGTCTACCATAATATAACCGTTTAAATACTTTTACTAATCAAATCTTTATTCATTCCCCTCGACATGCAATGAT
>OY757924.1:90314466-90511966 GCA_963585895.1 Sepioteuthis lessoniana | reverse complement strand
AGAATAAGCAGACACTTAGTGTCTGTCCTTTTTATCGAATATATTTAAAAGAACAAACTCTGCCAACCTTTCTATTTGCAGGCTGTTTTTAACGAATCCTGAATGCAGTATTCTACAAAACAACAGCTGTACAGTTACTTACCTCCCATCTATTTATCTATTTATCTATCTGTCTTAACGATCAATATGGCATTTCAATATATATATATATATATATATATATATATATGTGTGTGTGTGTGTGTGTGTGTGTGTGTGTGTGTGTGTGTGTGTGTGTGTGTGTGTGTGTGTGTGTATTAAAATGTTTTATTGTTCGTTGATCTTTTAAAAATGTTTAATTATTCTAATGAGTTCAAGTAATAAGCACACACACATACTCGCTCTCTCTCTCTCTCTCTCTCTCTCTCTCTCTCTCTCTCTCTCTCTTACGCGCTCGCACACGCACACACACATATACATGCTCTCTCTTTTCTGTACCTTTGTCTATTTAACTTTGTCTCTCTCTCTTTCTCTCTCTCTCTCTCTCTCTCTCTCTCTCTATCTGTGTATGTGTGTGTGTGTTTAAGACTTAAACACTAAGTGACGCGATGGATATTACTTAAAAAGACTAATTATTAATCAATATTTGCAATGTAACAAAATAAATATTACTTTCTTTTTTCTGTTACAGTGACATAAATGATAGAACCACAATAATGCTGCATGTAGACCGATAATAAAAATCGCTCTTTAAAACTTCGGAAATACCTTTTTAAAAAAAGTTAAGATCACGCTTGTCATAATCTCTTTAGCTTGACTATCAGTGGCCCGATTAAAGAATCAATCATCAGATGTTTGTAAAGGTCGTTATTATTTTTCGTTAATTTGTAAACGGCATCTGTGATTTCCTCCACCCTTGAAGCATTTTGAAGATTAACAATCTGTACAAAAATCAATTAACAAGAACGTAACGGATATCGAATGCAACATTATTTGCGAAATATTACATGTAAACTCATGGAAAATCACTAGGGCAGCTATTGACTGGTTTAATTGGCATTGACGATAAAGGAAAACGTATATTTGATCCATTTGACATCAAAGACTGTAATCCTATAAAAAAAAGGAAAAAAAAAAAAACTCGAAAGAGCTTTAAATACGAAAAGGAAATTACATGATCACATGTGTGGAATAAATCATATTATTAAACACTGCCACAAGTCTCCACTGAGAAAAACCTGGTTGAAAAGAGAGGATTACAGATTTTTTTTGATGTAACAATGGGCAGCCTAAATAGGTCGAAGATTGGGGAGGATCTACCTTCTATCCGAATTGGGAGAGTGGGAGAGGGATAGTGGATAAAAGCGATACAGGTCTTTACAGAGATGACTGGCAGCTACTTATAAGGAGCAAAAATGGAAGAGCTATAAAAACATGTATATATATATATATATATATATATATATATATATATATATATATATATATCGAAGACACCAGGGGATTCGGAAGTTATATAATATTAATGTTAGTTATGATCATTTTTACATAGAATAGAAAAGAAAACTACTAGGAGATTAGCAAGTAACCATGCAGGTACGACGAGGATCTACTGGAAAGTTTAAAGACTGACCAGAATAATGTCTTGGGATATGTCCAAATGAGGTTTGTTTTTAAACATAATCACCTTTTCAGTCCTCACACTTCATTCCACAGTTTTGCAATGCTTGTATCTCATTGGTAAAAAAAAATCATCAACATCGGATATGACGTCATCATATAAAATTTTCAGCCAATAAAATTTTCAGTCAACGCTTGTATACAGATGTATGGCTTCTATGTACAAAGTCATTTTAAAGAAAAAACAAACTTATAGCGGATTAATTCTAAATTAAGACTTCATGAAAGACACTCAGATGAACATTTCCATTTTTTAAATATATGATATGCATTTCAGCATGCACTTCGCTTAGCAAGAGTTCCTTAATTTAATTACCTTTGGCTCTTTATCGGGTGATTAGACTATCAGAAGCTCATTGTGAATCTGAAGAGGAAATCTCTTTATATATTAATTCTGAAAATTTGCAGAAATTGTCATAGTCCCACGCATATCTCTCTCACACTGTTTTGTTATATATATATATATATATATATATATATATATATATATATATATATATATATATATATATATGAAGTGTGTGTGCATGTGTAATGAATATGCTGTATAATCCATAATTAACTTGCCCCCAAAGACCCATTTAAAAATGATATTCTTTACGACCAAAGAACGAGATAGATAGATAGATAGATGGATAGAATTTTTTTCTTTTTTTGTTGGTCCAAAGAGAGAAAAGAAAAAGTATTTGCAAATGAATTGGTACACAAAAAGATTTGTTTTTCAAGTCATTCATTTTACTCGTACACGTGTTTCAAGTGGCTTATCACTCTTTTCAGGGAGTATTTTTGACGACACTATTACGACGCTAGAAACACACATAGGAGTTAACTTAAAAAATAAATCTATTAGTCCGCCTATTCATCTAATATATATATATATATATTAAGGGGTGCCGACAGAATATATATATATACCAAGGTGTGCCGACAGAATGGATTTCGTTCATTTTTTTCTTGCCATCCGTTCCTACCGATCACCGCTATTAGAAACATACTCTTGACAGCATTCAGTGTTCGCACAGAGAAAATACATGCAATTTTATGCTGCTAGGTATACATTAGTGTGTCTAGATATAGGAGTTCAAAGGAGAACTTATGAGTTAGTTTTTGCTTCCTCGGCAGTGGCCCCCATATATTGCTTATCTGGCTTCGATGGTTTGGGAGACGGTAGGTAAGTGGCTAAATAGCTGCTGTTCTTTTGGGTGAAACTTCCAGGATTTGTTTTGAAATAGCATACAGCACCAAGCACCCTTGTGTAGTTCCCGTCTTACTTTTTCTTCCTGGGTTCCGTAAAAATCTTAGTCATGAAGCTTTATAGTCGTTCTGACACAGCTACTCCTTGAAAGATTTGCTTTTGTATTTTATTTCAGATTTTTACATGTCCGTAAACCTGTCAATACAGGCCACACATTATCTATATATTCTTAGTTGACAAGATATTGCTACCGAAATATATATGAAGAATTCTTCTCTTTTGAATACAATATGTACAGAACGTATCAAATGTACAGTTGTCCCCAACGCAAATATATATTTTTTCTGCTGGATTTCCTAATAGGGAATATTTTTGAGATACTCAGAACTTGACTTTTCTGTGTATATTTTGATTAGCTTATGTTTTAGGAAATAGTAATGATATAATCTTTATGGTTCACTGGAAAACCTCACATTCCTGCATATCCTTAAACATCCGATTACAGAGACTAATTTATGAAAAGTACGGGATAATGAAATCAGGATATCCGTTTTCTTTTTTGCAGTAAAGGAAACTTTCTTGTAAATTGTTAACGTTAAGAAAATACTCATAATGACACACACACACACACACGTACATATATATATATATTTCTGTGTGTGTGTGTGTGTGTGTGTGTGTGTGTGTGTGTGTGTGTGTGTGTGTGTTCTTCATGTGCAACTATCAAGCATTCCATCCTTAGGGTTGGGCAAAAGTACCCACTCCTCATTTCAAGATAATCATTAATGTTTTTTTTGTAACCAGTACTAAATGCATTTGATCTATATTTGGTGTGGGTATATATAAATATTCAATTCATTCAATACATTCACATATACTATAGATGTTTAACGTACAATAATATTCTGATAACGAACTTGAATCTTTGAGTGTTAGATTTATTTACAAGACGAATTTATCTGAAAAAATAATTTGATAAAAAGTTATTTGCCAAAAGAGAAAGTGAATGTTCATCAGACTATGGAAACATCAATGTGACTTTTGTTGAGTATCATGAATTATATATATATATATATATATATATATATATACAAATTCTCATACGATTTTCTGATGTAAATGTATCAGTAGAATACATGAAAGAAATGAAAACAAGCCGGAAATATTTCAGTAGGTATTTAATTTCATGCAAAACGATTACAAAGAGAGACGCTCAGATTTCAACCAAAAGGAATTTTTATATTACTTTGCTTTCTGTGACATTAATTTGCAAGGTAGCAACTTGTAACTTTATAAACAACCGCATTTAAATTGATTTAAAATATGTTATAAAATTTTTCATATGCATTAAACTTATTGGAAATTCTGTAAAATTATATCTTAAATTATTTCTTTTATTAGTTTTCACACGAAAATATGAACAAGGTAGCTGAAGTAGGTCCTCTCTGAATTGTTGGCTCAGATCATCTGGCTAAACAAAGCTCAGCTATCCGTCCCAGTCTATCCCATCTCATGAGCCCTTATCTCAATTCCAGACAAGCCTTCCCTAAGACCATAGACGTAAAAGTCCTTAACTGTCCAAGTTGGCGCCTAACAAGTTGGTATAGGGTTTTGATTCAGCTTTCATTTCCTGAAACTAGTGAGTCCACTCTGTCCTGTAACTTGTGGTGGGATTGATTTCATGCCTTTAAAGGCATTTACACTATCAAAATTCAAATGGCCTGGACCTTGATTTGAACTTGACTTACCGATTCTATATTTCGTATCGATAATCATTATACTACCAGCGTCTCCAACCTTGAATAAATCGTCAAAAATCTTTGATGGGGATCGAAACTTATAATTATTTGGATCTGTTGAAATCGGCGCCGAGGAGAAATAAAAGTAAAAGGAAAGTCGTCAACCTTAGTTGACAGTGACCCAAAGGCTCCCTTATTAATAGCTACTACACCAAGGTCGTGGGTAGAGCGCTACTTCATTCCCTGAATTGCTCCACTTTATCCTTGATCCATACCTTATAATGCTGAGTGCTAAACAAGGCGCTATCAAGTACCATCTTTTTATGTCTTTCGCATGACTCGACCTGGGATTGAACCCCAGTCTCCTGGATCATTGGAAAACATTCTACTCATTAGGCCAATGGCGAATAGAAAAATATCAATTACAACCAAGAACTGATGATTAGGAATTACAAAGTAATCCATTATCATCAGTAAATAAATATCGCGAAAAAATAGCAAGGGTTTTAATGATGTGCGGTCCTTTCGTTGTCTATGCGGAAATTCATGATACCGTATTCACTTATTCATTTGAATAAGTTCTGGCAGCAACACCCCACAAAGCACCAACTATACGGCCACTTGCCTCCCATCACGAAAACTATACAAGTTAGACGTACCAGACATGCAGGACACTACTGGAGAAGCAGGGACGAGCTCATAAGTGATGTATTCTTATGGACTCCCACATATGGCCAAGCAAAAGCAGGACGACCAGCTCGAACATACATACAGTAGCTATGTGAGGATACGGGATATAGCCCTGAAGACCTGCCAGAGGCGATGAACGATAGGGAGAAGTGGCGAGAGAGGGCCAGGGATATCTGTGCTAGCGTCATGACATGATAGGTTTAGTTTAGTTAGGTTTAGTCTTATGACATATCAACCATTGCTGGTTATTTTCATACCAAATCTTCTTTATACATATATATTAGATTTATATGATTTCTAAACATAAGTCAGCAAAGTATTACAATGTATCACTAACATTTCAGTTAAACATCAGGCATTTTTGACAAACAATTAAATGATCAAACAGTTCTATTTTAAGTCTCTTAATTTAGCATAAGTCATTTGTTTGCACTCGGTTTAAATGTCGTATTGTTCAATTTGACTCATAGATAGGACACTTTTAGGAGCCTACACTCCGAGCCAGAGTCGACTTAGGAGCAACGGCAATGAAGGAGTACTTTGTATTCCCCTAAGCTCCAGAATTATTGGAGCCCCACCATCGGATTGTTTATTGTCATATGCAGGATATTTCTTGTGCTACGGACTCTTACCCCACTGGAGAGAGACAGTCGGTGTATTTTATTGAAATTGTCGACTTAGCTGTATTGTATTGGCCTGCGGTTATAGATTTTTGTAAAATGATCAGAACCTTTGGATAATAATTCAATAGTTATTTAAACTTAAAGTCAAGTCACTAGTTATTCATTTGGTTTTGGTTTTGTCTTCAGTGCAACGCGCTGAATAACGATACAAATCACAACGTAAATAATCAGATGGTAAATTATTGCTGGTAAACAGAAGACAGTTAAGACAAATGTCTGAGAGAATTCCCTGAAAATTGATTCATATATCGAGAAAGATAAATATTTAATCAATTTTCTTAAAAGAAATAAATATTATTCTGAAATATAAAGTAAAGTTGGCGACCATAGTCGAGGGTGACCCGAAGGCTCCCTTTTCAATAGCTACTACACCAAGGTGTAGGGGAGGGCGCTACTCCTTCCCAGGATTGCTCTACTTTACCCTTGATTCGTACCTTATAATGCTGAGTGTTAAGCAAGGAGGCATCAAGTACCATTTTTTTTTTGAGTCTTTGGTATGACTCGACCAGGGATTGAACCCAGGTCTCCCGGCCCATTGGTGAACACTCTGAGACATATATTTGTGTGTTCCGTTTAAAAAAAAAGATTAAAATTGAATTACATAAGTTGACCAATAATCTGTATCCTAATCACAGAAACATGATTTATTTCTTACAAAGAATAAATATTTTTAACATTAACTGATTCCATGTCAACACACTTCATTTATAAATAAATTTACAATGACAAACCAGTTATCGGAGTTTCAATTCTCAATGTTTCCTGGTGCCTAAATGAGGCGTAACAACAATATCTATCTATCTATCTATCTATCTATCAACACCACCCATATATATATATATATAACCGTCACTGAGCTCTATGCTTGAAAATGCTGTGTAATATTACAATGTATTTCGACAATAAAATAAGATAGTTATAGAACAGGATTAAAAAAACTCACGACTCAGTGTTTATACACATATATTGCAAGAGAGAGACAGAGACAGAGAAAGAGAAAGAGACAGAGACAGAGACAGAGAGAGAGAGAGAGAGAGAGAGAGAAGGAGAGGAGGAAAGATAGAAAAGTAGAAAAAGCCCAAAAGATGAACTAAGAGCGTACAAACATGCATCCATACGTACATTAAGTATATCAATAAATTCGTTGAATAATGATGTCAGAAATTATTTATTTCTCCCAAAAAGATATACTTCAATAATACTTTCATTTAACAGTAGTGAGTGGTGTATATTAACCACAGAGATAGAACATTATACAGTGAACATTTCTGGACCAATTCAGCTCATAATCACTTGTATAGTTCCAAATTTATTGACCCACTCTCGTATCTCCACCATTTAAAATTATATGAGACTTTGTAATAGAGTATTCAATGGGAAACGTCCCAAGAGAAAATTTCATATTTAGTTATCTAAGAGAAAGTGTCTAGTTTGTCAGTGACGACATGCAACTGGAGATAAAAAGTCAGTCGCACATGAATGTGTTTCTCTTTTCACAAATGCCGCTAAAACATTACGAGTCTTTTGAGGAAAAATACAGAAAAACAGACCTCTTTGATGGTAATAGTAAAAAAAATCTTTGCAAAAGTTGAGTTAGAATGAAGAGGAAAGACAATATTTAAAAGAATATTACTGATTTTACGCTTCTAAAATAGATCACTTTGTCTAATAATAGAAAAAGATATGAACGCATGTATTCGAATGAGATACCATGTCATTACCTCAGATAAATTATGGACTATTCCTTTTTTATCGTGAGGGAAGAAGAAGAAGAAGAAGAAGAAGAAGAAGAAGAAGAAGAAGAAGAAGAAGAAGAAGAAGATTTATTTCGCAAATTTGCCTAATAAGTAGAGTGTTCGCTAATGATCTGGAAGAGTGGGGTTCGATCTCAGGTAGAGTCATACTAAAGACTCAAAAAATGGTACTTGATGCCGCTTTGTTTAGAACTCAGCATTATCAGGTAAGGATCAAGGGTAAAGTGGAGCAATCCAGGGAATGGAGTTGCGCCCTCCTCTACACCTCGGTGTAGTAGCTATTGAAAAGGGGGCCTTCGGGTCACCTTCGACTAAGGTCGCCAACTACTATACCACAAAGAAAACAGCTAAAGCAAATATAAGAAAGAAAGATGAAAGAAAAAAGAAGAGTAGCTGGAGAGAGATTGCATCAGATGCTTATCGTCTGCTTCAATGGAAGGAAGAAGAGAGAAAGGGAAAAAAGAAATAAGAAAAGAAAAATAAATCCAATTGATAGATAGATAGATAGATAGATTATACATATATATATATATATATATATATAGAGAGAGAGAGAGAGAGAGAGAGAGAATAAATTGATGAAAAACACTCATTTCGAAAAAATATTTGAATTTTATTTTTAAACAAAGAATGATGTGATATTTCACAAAATCTTCCGAAATTCAACAAATTAAACATCTTCAAATAAACTTTCCCATTCTTTAGTTCATTACAGATGAAAATAAACTGAAAATTCGATTGAAACAAATCTAATTACCTTTATTTATCCATTTAAACTTTCATTTGCCAGGAAGCGATTAATAATAAATAAACAAGGATAATCTCCAAAACAATCTCCACATAAAATGATAATCAAAATGCATAAAATGTAAAGGATGATTGTTTTAATATCAAATTTTCTTTTGTTGTTTTTGAATAAAAACGACCCAGTAACAACGAAATTAAACAAAACATTTTTTTAAATTATTTTTCAAGCCAAGTTCGTACATACTCCGCAAAAAAATGGTTCTTGTAAGCTGTCTGAGTAAGATACAAATGCAACACCATAAATATTTATTTTATTTTTACTTATAAGATGTCGTAAAATCTTAATTTTTTTATAGCTTCCAGCATTTGCTGAGTTTGTTATCATAAAAATATTGTCTCCTCAATTTTATAAAAAATAAATAAACAAATAAAATCTAATAAAACGTGTTTTTGTCCGTCGGCAAAAGCTTCTTCTGATTGTTGTTATGAAATAATAATAATAATGATAATAATAATAATAATAATAGTTTTAAATTGATGTCTTTCATAGGAGTCTGAGTGATAACAAGACTCCCCAGGTCTCCTGGACTCTTCTGAATATTCCAGCTGATTTTAGCAATTATGTCGTCTGTATTCCGTCGTTTATTACTGTGATTTCCAATTCCTCCAGTCTTCTTTCTAAGCCTTTAGGGAACCATTCATGCACACCAACTATAATTGGTATTAACGTCATCTTCACAGTTTACCGTTTTCCCAGCTCTCCGGCAAGATCCAGGTATCTGTTTCTCTTTTCGATTTTTATTTTTTCTCTGTGATCTGCAGTGACAGCCAAATTTACTAGATAACAAGTTCTTTTTTCCTTCAAAATTACCTCTAGATTTGGCCAGGATTTGTTAATCAATTTGAATCTCAAAATTTCCAGGGAGAGTTTTAGTGGAGTAGTGGCTAACATTCTGGACTGCGACATTGTGATAAGCACTTTCAAACTCAACATGTGCAATAACGTTCACTTTCGAACTAATGCCCCTTGTGAAATGTATGGACTCACTTATCTCTCCCATCTATCTGTTAGATAGTACCACTACTGTCTTTCTACAAGGATGACTAAGGCATTAAATAACCCACGGAAGTGTATATGCCATTAAGCAAAGAAACAAAACTAACAATCAGAATCCCAAAGAATTTTAGATCGGATTCTGGTTTGTGTATATTATTATTATTATTATTATTATTATTATTATTATTATTATTATTATTATTTACTCCTTTAGAGTTTTTCCCATCAGCGTTATCTGATGGTTTTTCACTGGAGTTTGAATGACAGCAAGTCTCCTCAAGTCTCCATGACTCTTCTCGGTATTCTGGCCGTTCTCAATAATGATGTCGTTTGGATAATCTCCATTCGTCCGTCAACTTCCAAGTCCTCCAGGCCCATTAATAATTCTTTAGTTACTGTACCAAAAGCACCAATCACAATTGGTATAATCGGCACCTTCATGTTACATAGATTTTTCAATTCTCTAGCAAGGTTGGGATAATTATCCTTCATTTCACATTATTTCAGTTTTATTCTGTGGTCAGCCGGGACAGCAAAATTGACAATTTTGTATATTCTCTTTTTTGTTGATGATTATTATAAGGTCTGGTATTAGTAATATTGTTTGTGAGGTTTTTTTTTTGGTTTCTTTTTGGTTTTTTTTTTTACATCAGCGTTACCTGGGGGGGTTCACTGGAGCCAGAGTGGCAGCAAGTTTCTCTTCTCAATATTCTAGTTGATCTCAGCAAAGACGAAGTTGGGATATATTTGATTCTCCCGCTGATTATTCAGTTCCTCCTGTCCCTTCTCCAGGGTCCTGAAGGGCCGTCCCAAACCCAATTATAGTCAGTGTTACTATGATCCTCATGTTTTACAGCTTTATTAGTTCTCTAGCAAGGTCCAAGTGCTTGTCTATCTTTTAGTTTTCTTCAATTTTTTACTCCGTGGGCCGTCGGAATGGCAAAATCTACGAGATGACAAAATTTTTCCCTCTCTTCTTTTCGTTTTTGTTGTTGTTGTTGTTGTTGTTGTTGATTGTTTCACTAAAACAATACGTTGTTTATCAATTATAAAGTTTCTGTGGGATTCGACGGTAAATAGCATTTAGATTTTCTGCAACACACACACACACACACGCAAACACACACACACACACACACATATATATATATATATATATATATATATATAGAACACTTGAAGATATGGCTTCCGATATTTCACTAATAAAAAAATTACATTTTTTAACAGGATACTGATCATATTTAGACGTCATGCTCCGAATAAAAATACATCGATAATTAATCATAATTCCCGTTGACATAAGCATGAAGATGCGCAGATTTTTTAGTGATAACCAAGTTACATTATCAAATTAGTCAATCATATATATATATATATATATATATATATATATATATATATATATATTTACTTTGTTCCTATAGATATGCTCGGTTAATTTGTACATTGTGCACTAACTGCTTATAATACAGACTTTTCCAGCTACGCATAAGGATCAGTACATTTTATGAGCCAATGTGAAAACAACAAGGTTAGAATCGATTCGAAATGCAAAAACTAAAATGTATCGAACTTTTTCCTAACATTATTGAAGGCCTTTGGTAGCATCTCACATTTCTATTCAAAGTTTCATGAAATATCAATCTTATACTGATGAAGGAAGGAGTGATACAAAAAAAAAACCCAAAAGATGAAAGAATTAATCTAAATGCTGCGAAAACTTTGCAAATTGTTTTTCCTAGAATCATTGAAAAACTAGGAACGCTGCTCATATATCAACTCGTATAAATTGTAAATTTTTAAAAAAATTGTGGAAAAATGATTTTATCCAAAGAAAACGACCCCCAAAATCTGCAAAATATGAATAGAAGAGTGGCGGATATTTATAGATACTTGTGGTCACTTTACCCTGACCTGTAACTATACGATGTTTACATCACTTAAATCCAAATAATAAAAACATATATTTATACTGTTATATTCATCCGGTTTGCACCTCGCGTAATGTTAATGATTAGTAAGCGACCATTTAAGTGAGTTCGATTCTTGTGATTTACCCTATTCTGCTGGTCATGTGTCAAACTTGCCTGAGCGTAATAAAGCATTATCATATCCGACCGACATATACTATTAGTTCTTTATATAAATGGATTCCATCTGGGATTTGTGGCACTAAGTACTATCGACAAGAATAAAAACCAGAGCAGCGAGAGAAATGATCCTTAAATAGTACGATTGTTCATTAATTGAGAGTGCATTTATACATTATAAATAATCAGTCATATGATCTTTCACTCAATCTTTCGCAAATTATTGAATCGAAGGAATATGACAACAATAACATCAACATTAGAATGAATGAAGAAATGAATGGAAGAATAAACGGTTTGTTAGAAGAAAGTATGTAAAACAGCAAGTGGAGAAAACGCGAGTCATTTAACAGGGAATTCCTCGTTTGTTTGAAAGAAAAGAAAAAGAGAGAAAGCCAGATATCCGGGAACACGTTGAACAATAACCACTCCTTCTTATCCCGTATGTGCATGTGTATAAGTGCTTGTTTTTAGGCCACTTATATAACCAAAATAAAATGCAAATAAAATGAAATAAATATGTCAAAGTTTAAGTGATAAAGATTTATAAGAAGTACAACAGATGAAAAAAAAAAGCGAACTGTCAGTCTGTCAAAAAGAAATGAAAATTTTATATAAATATTTTTTTTTCAGGAATTTAAACAAGGGTAGGTCTTAACGTGTTTTTAAATGAAAAAAAAAGAGTAAAATTCAACAGGTCAAATCTAAATAAATTACTTATCCCAACTGTTATAAAAACTTTTTCTCTCTCTTTGTGTCTGTTTCTTTATGTATGTCTATCATTTTCTAACTTGGCACACACGTATACACACACATATACACATACATATACACATACACACACAGTCTCTGTGTATGTGTTCTTGTCTATATCTGTCTTTATATACACACACACACGTGAATACGCACACACAGAGACACACATTCTGTTTTTTTTTTCCTTCACACACACACACACACACACACACACACACACACACACACACACACACACACACACACACACTCTCTCTCTCTCTCTCTCTCTCTCTCTCTCTCTTTCTGTACATATCTCTCTCTTTCTTTACCAACTCTCTCTCACACACTAACACACGCACATATACACACACTTATATCTATCTGTCAATATATATATATATATGTGTGTGTGTGTGTGTGTGTGTGTGTGTGTGTGTGTGTGTGTGTGTGTGTGTGTTTGTGTGTGTGTGTGTGTGTGTAAAAATAGTAAACATAGCTTTATCCGGCCCACAACAAAATCTATAAAAAGAATCTAATTGCTAACACTGACTTAAGATAAATTCGCAAGTTACTCGAAAATCAGCTGGACATTTTAAATTACGAAACGACTTAAATCGCATGGCAGGCTCTCCCACCTCTCTTTCTCTCTCTCTCTCTCTCTCTCTTCTGTATATATACATATGTATCTGTGTCTGTGTGCATAAAGTTTTGGATTTATTGAATTAAATATTTTACTTCATATTCCAAGGTTATCAGTATGAATTCACTTGAAGCTACAATACATATCTTTGGTGTATTGTAAGAATCCACAACAATATGGTCATGGATATATCTATTTATGTGTGCCGGTACGTGTGAGTTCACATGGAGATGAAATTGTCCATCAATTTATGCCGATTTGAACATATATATATATAGTGTGCAGTGTTCACCAATGGTCCGGGAGACCTGGGTTCAATCCTAGGTCGCGTCATAGCGAAGACTTTAAAAATGGTACTTGATACCTCCTTGCTTAACACTCAGCAATATAAAGTACGTATCAAGGGTAAAGTAGAGCAATCCAGGAAAAGGAGTAGCGCCCCCCCCACACACACACATCGGTGTAGTAGTTATCGAAAAGGGAGCCTTCTGTTCTACAGTCACCAACTTTACTTTACTTATATGATATAAAAGGGAATCCCTGCATCACGCACCCACGCACTCAGGCACTTATATATATATATATATATATATATAGTTTGAATAGAATTAAGTATTCTATTTACTTTTTCCTATGTTGTACCTTTGTCGTAAGTGCACTTAAAAGTGCAATTATAAGCCTTTTTTTATCGATGCACTAAAGGTGGGTGTGGATGCCGAGAGTGAGAATATATTTTTATAGTGGGTACTTATACGTGATTGTGTGTATCTGTGTTTTCCTATCTCTCAACCAATATGTATGTATGTATGTATGCATGAATGTATTCACGTGTGCATGTTTGATTTAACGTGTTTGGATCTATACGTCATTCTATACAGACTTTCAAAATTTATAGGAAATAATGTACTCCAGGCTATATTCACGGTTAAGTGGTGTCGAATAAGAGGCAGCACATAAACACACATCAACACAAACACACTTACACATTTACCCTCAACATTTACATACACATTTGTAATTTGTTTGTGTGTGTATACATTTTAATTAAGATGTTATCACCAGGAAACAAACACGCACACAAATTTATATATATATATATATATATATATATATATATATATATATATATATATATATATATATATATATATACATATAAATGTGTGTGTGTTTTTGCTTCCTGGTGATCACGCACCCCCCATACACACTAGTATAACACACTAGTATAAAACACACACATACATAGATACACACACACACACACACACACACACACACACACACACACACACACACATATATATATATATATATCATCTACATAATATTTAAAAATTTTCCCATAATATATATATATATATATATATATATATATATATATATATATATATGTGTATGTGTGTGTGTGTGTTATACTAATTATTCTTTTGAAAACATATAAGTGGCTTTTCAAGAGAACTTGACGCTTTACACCTACACCAATATATATTCGAAACATAAAAACAGGGTTCAAGTAAAATTATCATTTGAACAGGAAGATCGTCATGAAAATTATCGGTGAATTGAAAAGCTGTGCTTGGGTTTCTCATGTTTTCATCTCGTAAATAACGATACGATCGATTAAAAAAAAACAAACTTAAAAACAAAAGAGAATAATCTATTAGATTTGCATGATAGGTAACGCATTCCTATCTATAAATGTAGGGGGTTCATCGCTAAGGTATAAATTGGATGACCTTTCCTACGTATATTTCATAATTATTCTTATGCATTGATTTTACGCAGATTTACAAGTTGTATGGATGAACAGTATGATAAAATCCTTAAAGACTGGTATGTTGTATTAAAAGATAACCGCTTCGAAGATTAAATAGTATGAAAAAAAAATCATGTTTAAAATGAATACTACTAATAATTAAGAGACTTTTACACTAATGTTTTTATGACTTAATTATATTTGCTGTTGATCAAAGGAAAATACCTGGTGTTTCTCTTTACCCACCTCTCTCTCTCTCCCTCTCTGTCTCTCTGTCTCTCTCTCTCTGTATATATCTATATGAGATAGTTTGAAGAAGAGATATACGATATGTTTTGTCTTTGTCTTCACTATAAGTATGCATACCTACGTACACACGTATTTGCCTGCATATATATATATATATATATATATATATATATATATATATATATATATATATATATATATAATGATAACCAGAGACACTTCTCTCTGACTACATATATGCGTACACATAGACTCCTTCAAGCATCCCACTTTATATCCATGTATCTATATAAGTCTTTATCTATCTATCTATCTATCTATGTTTGTTTGTCTGTCTGTCTGTCTGTCTGTCTCTCTCTCTATATATATATATGTGTGTGTGTGTGTGTGTGTGTGTGTGTGTGTGTGTGTGTGTGTGTGTGTGTGTGTGTGTGTGTGTGTGTGTGTTCCTTGTATTGTTAAATCTATAAACTAATCCAAAATTAGCTGATATTTTATCTAATAATTTCGGTGTAGTTTATTCGATTTTAATCAAGTGAATTGACAAAGAACAAAACCATGTAATAATATTTTTTGAGAAACAAATGCTTCTTATTATTAGGCTTCGGGTTTAGTGATGTATCTTCATGATGTTTAATTTTGCCTCAATGAAAAAAAGTGTTGGGCTGCAGGCCACACTGTGAAAATCAACATCTAGTAAACCGGTCTGCTATTCTCACAAATATCCCACGATCGTACCTAAATAGGTTTCCAACATTTCTTTCATAAAAACATATCAAACCCACGATGTTGCATTTTACTCACGATCACATAAATGCATGCATGCATATATTCTCTCTCTCTCTCTCTCTCTCTCTCTCTCTGTCACGCACACATATATATATGTAAGTTGTTTTTACCCTTTCTATTTTTATTTGGTTAAGGAGGTGTGGAATAAAAGTGAAATAAATTTACTTACCTGTTCATAAGTACGTAAGTTCTATTAAGCCCGTCACGGAAGAAGAAATATATTAAACATTCTGACTTCACTTGTTTCACTAGGCGGCCAATGTTTTGTCTTGTGTCAAAGCAAGAAAGACAAACACAAGAGGGTTATAAATCCGACTTTTTGTTTTCCCGAATATAAGTTAAAAATCCGATAAGTTTTGTATGTGAGTTACTTTTTTTATTTTTCTTTATTTTGTTCGTTGTTGTTTGTTTTTTTTTTATCGTATGAGTGGATGATTGGAAAAACAGACTCACTCTGAACAGCGAGAAATACAAATGAAAATGAAAAAACAAAAAGAAATAAAAAGAAAAGTAAAAACAGTGACAAGTTCAAAACTACACAGAACTGCTAGAGTGCGTTCTCCCGATTTTATTCCGGGAGACTTCGTGTTGAGAGTGAACGTTCAACTTGTGCGCCGGTGCACTTATAAGCGCATTGCTTTTACGCCTATGAAAGCGGTTGAAGACCGGCTGGTCGCTGGGCGGGTTTCTGGTTTTTCGCTGGCGAAAAGATAAACATCTATTTGAATAAGAGTAGTACCAGTCTGTGTTTAGATGCATTCAGAGGCGAAAGAAGAAAAAGATAAGTTGAAAGAGGGACGCCTATACATGTGTGTGTATGTGTGTATGTATGTTTATGTGTGTGTGTGTGTGTGTGTGTGTGTGTGAACGTATCTGTATAAGTCACTGTGAATGCTGAACTGTGGAAGAGAAAGAGAAAGAGAGATAGACAGAAACAGAGACAGAGAGAGGGTTTGAGATAAAAAGAGAAAGAGAAACACGTGTTTGCATATGCACGTGGGTTATCGCTGTTTATATTCGAATGTGTGTGTTTCTCTGTGAAGGAGTTCGTGCTTGTGCATTACATCTCTATATATAAAGCTGCAGTGTCTGTCAGTCCGTTTGGATCAGGGACCTACAAAACATTTTGTCACCAAAGAAGTAAAATCCAAGGTAGCGATTTTTCATAATGTGTTTAGCTGTTTTCCATGAGTTGTTCTTATATTCTGTGATAATAAAAAAAAAAAAAAAAAAAAAAAACAGAAACAGATCATTCGAAGACATATGATTGAAAATGAATATTTGTGTTTTATTATTCAGTTTCGTTCTTACGTTTTTTAGAAGCTTTTTCTTGATATTTTTCAAAAATAAGCAATTGTTTTGTTGATATAGTTTTTAATTCTATAATAATTATCATTTTAGATAATGCAGTTAAGTTTATTCTTGTCATACACCGGCGCCTTTTATGACATTGCGTTTTGAATCATTCGTCCAAAAAACATTATGATTTCTTTTTTTTACATAAATCATATAAATATATGTACTTACGAAAGTGAACTATTTACTTTACATAATGGAAACTTTAATTTATACATTTTGCTTCATGTGGTTTAATGGACAGCAAGCTAGATTAGCAGACTATAGTCTGTAAGTTTAATTCTCACTTGGGGACTAATACTTCTGGCCTTGTGTCATAGCTAAGCCTTATAAATAAAAGGTCCCACGCGTGATTTAACGGGTTAGCAAGCTAAATTAGTAAACCATTGGAAGTGAGTTCGAGTTTTAGTGAATCTTGCATGTATCCGGCCTTGTGCCACAAACAAGGAAAGTTACATTAAGAGTTACTGTTTTTCTAATATCATATTTTGTTTATTTTTGTTCGGTATCTCTGTTGTTACATTTTTTTTTCCAAAATTCAAAAGTGAAATAAAAATCAACTACTAAGATCATTTATGTTTTAAATCAGTTGAATTACACATGTATTCGGTGAAATTTCTTCGGATATAAATAAATTCTATTTGCAGAAAAGATTCGGAGTTGGGAGTTTTCAGATTGTGCGTTCTTATTTAATTCAGATCTAATATAATGATATCTTATTTCATCATATTTTTTCATCGTTTTCAACAATCGGTCGTAAATTATGACCTTTCGCAAGACTCAAACTCGCACTCTTTACTCAAAAGAATTGTATTCTTTATTTATTTTTATTTGTTTTGTTTTTTTTTCATTACCGATTGTTAAAGGACTTGGTGTGCAGATCAAAACTAATGGAAATATGCATTTAAAATAAAATAATAAAAACACTAATTATATTTATTTCAGTATTTGTATATGAATCAGAGCGAATTGGTATCTTCACATGTAGAAGCAGTCTTGTAAGAATAAAAAAAATCTAAGTTCCTAAACTGGGGTAATATTTCTCTTATTTTATTACCTGTTTGTTTAGGAATAAGATCGTGTACTTTTGTCAAGGTAAAAATGAGGTGTATGAGGAAAGAGAAAGAGAGGACAAGAGAGAGAAGGAGAGAGAGAGAGAGAGAGAGAGAGAGAGAGAGAGAAATGTAACACTAATGATACCAGGGGGTGTGTTCGTATGGTTTTGTATACAGTGAATTGCCGTCAACAACCTCCTGGCGTCTGTTTAAACGATTAACAGTTGATGAGTAATTGTTTCGTTTTGATCATCTCTGGCATTTTTTCTTCCTATATTCAATTCACCCACGCACAACCCCTCAACCAACCTCCGTGTATATATATATATATATATATATATATATATATATATATATATATATATATATATCTGTGTGTATTTGAGTGTGTATGTGTGTGGTTCATAGCCAGACAAGTTCATATGATGACATAATATCTGCCGTTGATGAATTTTTTTACAAATCCAAGAACTTAAACTTTGATGGAAGAAGTATGTGGACAGCAAGGCTGACTACATGATAAAAAATCTTTTATTTACATTCCATGAGAGTATCTTGGTCAGGTTATGAATTTTCCAATAGTTCCTTGTATAGATAGATAGATAGACAGATAGATAGATATAAAAACTGTATCAGCTTAATCAGATAATTACTAGAGAAGATTTTTCATAAATTTTGTTTAGATATTTGAAAATGTTACTGTTCTCTTTGTGGTTGTCATGACGAAGTTATAAGGAACGCTAATCTTTATCAAACTTAAAAAATGGAAAAAAAAAAAAAAAATTCAAAATTGTGTTTATGGCCGTTTTATAAAGTACGCAATGAAAAATTTGAGAATATGATTGCATTTAAAATGAAATATTATTATTAGTAAATAAAAATAATAAAAGAGTTAAGTGTTGGGATGGGTTTTTGTCATCCTAACAGTTTATAGCAAATCGAATTTAGTGGAATAATACTTAGTTTTAACATTACTCTTACCAGAAAAGGTAACACATTATAAAATCCGACTTGTTATTTGAATATAAAGTAACATCCAAAATCCTTTCAAACTAAAATAGTGTTTTGTTTCGAAAGACGTTATGGTTTTTACCTTAAAACATTATCAAGTTAGTTCATGTGCATTTTTTATCTTCAGTATTTTATTAATTTTTGTTATTTAAAATAAAACGCAATTTTGAGATCTCTTTTAACATTATAATTCTTTTAAAGGCATTCTGTTTCAAAATTGAGTAACGTATATATATATATATATATATGTACAGAGGAACATATATAGAGTCATACTTTTCCTGCTGTTCAAATATCATGAACGTCAGTCTTCAGGAATTTCTACAACAGCTTTTCCGAACCTTGACTTTCATGAAACTTGAATAATTGGAAAACTCTGTCACTAGATATATATATCCCGTTATATATATATATATATATATATATATATATATATATATATATATATATATATTATCTTTGTGTGTGTGTGGTGCCCTGTCAAAAATGTAAACAAACCAGATCCCTCAAAACCCTTAAAAACGCTACGTCCAGTATGACCGGATATCATGAAATCATCCGTAGCCGTGACCTGCAGCTTCAGCGAAGAAAGAAAAAGTCTACGTTTTTACAACATTAACAGTGCCAGTCTTTCGATCGAAAGTCACTCTATTAAGATAATGTGGATTATCTGCAGAAGCCTATTTCAGGCTTAGGAAGGATTGTAGTACTATTCATAATCTTTATAGACGAACTGCGGCCCTGGTAGTATGATACGACCTTCACTCTATTTATAGACAAGCCCTTTCAGCAGTCAAAAGGGCTCGCTCCGCTAGTTCGCCAGTGGCACCCCCGTTGAATAAAAGTACACTTGAGGCTCCCAGTTTCAGCTGGGCTACCTACGGGTGGGCGAGATGCATCATTGACACCTTTGTTCCCCATGTATAGCGCTGGACCTTGCATTCGTTTTATACCTACGTAGACATGAGAAAAGGTCTTTTTAAGGACCATCAGAGGTCTCCATCCTTAGTGTTGAAGTATCTCGGACAATTCTCACGAACTTGTCGAAGCAGACGGTCTGGAGGCAACCGTGAAGAAGATAATAATAGTCTTAGCCACGGTCTCCCCGTCTGTTTGCTCGTCTTCGCAGTACTAAAACACAATAGTCTTAGTCACGACACTTGTTAACTCGCCTGTTTCCACGGCTTCGCAGCGCTAAGGCACAGTAGTCTTAGCCACGATTTCACTGTCTGTTCACTCGGCTTCACAATGCAGAGAGACACGGTAGTCTTGGACACCACACCCGTTCTTTCGTTCTTTGGTACCGTAACGCTCAGACATGATAGTCTTAGTTACTCATACGTTCATTCATTTCTCGCCTACATGGAGCTAAGACACGGGAGTTTTAGCCCACTCGTTGGATCCTGCACTACCAAGCTACCAGCACCAACTGCAGACCAGTTCCAGCATTGCATCATCTAGTCCACGAATGACTCACTGCTTAGACTAGCATCAACACTTGAGACACATCGAAACCCCCGGATGAAACTAAAGTACTGTAGAACCGGGACATGGATCATCCAGCTGTCTCCACCAACAACGACAATCGTCAGCTGACTCTACCAACAACGACGATAACCAGCTGACTCCACCAAACAACGACGACATACTAGCTAACTCTGTTGTATAGCCACTCAATAACCATGACCATGATTAACTATACAAACACATAATACATATATATGCGGAATACAGACCGACGCAATGAATAACGACGAGCGAAGTCTTCTTTAGAAAAATATGTACCTCTCACTTTATTGTAAGGGTTCGAAAAGGGTTACTCAAGGTTTGCGTGTGAGAGGGAGTTGGAGACCGAACAAAGACTGCAATATATTGACCCCCACACTTATGGCCGTCAGCGTTGTGTCTTTCTCGTTCTCCAGGGGTGCTCAACCGGAGGCCCAGGGGCCCAACTCTCTGCTAGATGATGGCTTTCTTTACTGCATCTTATCACCAACTGGTCTCCAAAACTCCATCGGAGGTCCCGATGGCCCCTTCGGCCGGGTGTGGCTTTCCATACCACACTTGTCTCTAACTCCAACTGTCTGACTTCTTGTCTTGACTGAGTTATATAATAGTTCAACGCCCACTCAGTCGCCCACTCAATCCTTGGAATGGCATGTTTGATCGTCATCAAGCGGAAATAACTATCATGCAGTTCACATGTCACTCTCTTCCGGTGCATCGCTCTTTAGCGGCACAGTGGGACCTTCACCTTGTCCCATATTATCAGCCGAGCTCACCTGCGAAATTTCCTTCGATTAATGGCCATTAGGATGTGTCACTTCCGCTATCTTTGGAATGGCATGTTTGCCCGGGCCGAAGGTCAAAATACAGCAACTCTACCCACAAAGACAATGCTCACCAACTGACTCTAACAACAACGACGAACGCCAGCTGCCTCTACCAACAATGACGAACGCCAACTGACTCTACCAACAACAACGACACACCAATTGACTCTAACAACAACGACGACGACCAGTTGTCTCCACCCTTTGACGACTGTTCCACTAGTTATCGAAACAATTTCTATCGTCAGTAAGACTATAATTCTGAAACCTGCGACAAAATAAATTATCATTTGTTATCCCGTTATCTCGCCTTTGTTCTTTTCATTGTCAATTTACTCTACGCTTAACACAAAAATTGATTTGAAGATTCGACATTCTCATATATATATATATATATATATATATATATATTAGAGATGGGTGGTTTAAACGAAAAAAACAATTTTTTTTTGGTTTCATCTTTACACCGTGAAATCACATTGTTTTTTTTTTACGAAACCGAAATCGTTCGCTTTAGTGCTATCACTACTAAGCACTTTCACATTTAAACAAAAGTAAATTTTATCAACATTTATATCATTTTAAGAGGAAAAGATTGAACGAAGATATGATAAAAACATTTGTTCAGTTTTAGGAAATAAATGTGAACTTGATTTGTTTACAAAAGAAGAAGAAGAAGAAGAAGAAGAAGAAGAAGAAGAAGAAGAAGAAGAAGAAGAAGAAGAAGAAGAAGAAGAAGAAGAAGATGTAAAGGAAATGCGAGAGATATGACACTTGAAAATCTTTCATATATTAGAATGTTTTCAAATAGAGAAAAAAAGAGAAATGCGATATCATGTCGGAAGTCTATTTGTTTCAGTTTTCAAGAAATACTTTGTGTAGTAAAATCAAGTTGAAAAAAAAAAAAAAGAAAAATGGCGAGAAAAAATAAAAAATGGTTGCCAGTTTCGTATAAATGTTAGACATAATGAAGTTAGATTTCTTGTAAGGGTAATTGTTTTCTGGTAAAACAGTACACCAATCACGAAATAAAGTTATTCTAAACAAGAAAATGAATGAAGATTTTTATAATTAAATTAATTTTTATCTGGGGAATGCAGCTAAATTAGATATAAGAATAATTAAGAGTTCAAATTTCTCTTTTAAAATGTGTATATTTCCAGATATATGAGTCTCTTGTGGAAAATTATAAACATGAGGGGTTTCACTGCTTGCCTTTTAAAAGCCACATCATAAACTAATTTCTGAAGAGCTAAAAAAATTTCTCTCTAAAATGTGTTGGCCAAAGACAAAAATATAGATTGTTAATGCGACGATTTCTTTCGTATTTTACCAATTTTTTAAAATAAATTTAGTTGTTATCTATAATTGACAATTTATTCGAAAGTTTAATGAATAAGTTATTAAAATTTCTGAGACGAAGATTGATGATTTTTATCTTTAAGGGTTTTCGGACTATTGTCTTCATATTTATTATTATTTCCATAACGTTTCGGCCGATATGTCCAGCGGCCTTCTTCCGGTGTTTGTCGAACTCGTAAACCTTTAATAAATAAACTTTAATCTAAGTCATTAATTCTTAGACTAAATTACCCTTAAAACCTAAAAACGGACTTTAGGTGAACAATCAAGGAATAATCTGATTAAAAAAAATTTGGTGTTGGCTTATTTTCAATGAATTTTATAACGCATCAGTTCCTTTATCTAAAAATCTAAAAGAATTTCTGATTTCTTTCAGGTTAGTCGCGCCCCCATCTTCTGATGATTAATAAAACTAAGGTTATTTAGGGCTAGCTAATCTAAACGGGCCTCCGTAGATTTTTTGTATAGCGTATTTCAAATCAATAAAAATTAATATAAAAACTTGTTTTAATTTTTACATTGTTTATAATTTTTTTAAGTTCATTTTTCTCAAAATTGAAAGTTTAAAAAAAAAAAAGCCTGACATCCAAATTATCAAAATTTCACACATTATATATTGAAATTATTCGGAGACTATCTTCTATCAATGAGACGTTGCTCTTTTTCTTTTGTTTACTTTATAGTTTTTGAAATAATTCGCTTCCATAGGTCAGAGAAGAAATGAACACATTCTTGGTTGTAGTTTAAAGTATCTTCAAATTGAGTGTTCAATTTCGAGAATATGGATAAAGATTCGTCACTTTGATACTGCAAGACAAAGTAACCGGTAAAATTTAGTCACGAACCAAAAGTTTATCATATTTCGCATTTTCGGCTGCTCAAAGCAAAATACCGTTTTAACTTGCTATAAAAATAATTCAATGGTTAAAATCACATACAAATTAGGTATTTAGAATAATTATTTTATTTTCTTCCAACAATATATATATATTAAGATGGGTCAAGAAATATAGGAGAAATGTCAAGTTGAATCGATTAAGTTACAAATTTGTCTATCTTAAACAAAACTAGATATCGACTGGAAATGCTATTATTAGAGAATATAATGAACGGCTTCCATAGAAAGCAAAAATAATAAATTAATAGCCCAAAGACCGAACCGAGAACTGTGGTATCAAGGAAAAAAAAAAAAACGAAACTGATACCGAAACAAAAATTGCCAAACCGCCCAATTCTAATATATATATATATATATATATATATATATATATATATATATATATATATATATATATATATATTGTCATTCACAGACAGACCTGTTTCGTCAATCAGAACTCTTCAGTGTGGCTAGACAGGCTAGATTCCCGAAGCTGGGATCGAAACCCGGTTGACTCAAACGCCAATCCAAGATATATATATATATATATATATATATATGAATGAATAGATCCACAAATGAATCTGAATTTGGTATTTTGTTTTATTATTATTTCATATATTTGTGCTCCAGACGTGTTTCTGACTACATGGACTTCTTCAAGAGATTGATAACGGGCAGGGTTGTTTTGGTTTCTAGCTTTTATAGTAAAGATTGTTTTGATAGGAGTGTGATATTTCTAATTCCAGGATCTGTATCTGTTTATATCCTGTTAGAGTTATTTGTCCCTGAAAACCTATATTTCAACACAAAACAAAAGCAACCCAGAACAACTCAGAAAAATAAACTAAGACTCTAGAACCACTCAAAAACAATGAAAGAATTTTAAACTTACAAGACAACAGAAATCATTAAAAGCAAACGACCGCCAAAAACGTTGGAATACACACTAGCTACATTTAAATTTGCAGAACACACAACATATGGAGGTTCAAAATGTAAAAATAAAAGATGTGAAATATGTAATATTATCAGAGAAGGAAAATCCTATACTTTCGAAAACGCCAAAATAAAATTCAAAATAAACTGAAATCTAAGCTGCAATTTAAAAAACGTAGTCTACATGATCGAACAGTAAAAAGGTATACATAGGATCGATTCAGGCCCTGAACAGTAGAGTTTCTTTAAAATAAAGCGATATTAAATTACTAAAATAAAGGAAAAAAAAAATGAATGAAAATACCTTTATAAATGCAGCAAAGGATAATATAAAAGAATGCTAATATACCAGACTAATGACCACTCGTTACTCCAAATAAACGAAAACTTCATATAAACCTACAGAGTCTATTATCGCGCACACACACACACATCCACCCACACCCACAGACTCTCATAAAATGTATCTATGTATGGATTCAAATGCCTTCTCACACACATTAAACTTAGAAAGAAAGAGAAAAGAAAAACAACAACCCTAAAATATATGTGTGCTCGGGTATGCACATACATAAATGAATGTATATGTATGCCAATGTACACCCTCACATACACAAAGTATATATTTTTATGTACATACATAATTTTTTAAAAATATCTGCAGACGCCAAAGATTTTCACGGACATAAACTCCAATTCAGCATTCACTGACACAAATCTTGCATTTAAAAAAGATCCCCTCCCCATCAAAACAATATGTTGGCCCCAAGTTATTTTTTGATTAAAGACTATAAAGCATTCCATTTTTATGATCTCATGTTTCTTCCTCTAGCTTTGTTATTGGTTAATTTTTAGCAGGGTACAATTGATAGGGAAGTTGTCTTAATACTGTCACGCGATATCCAACTGGGAGGAGGAAGATTAATACTATCCTCCCGTTGAATTAACAGTACCTAGCCGTCAAAAAAGTGACTTTTAAGAGAGAATGTGGGTCACAGAGGGGATAAACAGATGTTGGTACTTGGTGACCTTACCCAGGTCGCCTGACACCAAGAGGAAGAAGAGAGAAGCCAAATGATTGGCTGGGACCTCAAAACGGAAGTGGGGACCCCCCCTCAGCGGAAGTGAATAATAAGAAAGCCAGTTTTTGAGCAGGGTTCGTAGCGGGCAGACGAACCACAGCCATTTTACTCCGGGTTGAAGACAAAAGAATAACTGAGACAAGAAGGACCCCAGGTTCTTCAAGCCAGTGTAAAAAGATAGAACAAAGTCTATTAGACCGTGAAAGAAGAAAGATTCTCCAGTGGAACCCCGTCGAAAAATAAGATAAGTAACTTTGGGGACATTTTCCTTTATACCCAAATTTTGTATACCACTCTGTCTCTCTCTCTCTCAATTTGAAGAAAGACAAAAGTCAAGAAAAGACATTTATATTTGTGGACTGTCCAATTATTATATGTTTTGACACTTTGAAAGTCTATATAACTGTAGTAAAGGAATTTATGTATTTTTATGTTACCATGTGGTCTTTGCCGTTCTACTACGAATTTGTTGTTGTCACATTTCCTTTTTAGCTTCTATTCGCCTTATGTTATCTTGCTTAGAATTGTCCTATTAATTCCTTAAAAGTATCACACGGGAAACCGGAGTTGTCGACTACTACTATATAATATTATTACGACTAAAACCTATAGGCTCATTATCTTCCATTGTCGAGGGGAAGGAAGTTTAGCGGCCTGGTGGGTGTGTGATAGTGTGAAATTTGGAACCCCTTTGCCAGCGGCGGTCAGTCTGGCTCTAAATTAATCCCTCACGTAATATGCCAGTTCTTATATGCCTGAGAGAAAAACTCTGAACGAGGACTTATTCTATAGGGGATCAAGTGCCAACCTGCCCCGTCTTCACACGTGCGAAAATAATGTTCCGTTTTGGGATTTTAGTCAATTTGCCGTCACAATACAAAGAAACTAAGTATGTTAAAGAAAAACATAAGATTATGAAAAAGAAAAGGCCCATGATCTTTTACCACATTATACATATATATGTGTTTGTGTGTGTGTTCCCGCATGTGTGTTAGTATTAAAGATAGCATTGCTTATACAAAGAAATAAAGCAAATAACTCAAAGAATGTATATCAGAGACTATTTGAATGGAAACAAAAAACAAAAAAAAAAAACGAAATTTGGGCTTTCTTTCTTTTTTATTTTTTTCCGCCATATTTAGAGGAAACCTCTCCTCTACGTCCGGCGATGAAAACAAAACTGAAACTCTTTGTCGATGCACGAATATTTATTTTTAGCAATTTCTATGACCATGTATTTTTAACAATTTCAAATAAGAAGCATAAGTGGAACCCATACTTCAGTATATATATATATATATATATATATATATATATATATATATTTGCGCAATATATTATTTTAGTGACGCTCCTGGTCCCACTTGTAATTATTATGTTAACACGAATTCAATGTATATTCTTGCCCGGTCGGCTGGGGCTGTAGAATACACCGACTGCATCTCTACAAAGGGGTAACCCCACGAACGAGTGTCCTGGGTATGATATTAAACAATCTGACGGTGAAGTTCCAGAAATACTGGAGCCTTGGGGAATGCAGAGTACCCCCTCACTGCTATTACTCCACGGTCCACAATGGCTCAGAGTGGTTGCACCGTATAGGGCCCTATCCAAGTGTCAAATAGAACTAAACTGCGTGTTTATGCTGAACTGAATTGTTTGAAATAGAACTATTTTTTACATTTAACTCTGTGTGGACAAAACTATACTTATACTAAAGTAAATTGTTTGAATTAGAACTGTTTGGCAAAACTGAATAGCTTTAAACAGAAATGTTTTGACAAACTGTGTACTCATATTAAACTGAATTGTTTGATATAGAACTGATTATTTGTATAAAATGGATTTAAATAACCTACATAAGTTGATATGCCATCAACCCCAAATAACCAACCAATGTATTTTTAAATATTGCGGTAAATTGAAGTTGTAATGTTAACTATAATACTAACTGAACTCTTTTCTCTTACTTTTGTCACGTGGTATCCCACTGAAAGAAGAGAAATAAGGAATTACTACTATCCCTCCGTGTTTGAATTAGCTAAAAAGAGGAATCTAGGTCAATTCCTCAAGTGATAAATACAGGTCAGAATGAAAGCCAACAGATGTTTGCACTCCGTGACCGGATCAAAGAGATAGTAGTCCCAAAGAATCGCCTGACAGGGGAAGGAAGAAGATAGAAGCTAAATGATTGGCTAGAACCCTAATGCGAAAGTGGGAGCTTCTTCTGTCAGCGGAAATAGGGGTAAAGAAAATCAGTTTTGGAACAGAGGTCGTCGTGAACAGATGGGGTGAATCTCGCGCAAACTCCGGGCGAAGCACCAAAACCGGGATTTGCGGAACAGTAGTTGAAGTGATAAAATATATTGAAACTACCGCCGAAATCACCGGGGAAAAACGGAAAGTATCTTGGACAAGAGGAACCCATACCTTCAAGCCAGAGCTAAATATATTATACTGTCCGTCAGCCTGTAAAAGAGAAAATACTCTCCGAAGGAACCCGTCGAAAAGAGAAGTAAATATTAAGACTGTTTCTCCCTACACCCAATTATATACTCTCTCTCTCTCTCAATTTAAAGAAAGACTAAAGAAAAGGAAAAAAGGAAAAAAGACATTTACAGTTATGTATTATCCGCTGACAATATAGCCAACACGTTGAATATGTGTATCCGCGTGTGTATTAAAAAGATTGTTATATTTTAATGTTCCAACGTGTTGAAGTTTGTTCATTTGTGTCGTCTACTGTCAAGTTGCTTTTCATGTTTCTTTTTAAGCTTCTTTTGCCTTATGTTATTCTCGCCTAAATTGTCCAATATTTTCCTTTAAAAATATTATACGGGAAACCGGAGTTATCGACTGCTATAATTAATATTATTACATCTAAACCTTGTGGTCTATATCTTCCGTTGTTCTAGGGGTAGGAAGAGCTAGTGGCCTTGGTGTGTGTGTGGGGGGGGGTGAAATTTGGAAATCCCTTACCAGCGGCGGTCAGTGTAGCCCTAAATTAACCCCCACATAATATGCCAGTTCCTATATGCCCGAGAAAGGACTCTGAACAAGGACTTATTCTACGAGGGATCAAGTGCCAGACCGCCCCGTCTTCACCGAGCGAAAAATAAAATCCCTGTTTGGTGATAACAATATTTAAATGCACCAGTTCCCATACGCTTTTAAATGGTTGCTCATCCGGGGATCCTTTTAATCATTTTGCCGTCACACTTTGTTCATTTTCATCTTTCATGATGATTCTTAATGCTTCATTCTTTTCCCTTTTTCTGAGTCACTTAGAGTTATTTTCCTTCAAACTTATTCTCTCTTTGCTTGTTTTTTTATTTTATTTTATTTTATTCGACTGATACGCCTTCGTTCTCAGTTCGACAACCTGACTTATACTAAGGTCTCTTATTCATAAATAGTCAAGGGAAACTTTGAATTCAGATATAAATAAACCTAAACACACACACACACACATACATACATACATACATACATACAAACATTTATGTATATATATATATATATATATATATATATGAATGTACGGATGTCTGTATACGAGGTTTTTTCAATAAATAATTTGAATTTATCCATTGGAGTTGGTAATAGGTAGCACTGTCTGCAGTTTCACTTTTTCAAGAAAATAAAGAGTAATGGGTCTTTTCATGCCTTAAAAGATTTTTAGCATGTTCTTCTTTACCAATCGCTGCGCCCGGAATATTTTCGTTAGCGGAGATTCATTGTGTTTCCAGTCCATGGAATTTCTTCATGATTCAGGCTCGTATAGGCAAACACGTATTCAAAAGTAAAAAACTATACCACTGAGATACCAGTTCACATTCAGGTTAATTAGCGGCGAAATTACCATGACAAATTAATTTGGCATCACTTGTGTGCGATGTGAACTGATGCCTCAGTGGTAGAGTTGCGGCTCTGCATTCTGTGGTCGCTGGTTCGATCTCCAGTTGGGGAGATCACAGTATACATTGCTGATAAGACTTAATAAGGTTGAAATATCTGTCTTGTGTTTCCGTATGTCGCGCGCAAGTTTTAGCCGGATTTTCAGGTGATGGTAATTAAATTCACAATATAATTCCTCAACTTAAAAAAAGAAAATGTACGACGTGTTATAAACATTTTTCGACTAAAATTTTCTTATCTTTGCGCAATATATATCATGCGAATTTGCACTTCTCACCCTTCAAAAATTTGATGACAATAGAGCCCGAAGCACTCTATTTATTTCCTACCACTTTGATTAGTTTCAAAACCAATATTTTTTCAAGATTCAAATCATTTCTGCAATAAACTAACTTCAAATTGTAAAGCGTCTACAGTCATGGAAAAAATTTAGAAAAAAATTACGTTTTAAAAAATCATATTGAGCTAAAATCACCTGTTCTCGTCCAATCAACGAAGTTAGGAATCGTCGAGTCTGGCCAGTACTTGGATGGCTGTTCGCCTGATAATCCCAGCGATTGGAAACATTTTTAAACTGCCCCATTTGTATAATAGTCTGAGTGTTCGCCACTGGCCCGGGAGATCTGTGTCCAATATCAAGTTTGAGTCATAACAAAGACTCAAAAAATGTTGCTTGATGCTTCCTTGTCTAACACTCAGCATTATAAGGTACGGATCAAGGGTAATTGGAGTTATTCAGGGAAAGTATTTGCACCCTTTTCTACACCTCAGTGTATTAGCTATTGAAAAGTGATATATATATATATATATATATATATATAAATATATATATATATATATATAAGAGGTTTATAGATTACTAGTTCACTTGGTGAGTTAATGGAGGACCAATTTTGCAGTATTGTTAAATAGAGCTCAATATCAATGATAGAGCATTTACACACACACACACACACATAAATATATATATATATATAGTCTGTGATCCAGGGTTTCATGCAGTTTGCAGTCATCGGACAGAATGAAAATTTTCGAAAACAAAAAATAAATAAAAGAAAATGAAAAATGAACGATTATAACTGATAATTTTGGCTTTGCTCCCCGGCTTTTTAGGTGGGCCGTCCGGCATTCGTGCCAGACGGGCATTGAAACCAATGGCAGACTCGAGGCCGAAAGGCTCCCAACTTCGGCTGGGCTACCTTCGGGTGGGAGTGCTGCAACATTGACACCTTTTGTCCCCTATGTATAGCACTAGACCTTGGTGTCTAGTTTAACCTATAACCCGGCATCCGTGCCTGGACCCAGATTTGGGTCTAAGAATCAGCTTGGCTTATTAGGCTCACATTGCACAAAATGGGTCAATGAGCAGCACAGACAGCATGGTTCGAATCTCGACTCGTTCCCGACCAACCCATCGCCTTAAATCCCCACTTTAATCACTGACCTTGTGTCAAGCTCTGTCTGGTGGGAGACAGAGGCTAATATCGGATAATTTTTTTTCTAAAAGTCGAGGTTATTTGTGAGAAAGGCGCGCATAAGTTTGTGTGTTATTGAATGTTAATAGGTTTGTGAATCTGCTTTTCTTGCTTGCACGTACATATATACGTGTATTTGTGTATATACTAGCATGCTTCTTTATATATTTCTACATATTTCCCCTGTGTGTTGATGGGAAGGGGGTGAGACGAAGGAAGAAAGTGTGAGTAGGGAAGACTGGGTGGGGTTGGGGGAAATGGATTGTTGCAATCAACATTTCTTTTTCTTTCTAACTTTTTGGTAGCTAAAGGTTTATTTTGATTTATATAAGAAATGTCTGTTTTCTGGGGAATTTTCTTGAATGATGATGATTAATATAAAAATCATCACGTTACACTTTTTTTATGTGGTATGGTATTTATTGGCAAGTAATAAAAATTATAGGTTTTGGATACCTTTTGAAATGATGATAAAAAATAAATGAATGAAAAATAAAATTAACAGTTATAGTCATAACGGTTTTTGAAAATACTTATGGATGTTTATAATGCAATAATGTGAAAAAATAGTGCTTATAATTGTTGACAATACTAGAATATTACTTACATTTACAGGCAGTACTTGTGGGTCTTCATAATGTGATAATGAGAGGAAAATGGTACTTACAGTCGGTGGTTCCGTTGTATAATTAGTAGGGTGTCGGTATGATTTGTTAACTCATTTCGTAAATACCTTTTTAAATGAGGTCGACCCCATTCTTTTCTTCAAAGCTAAATGGTTTCAAGTATTTCTATCTAACATAACTATTTTTATTTACTATTAATCATTTGTTTACTCACAGTTAAATGGTTTTAAGAATTTCTGTATAACAGTAGCAATGAAGCATCATTTACTTTTTGCTGACAGTAAAGCGGTTTCAAGTATTGCTATTTAACACTAATTATTCTATTCAACACTATTCATTCATTTGCACAGATTTAAAGGGTTGCAATATTGCCGTATATCCTCAACAATGCAACTTAACACCAGTCATTTATTTACACAAAGTTAAATGATAAAGCAGTTCTATTTAAAAAAAAATCACCTTAGCATGAGTCACTTGTTTGCACACAGTTTAAATAGTCAAATTTTTCTATTTGATCGTATCAGGTGATGCCAACCAAGTTCAGAGTGGACTTGGGAGCGATGGCAATGAAGAGAGTACTCCACATTCCTGAATTATCAATGCTGGAGCCTCACCATCAGATTGTTGAATGTCATATTAGGATACTCGTTGTGGTAGGGGGGTTACCCTTATACAAGGATGCTGTCGGTGTATTTTACAGCCCCAGCCGACTGGACTATATATTTTTAGGGAGTCCAAAAGCCAGACTGACTAATGTGCTGGACTTGGACATTATTAAAAACACTTTCGGATTAATACCCTTTGAAAAAGTATAGACCCCATTACTCTCCCATATATAGATTAAATAGTACCACAACTGTTATTCTAAAAATAGACCTTTGGTATTAAATAACCCACAGAGGTTGATATACTATTAAACAAAGAAAGGAAACCATTTTTGCTCAGCAGTTTGTGGAAAATATCGTATTGTGCAAATGCAAAGATTTTATACTAACCAGACTCCATAGATTAAATGACTTTTTTCTAGTTTTATTAATTGAAAGTACATTTCCTTGCAAAGATTTTGTGACTTTAAGGGTATTAAAAGAAATAGATAGACTAGATTCATAACATCTCAGAAGAAGTGTTCAGACAACCAATTAAAATCTCCCTAGAATAAGAATGTAGAATACCAAACGGACTTTTGAAGAAAATCATCGCTTTATTCATGGTTAATTTTTGTCTTTATAAATATATCTACAGCCTCGATACTTTTGGTACATATCTCGTATTATAAGGATTTGTGTGAGCACTCACATTAACTCAACTCTGATATTCTTAAGTTGTAAATTACAATGTAAAAAGCTCTAAAAGAATTTAGCGCTTTTAAGCTAACAAAAATCAATGTGTATTTTTTGTTAGTATTATGGAAACGTAAAAACAAGATCATTAGACTACTGATGCCCTTGAGTACGTACCACTCTGCGCATATATGGCTCATATGTTCCACTCTGCGCATATGTGGCTTATGTGTTCGTTTGTGTTCGATTCAATGTGTATAAATCTGAAGAGAAAATCAATACCAACACTTACCTAGAGTAGTACAATACAATACAAGGCAGTAAATATGAGACACCACGCGAGAATCGGGTTCACTAAAGTAGTTAATTAATTCGTGAGGTAAAATATGAGCATTGAACTAACTAGATTAGTCTTCGACAATAAAGTACTAACAAGTGCAGTAATCAAGAAGAAATTAGTTCAACACTAGGGACTAATTACAAAAGATGACCAATATTAAAAAAACATTTGTCGCTAAAAAGGACATCAATTCATAGAATAATTGTTTGCAAGTAGGTTTTTCAAATTATATATTATTGATTAGTAAAACTAGTTTTCGAACCGTACCATGTAAACGTTAAACAATATAAACATCTTGAATTGCAGTTGAAGCCGTTCACGAATCTATTACTTTTACAACTTGTCCCACTGACTGTTAACAAAAATATATTTTTACTTTCATGTCGCAAACATTAAAAAAAAAAGAGTGGATAAGTGAACACGTCGGACAAGCACACGTCCATAAAAAAGTAAGTCGTAAGCGACGTAAATATCAAAGCCGAACAACTTAGAAGCACATATGTACAGAGGACAATAAAAGATTCACGTACATCTTTCAAGGAAAAGAGAGAAAAGATAGTGTGAGTGAAATATACATAATACACGTTCTATACAATAATAGTTATATTTGTATTGATATTTCATACATTAAAAGTATTATTTTATAGATATTTCAGATTTTTGCAATTCAGATGTGATAACGGATTTTTACACAGCTTTGTCGAATAGAAATCTATGTCTAGCAGGACACATAGCGTAACTGTTATAGGAGTTGGTTCCCTAAGTTTCTAAGCTGACAATCATCTGGCGGTTGCAGGTTCAATCATGACTGGAGGTGAGTAATAATACAGGAATACTTAACACTTGTACCCAGTTATGGCTAACGGAATCAGAACAGGCGACTCTCGTGGATTCATTAAAGGACGTAATTCGAAGTTCCGTGAAGGTTCCCGAGTTTGACAAACACCTGAAGAAGGCCGGAGGACATATCGGCCGAATCGTTGTGGAAATAACAATAAAGATGAAGACAATGGTCCGAAAACCCCTAATGATAAAAATAATCAAGCTTCATTTTAGAAATTTTGACAACTAGAAATCTAATATATTTTCATAGAATATATCACATGAAAATGTTATTGTACCAGTCGTAAAAATGAGTATGAATTGGATCTTTATTTGTTGCATCATACACGTCGTCTTGTAACAAATTTAAGTAAAGATTAAAGACACACTTCATTGTATAGTATTAAGCAAGCTAGTCTATCAGACGTTGTTCAGTTGTCTCTTGATATTGAGAAGGAACAAAGATTGTTGTTTTTGACAACATCATGCAAACGGCTCGAGCAATGTGTTGCTACTTATTTACACTGTTCATATTTTGTTTCCTTTAAACCATCTTTGAGGGAAGTATGAGTTTTCAGAAAGACACTTTGAGAAAACGAAGAAATTCTCGTTCAACCCCTCATCTTTCCTTGAAACCTTGGTGTATGTAAGAAAATTGATTATCTCAAAAGGTGGATGAAAGATCTTGACATCCCTTAACTCTGGGGTCATACATCCACTCCCACCATTGTACTCAGCAGGCGAGCCATTTACAGAACATAATGTTAATGATTTCGATTCTGATTTGGTGTTCCATACATTTAGCCTTGGAAGACATAAAACCAAGCTTAGTAAATAATAAACCAAGAAGGCATTTTCTCTCCTCCACTGCAGTGGGTATATATGCACGTTGTTTCCTGTTTAGCCTGAGTAGAAGATTGGTTTATTGTAAGGGTTCACTTATAAAGTGAATTTCCCTGTGAACAATAAAAAGAGTCTGCCTTATGCAATAAACCTGGCTCTTTCTCTTTTACGCAAGGGAACAGGTGTAATCTTGCGACATTATATGATTAAAATTATTTGACACTTCACATGAAATAGCAAAAACATTAATAAACAATATTTGGCACTGAAATTTAATTTAGAAACGTATAATGAGGATCGAACTTACGAGGGTAGTAACAGCCAATGAGATTGGATACCTCACCACTGCTCCCCAATAAAAGTCATGAGCAGGCGTCGTTATCTGGAATCACTTTTAGACGGGCGCAAGAACTACTACATCTGCAGAGAATAAGGGAGAATCGAATTGGTCTTTTAAATGTAATTTGAGTGGAGGGGATCTAAAATAGGAGTGAGTTAAAGGTCAATGATTATTTTATATGTCAAAGAAAACAAGGTTAATGAGATGAAAAGCATAGTATTTTTGATATTTTCTAGAGAGTTAAGGACGAAGAGATTAAAACTATTTTAAAACAATGAATATACAAATCAGACAGAAAGTATTGCATGAAAATATTTTCAGATACTTATTCTCATAGATAATATCGAGACTGAAAATATGACGGAAATGAATAGTGAATGAAACATCAGGTTCTTTTTATTCCCCAAAATAATCTGTTAGGCATTCAACTATTTTATTCCAGCAAATCTTCGAATAATCAAAGCAGATCTGAAATTCCCTTTTTTGGATATGGTGTTCGGTTATGCTTTCATATTGAATGTTCTCTTCATCCCTAAATAAATGTCTGGAAATGTATTTTTAGTTTAGGGGCAAGAAAAAGTGTAAGGGAGGTAGGTGTAGTGAATATACCATGTATTGTACTTGTACAATTCTGTTTTTCACCAAAAACTACTGACCAAAAAGTATCGAGAATTGACCCTGATTCATCTGAACCAAAATCTGTCTAGACGCATGAATCTATAAATTTTATTAAATAAGTTGCTCAGGTGGGTCGATGTGCTTCATTTGAAATTAAATCTTTATATGTAGCAATTAGATATATCTAATGTTTTAGTCTTTTGGTCATGTCTCGTATACTTCAGATTAGGTTCCTTCAGAAAACATTCATTTTCTATCAATCCAGTCGGCTGGGGCTATAGAATACACCGACAGTATCTCAGCCGAGAGGTAAGCCCACCCTCCAACGAGTGTCCTGGATATTACATTAAACAATCTGATGGAGAGGCTCCAGTAATAGTGGAGCTTTGGGGAATGCTGAGTACACCCTCATTGCCATTACTCCCAGATCCACTGTGGCCCGGAGTTGTAGCACCTGATAACGTCCTAGATATGATAGTGCAAACAAATGACATACTAAATTGAATTGTTGTAAATAAAACTGTTTGATCATAAACTATTTGTAAATAAAAGACCGATATTAAATGAAATTGTCAGTGATACATAGGAATACTCGGAACCACTTAACATGGCTGTCTTATATTAAATTGAATTGTTGGAAATAGAACTATTGGATCATTTAACTGCGTGTTAACAAATAATTGATTTTTAATTGAATTGTAAGTGATACGTCATAATAATTGGAATTATTTACTTTTACTTTTACTGCAAATCATATATATCTAATATTTACGTATATACAGGATTTGATACTAAATAACCTGCAAACCAAACCAAGTAAAATTAAACAGTTTTCAATTGAAATTTTACGTTGTGTATTTGTCAATAATGTACAAATAAGTTTTAGTGAGTTACCTTCAGCTGAATACAATCTATATTGAGCTGAACTAGATGATAAGCACATGCGGAGAGAATTAAGAAAGGAAGTTAATTCTGCAGAATTATCGCAATGAGATCACGTGATTAAGGGTAACTAATATGTTATATCCTGTACTTAATTTAACATAAGCAAAGTAGATATGGATATCTAAGTTAGAATTGTGATTAATGCATTTTAACTATTATTCGCCAATGGCCCGGGAGACCTGATTTCAATCCCAGGTCGCATCATACCAAAGACTTTAAAAATGGTACTTTATACCTCCTTGCTTAACACTCAGCATTATAAGGTACGCATCAAGGGTAAGGCGGAGCAATCGAGGGAAAGGAGTACTGCCCTCCCCTACACCTCAGTGTCGTACCTATTGAAAAGGGAGCCTTCTGGTCGCCCCACTTCGATTACGGTCGCCAGCAGCTTTACTTATTACTGTAATTCATTTCGTTGCGTCTTAAATTGCAGAAAATGGACGAGATGTGTGCATTTCAATGTCTCTCTCTCTCTCTCTCTCTATATATATATATATATATATATATATATATATGTCTCTGTGCACACACACACACACACACACACACACACACACACACACAGAGGCATTTATATATGTGTTTGTGTTGTTCAAATTATGGATGTGGTTATAACTATTTCCCACACTGCTAATACCCTTGTGAAAGGTATGAATCTGAATAATTCTCCCGCCAGCTATGGGTAAATAGTAGCGCGAATAAAGCTCTTTAATCTTGGTATGGTATCCGGTCTAGCAGATGGAAAACCACAATTCAAATCTGTTAAACTCCGTTTAATAATTGACCTTGTTTCGGAGGTGTGGAGGGGTTGGATAAATACATATATATGCATGTTGATTTATATAAGCTTAGGTACCTCTTTCTCACCAACTTTCTCTGTCTCTGTCTTTCTCTGTCTCTGTCACTCTTTACACTCAGATACGAACACAAACACACACAGAGCAATTTAATACATAAATACACACACACACACGTATATATATGCCCATCACACTAGAATATATATATATATATATATATATATATATATATATATGTGTGTGTGTGTGTGTGTGTGTGTGTGTGTGTGTGATGGATAAATTGTTGTCAACATTATGCCAAAAGGAAAATAAGTATGACATCTCACTTTATCTGATATATTTTACAAAATTGAATTAGAATATCTGGAAATACAAAAGATTAAATTCATTTAAATAAATCACCATTGGCTTCAATCACGGCTTCAAGATGACTTTGGAATCCCTTGCAAGCCTTTCTGGCGTTCTCCTTATTTAATTTGGTGAATATGCCGTTATTCTTGCCTTCAGGTCATCTATGGTTTGGTCCGGAGTTTTGTTTCTCTCTCATTCAACGAAGACCCACATATGATAATCCAGGGGATTGTAATATGAGGACTTAGGCAGCTAGGTGTTAGGGGTGATGTGTTCGCTGAAAATTTCTTACAGCCAACACTGATTTTTCCTGCTTGTTCGGCATCGTAGAGAGTTCTTTTGCCTGATGTAAGGTCTTGCAGCACTTACTCTCCCAATCAAGAGCAGCATTAATTTCCACAAGCACTTAATGCAGGCTTCTATTTTGAATCTGGGGACATATGCGAAGATAAATGGTGGTATAATGTCACCATCGCTTGTGACGACCTCAAACTCTATGATGTGAATGGTGTTAGTTTTCATATATATGAATATGAATGTTCTCTGATTGATACCCAAACGCTGAATTCTTTGCAGGGGTCCATCTGTGGTGAATACCATACTGTACAGTAGGCTGTTTCCAAATTTTTAGTCGGGTGAATTGTGTGATCGTGCTTTTTTCTTCACAGAAGATACCCAACTGACTCTTGTTGGTATCAAAAGAGATAGAATCTGAAACCAATAAATTGCATGCTTGAAATTAATTTAAAATTGTGACAATTTGCCAGTCTCAACCTATATATATATATATATATATATATATATATAAAATTTAAAATAATAATAATAATAATAATAATAATATGATACAAACTTTCGACTGAGAGTTTCACGCTGTCGATTCTCGGGTGAACTATTCGTCAATTCGTACATCACTGTGGCGTTTTGAATATAAGTAATGTGTGGAATCCGAGCTCAGCAAAGGGTCGCCAACGTAAATCTCTGGGTCATGAGTTTTTCTCCTATTTTAGTATAATCTAATTTCATACTTTAAATACATTGTGGAGAAGTTCACTTGACGTTGAGGCAAATTGTTGAACTGCGACATTGCAGTAAGAGAGTTCCAACCCTCGTCCCACTTTCGGAAAAGATTTAACACATGTGCAACGACTTTTTTATTTATTTTTTTTTTAACAAGGATGTCCTTTGCATTAAATACAACATAAAGATTAATATGCCATTAAAGAAAGAAACCAAGAAATAAATTGTTATTATTGCTCTTCATTATCGTTCATTGGTTTGTTTGGTTTTATGCCATATCAACCATTATCGGTCATTTAATGCCAAATCCGGTTTATGCATATAGGTATCTTACAATGACAGATGTTTATACAGCAGCATGGCTCCAACAAAACCTTTATCAAATGATGACTCTGGGTTTAGGCATGATTTCCGGATCGAAGCATCATTACCACTTACCCAGAGCACCCCAGGAGTAATTCACAATACCACGAGACTTTGTTTGATTAACGTCACTCAGTAGGATTGCCAGATCCACGCTGATGCGTTTAGAGGCCTATTTTGGATCTTTTTTAATGTATTTCCTCTTGTTTAATGAAGACAGTTCAAGATTAGTCAAGAATACGGAGGCCAAGTTGGTAATGAAACCTCGGCACCCGACCTCGATAGGAAATACGTTGGTTATCCAGCCATTTCTGACACATTGTTCTCGCAGATTCCCATATTTTTCCAACTTACGCTGATGTGTCCATTCGAAATTTTCTTTAAAAGGGGCAATTAACTCAATAACGAAAACTTTTAAAATTTAACGGACCAAATGTCAATATCTGGACGCTGGATTGTTAACGCTATTTCGGTTGGAAATAAGAAATTAAGTTCTAAATTAGTTGGAACGTGCCAGTACGTGAAACCATCGAGCAATTTTTATGCGAAAGTTTCGAAATATTTCCTTCTTTAACGAAATGAATCACTCTATTAGTGATATTATTTAGAGCTTTATTATCAGTCTCACAACATATCTTCGCAACCTCGGCAAAAATCTAAAGGACTTCGTCATGTCTCCACATGTAGTTTCTTAGAGCATACTTGTATCCAGTAAAAATATGTTTGAGGCTGGCAGTTTTCCCACATACACTGCATCAGTCGGATGTAGTTAACCCTCAAGCATGAAAGGTTGATTGGTGTGGGTGAAACGCCGTAGACTGCTTTTATAAAGAATCTCAATATTTAGAGTTTCATGTGCTCAAGGTGGCTCCATGTGACAGCTCTGTCTTTTGCACCCTCCTAATTGGTCCATGCGTTCTGTTTCCTTTGTCCTTCAGCAGTAGCAATGCGTGTGATTTTCTCAAGATAATAAATTTCTTCCGAAACCATTTTTCTTTTGTTTATTGTGGATTACTAGCACCACTAACGCTATCGATGAAGGCCTAGACCTGCTTTTCCAATTGCCACAGTGCCAATTATTTCTTTCATCTTAAGAGCCGATTCTACATTCTCTACGGCTATTTTCGCCTTCCATTTCCGACCGGTTATTACGGAAGTCTGTGCGTTCTTCACTAGTCGGGAGAGAGTCACACAGCACCTGGAAAAGTCGCGGTTTACTTAATTTAAATTTCTCAACAAATGACAACGTCGGAAGTTTTAGCTTCGTGATGAACTGTATAGTACCACATTTGTTAAAGAGTTAGGTACTCTCAAACATTTTTTCGTATATGTACTGATTAACCGCTCCATTGATCCAACTTTTGTATTTGATACATCATATACTTGCATTGGCCATTATAATTTGGGAAATAATTCAAAATAAATTCACCAAAGGAGGTCACATTTATCAATGGAGCGTAATCCATTTTTCGTCAATTCACTTAGGTCCTGCCAACAATGTCGATTAGAAAGTGGTAGGGAGTAGCAGTGACCGAGACTCTTAACGTTCTTTTTTGCGGATTGTGGGGGATTTCATACCCATAAATGGAGAACATTATCTCTCTGCTTATTGATAAAATGCGGCATTTTGATGGCTATATTTTCATTGCAGCCAATTTGAAGACCTCCTGTAGGTGGGTCACCAGTTGTTTCATGTGTGATCTGGATTCTGCGACTAGAGTTACATCATCCATAAATCATACATGGAATGAACATGATTTATAAAAATAAGCCAACAAAGTTTGATGATTTCAAATATTGCTATGTGTCAATAACAATGAAATTAAACATCAATCATTTGTTTACACACAGTGAAATGATCAAACATGTCTCTTTTAAAAAATTCAATTTAGCATAAATAATTTGTTCGCACTCAGTTTAAATGTCTAACAGTTCTATTTGATCCATAGATTTGGACATTTCAAGTGCTACCACTCCAAGCCAGAGTGGACCTGGGAGCGATTGCAATGAAGATGTGCTCTGCTTTCCCAAATGCTCCAGCATTACTGGAGCCTCACCATCAAATTGTTTAATGTCATAATCAGGACATTTGTTGGAAATGGGGTCTTATTCCCCTGGAGAGAGGCAATCGGTGTATTTTACAGCACTGGCAAACTGGGCTCTCGTACATTAAAAATTGTCAAGAGTTTAGTGCTAAATTATATATATATATATATATATATGTATGTATGTATGTATGTATGTATGTACACTTATTAACGGACTTTGTCTTCAGCATTATCGGACGTGTAGAGGGCTAAAAAATCCTTTACAATTTTACCAGATGGATATATTCATAGCTATATATAGCTAATGATTAAAGACTTAGATGACTGATTTAATAAGATGGATCCAGAAGATTTGGCAGACTTCAGCCGGCTGTGGCATCAACGGTACGGATCTGGTCAGGTGTGTCACGACTCTAGATACGGTAGTCGGACGATGCTGTCTAGCTTAGGTGCCGGAGAGGCCTTGCATTCGCGTCATGTGGCCAACATTGACAATCCTTAAACCTCAGGAGACATCCCCACTGGATCTAACCCTCCTCTGAGGGGGTAGGTTTATTCTCTGGCCCAGAGGAGCCCTTTTTTTAGGGAATACAGACGGGACCCGAGAGGTTTTTGGGAATACCGGGCGTGTCTGGGCTAGGCCCCCACGCCCGGACCCACCTTCTAAAGGCCTTGTTCCACACTGGCCCGTTTAATGAAGCGTGTGACAAATACCGTTTATTTAATAACCTGAATCAAATAAATGGGGCAGATTTCGGCTGGAGGTGGTATCAGCGGCACGGATCTGGTCGGGTGTGTCACGTCTCTGGATACGGTAGTTAGCCGAGGCTGCCTTGTGCGGGTGCCGGGAAGGCCTAGCATTCGCGTCACGCGCCAACACTGACATTCTTCGAGCACCGTCCCCCAAGGCTTTACCCCCCACACACACACCATAGATGGGGAGGCTAGGTCTATCGCCTGGTTTCTGAGGCGCCCCTTTTCAGCGGACTGCCAACAGGGCTCGAAGCATTTTGGGGAATGCCGGGCGTGTTTGGAGAACGGCCCTGGTCACAGACACACCTTTAAAAATGCCCTGTGCCATTTTCGCCCATTTGATGGGGCACACGATTAATACCGTTTATTTAATAAACTTATTAATATTCGGATTGATCTTATTTCGTTGGGCTCTACATCATTTCGACCCTCATCCATCTCTTGTAAATACTCTTTTCAATTGCTTGTAACTTATTGAACTGTCTTTCTATACACATCCATTAGCACTGGATACTGGTGTTGAATGAATATATTAAGCACTCATTCTTCTTGGTGTATCATTCACCTCGACGATACATCAATCGGCATCCATGAAATGTACGTACCTGTAAAATCTGAATAAATGAGCCTGTCATGTTTGGTACAGAATAGCAAATAACATTAAAGGTATCACGAGTCTCGAATCAAAACTTTTTAAAAAATGTCAGAAAAATAATTTCATTTGACTCACCTGCATTACGTTAGAAATTAGACTCAGTTGTCAGAATAATTGTCTTTGCTTATGAAATACTCTGCCCTATGAATGTTTATTTTAATATTTTAAAAGCCATTGGTTATTTTTTTCTTCACGGTGACTGAAATTGTAGCGTCTGTTGCTGTTATCTTTACAATGATTTGGCTTATATATATATATATATATATATATATATATATATATATATATATATATATTAGAACTTAGGCAGAATTATTACTCTAGCTTGCCAGTCTTTCTACTGACAGGATCAAATCTTCCTGTGAGTTTTTTACTTTTCAAAAAGTTAAAATTCACGTTCAAAATCGATGTTATAGAGAACGCGATGAGGCAATTGACAGTGATCCGTAAAGCTGAACACTGTGAAAATTGATAGAATGAACTGGTTCCAAATTGCATGCTTCCCTGTGTAGGCTGTTATTTCGTTAATTTTGAATAGTTGGCTACTTATCGGAAAGAATGTATACGAGGTGAACTGAAATGTATAAACTCCTGGCAAAAATATGGAATTGATAAACTTAAAGGATTTACATCTTGGGTTTTAACTCTGAATGTCTTCGAATTAATATTTGCATTTATTCAAATAATCTAATCTGGTTTGTAAAATGAATTTTATATGAATGCAGGATTCCTATCAATCATATTAAAAAATCTTTCAGGTTTTATCCGTCATTAGTTTATTTGCTGCAAATAAATGCCCAAGGGAATATTCTCAAAGTATGTTGATTCAAGGATTTTTGCAGGGTTAATATGTGTATATACAAGGTTCATTAAATAAGTTTCCAGACTTTTTTCGTATGGGCACTTTTATTGTTAGTACAGTCATAAAACTCTAGTCCCCTTCGAAGTAATCTCCTCCGGCTGCAATGCACTTGTTGTACCGTTCCAATAAATTCTGGAAAACCCCATGGAAGTCCTCTTGTGTGAGCGTGTCAATGACCTTCGCCACAGCCTCTTTCATCTCCTCAGTTGTCTCATAACAACAGCCTATAATTCTTTCCTTGAGCTTAGGGAATAACCAAAAGTCTGTGACAAGGATGGAGTTGTGGACTGGTGCATTGTCCGATTGGAAATGCCACTGACCCGATTTGAAGAGTAAAAGCCTCTTCCGACGGAATCACAACCTGACCTCCCTTAAAACCTCAACATAGTATTCCTCGTTGATTGTCTGCCCAATGGGAACCCAGTGCATGTAGATCATGCCAGTGCCGTCAAAAAAAAAAAGGATCATCAAAAGTTTGTGGGTGGATTTGCTCTGTCTGGCCGTCTTGGGTCAGAGAGAGCCAGTATGCTTCCATTGGGAACTCTGTCTCTTGGTTACTGGGTCATAGCACTAGATCCAGCTTTCATCGCAGGTCACCAGAGCATCAATAACTGCGGGATCTGAATTGATCAGCTCGATCATCTCCCTGCTGTCATGACAACGTCTTTCTTTCTGATCTTCTCTGAGCACCCTTATGACAAACTTCACGCAAATCTTCCGCATCTTCAGTTCCTCGCGAATTGTGTGTACAATTCCCACACTGACATCAAACTGTGCACTTATTGTCTCTATAGACACACGACGGTCCTTCTCCATGAAATTCTTTATTTGGCCAATCAACTCTGGTGCTCTGATTCCCTTACTCCTCCCATACCTCTCATCATCCCTCACAGACACACTGCCTTCCTTGAATCTCTTATGCCACTCAAAAACCGATGCTCAATTCATGCAAGATGCTCCAAAAGCTGTCTGAATCTTCCCATACGTTTCTGTGGCATTTTTTCCAAGTCTAAAACAGAATTTCATTGCATATTGTTCTTCTAAAGTGTCCTCACGTCCAGGTTGCATTTTTGAAATATACCAGCTGTGGCAATCAGGCTTTAGTAGGGTGTATTCCAATTGCTGGTGTAGCTGTTCATTTGAACTTGAAATCATAAAAATTGGTCAGTTATCTCATAAGATGTATAGCAATAACCTACTGAATTTTCAAGAGTCAACGACAATTCTAAATGCCTGTACAAAAAAAGTCTGGAAGCTTATTGAAGGCGCCTCATATATACGCGTAATGTGCACACACACACACACACACACACACACACACACACACATATATATATATATATGTATATTGTATGAACAAGAACTCATATACACCAAGACGAGTGGGAGAGTACTGATAGGATACTTACTAAAATTACTTTGACAAGTCAATTGTGGCATAGTATTAAATGCTTATTTCCTAATCTAATTGGATTCACTGTAAACTTTCTGCTCTGTATATATACATGTATATAAACAGCAATGCTAACATGCATAAATATTTATTTTTACGCTTGTTTGGGCATGTTCATATATATATATATATATATATATATATCTAAACTTTTTGAAAGAATCTCACCCGACAACGAATTTTGTGAAGTTGAAATGCGTGCGTTTCTTTATCTCTTACTATTTTCTAGCATTGAGATAGTTGTTCTGCACATTCTTCTATTTTAAACAAGACGACTCAGGTTGTAGAATACGCCAACTGCATTTCTGAAGAGGAGTAAGACCCTCTTCCCAACGTGTGTTCTAATTATGACACTAAACCTTATAATGGTTACGCTCTGGACCTTTGGAGAATAAGGAGCACCCATTCTTTGCCATTACACCCTGCCCCACTCAGATTTCGAGTGGTAATACCTGTTTTGGGTCCCATCTATCGGTCAAATAGAACTGTTTATCGTTTACTATACTTGAGCCATTTTAACAAATAAATGTTTAATATTGAATTGTTTTATTAAGATTTGATGGTAATGTTTGAAAACTTTAACAGTTTGCAAATAGTGCTATGAGCGTTATATTGCAATACTTGAGACCATTCAATTGTAAGCAAATAAATCTATCATTTTTAGCAATATCTGAAACCATTTAACTGTGTGCAAATAAACTATGATTTTTAGTAATACATTAAAACATTTAACTATGTGTAAACAAATGAGCTCTGGGTCACTTTAAAAATCTTACCAACAAACTATTCACTTAAAAATAATAAACAATATAAGTAGAAAAATAATTTTGCTTTGAATAAACATCAACGGTTGATGTGCGAATAAAACAAATGACCTTGAATTATTTTTCTTTTTTTACAACTTTCTTGAACATAGTAGTTTCGCAGGTATTTTAGATTTTATATATCGGTTAGTGTATCAAATGATATATATATATATATATATACATACGTGTGTGTGTGAGTGTGTGTGAGTGTGCGCGTGTGTATGAGTGTGAGTGTGGAGTGAAAAAAATGCCGAAATTGAAACTTTTAAGTTTTACTCAGAGCTGAATGATTTATTGTGATTATGACTGGATGTGTGAATTTAACTAGTTAGTACCATTAAAAAAAAAAGAAATAATGAAACTAAACGATATACTTTTGTTAACAAAATTCATGGGTGAAACACAGGATCATGTCAGTGCAGCACCACACATTACCTACATTTGAAAGAGTGATTCAACTCCAATTTCCTCGTTTCTTTTAAAATTTTATTTCGACTTGAATTTCATTTCTTTCAATATTTTTTTTAAAAGGAATTATTTCCTCGTCACAATTGCAGGAACTGTAAACAGATCAATATCTGAATTACCCTTCAAGTTGATGCAAATTCGTTTTCCATTTATTACATGTCAAATGCACTCACAGCAACAAATATGCAGGCTGAAAACATTCTTTATTCTTCGCATGCTCGACTATTCGATACACCATAAAACTTATAAGATAATTGATAATACAAAATTGTTTGGTTGTAAACAATTATAGCAGACATTTGCCACGGTTTTTTTAATAATGTGTCTACTTAGTAGCTGTAGGTCAGTGGTTATATAAACACTTATATATATATATATATATATATATATATATATATATATATATATAAGACAAATTCTCGAAGCCGCTGCTATTTCACTCTTTAATTCCCTAAATACTCGTCCTGGCTTTTATAATATTTCTCCTTACATGAGCAAATCCATTTTAGATAGCTACAAAATAATCTATCTTTAGTTGATATATTCCACATATCTCACAATTTTATGCTTTCTCATATTCTTTTGTTCTTTCTTTTTCTTCCTCCTTTTGAGTCGAAATCTTTCTCGATAAATAAACGGAACATAAATTCTGTACAATATTTCTAATAATGACGGAATTAAAAACAACAAACTTTGATTCACTAATCAAACGGCCAACTTTTTCTTTTCATACAAATTTTTCTAAGTTTTTGTATGTTGCATTTTTAAACACCCATCGTTGATTTAACATCACTAATATCATCCCGCATCGTCCTGATGATAGTTCATTAGAACCGAAACGCTATAGTGTCGACTTAGCTTCTTAATAAATCTCTTCTTTTACTTTGATCACCTTGTTCTTTTTCTTCACACACACACACACACACACACACACACACACACACACACACACACATATATATATATATATATGTATTATTGCTTTCTTGGGCATGTACGTGGGTGTATACTCAACCCTTATTCACAAAGGAATGTATGAAAGCGAATATACTCGGAATCTGTAGTTAAGTGGTTAAATGATTCAAGTTTTATAAACAATTTATGATATTATAATTTCTGAAATAGAAAAAAATGACTGGTTAGTAAATGTTTTCTTTGAATTTTGTGGGGAACTATCGAAATACACAGAATGAGTATCCTTTAGAATGTTAATGTTAGCTAGCTTGAGTAGGAAAAAAATGGGAGGAGAGATATCGGGAAACTACCGCCGGACAGCATAAAAAGCAAAAAGTGTATTGTTGGATTTTAACTATGTTGAAACTTAACCAATTTGAGGAAAAAATGTTTAAAACATTTTCATCATCAGAAGCCATGGAAAGCAGCATGGTGGATCTGAAGTAAGGCGATTGAAACCAAAGTTGAGTCAACGGTGAACTTCACTAGATGCTGGGCGGAAGAATCTCACAGGCCAGAATCAAATAGTTTATTTAGAAAACTATTGCTGCTCATTTAGAAGAGCAGCGTCTATGGATTAGGAAAACAAAGAAGTAGTCCACGAAAGATTACTATGACTCTAAATCAAATTAATTCTCCAAACTGCGTGACCCTTCATATTGGTAAAGAAGGGGCGTGTTCTGCTGCTACAAAACTCAAACCCAAACAAAAAATTATTTAGATGCAGAAACACTGTTCGCACATTGACATTTCATTTTAGGACTTGAAAGAGAGTAAACTAGTTCCTCAGTACCTGAGTTGATAACGTCAACAGCAGCATAGCATAGTACAGACACCATATGCATATAAGAACATAGATTTTTACTTAGCAAATTAAAAATAAAAATACCATGATACTAGTAATGGATGGACGTTTGTCTCAGTAGCGACATAGAAAAATCCATTAATGCTGTGAGAGGAAGTGTAGGAATTCCTATTAGTTCTCTTAAAATCACGAAATAGCCCAGAGAAAGTCCAACCGAGAACGATGTGTGCCTCATTTAATGGCGACATCATAATAATAATCATCTCTTGCGACACTCCTGTCAATGCCAGTGATGAAACGGTCATCATCAACTTATACAATGAGTTAACTTCCCTTGACCGACACATTCGAAAATGTAATATAATTAGGGACGCTGGGTGATTGATTTAGTAAAAAGTTGTTTCCTAGCTAGATTTGCTAGTCGAACACAGGACGGTGGAAAAGGAAGGACATATATGAGAACAAGATTCGAGGCAGTCAGAGAAACTAAGAAAGAGAGAGAGAGCGAGAGAGTGAGAGAAAGTAAGGGTTAAAGAGAGAAATGAATGGGAAGATAAACGGAGAGGTTCCAAAGTCTAGGTCGAGATAGCAGCGGACACCCGGATTAAAAACAGAAAGGTATCAGCAGCAAATCTGCGACGGATTCTGATTGGCTGGAAGAATCTCAAACGGTGATCCGATAGTGGGAACGCAGGATTGAAAACAGGAAAAGAAAGTCTGTTGGAGATGAGAGGTGCGATGTGAAATCTGGCCGAAAATTTCAGCAACAAATTTTTGGGTGTGCGCTGCAGGTGTCCCACACGTGCCGCAAAGCTGTGAAGAGAGAACTAGAGAGCATGTTCTCAACAGAAAACGAGAAAGATAAAATGAAGTTCTGTGTCTGCTCTCTCTCTCTCTCTCTCTCTCTCTCTCTCTCTCTCTCTCTCTCTCTCTCTCTCTCTCTCTCCTTTTGTCTCTCTCCCCTTTTCTCTCTCTCTTCAAACGACGGCCTATATCTCTCGGGAAATCTAAAGCAGTCGACTCAGTTCGTGCTCTATTTTTCTCTCTCTTCAGAGTTAAGGGTAGTAGGGAATAATAAACTATTGTATTAGCGAACCAAGGCGTTGTTTTGTATTTTCGTCACTTTTTCGTCACTTTTTCTCATGCAGGAGTCTGACTGATTCTTAAGGCATAGTGCTAAACTCATAGACTCGTTAGAAGCATGGTGGTACAAATGTCTATATAGTGCCGAATCGCTAAAAGGGTCTGCTGAGAACTATGGTGGTGCAAGCTTCTATGCACTAACGCAACACTTTAATCATCGGAAGAGACATGAATGTTCAAATAGGCAAAGACGAAAATAACAAACTCAGGTGGATGATTGAGCAAATACTTCTAGCATATGGTCTCTCCAAGGAAACTGTTACCGCTATCATGATGCTTTATAAAAAAAAACACGAAACCAATTGTTCGCTCACCTGATGGACATACAGACTTCCTTGACATTATCACTGCAGTTTTGCGAGGAGATACATTAGCATCATATTTGTTTATTATCTGTCTAGACTATGTACTTCAAATATCGATAGACTTAATAAAAGAAAATGGCTTTATGCTAAAAGACAAGAAGCGAGCGATATTCTGCAAAATTTATGGCAGATGTAAACTACACAGACGATCTAGCACTTCTTGCACATACACCTGTCTAAGTCGGATCCATGCTGAATATCCTGAAGCAGACAGCAGGAGACATTGGCTTCCCCTTTTAAACGCAAATTAAACAGAGTACATGTAGTGGGTAGAGTGTTCACTAATGGTCCGGGAGACCTGGGTTCAATCCCAGGTCGCATCATACTAAAGACTTTAAAAATGGTACTTGATACTTCCTTGCTTAACACTCAGCATTAAAAGGTATGTATCAAGGGTAAAGTGGAGCAATCCAGGGAAAGGAGTAGTGCCCTCCCCTACACCTCAGTGTAGTAGCTATTGAAAAGGGAGCGTTCTGGTCGCCTTCGACTACGGTCGCCAACTTACGTACAAGTGTTTTAAACGAGAAGGAGCCATTTCAACTCTTGGTTGCTGGCTTATGAAATGAGTAGACAAGTTACACATACCTCAGCAGCAGTGTCTCATCAACTGAAAATGAAGTTAATATACGCTGAGCGAAGGCGTGGATTGCTATCGATAGGTTATCGATCGTATGGAAGTCTAATCTATCGGATAAAATCAAACGAGATTTCTTTCAAGCTGTGATTGTGTCAGTACAACTGAATGAATGAACCACGTGAACACAAACAAGACTTAGAGAGAAAAAGCGAGATGGGAACTACACAAGAATTCTACGAGCTATCTTTAACATATCTTGGAAGAAACAACCTACGAAACAACAGCGGAACGGCTAATTACCTCCTACCACAGAAAATTTCCTATTAAGACAAACAAGACATTCGGGACACTGGAAAAGAAGGAAGTAGAAACTGATAAGCGACTTTCTTCAATAAACCCCTACACGTGGACGTGCCAGTGTTTGCCAATGAGTAAAAACTTATTTACATCAGGTCTGTGTGGACACGGGATTTAATTAGGAAGACCTGCCGAAATCAATGGATGATAGGGATGGATGGGGAGAGAGTCAGGAAAACCCGTGCTGTTAGCCCGACTTGATGATGAAGATAACACATGTATGTCAAGTGTAAGTAAATAGACGCCTGTATCTCCCAGTCTCTGTCTCTGTCTCTGTCTCAATATTTATATTAGTAAAAAAATCAACAAATATTGAATATTGAGCACTTCTGGAGATTTATAAGAATCCTTTTTATATGTTCTCCAATTGAATCATTCCCAATTCATCTACTTTGGATATTTTTATATACAGATATTGATAGATTATTGTGTGCGCTTAAGCATATGCATAATATATATATATATATATATATATATATATATATATATATATATATAAGTATTTATGTAAGCATATATAAAGTACATGTATATTATCATCATCATCATATCGCGCTGGTAGCACGGATATCCCTGACCCTCTCTCGCCTCTCCTCCCTATCGTTCATCGCCTTAGGTAGGTCTTCAGGACAACATCCTGTATCCTCACATAGCTGCTGAATGTACGTTCGAGCTGGTCGTCCTGCTTTTGCGCGGCCATGTGTGGGGATCCATAAGAGTACATCTCTTATGAGTTCATCTCTGCTTCTCCAGCAGTGGCACACTTATCTTTCTCTTTATATATATATATATATATATATATATATATATATATATATATATATATATTTGTGTTTCTGTGTATTTCTGTTTGAATTCTTGTGTTTGTGTTTGTAAGTGTATGTTTGAGTGAAAATAGAGCGCGGAAATGAAAGTAATTCCACTTTGTACATTTTAAAATATTGAATCCGTTAAAAATCTGTATAAAAGTCAAATTGTATTAGTATTGAAAAAAAGTATTTATAAATTTAATTTTTCCATTATCTTTCCGATGAATTTACGAAATCATACTTTAAAACAATAAAAAAAAACCGTAAAAAAAAAGAAAAATTTTGCCGGTTGCAGGTGACTCTTGACTGAAAGCTCTGCTAAAGACTTTTTATCCACATGATACATCTGACAAAACCACAGCATCACAGTGACACTTAGCGTGAAATGAGCAAGATTATTAAAAGAGACTGTTGTTGAAATAAGCTTGAAAGAATGAATAGAAAGAATTTGAAAAAAAAAAGTATATCGATATTTTTCGGTCTAAATCTCTGTTTTGTACGTGTGTGCGAACAAGCACATTAATGTGACAAGAATAATGGTAGCAACAGATAGAAAAAGAGACAGTGTTATTGAGCAGATCCCATTGTTTAAGCAATAAGAGAAATAGGAGATGTAGTTTTGTTCTCGACTGCCTTATGGCTGAAAAAAAAATCTGTATTTCCTACTGCTTTATGAATATCTCTCAAAAAGTTTACATTTTTTTTTAATTGTTCGTCATATTTGATTTTTCTTTAAAGGAAGAATAAACTCCAGACTAATCGGAAACAATCTAAAATCATCTTTGTATTTTTCCATTCTTTTAATTCGTGATGAATTAATTATCGCATTTACAAAAGTGATTTTGTTTTTAGACGCAACTTTTAATAACAGTGTTTTGAATTTGTCAAAGTCAATTAGATTAACTCTCTGTAAGAAGAATTTTTTACGTTTTATGGATTAGTAATTTTTTGTTAATGATCATAAAGTAACAAACACTTAGATGGTAGCCAGATGAACCAAGCATTTTTAACTATTCTGTCATCTGTCTCTGCTCCGATCACCTTTTGCAAGATTGGCCCTACACAATCTTCCAACCTAACTTGATTTTACTTTTATCTGGCCATTCAGACTAAATTAAAAAGTTAGGGTAATGAGGCAAGGATTAAAATTTTTGTTTACTTCTCATCACTACTAGTGGTAGATTTTCGAGTGTGAGGAAAATAATAAATTTCAAATATTAATTTTCAGTATAAGCAGGTTTTCGTTACGTTAAAGATTGATGCATATATTTACCTCACCACACATTTAGGACGCAACACAAGGTCAAATTTAAGCGATGTTTAATAGGTTTTCCTTCTCCTAGACCGGTTGCTATACCAAATTTAAAAAAGCCATGCCTGACACACATTTTACCCATAGTTAAAGGGAGAAAAGCTGGATGCTCATCTTTCTCAATGTTATTAGCGGTGTGGGAAATTCTGAAAGCCTTGTTCAAAGTTTGAACTCGGATAGGGGTGTCCATTTTGAGCGATGAAAACCGTTACGTCGCGACTATCTCCTTGTGGATAATTGATATAACTTATTAACCAATTCTTTTATCGGTACTCTACTAAGCTAGTAAATACTTGATCACTTCTCATCTTGTAGAGTTTTTGCAGTAAATTTAGTCCATGTTGATAATGATTCTTCTATTTACGAAGGGTTGGAGGATTATAATTAGCATATTTGAGTTATCACTGTTATATCGAGAATTTGGTTGAATAAAAACAATGGATAAGGATTAGCTTAAAAGGATGCGAATGTTACCTTTTATGCTGAAAGTTATGCAAATGTTAACTTTTAAGCTGAAAGTGATTCAATTGTTACCTTTTAAGCTTAAAATGATGCGAACGTTCCCGTTTATGCAAAAATGATGCAAATGTTACCTTTTTATGCTGAAAGCGATGCGAATGACACTTATATTTATGCTGAGAGTGATGTGAATGTTACCTTTAAAGCATAAAATGAAGCGAACGTTCCCGTTTATACAAAAATGATGCAAATGTTACCTTTTTATGCTGAAAGCGATGCGAATGTTAACTTTTAAGCTGAAAGTGATGCGAATGTTACTTTTTAAGCTTAAAATGATGCGAACGTTCCCATTCATGCAAAAATGATGCAAATGTTACCTTTTTTATGCTGAAAGCGATGCGAATGATACTTATACTTATGCTGAGAGTGATGTGAATGTTTCCTTTTAAGCTTAAAATGATGTGAATGTTACTTTTTATGCTGAAAGTGATTCGAATGTTACCTTTTAAGCTTAAAAATGATGTGATTGCTACCTTTTATGTTGAAAGTGTTGCGAATGTTAACCTTTAAGCTTAAAAATGATGCAAATTTTAACTTTTAAGCACATAAGCATATTTTCCATTAATTTGTAACTATATAAAAAAAGCAAATTAGAAAAACGTGAAGATATCTTTTGTCAGTGTCGATTTTAATTTTTACCGCTTCCCTCTTACGCATGGTGGTGGGGGTTACAGTCGGAGCTTACAAAAGAAACAAAAAAAACAAAAAGACAAAAACAAAAAACTAAAAATAATTACTGTCTACACACGTATCTAAAGATTGATTTGTACCGTGAGACTTTGAACGACCACGACCTAAAACATTTTTAAATGCTTATTTTAAACGATAATCATCTTTAATTGTTTGTAATTTTATAAAAGGGGGAAATCAGAACACCAGACAAAGTGTTAATTAATAAGAACAATAAATTTGCCATCTAGAGGATTTTTCCATTCCAGCGGACAACGGAGTGAATATAAAAGAAAGTGAAAACATAGATAAATACTAGAACTTTGGCAGACGGTTAAAAATCTAATAAACAAACAAAAAACGAAGAACAAGAACCGTAGAACATAAGGGTAACGTTAATAGAAATTTTAGTTGGTGCTCTTGGAATGGTCTGCTAAGGTTTGGAAAAAAAACTGTTTTAACTGGAAAGCAGAGGAAGAATCCTTATCAAAACATTCATATGATTGGTTAGAATACTGAGAGGATTCCTGGAGAACCGAGGAAATATGTTTTCACGCAGATTCCTGTGAAAGACGACCAGCTGACAATGGTGTGAAAAACACACAAGCAATGAAAAAGTTATCGATTAATAAAAACAGAATAAAATTAAAAATTAAACAAAATAATAGGAACAAATTAACAAATAGCCACATAAATATTGTGTAGCCATGTTACTGATTTTGCTGTATGAACCAAACAACCTTTCTCTGAATTCCCTCCAAAGTAGTTCACTTTCTACTCATGATTTACAAAACTTTATATAAAGAGATATTCACTAGATGGGAGTCATTTAGTCTGAAGATCACAGAGGCAAAAAATTGAATGTCACCAAGTGCCATTGACTCGCTGTTTACACAATCAGAGAGAGAGAGAGAGACACAAAGAGAGAGAGAGAGGGAGAGAGAAAGAGAGAGAGAGAGGATAAAGTTTTCATGGAGAGAAGTGAGAGAATGAAGGAAAGGAATTGTCAAATATCAAATTGGTTTAGTTTAAGTGAAAAAGAAAGTTCTTAAGACATATTAGCAAACTGTTACCCTCGAGCTGGACTTTCTATACGGGACATTTAATTTCATGATTATACATGCAGAAGTTTTCCCTTACTTTTCATCTAACTCATTCTTTCATACTTTCTCTCTCCCTTTCTCAAGTTTTACCATATACAAATCTAATTTAAAAAAAATATTTTTCTGTCTTTCTTCAAGGTACGATGTTTACGAAATATTTTCTCATGTTTCTCTGCTCTATTTTTGATGAGAATGATCTCATGAGACCAGCCACTTAAAAAAGTTTGACGATGTCTTATCTAGGTGATTGTCATCTGAACATATTTGTCTCCCTTGATGCTCCCTTCATAAAAAAATGAAGTAATAAATTCAATATCTGATGTTTTTCTTCTTTTTTAAAAATTCTTTATCTTCAGTTAATGCAAAAGTCACCGTAGGCTATTTATAAAACTGGATATTACGATATGCGGGAAACGGCAGAATGATATCTCGGGTTTGAAATCTAAGAAAAGACACCGTAGATCCTACATAAAATAACACGACTATAAGAAAGAACAATATTTGCCATTCTGTTTTGTCATTGTATTCACCTAGTTTTAAAGATTTTATTGTCAAAATGCTTCTCCTAATGTAACCTCACCCAGAAGTTTTGTCGTTCTCGTCTCGGCATTGTCTTTTGTATAGCTGTGAATGCATGATGAATAAAATCTTTTAATTTGTCAATTGTTTGAGGCTTTCAGGTATTTCCAAAAGAAATAAACACTAAGTGAAAGAGTTGGTAAGCAAAACGGCCCGGGATGTCAATAAATAGCGAGATGATGCACGATTGAAAAAAAATTATCCAAGAAGTTTTATCGATGTCTTTGGTAACTAAAATGTCATAGCTACAGATGCTGCTCAAAGATTTACTTCCCACCCATGGATCACAACTAGCGCCTGCGCGGTGGCAGTTTTAAATGCGAAAAATAATTCTGACGGACCCAGAAGGACTAAGAATCCAAAATCAATCTGCAGAAAATTTTTATTTTGTAATGATCTGCTGTCTTGCTGATGAATCTTAAGTTTCAGGTCAACAATTTTTCATAAATTTATTGGGTCTAAGAACGAAAAGGATATAATTCTTTGCAGTGTGATCCTGTGATTCTCGGGAGAAAAAAAAGAAAAGAAACAAAATTCTCTGATGAAAAAATTTGATAAATATTTTAGCAAAATTTTATGGATACAGAATAATGAATATAGCATAAAACACCAAAGACGTTTTAAAAAAGAATTAGAAATTCCGTTTAATTTGAAAGAGTTTGTTTTTCTGCAGAATATTTTTTTGCAAATATGTAAATTTTTTATACGATTACTTATACACATATTGCTGATTATACAAACACAACAAAAAAATGTCTGTCTAACATCGTATGTTCAAACATTTATAAGCTTAAAAGCACCATGAAAATCTCTGGCCACCTGGTTGGTGACTAAACCTGTTTAAGATTAGGAGAGTGGTTACACATATGTCAGTCAAAAGGTGTATAAAACGTTCAGTAGGATCAATGATAATTTGGAAGAAACTATATTTAAACACCATGATAATAATACGTGGTTGATGTTGCTGGCAATTATCTTGCTCAGGTTTTTCACTGGACCAGGTTTATTAATATTAAGAGAAAAATGTAAATGTTGAAAAAAAACAACTTAATTTCCATTGCTATCACTTATGTGCGGACATTTCTTCTAAAACACTATTCAATAACATCCGTGTTTTTGTATCAAAGTTGAGTTTGATAATTACACGCGAAGCCAAGAACACAAAGAATCAATTTTTGTGCAACAACATCTTCCTACCTGGACCAAAGAAAAAATACGCCTGCACAATCTGTAACAAGGTATACAAATCTTCTTGAGGTTTGACCAAACACATGAATGGGCATCATAATGGGTCACATATTTTTCCTCAAAATAAATTGTACAAATAACATATACATGGAGGAATCTGCAGAGAAGAAGAGGGATTTTTGACTCATCTGCATGCACCTATGCGTGCAACAGAGAAATCTCAATTAAAAAAGATGGTTATCTTCTGGCAAAAAGCGGTAATCAGCACTAATTGCTTTCAGAATGTTATAAATCAACATCTATTCACTTCCATTCTCTCTCTCTCTCTCTCTCTCTCTCTCTCTCTCTCTCTCTCTCTCACACACACACACACACACACACACACACATTTTCTCACTCTCTCTCTCTCTCCGTCTCACCCCTATCGTTTTGTTGCTATCATGCCACGTCCTCGGTTGAGGAACGGAATAAACATAATAAAACGCTGTTACACTAAGTGTCAACCTTGACATGCAGTCATACAATACTCTGGTTGTCTCTTGGATGCATCCTGAATGCAGTGTAGAAGAGATGAAAAGTCAGAAAAAGGGAATAAAAAGCAAATCTATTAGATTTTAGGAGAATGATTTTCTTTAAAATAAAATTAGTTTCCTCTTTGAACATCTGGGGAATATTTATGCATGAACATGTTGCTGTATATCGATATAATTCAATTCACAGAAAGTATAAAAGAAAGTACACTCGCTATATACTATGTCTGAATTCCTGTTTCACTTTAAAAAAAGAATTTAAATACATAGTCATGAACTTGCATCTTTCATGAAAGGTATGGCATTTATCTTTGATATTTTTTTCAAATCTTAGAGACAAAACTTTCGAAAACTATGAAGTTCCTGTAAAAATGTTTGGAGATATGAACAAGAGTAATGATTTCCCTGCATAGAAAATTAGAGATTCCGAATATCAATTGAAGCAAGTCATTATCACTTTGTTAATATGTCTTTACAAAAGGCTCGAATCCACACGTTCATGTATCCATTAAAATTGCCGTATTTGTTCGGTAATTGTGGAAAGAAGCGGTGCAAGAGTTTCACTTCACAGTAATGCCTTTACAAAAGACATGGATCCATTTCTTCATTTCTTCTTTCCTCGATAATGAGTAAATAGTAAAATATACTGGGCTTTTTAGCATTGGTACAGTAACTGTTCGAGAAGGAAAACTCCTAATTTAAACTAGCTGTACTCCGCTTTAAAAATTGATGCAATATCGCATCCTGTACTAAGAGGAGAGTTTATAAATAGCAAAATTACCATATTTATTGAAAGATATGATAGCATCAACCGTCATGGGATATATGGGTTAGAGAACACTTCGTTGGCAACTCACATTACCCATAACTAAACATCCTGTCCCGGAAGTTACAGTAAAAAGAGGTAACTAACATAGCCGGCCTTGACCATGATTAAAAAGAATAAAACAAGAGTGTTCTAACCCTTAAAGTATATAATTTATGAATAAATGGTCCTCTAGGATTTCAGACATGGATATATATATATATATATATATATATATATATATATATATATATATATATATATATATATATATATATATATATATATATATATAATTATTGGAAAGAATTTGTTTGTCCTTTAGCGACTGCCAAAGGATTTAATATAGAGACAGTAAATTTAAAACTCATACTTATTGAACTCAGGAAAATTCTAAATTAACTAGAAAGTGTTCTTCATCGCGACAGGGGAGTCTCATGGAGTTATGGTCTTTAATGATAAATGATAGCAACCAGCTGACTATTTTGTTGCAAGATGTTCCTTTTTTAATATAATTTTTTTTCACGGTTTCCAAGGAAAAAGTATCATTATATGATTAAACATTGATAATTACATTTATAGGTAATTTTTCAATAATCATATTTTTTAACTGTTTAATTGTTAGAAAAAAAAAAAAAAAAAAAAAAAGGATGAACGTTTCACGTACACGGCGCGGAAGCAAAATTTTAAATCTTCTTGAATAATGATAAACGTCTCTATTATAAAACAAGAGTAATCTTAATTTTAGAAAATAAACAAAATAATAAAAAGATCGACACAAAAAAGTAAATCTACTTAATATGATTCCCATTTTTTTTCGATAATTGTATCAAATCGCCTTCGAAACGATTTTCCTACCTTCAAAATTAATTCTTCAGACATTTTATTCCATTCCTCCTTAATAGCAGTCTTATGAGAACCAATATTTGAATGGCAAGTTGCATTTATTTTATTTTCTATCCCCCATATAGCTTAATCGAGGCGATTATGTTCTGGGCTTGATGGAGGCCATAAAATAATTCTGATTATTTCGGAAATTCTTTTGGCTCAATTTCGACCAGAAGCAAATCATAGATTCTTTGTCGTTTCTTTTCTTGTTCGTTCTTATTGGGGTGAATTTTTATGAACATTTGCTTGAATAATCGAGTTAATGATGAAAATTTAGAATCACGGCTTTTTTTTTCAAAAAGTGGACTAATAGGACGAAAAAAAAAACGTTTTAAGAATTATTCCATATTCTGCTTCCGCACCCTATATACCGTAAGAATAACTATTGCTTCTATTGTATCATTGTAACTGTCGTATAATCCTATTTACCAACCCCTCCGCTCGGGCAGGATATGACACAAGGTCAATTTTTAAGCTGAGTTTAACAGGTTTGAATTCAGAGTTTTCCTTCTCCTAGACTAGTTGCCTAACCAAGGCTGAAGAACCTAGTCTGCCCTACTATTTACCCATAGCTGGAGGGAGAATAAATGGATTCATACCTTTCCCAAAGGTATTAGTGCTATGTGAAATGCAATGAGTTTCGTCCAGGATTTGAACTCGTGTCGCCGTGTTCGTTTCGACGATAACAATTACACCACGGGCACCTCCTGTCGTATAATAAAATAGACAGACTTTGTGCCATTTCTCAGACCTTCAAAATGAACCTCCTTAACGACAGAGGCAAAACTAAACACTGGTTTATTTCACTTTGTATTTTCGGCATATTCACTTTACAAAAAGCGAATGCTCAGAATGATATAAAAGGTCAAGTGAAAGATCTTGGTAAAGGGTGAGAATTTACTTGGCTTACAGCTAGTTTCTGGCTTGTTCTGACCAGAAACTAACAATATATATATATATATATATATATATATATATATATATATATATATATATATATATATATATATATATCATAAGCACATATGGTTTCTGCGGATTCTTATTCTTTCAAATAGCAACGAATTATCAAAGAAAAGGGGTGTGGTGGGAGGAATGTCTTAATACCCTCAGCAAAACTGACAAGTGCTGGACAAAGTCTGAAACACTCTTCACTCGAAATTGTTTGAATACTGCAGAAGAAAAATCATAGAACCAAACACACATTGTATACTTTTCCCTTTTAGAAAGTTACATTTACATTAAAACCAGACACCTTCATTCATTATGTAAATTCTTTAATTATTCATATCTTGAAGTCAACTAATGTGTTCAATAGTTTGTGTATTTATTAACTTGGTTTTATAAATTTCGCTTCCACGAGAACAATGTTAAATTGTTTACTTGTAATGTCAATGACAACCATCATTTGGCTGCTAAGTGATGAAAAAAATATTGATTTAATTTCTAAGTTACATCTCCAAGGAGAATTAAAACTTTCTCTGCATACATTTTTCTTACATTTCCATTATTCGCGTCATTAATTTGGGCTAATACAAGGGTGAGTTGAATGTTTGTTTATATTTTGGTATGCTATATTTTGTGGTGTGTGTATATCAAATCGTGTTAAGTACCCACTGTGGTTGGAAGTATAGTGATAGTTAGTGGCCTTGCAGAGTGTACATTGTTCCACATCGTGCACAATTTGAATGCCATACAAATGAATGTGCAACAAATTCTAATTAAGCATTAAAAATTGAAACTTAGCAATAACTCCAATGAAGCAGCCAAAAATACTTGTTGTGTGAGAGTTGAAGAGACTTTACTGCAACCAGATGGTTCAAGAATTTTTGTTTAGGTTGCAAGAAAAATTATAATTTGTACCTTGGATATATCTTTTTCACTTTGTTCAAGATTGTTCCACACTTTCTATGATCCACCACTATTTTAGGCAAAGGCCAGGTATTAGTCCAGTTTTCGATTTCCTTTGTAATTAATATTTTCTGAAATTAATAAAAAAGAATAATATTGGTGCTATGAGTGCAAAATTTTACTTTGATTAATTTGTTTATGTTTTTTCCAGTTTCCGTTTTGCCACTATGTTCTTTAGTTTTTCAGTCACCACATCATCTTAATATTTTATGGGTTTTTTTTTCTTTCTTTTTTCAACTTTTCATTTGATTCCCATTGCTATAACTTTCTTTCTTTCTTTCTTTCTTTCTTTCTTTCTTTCTTTCTTTCTTTCTTCGATATTTTCATCCCACTTCTACCTCTTCTTAATTTATCTATTTCTTGTTTCTTTATATTTTTTTGTTTTCCGGTTTGTATCTTTAATATTTTTCGTGCCTTCATTAGCCTCTCTCTCTCTTTCTCTCTCTCTCTCTCTCTCTCTTCTTCTTCTTCTTCTTCTGCCTAATTTTACTCTTTTCCCTTTCTTCCTTTCCTTTCCAAAGTTAATATCCTACATTTATCTAATCCATCCCTTCTTCCTGAAATCTTTGACTTGTTTTACGCAATTTCTTCCTTCAACAGAAATAAAATAGCAGTTAACACAGAGAGATGGACAATTAACCTTAATTACCGATATTGCAACGTCTGGACTTGTCTAAACGATTAAATGTAAGCTGTAAATATTCGCTCACGCTTTTCGTGAAGTCAACAAAGGATTATAAAAACGAAACTGGGTTAGAAGCATAATGCCATGTATATGAATCATAAACTGTACACTTCACACAAAAAAATCGTCTGTGATTTTAGCCGAACTCATTGATTTTCATGGCATGTTAACCCATCTAGGGTTATTTTATACCAAGAGGTTAGAGAAACGAATACATTGTATGTTCCTACTTACATTTTAGTGTGGTTGTTTTTTAAGAGTTTCTTCTTTTTTTTACGCAGACCTATAGATGAGACCTTATTAGATACTACCACTCTGAGTCAGAGTATACCTGGAAGTAATATCAATGAATGACTATTTAACTCTTCCCAGATCTTCATAACTGGAGCAAAACCATCAAATTCAGTTTAGAGTCATACGCAGGATACCTCTGAACAGAAATTAAACCGGAAAAATCAGCAATTGGCTCGGAAGGATTGTCAGGCGAATCAGCATCACACCGTTCCTGTGGTACGTCACTTTCACAACCTCTGCAAAACTATTCGGAGCTACCAAATTAGGCCTTATGTTAACAAACTATTGCCAAATATTTGACTCAACCTAATATATATATATATATATATATATATATATATATATATATATATATATATCGGAAAATTTTGTAACTGAAAATATATACATATATCAGAAAATCTCGTAAATGAAATTCGATGCAAGATATTAACAATCAGACCTCAAGATTAAAGAACTAACTGGTACTCTGGCATATTGAAGAGAAGGAATTGGTCTTCATCCACTCAGTTGGTAGTCCAGAGAGTTCCTATTGCATCAACGGAAAATGGTTTCTGAATAAATTCATCATTTTAAGAAAGACAAATTTATTGCGATAGGACAATGTAAACAGGGTGTATGGACTATTTGGGAGTGTGCAAAAGACAGAGCTGTCACATGGAGCGTCATCAAAAAGATGGGATATGAAAAATTAATTTTTCTTATATTATCAGTCTACAACATCTTATCAACACGAGCGAACATACATCTACGAGAGTTAGCCACATCCATCCTATGTAGAGAATGAAGGAAAACTGCTTGTCTTAAAGGCATTCTCACTAAATGTAATTATGATAAAAGAAACAATTCGAAGAGACACAATGAAATCATGGGATTGCAACCGATTGTACAACAAAAGCTTTGATTGATAAACGTAATAAAGAAATATATTTCGTTAAAATAGGAAATCCTTCGAAAATTTCGCGTAAAAATAGACAGAGATCATCATTGTTTGATGTTTGCATGAACTGGCGCGTTGAAAATGATTTGGAACATCAAGTCATATTTCCAACTGGAATTACATTTACGGACAAGTGTCCAAATGACGGCATCTGATCTGTCAATTCAAGGAAAGTTTTCGTTGGGAAAATATCGACTTGGTGCATCAGAGAGGGTTGGAAAAATTTGAAATTTTGAGAGAACCAAGTGTCAGAAATGACTGGATAACAAATTTATTCCTATCGAGGTCACATAGCGAGGTTTCATTACTTACTCATGTGTGTGTGAATGTGTGTGTTAAAGAAAGAAAGAGAATATGTGTTAAGAACATTCTGCTCGACGATGTTTCCAACGGATTCCTTATTTTAAAGAATGTGTAAACAGTATTAGTTTTCTCCTTAAAAAATAGGAAAAAGAAAACAAAAAACAAAAAACGAAACGGAATCTGGTCTAATCAGAAAATGGTGAATCTCTAAAACTTGTCTGTGTGTGTGTGTGAGAGAGAGATAGAGAGAGAGAGAGAGAGAGAAGGAGAGAGAGAATTGCGAGTGAGCAAGAGAGAGAGAGCTTTTATGTGTGTGCGTGTATGTGTGTGTGAGATAGAGAGAGAGGAGAGAGAAAGAATTATGAGAGAGAGAGAGAGAGAGAGAGAGAGAGTCTCTGTGTTGTGTGTGTGTGTGTGTGTGTGTGTGTGTGTGTGTGTGTGTGTGTGTGTGTGTTTATGTAAGTGTCAGTATATCTATGTTGTGCCAAAAGACAGTAAGTTACTCGAAGCAAAAGATGACAAATAGGGAAGAGTTGACTAAGGCGAAAAAGTAAAGAAAGATGAAACTTCAATATCGTTTGACAAATCGTTTTTATTATTTACACATGTTGGAAACTACAAAGTAATCTAACAAAGAAAATAGGGTTTCGCTAAGAAATAGTTCATAAATATCATCTGCTCTTTCTACTCATACAAACGCTCAGTTTAATAATTACACAAATACGAAGACACAGACATAAGTACACAATGCAATCTATCTATCTATCTATCTATCTATTCAAAGGATCATCTCAAGTATTTTCGGGAGATAAGAATTTATTCAGTATCCGTTCAAGGCATGACGATATGTATAGTGTAGCTTACTGTGTAAATCGATGTTATAGTAAGTAAGTAAAGTTGGCGACCTTTAGTCGAGGGCGACCAGAAGGCTCCATTTTCAATAGCTACTACACAAAGGTGTTGGGGAGGGTGCTACTCCTTTCCCTGGATTGTTCCACTTTACCCTTGATACGCACCCTATATTGTTGACTGTTAAGCAAGGATGTATCGTACCATTTTTAAAAGTCTTTGGTATGACGCGACCTGGGATTAAATCCAGGTATCCCAGACCATTGCCGAACACTCTACCCCCGAGGCCAATGTGTTATAATGGCACCAAAACAAATGAAATAATCCCTAATATATCGAAAACAACATTAGATTCAATTATGGTCCAATAATACATTTAAAGTGCTTGTAGGAGCTCCTCAGTGAGGTCCTGCCTTCATTGCCGATTTCGGGTTATTAAACATCATATCGGCTCCGGCAGTAACCCCGAGTTGGGTCCGGTCTTACCAAGCCGGTTCCTTAATCAGTGCTACACGTGTGTTCTTTTTTTCCCCTTTAGGGCAGAATTCGTTCTTTTAATCCTCGCCTATTTAATGATAAATCCGATTTGAACCCGTTTCTTAATACTTTGCTCAATTATATATATATATATATATATATATATATATATGTATATATGTATATATATATATATGTGTGTGTGTGCGTGTGTGCTAGAAAAATGTGTAAATTATTGAATATAACCCCGATTTACAAACTAATAAAAGTTAATACTTTGAATTGTGTGAAAAGTTTGTAGAAAAGCAATTAGAAGTTACAAAAAAATTTTATTAGAAAAAATAATATTAGTCAGTAAATATTTTAAGAGAGAAAATAAGTTCATCTACGCAATATAGATGTTTGTCATTGTCTAACACTATTTGATATCTATTGAGTGTGTAAAAGATCTTTGTTTAAGGACGTCACGATGAAGGAGGGAAAGTATATTTATGCACGCAGATGTTGCAGGAATTTTCATCAGCAGGGGAAATTACAGTAAAGAAAAAGTGTATGTAAACCATATTTTTATATAATTTAGAATAATTAATGGTTGGTTGGTTTGTTTGTATGGCATATCAACCTTTGTAGGTTATTTAACGCCAAATCCATTTTTCTGTAAATAATCTGTTCTATTGAACACAGTTCAGTTTAGCATAAGTACACAGTTTAATTGTCAAAAAACATTTCCATTTCAAACTATTTAAGTAGTTATATGTAATAATTCAGTTCGGTGTAAATACAGTTTTAATGTCGAAAAACAGTTCTATTTGAAATAATTCAGTTAAGCATAAGCACGCAGTTTAAGGGTAAGTACGGTTTAATTGTCAAAAACGTTTCTATTTTAAGCTATTCAGTTTACTCAATTCATTTTAGAATAAGTATGCTGTTAGTTCTATTTAACCCATAGATAGGGCCCTATCAGGTGCTACCACTCCGGGCCAGAGTGGACCTGGGAGCGAATGCAATGAAGGGGTACTCCGCATTCCCCAAAGCTCCAGCACTGCTGGAACCTCACCATCAGATTGTTTAGTGTCATAATCAGGACACTCGTTAGGGGGTGGGTCTTACCCCTCTGCAGAGGTGCAGTCAGTGTATTCTACAGTCCCAGCTGACAGGGCAATTAGAATAATTAAGGGATGCTGATTGTAAATACAAACTTGAAAGTAAAGAATGTTAGATTTTCATTCAAAAGGAATAAATTTGAATGTTTTGAGCAGGTTACAGAAAAATCTATAAAAACTACTGGCTGGTGTATTTTTTAAGTTCCTTTCTTGATAGGATTGAGGTAGGCTTAAATTAGATTTTTAAAAAAGTTTTGGGTTAAAATGGTATTTCAAATAAACGTAAAGGGAAAATATTTCTTAAATAAATTTGGATTTTGATTCTTCAAAATTTTCACGGAAAGTCGAATATTGTCGTTGAATCTCGAAACAGTTTTAAAACGTACACATAAGCGCCGATTGATCAATATTTGCAAAAATATGGACGAAAAAATTACAGTTTCTAGAGTTTATTTTTGCTCAAAAGTTAAACTCGTTTTAATAGGAAAATCAGTCGATTTTCTAAATATATATAAAAATAATATAGTTATATATGTTGCGATGCATATGAAAACATTTGTGTTCAGTATCAGTGATAGACCATAATTAATCATCATAGATGATCATCAGACGAACATGATCCCGTAGATCGTTGTTGATTATGTATTAGTGTTAATAAAATAGATCCACACACACACACACACACACACACATATATATATATATATGTGTGTGTGTGTGTGTGTGTAATGTAATGTAATCTTGGTGACTATAGTCGAGGGCGACCAGAAGGTTCTCTTTTCAATAGCTACTACTCCGAAATGTAGGGGAGGGCGTTACTCCTCTTCCTGGATTGTTCCACTTTAACCTTGATAACAGACCTTATATTGCTGAGTCTTAAACAAGGAGGTATCAAGTACCATTTTTAAAGTCTTTGGTATGACGCGAGCAAGGATTGAACCCAGGTCTTCCGGACCATTGGAGAACACTCTACCCACAAGACCAATATATATATTCAGCCTTTTCTCTTTTAAACATGTTTGATCAAATTATACAGGCCCTACATGTTTGCCTATTCACGTATTTCTACGAGTCATTTGATTTTGGATAGAATTAATTTAAGAAGGTGCCGTATGTTTACCATGTAATTTCGGCCCCAACTCAAGTCATCTTCGAAGGTCTAAATAATGAAATGACTAAGACAATGAAGAATCATATACATTCTGTCCTTACGTAAATCCCCTTTCTACTTCCTCTTCATCCTACTCTTTGCAGAACTGTTAATGAATTATCGTGGTGTTCATCATTATAAATTCGCTACCGCAAAGATGGCACTAGGCAGGGTCGAGAGTAATTTGGAATCATGCGGTCTATATTTTCTTTTCATCCAAAATTCAAACAAATCATAGCAATACTTGAACTGATCAAAGATAGAGTAGGCAGACATGGAGTAGCTCTCTTATTGGGTAGAGTGTTCGTCAATGGCCGGTGAAACCGAGGTTCAATCCCAGGTCGAGTTATAGTAAAATTGTACTTGATACTTCTTTACTTAACGCTTGGAATTAAAAGAGTAAAGTGGAGCAATCCAAGGAAAGGAGTAGCGCCTTCCCCTGCATCTCAGTGTACTATATATTGCTTTGCTAATATATATATATAATTTCAAGAAAAATAAACAATATTCGGCCACATTAAGATAATAGATTTACTTCCATCATGTTAAGAACATTGATATGAATCAAAGACTCTAAAATACTTTTTTTAAATATTCGAAATTTGCAAGATTCATTTGTCCTGACGGAATTGTTCCCTACTCTGGATTTACTCGATTGAAGAATACTTTATATATATATATATATATATATATATATATATATATATATATAAAGTAAATCTATTTTGTTTGTGTGTAAAACTGCCTACATATGCTCAATCCCAGGCACCGAGAACCTTTAAGAATGAAATTGCGCACACACACACACACACACACACACACACATATATATATATATATATAACGTAAATCTCAAATGCTAAAAATTTACAAAACTTTCTTTTAAACCTATAGTTCTCTGCATTCGATCTTTAGATAACTATTATATAAAAAGCTACAAAAAATAATCTCGGGATTTAAAATTGGCATCACGAAAATGCTTGAAATATTGAAAGAGAATGAGTTATGTCTTCGAGTAGCAACCATGCTGGTTCAGTCACCATAAGAACCTCGAATGACTGACATGTTGCCTTCGTGAGAGAAACTTAAGCCACGAGTGACCTCTCCACATTAATTGTGTTAATATTTGGTGCAGTGTGGCGGAATTTTGTTTATGTGAGGCTATACATTTTTACGGGTGAAGAATGAACGGTGTCAGTAAAATTAAATTGCAAAGCACGCAACTTCCTTGAGCTGAGATTCAACCAGTTAAGAAATCCGTTTGTGCAGTTCCAACAATATGGGGCGACTACGCACCTAGATCAGGCCTCTATGCAAGTTCTAAGATAATTCTTTTCAACGTACCTCATTTCATTATGCAATGATATTGCGTGGCTGTCTCATTCACCAGATCTATCACCCTATAAATAAATAATATAAATTCTTTAAACCTATAACCAAGATACAAAACGAACTGAAATATCTTATTCATCATAAAATCGCAGTAGTATCAAGGTCATTGACTTCCAGGGATTGCAGATCTTCATGAGAAGGCTTCTGGAATGAACGTAAAGGGAAAATATTCGCGGAGACTGACATTTAGAAATTATAATCTTTAAAAAAATGTTATGACGATAAGAAAACAAAATGACAAAAATTATTCTAAGAGTGAATATATATTTTGAATAGAATCCGTGTTAATTCTATATTTATATTTCAAACTCAGTGTGTTTTTGCCGTACACTATATATATATATATATATATATATATATATATATATATATATATATATATATATACGAGGATCATTAAATAACTTTCCAGACTTTTTTCGTATGGGCACTTTTATTGATAGTAGTAATCGAAGTAATCTCCTCCGGCAGCAATGCACCGTTCCAACAACATCTGGAAGGCCTCATGGAAGTCCTCTTGTGTGAGCATGTCAATGACCTTCGTCATTACCTTAATTGTCTTATAACGGTAAACTCTGAGCTAAGAGAACAACCAAAAGTCACTGCTAGCAATAACATAATGAAATTTCATAAGTCTACGACAATTTTAAATGCCTGTACAAAAATGTCTGGAAACTCATTGAATGTACTATATATATATATATATATATATACTGGGCTTTTGATTGAGTGAATCTGAATTTATGTATTAACAGAGCTGGCATAGGTCAGTGTTTGAATTCAAGTAAAAGCCAAGATTTAGAATATACCTACTTGCTGTATTTACCTGACCAATTGTTGTGAAAAGCAATGAAGCGAGCAATGAAGCTAAACTTTCCTGTCACGTACTAACCAGCAGAAATTGTTAACCTTGCATAAACTACAAATCGTTTTAATCGATACGAACGAAGGACTATGTCAACAGTGACGCAGTCAACAGATCTTTGATATATGCAGAGCTGCGTAGCAGCAGACGTGTTAGTTGATGTCCATCAATGAGAGCGTTAGAACTTATATTCCTGGAAGAGAGTCGACTGATCTGAAGAGCTTGGCTTTCTTCTGAATATTATAAATACTATAGTAAAAACGCATTATTGTTATTATAAGGAACCGATAACCCTATTATACGCTGTGGAAAACCAAACCTCTTGAGGTTGTGTAGTGGTTTTGGCAACGGCTGCTTGAAAACACTTGGTTTTATATTCAAGGAAAATGTTCTTTATCGTTTACCAGAAATTTAACTATCATTAAACATTAGCTACACTCTTTCAATCTTTAGATTTACAGCTGGAAAATTTACTGTCACAGACACCAATGTCTTTATGAATTGTTCATGGAATAATGGGTTTTCTCGATTACAAAAATCCATACATATCTGTTGTAAAATTTCAAAAATATATTTGAACAGCAAGTGTTTCTAAGAAAATCCTAACATATTAATTGCAGTGGTTAAATGATCTTTTTCTCAAAAATCTGGTAAAACGTTCCAGAGGAGACCTTTTTGAGGTCAGGGTTGATCAGTTAAGAGCTGTGTTGCGAACTCCAAGCGTCATAAAAAAATATTGGTTTGGTTTTGCCGTGTTTTATATCATCATCATCTTGTCGTGCTATCAGCACGGATATCCCTGACCCTTTCTCGCCACCTCTCCCTATCGTTCATTGCTTTCGGCAGGTCCTCAGGGCTACATCCTGTATCTTCACAAAGCTAGTGTATGTAGGCTCGAGCTCGTCGCCCTGCTTTTGCTCGGCCATGTGAAGGGGTTCATAGAAGTTCATCACTTATGACCTCGTCCCTGCTTCTCCAGCAGTGTCCTGCATGGCTGGTTCGTCTAATTTGGATACTTTTCGTGATAGGTGGTTGGTGGCCGTATAGCTGCTGTTTTGTGGGGTGTTACCTCGAGGACCGGTTCAATATTGCTCGCATCATTCTTGTGTAGTCGCCGTCTAGCTTTTTCTCCAGCCGTTTAGTTAGCGTCGATGTAGTGCATCCATACTGTAGTATTGAGACGACTGCTGCTTGGAAGAAACTACATTTCATTGTATCGGTCATGTCTGACATCCGTATGACCGATAGCTTATTGATAGCTGTCCATACCTATGTTAGTCACGTGTCGATGTCTGTCTCGGTTGATTGGTTGAGTAATGCCACATTCTGTACACACACGCACACACACGCATACGAGGGGCATACTATAAGTTTCCAGACTTTTTCGTATGGGTAGTTAAAATTGGCGTAAGACTCTTGAAAATTCAGTATGTTATTGCTATTAATCTTATGAGATGACTGACCAATTTTTATGAGTTCAGGTTCAAATGAACAGCTACAGCAGGAATTGGAATACACGCTACTAAAGCCTGATTGTCACAGCTGGTGAATTTCAAAAATGCAATCTAGACGTGAGGACATTTTAGAAGAACGATATGCAATAAAATTCGATTTTAAACTTGGAAAAGATGCCACAGAAACCTATGGAATGCTTCAGACTGCTTTTGGAGCATCTTGTATGAATCAAGCATCAGTTTTTGAGTGGCATAAGATATTCAAGGAAGGAAGGGACTCTGTGAGAGATGATGAGAGGTGTGGGGAGAGTAAGGAAGTCAATACACCAGAGTTGATTGGCCAAAGGGTTAGGGTTAGGGTTACTATGTTGAGGTTTTAAAGGAGTTCAGGAAGAGATTCCGTCGGAAGAGGGCAGCACACTTTAAATCAGGTCAGTGGCATTTCTAACAGGACAATGCACCAGTCTACAACTCCATCCTTGTCACACATTATTTGACCAAGATGGGCATCAAGACAGTTCCTCACCGTCCCTATAGTCTTGACGTTGCTCCCTGTGACTTTTGGTTATTCCCTAAGCTCATAGGCTGTCGTTATGAGACAATTGAAAAGATGAAAGGGGCTGTGACGAAGGAGATTGACACGCTCACACAAGAGGACTTCCATGAGGCCTTCCAGAAGTTGTTGGACCGGTACAACAAGTGCATTTCAGCCGGAGTTTCATGTGTGTAAAGTCTGGAAACTTATCGTATGCACCTCGTATATATATATATATATATATATATATATATATATATATATATATATATATATATATATATATATATATTCTCCAAAATGAATAGGTCCACTAAGAAATTTATGTTTTTTTAAGAATTATCAATTTCGTTTTTATATACATGTATGTTTCCAGCTTGTTGCTTTTATCGGAGAAAATTCAGTGATTTACTAGGTTTTTTGCTTGGATGTTACACAAGGCTATATAAATGGGTCACTGATTTAGACTCGAAATCACTCGTGTTGGTTTTTTAGTCGAATGTTTTTTCAGGTTTTGTATCAGTTTTAACAGAGGTCACTATTTTGTGCTTGATTTCTTTTCTTCTTGCTCTCTTTCTAAGATAATTTGTGCATATTCATAACAGATAAAAGCATCACTAGTTATTTTATCATTGATAGGATTTACTGATACACATTTACACTTCTTCCGACTTTGCACACCCATTGATAACTTTTCATTTAACCAAATAAGTGCGCAATTTAAACTTGTGGAGCATTACTTTCTATTCTCAGAGTAGATTGTCCTGGTTAGACCCAGACAATTTAATATTCATTCGTACCTGAAATATCTGTCTCGAGGCAAAGTGAAACTCTCTTTCTCCTGGGAAGCAACATCGTTAGATTATCGCGCCTCTAGCAATCCTGTCTTTTACAAAAATCCTTTTCCTTAAAATTATTGTGACCTGCTATTATGATAATCTTAATAACTATAAGTATACAGAGATCAGAGACGAATGTTGCAACCTTTATTAATAAATATGGAAGGTCTGCATGTCTCTCATCTACAGACGGTCAAATGCTTTGGTGTAACGCTACAAATCTTACTATTCATGGCTATTGAACCAAAGATAAGTTTTCTTCCCAGAGAAAATTAGCTCTCAAGTCAGAGTATTCAGCAATAAATACTAATCAATTAGAAGCCATAATACTGCAAGGAGTAAGTTATCTTTGATTTTTTAATTCCAAATTTCAATTTATATGCTGTTGTAATATAATAATTCACATTCAATTTAATATAACAAATCAGAATTTCGGTTGTTTCTTTTAAAATCAATTAGAAATTAGTGAATGTGGAGTTTTTAATTCTAATTCCTGAAACAAGGAATAGTCGCAGAATAAGCGTTCGGCAAAAACGCGGTCCTTCGCTTTCTTCAGAAAATCAACGGTTTTGCAACTGACATGTCACAGTGTTTAACAGAGTCTCAGCTGGGTGAGTGAATACCAAGAATATCATTTTGTCATATTCCTCCGTTCACGGAACAGAGGCTGTTACTCAATTGTCAACCTGGTCAGGATCTAATCAAAGACACTTGTTTAAAGTGTACGTAAAATGAAAAATGTGTACATCTCAAAAGACGAGCTTATTTTAGAAATCTAAATCAATATTTTGTCGTTTCAAACAGTTGGGAAAACATTGTGGAATCGTAAAAATGAAGCAAATAATTTCACAATACTAAGACAAAACTTAGCAGACTGGTACTATCGATTTTTAACAATAATGATAAAAGAATGGAGATAAATTGGCAAACGATTCTATTGTAAGAAATTACGAAGGGTTACAGTCAGTATTTTAACAACTAACTACATTATATACTCATACACAATGTCTTATAGGTAATACAATATATACATAATTTCAAGTTGGAATCTTGTCTCTTGTGATAATCTGATGCCTAATAATTCTCGAGTTTAGAAATAGGGCGAAAAAGGTTGTGTCTTACTGATATTCGTAATGAGGGATTACTAATAAAGAAAATCAGCTCTGGAAACCATGGCTTTGAACATTTCACCCATTGCATAGGGGATAAGGGAGTTCATATATTTTCCAAGAATATTTGTCCGAAAGTGAACGTAATAACGTGAGTGGAGTTCGAACTCGTTTACTATGATGTCACCGCCAAGCACCTTAGCCACTATGTCACAAGGACTCTCCTCAGGATGATATGTGGAATCAGGTAAATGTTTACAGTAAAATGTTTACACAAATCACATTTAATTCATTTTTGAAGTCTTTGAAATAGTGCACTTAATTTTCGATGTTGAGCCGAATCACATCAATACGAAATCTATCCGGAAAATATACCATCATTAAATTAATAAAAAAAAGATCATCTAACACGTATGAGCACTTAATTTCTTTTAAAACATTCCTTTCATGGATTTGCGCATTTATTTTAGCGTTTATTTCACTTTTCAAAATAGAACTTTTTTTAGAATCGACAACACACGTCTCGTTGCTTTCTTATTTCTCTCAACTTCAATTTCCCTTTCGACGACGATATAAACAAGAAATTGCAGCGAGTCAAATCTGGACAATTGATTAGAACTAATTGATCAAGGCAATGTGATGTGTTCTTCCCAAATCACTCTGCTGACTTCGTAACCTAACGGAAGAGTTATGGTTACACGTGTTTTCAGTTTCTCTTGAATAGTTCGACAAGTTACATTGAGGCCAAATAATTAATTCTTGATATAGTCAAAATACACGGTTACACTCCAAAACAACCTAGAATAGGACTATGCCTTTTAATCATTTGGCTTATATATATCATTTATTGTCTTTCAGAAATTATATGTGCATCGTTTTTGTTTATTATTCTTTTTCAATTGAATCACATTTATGCGAAGACATATTCTTAAAATGAGAATGAATTTACACTAATGAAATCGCTGCCACGTAAAAATGTTTGAAGCATTTATCTCAAATTACATAAATAATAAATCTATGTTTTTCAATTTTAGTACTTATCATTATCTTTTCACCGGTCACAACTCAAGGACAATTTGAGACAAAGACATTAAATTGTTTGCTCTTATTAATGGGATGAGACATGTTTGTAATAATTTAGTTTTAGAAACCTGCAATGCTTTTTTAGATTTTCCATATGGTCTTGATTTATTATATTATTATAGCGTTAAATCAGACCCTTACTTAATGTCTTTCTGTTCAGTTAGATCAAATATTTTTGTTTGAATTTATAAAGTAGAATCCTCGTTACAAACCAAAGATAAAACTTTTTTCTTGGCATTTCCTATAATTTTTCTCCTGAAAAATCACTTCAGATAAAGTTTGGTACGGCAGACCCTACCTTTGTAAGAAAAATCTCATATTATCATTTTTTGATGAAGTCAATACCCGGAGAAAACTAATAAGACTGGAAATATTTATGAAAATAGGCTGTTCTTTCTCAGAGATGATTAAGTCAGGCCAGTCTAGTTCACTTTCTGTCATGGATTCCATTTCTAGGCAGAGTGAAAATTATAAAGCTTCCTAATGTAAAATGTGAAATTACAAATATTATAATTGTCTTTAATTGAAATCTTTTTTAGACGAGGCTTCTTAATCTGAGAATTAATTTTTATTTATTGCGAACTTTTTGTAAAGGCAGTAATTACTGGGGATACGGTTACAAGACTCAGCATTCCTATTCGAGGTCGCGGTAAATCACCTGAAGAAGACCAGAGATGAAATTTGGCCGAAACGTAGTGAAAGAAGAAACAACACAAAAACCTACCAAGATGAGGACAAAAAGTCCGCAATAAATAAAAATTAATTCACAAATATTAGGATTTAACTGAAAACAGTATCGTCATTTTGATTCATGTTGCTCTGAATTAATCATGTCACTCAATGTTTTTCTGTGTTAAATGACCACTTTCTTTGTCGATTATACATCTGAAGAACAATGTAGAATGGATTGGCCAGAATGCATTTTAGAACAAAAAAGCATCACAAAAAATTAGTTAAGTAGTCCGGAGTACTAATGGGGCAATAATTATTTCCCAGACTTACAGATTACATATTGAATGCGGATTGTAGAACTTAAGAAGGATGTTGGAGGGATCAATTGACATTCTGTACTCCAAGCAAATGCAACACACATATTGAATTTAATAAACCAATCAAATCTTTGAATGGAAGTTTTACTAATTTGTATGTTCTTACAATGAAACCGTATGTGTATGTATAGGCTGATTAAAATATCTGTATTTCTCACGGCTAAACATCTGTGCATCAGACTAATATATCGACACACAGCCTTGCTAGAATAGATTTCTGCTGACGGCATTTCGAATATTTGAGTTCGGGCTATGTACGCAACGAACAGGAATCTATGATTTATTCCGGAATGTATCGAATATTGATCAGTCCGTCAGTTAGACATGAATACTATTCAGAGATTGGCTCAAGGGTCCGGATGCCGAGAGCAGCTGGGTTATTGAAAGTGAAACCCTGAGTATATGTGTTTATATATATATATATATATATATATATGTGTGTGTGTGTGTGTGTGTGTGTGTGTGTGTGTGTGTGTGTGTGTTTGTGTGTGTGTGTGAGAGAGAGAGAGAGAGAGAGAAAGACAAAGAGAAAGAGAGAGAGACAAAGAGAAAGAGAGAGTGAGGGAAACATCTGAGTAGCATCAGTGATCAAGCAGATACGATCTTGAACGAAGAAAAGCCAACTGGCCAACTCACCACAAAGAACTTCTGATATCGCCACTGAGAATAAAAGACAGATTCAGTAATCTTTATAAAACTACTGTAGCAATCAAATCAAATATCGTACTGAGTTGGATCCTCACTGTGTAATCTGTTCTTGTATTTGTTAAAATAAATAAGTAAAAAGTAAAGTTGGCAACTGTAGTCGAGGATTACCCGAAAGCTCCCTTTTCAATAGCTACTACACCAAGGCATAGGGGTGGGCGCTAATCCTTTCCCTGAATTGCTCCACTTTACCCTTGGTACGTGCCTTATAATGCTGAGTGTTAAGCAAGGAGGTATCAAGTACTATTTTTTAAAAGTCTTTAATATGACTCGACCTGGGATTGAACTCCGGTCTCCAAGACCATTAAGCCAAACATAATTAGTCGGTTCCAGAGGTATAAAACTAATCTTAATTTGGTCCTGAGCTCACAGTATGCTGACCTTTCTGATAGAATAAAAGATGTACAGATCGTCAGTCGTTTTATTTTATATTTGCCTGATCAGCCCTTTGTGTGTCTCTAATCTAAATAACGAACCTCACGTTTTCGTGAACCTAACACGTCAAGATGCTCGGCGGCAAAATCTAATTGTAATTATAAGAACATATAACTTTATAAAACTATTATCTGGTTTTGCAGCGTAGACATACTGTTTGGGTATGCACGCAATGACATACAGAAACACATACACGGTCACACACACTACATATACACACAGGCACACGCACGCGCTCACCCACACACGCACAAGCATACACTTTTATTGTCTCTAAAAAGATTTTGTATTTATCATTGAGATTGTTTGTCAGTGTTCAGATCCAAGCACAAACCTTGATTTAAAATGGTGATCATTTCGACAGGAAGTTATCTAAATGCACAATAGCCGGACACAACATATAGGCCTCTCATTCAACTTTTTGCTTCTGAAGATACACACTCACATACACACATACACACACACACACTCTCTCTGTCTGTCTCTCTGTCTCTGTCTCTCTCAAACATCCAAAGACACACATACACACACATGCGTATACACACTCATATGTCATATAGTCTAGTATATTTACAAATAAAAAGAGCTCAATATCAGTGAGAGAGATTATATACGAAAGTTAGTACGCTGTAGACACTAAGTCAGCTACGGTTGGTAGCAGCTACAAGTTAGACGTTTACGATGATCTCATAAGTGATAAACTGATTATATATATATATATATATATATATATATATATATATATATATATATATATATATATATATATATGTATATTACTATATCTAATCTATAATTTTGTTGGTGCGAAAAAAACCCAGATTGTACGATTTTCAAATTCTACAAACTGATACCTGGAAAAAATTTCATAGAAAAAGAAAAGACAAAAACCACATCTGCTACTTGAAATTAATCAAGCAGCACGTATGTCTAATCAAAAAAAAAAGAAAAAAGAAACATCAACAGATTTACCTAAGATAAAGGCAATAAAGTGCTTAATACATGAGATAGAGCTGACATTATGAAATGATATTATGTAGGAATTATTTTCATATATATATATATATATATATATATATATATATATATATATATATACGTGAAAATGACCATTTCTTTTTTTGTTAAAAAATTATTTAAAACGTATCACAATATAAAGGGAATGACATTACACATTTTTTTCTGACAGAAAAAATTGTGAACTTAACATTACCCGAATATTGGTAACTCGTTAAACAAAAATCTAAATGAGTTGCCAAATCGTATTATTAAAATGCATTTCTATTTTGCCTGTCTTTTTTTAACAATTTGAGGCAAAAATCTTTTAAAACGCTAACAAAAAAGTGGTAGTAAAATAAAAACAAAATAAAAGTTTAGGAAAAGAAAAACTCCAGAGGAAAAGAGGAATTAGCAAAAAAAGAAAAAAAAAGAAAATGCTCTTTTTATTTCTCTCTTTCTTACCTTTCCTTGTAATTCGCTGATCAAACACCCATGATCATCAAGAAAAAAAAAAAAATGAATACAAAAAACCGACAATTTCTAAGACATTAACATCTATTTGGTGGAGGTGTCACCCAAACAATTGAATCTTAGAATATGGGTTAATATCTTATATTGACGTATTCTTTAAAAACGTTTTCTTTTTTATTTTAAACCAGGCCCGCTTAAGAAAAAAGTATTGAGAATTTTTTGTAGAATTTCCTGATATCGTTATTTTAAAGGAAAATTAACAATTCATTAAAAAATAATCCTGGAATATATTTGTTTTTATGTACAACAGCCAGTGTTGTGAAGCAATTATTAGGTTGTCTATGGAAAGGCATGTTTTATAGGGAAGATTAACGTTAAAAATTTATCAGCGGGATAAATATTATTATAAATCAAATTAATCGTTCTAAATTTCAATTTTCAAAGTTTCACAATTTCTATTTTTTTTTAATAGAATTTTTAGTGTTGAATCCAACTATATTCAAATTTCAAAAACTGTGCTCTGATTGTCTTTCAAATTCCTCTCACGTCGACCTATGAAAATTTAGTCGAATTTGATAATGCGTTACGTTTGCTGGTCTTTATTTTCCACCAACTGGATAATTTTGTACAAGTTTTCCTTCAACTGTCAGCAAATTCAACAATTTTACTATAGTTTTCATTCACTTTATTATTATGACAATGGGTATTGGTAAAATATATCAATCAGCTAATGGAGGTGCCCGTGGTGTAATGGTTATCGTCGTAGGAAATGGACACGGCAACACGAGTTCAAATCCTGGACCAGACTGATTGCATTTCACATAGCACCTTGGGAAAGGTATGAATCCAATTATTCTCCCTCCAGCTATGGGTAAATAGTAGGACAGACTTTTTTCTTCGGCCTTGGTGAGGCAACTAGTCTAGGAGAAGGAAAACTCTGAATTCAAACCTGTTAAACTCCGCGTAAAAATTGACCTTGTGTCATATCCTGCCCGAGCGGAGGTGTTGGGTAAATATGATAAATAAAAAAAAATCAATCAGTTTCAACAGAAAAGATTCGGGGGAAAAATGATTGATGGATTGATTTATTTTTAGAACAAATCAACCTGTGTAGGCTTATTAAATGCCTAGAGTTTTGGAAATTGAGTTCCTTGTGGATTTATTTTTATATTTTACTGAGTAATTTCTCTGTTGTTTCCCTAAAATAGTTTTTGAATTTTGTTATACGATATGAAGTATCCCTTTCTAATATCAATGGTTTGAACAGATATACGGTTTTGAGTATTTTATTTTCATCATCATCATCATATCGTGCTGGTAGCACGGATATCCCTGACCCTCTCTCGCCACTCCTCCCTATCGTTCATCGCCCTAGGTCTTCAGGACAACATCCCGTATAATCACATAGCTGCTGAATGTATGTTCGTGCTGGTCGTCCTGCTTTTGCACGGCCATGTGTGGGGGTCCATAAGAGTACATCTCTTATGAGTTCGTCCCTGCTTCTCGAGCAGTGTCCTGCATGTCTGGCTCGTCTAACTTGAATAGTTTTCGTGATAGGGGGCAGGTGGCCGTACAGTTGGTGTCTTGTGGGGTGTTGCCGCCAGGACTTGTTTAAGATTGCACGTAGCATTCTTGTGTAATTGCCGTCTAGCTTCTTCTCCAGCCGTTTTGTTAGCGTCCATGTAGTGCAGCGATATAGCAGCATCGATGTGACCGCTGCCTGGAAGAAACTGTGTTTCATTTTATCGGTTAGGTCTGATTTCCAAATAATCGATAACCTATTGATAGCTGTCCATGCTTTAACTAACCTCGTTTCGATGTCCTTTTCGGTTGATTCGACGCTGCTTCATAGGTAAGTGAATTTGTCTACTAGTTTAAGAGGGGTTCCTTCTAGAGTGGAGATGTCCCCCGTTTGATTATAGCACATATATTCTGTTTTGTGTGCATTAACATAGAGGCCTATGTTTGCTGCTTCTCGTTCCAAACTATGCTTGGTCGGGTGTATTTGCCAGTACCGCTATGTCATCGGCGTAGTCGGCGTCGGTAATTGTTTTTGCGGGGTACCTTCTGCTTCTTTTCTTCGTCAGCTCGAAGCCATTCTCTCTGATTTTGTCAATCGATGTTCTAAGTACGTAGTCTAGACAAATGATAAAGAGGTACGGAGCCAGCGTGTCCCCTTATAGTACTCCTGCTACAATGTCGAAGTATTCTGTGTCTCCATCTGGTGATCGTACTTTTACTTTAGTGTTTCTTAGAGAATTGTTATAGCCGCCAAGGTTTCTTTAGGTATGCCGTACGCTAGTAGGATTCGTTCCATCTTTCCTCTGTGAATGGAATCGAAAGCCTTGGTAAAGTCGACAAATATTAATGTCGCTTGTAGGTTTTTTGCCCGTACACCTTCAAGGATTCTACGGATGGTTAATATTTGTGAGGTCGTGGATCTATTTTTTTCGGAAGCCATTTTGGTTTTTTCTAAGTATATTGTCGATTTCGGGTTCTATGCGGTTTCGTAGTAGGGCATTGTAGATTTTGGCTGCTATGGATGTAAGTGTTATGCCTCGGTAGTTTTTGGCTAATCCGAGGTCCCCCTTTTTAGGGAAGGGGAGTATGCATCCCTTCATCCATCTATCGATCGGATTTTGATTGTATACTGCGTTGCAGTGTCGGAGCAGTATGTCGTCGAATTGTCTGGTCTTCCATACTTCCGGGGGAATTTCGTCCAGCCCTGCAGCTTTCCTATTTTTAATTTTTCTGAGAACCGAGTCGAGTTCTTCTTGTGTGAACGGTCCTAGTTTAATGTCTAATTGTTTCCTAATTATTCTGGTGATTGGTTCATGTGTTATTTTCGGTGGGTTTCCTAGTAAGTTTTCGAAGTGCTGTTTCCACAGTTTTATTCTTTCTTGTTGGTTTGCTGCTTTCAGTTTTGCTTTGGCAGTGTTCTTTCTTCTACTCACTTCGTTTATTGTTTGCCAGGCTATCCTCGATTGTCTATCTTCCACCGAGTCTCTAATCTTATCTATCCTATTTTGAATGTATTCTGTCAGTTCCTTGATATATACGCCTGCTAATTGATATTGTGCTGTTTTTAGTTTTAAGGCATTTGTGTTTGTTGGTTTTTTTCGATAGTTTTTGGAGGCTGTTTTCACTAGTGCACGTTTTTCTCTCACCGCTAAAGTTTCCCAAGGGACTCTATATCTAGTTTTGAGTTTTGTTGGAATGCATTTCGCTGCTGCCTCGAGGTGTGCATTGATGAAATTTTCATATTCGTCGTTTGGTGTACTTTTTTCGGTTTTTTCTTGTAGTTTTTCGAATCTGTTTCTTAATTCTAATACGTATTTATCTCTTATATCTCATTTGTTCAATAGGGCCCAGTCATAGTGTTTGGTGGTCGCTGTTCGTTTGGCGTTTTTTCGTAGGCTTAGCCGTATTTTCGCCATGACTATTCGGTGATCGGTGGACACACCCTCAAAAGAGGAGTATGCCTCGCAATTCATTGCACTATTTTTCCATTTCTTGTTTATAAGGACGTAGTCTATCTGAGCTTTAGTATTGTTTGCGTACGTGTATGTCCATAGTTTGCCCTCCCTTTTTTGGTAGTTTGTATTGAGGCATGCAAATCTATTTTCTATCATGAAATCTGTTAGATGTTGCCCATTCCTATTTGACGTGTTGTGGAGGCTGTATTTGTTGTTTCTGTTTTTCCCGATTTGGGCATTCATGTCTCCGCCAATGACTAACATGTGTTTCGGGATGCTACGCACTAATGAGGATAACTCAGCGTAGAAGGTGACTAGTTCAGTTTCTTCACTAACATTGGTAGGGCTCTAGCATGAGATGATTGTTGCTCTGGGGTTGCCGTTAAAAGTAGCTGCCATCAATCTAGGTTGTATTTTCTCAACGTTATTTAGCGTTTTTAATGCTCTAGGTCCTATAAGTAATCCTACCCCTCCTACTGCGGCGTTGACAGAGTTTTTCCATGCGGATACAGTGACGAGCGACCAGCCATTGCCAGTTTCGTGATATTTGATATCTTCGGTGTGCGTGTATCTGTGTTCTTGTATGCATATTATGTCAATCTTATGTTCTTCGGCCGATGCGATTAGCTCTGGTAGTTGTCCAATTCTATTTAAGGTTTTTACGTTAAATGTGGCTATTCTATTTAAGGTTCTTACGTTAAATGTGTTTGCTTGCATTTTAGTATCAAGTAACTGATTATAATTAATTTTTTACTCTCTAAATTTTTTCACACTAGTATTAGTTTTTCACTGGGGTTTGAGTGACAGTAAGTCTCCTTAAGTCTCTTCAAGTCTCCAGGACTATTCTCAGTATTCTGGTTGATCGTAATAATTCTCTAATATGGATAGTTTCTTCTTGTCTTCTTATTTTCAAGTCTTCCAGTCCTTTTAACAATCCATGGGGATTGTTCCAAGTGCACTAATTATAATTGGTATCCCAATTACCTTCATATTCCATAGTGTTTCCTTAGTTCTTTAGCAAGATCTAGTTATTTATTTCTCTTTTCGTTTTCTTTTAATTTTAGTTTTTGTTCTCTGCCGGCACGCAAAGTTGACTATACGGCAGGTTCACTTTTCTTTTTCTTTTTTTTTTGTTGACTATCATTAGGTCTGTTCGTCTGGCCGAGATAATAATAATTATTATTTTTACTCATTAGAGTTGTTCACATCAGCGTTAGCTAATAGTTTTTCACAGGAGTGACAGCAAGTCTCCTCAAGTCTCTAGGACTCGTCTCAGGATTCTGGCCGTTCTCACCAATGCTGTCGTTTCCTCCGGGCCTTTTAATAATCCTTTAGTTATTGTGCCTAAAACACCAATCACGATTGGCACAATCGTTACTTTCATGTTCCACAGCTTTTTCCATTCTCTAGCAAGGTCGAGGTACTTATCATATTTACCCAACCCCTTCTCTCGGGCAGGATATGACACAAGGCCAATTTTTAAGCGGAGTTTAACAGGTTTGAATTCAGAGGTCGAGGTACTTATCCTTCTTTTCACTTTCCTTCAGATTTATTCTGTGGTCCGCCGGGACAGCAAAGTCGGCAATTTTTCAGATTCTGTTTTTTTTTTGTAGATTATTATAAGGTTTGGTCATCTGGCCGGGATTTGGTGATCAGTTTGCATGTTAAAGTCCCATAGGAGTTTATGAGTGTCATTTTCTAGGACAGATGCTGGGTTGTGCATATACCATTTGTTTGTATGGTTGAATTGAAATTTCTTGCACATTTCCAAGTGGATCACCTTGCCGACCCAGTCCGGTCTTGCCTTATACTCTTTCTGTGCTAATTTGCTGCATTCGCTTATTATGTGATTGATCGTTTCGTTTCTGTCATCGCATAGCCTACACTTACTACTATGTTGCGTCTTATCTATTCTCACTTTGATATGATTGGTTCTTATGGCGTTGTCCTGTGCTGCTATTAGGAGGAATTCTGTTTCTATCTTAAGGTTTCCTTTTCTTAGCCAGGTCCATGTTTTCTGGTGTAAGATGTTGTTTATTAAATGTTTAAAGCGGCTATAGAGTTGTTTTTCCTCCCATTTTTGTTTCCTTGTTGTTGTCAATCTATCGTCTATCGTGTTGTCCGTATCGTTTCTGATGGTTGTAATTAGTCCTCGTTCGTGTTCTTCAATGTAGTGTTCGAGTCGTTGTATCAATGAGTCAACGCTGTCTTCGATGCTGGCAAGTCTTCTTCCTCCCTCTTTATTATTACTATTTTTATTATTATTATTATTTAATCTTTGTGGGTTATCCACACAAGCGATAGCCGTTGGTCTTTAAATGGAGTTTCAGAGACAGCGAGTCTTTTCAAGTCATCAGGACTCTTCTAAGTATTCTGGCCGATCTCAAAAATGCTGTTGTCTGGATCGTTTCGATTCGTCCCCTGATTTCAAACTATTCCATTCTCCTTTCAAATCCTTTGGGGACTGTTCGAAGTTCCCTAATTTCTATTACCATCATCTTCACTTTCCACAGGTTCTTTATTTCTCCAGCAAGATCCAAGTACTTGTCTCTCTTTTTGATGTCTTGGATTTTCAATCTGTGGTCCGCTTGAACGGTAAAATCCACTTGACGGCAAATTTCCTTTTTCTTTTTTTTTCTTTCTTTTCCTTTCGCTCATAATAACTTGGTCTTGTTTTCTGACTGAGATTAGGGGATCAATTAGTCTTTCAAAATCCAAGAGAATTTTATGCATCTAATTCTGTTACATATTGACTTTTGATCGACCCGTCAGTTAGAGATTTCGTAAGCAGGATGTGCATTTGTGTAAACAAGAGGACAGGCGGTCAGTCAGATGAAGCTGACAGAGCAGAAGACATCTTGGGCTCGGCCTTGGGCCAGGGGGCACCCGACAGAGAAGTAGAAGTAAGGCTCTGAATATAGAATCACAACGTGAGTTAAGAAAATATAGTGTCAATATAATAGTCCGAGTCCTTCGTGTTGGTTTTTCTCTCATACCTTCAACATTTTAGCCTTTTCGAGTGATAAAAAGAAGAGTTTATATTTTTATAAACAAGTATTGTTTTCTCTGGATAGGTATTTAATAATTTTTCTATGTGCGCATACAATTTGGTAGAATAGTCAAACTTTCTGGCCCAGTTTCTTGTGATCATCTTCCTCACACAGACATGTCTAGTTTTATAATCCTTTCAACTAGTTTGTTACATTCGCTTATCATTCGTTTCGTCTTTTTCACAGCATTACCTAAACTTGCTATTCTGTTGCGTTTTATCGAATTTTGCTTCAATATAATTGGTCCTTACGGGGTTTTTTTTGGGGGGGGGTTTGCTGCTATTAGAAAAGATTCATTTTCCCCCTTGAAACTTCGCTTCTGTAGCCATGTCCAGGTCCATCTGGTGTAAGATTTGTCACTTGAAATATTTTAAAAGTTGTTTTTCTTCCCATTTCTGTTTCAAATGTTTTGTTGTTGTTTTGTTTGTCCTTATGTTATAAGTACCATTATTAGCTGCTGTAATTAGTCTTTCTTTGAATTTTTTTTTTATGTAGTCTTCTAGTTTTTTTTTATGCATCCGCCCTATATTCAATGCTGGCGATTCTTCTGTCTCTTTCTCTTCTTGACTCATATATTGTATATTATCACTTGGATGTAAGGCCTTGAGCATCGTCATTGTCCGAAAGTCGATTTGTCTGAGTCTCTTCCTCGTCCATTTTAATAATAGCGTCGAGGATCTTACAAGGACGGCTGCCCTGTTGTTTATTCTTCTAATGTGATTTCTGCTGCAGATATTGATTTCGTCAGGTTTTCTCGTTCGTCTGTCGCACTTAAAAAAAAATTCTATTAATATATATTTGCTTGAGTTTGTCCTCATTCAGTATTCCCAAATACTTGTTTTTTTCTCTTCAAGTGTTCTTATTCTTTTTTTGTTTAGCAGTTCTATTCCTTCCGTTGTCTTTTTCCACTTTTCATTATGAGCCTGGGAAATGTTTCTCTTCCTATAACTAGACTGAATATTCTAATTGTTTCTATCATTCTAGAATTCTATTTCATTTTTTGCCAACGGCTTGGTGTCGACTATATACATAAGGTGGTTAATATTTTCTTGAAATTTTGTAAATTTGTCGCCCTAATGTAATTCCTAAGAATATGATTTAGAGGAATCATTGCTATTGCAAATAGAAAGGACGAAATCGCACCACCGTAGAAGATACCACTGGATTTTCACATCAGCTAAAGTTTTTTTTTTTTCTGCTGCAGTCCACTTTCCAGTATTTTATGGATTTCGTGGCTGATTTTTTTTTAACTCTGTCAAATATAAATTTTCAGACTCTCTACTGTCTGAACTTACGTGACAATATCATTTGCCTATTTTTAGTCAATCCACATCATAACTATATTTTTCTGCATCGTTTTGTTCTCATAGAGTATGATTAAAAAATTGGTTCTTCCTCTTATTTCCTTCAGACATTCTTTCTGTTCTTCTGAAAACAGTCCTCAGCATACAAGTGAGTAATTAATCTCCTCCCTAATCTATAGTGTTAGGATTTTCCACATCATAGGTAGACACTATATCGGTCTATATTTTCTAGGGAAGGGTTCTTTTTTTTTGGGTGGGGGTCTTTCTGGATCTGGGTTGTTTTTTCCCTGTGTCGTCCATAAGGAGATTCTTACTTTTTCTTGGCATCTACTCTGTTTAACAACCAGTTTGTAATGGATGGCTGGGATTTTTTTTCAACTACAATTCGTGTATACCATTATGACCCTAGTGTTTCAAATTCTGTACTTTTTCGAGAGTTCTTTTTTTTTTACCGATTCCGGGTGTATTTCAGCCTCAGAGCCTTCTTCAAGTCCTTTTTATTCTTTCTCTGTGTTATTTATCCATTCGCCATTTTTTCCGTTCTTTCTGAATCAAACGCATGGAGAACAAGCTGCTTCGGAACAATACAAGAAAGATATATGCTGTTTTGAACAAATCCTGGAAACGGCATGCAGGGAAACAGCAGCTGTACCGCCACTTACCTCTCATCTCATAAACCATTCAAGACGAATAAATTCTGGGCACTGCTGGTGAAGCAAGGATGTACGCAGAGGTGAGGTTCTCTTATAAACTCCCCCATAGAGACACAACTGTGTGGTGACCAGCAAAGACTTATATACATCCATTCTGTGCAGCACCGGATGCAGTTTAGAGGGCCTGTCAGGAGTGATAGACAATAGGGACGGATAGCAAGAGAGTGTCAAGAGACTCTGTGGCATCAGTACGATTTAATGATGATGATGATAATGAAATTAATCTTAAGTAAACAATTATAACTTCATGTTACTAATCTTAATAGAAATAATTAACAGTTATAGGGCTTTAAGTATTCTTATTGAACCTAAATAGTTGACCAAAACTTTATTTGAGACATAGATGACAGCCTAATAATAAATACTATTTCGGGTTCTTAGTGCTCCTGATTGTAATTGTAATGAAAGAGTACTCCACACAACCCAGATCTCCAGAATTGGAACCTCAACATCTGATTCAGTTTAGGGTCTTTCCCAGAACACTCTCCGTGGCGAATCTTTCCCCTATGCAGGGGTCATCATAAATTTTGGCTGATTACAAGGATTTTTTTACTCTCGTTCTATTTGTTCCAATCGACTATCACTTTTGATAGGTCCTCTAGATAGCATCAAATGTCCACACAAAGCTGATATATGTAATATTTTGCTGCTCGGCCAACAATTGGGTATCCATGTGTAGTATTCAATTAGAGAGCGTTGGCTGTGTGTTCGTTCTTAGTTTATCAGCAGTGTCTTGGTCGTCTTACTTGGATGGTTTGTGAGATGGGAGGTAAGTGGTTGAACAGCTCTATTTTGTAGCTTGCTAGTTCCTGGATTAGTTTAAAACATCATACCTCTTTCCTTTGTCAACAAGGTGAGAAAAAATTAATACATTGTTCTGGCTCAGAACTGAAAGACAATTGTGACTCCGATGTTCATTTAACTTACAGGCTGATTTACAAGATACTAAATGATCGAGCATTACAGACGTTGATGATAAAAAAAATACTGAACGGAAAAGATACCAGGAAAACAAAACTTATGTTATTCGTTATTGTTGGTTGGCTTTACGGCATGTAAACTCAAGTTCTTTTGTTGCTTTAACAGTTGTCCATAATATTTATATTGATTATCTCAGCAAGTTATGATGTTTATGAAGATTAATTTTTAAACGTTTTTTGATAAAGCTGATTTCAGCTGGAAAATATGGCGTGACGAATAAGAGATAAATGCAAGTGCGAAAGGTTGGCAAGATTATACACATTTAATTAAACTTTACTTATGGAGTTCATAGTCAGTTTGTCAAATTGGATATGGAAAATAATATTATTGTTAGTTTCAATTGAGAAAGGAAATTTTTCAAGTCGATGTCACTGGTCATAAAAAAAAATATTTGAAATGGTATCGAAGTACAAAACATCTTTTTTTGCTAATTTGCCGGCGCTGAATCTGAAAATGGCTTTACTTTTTCTTGGTTAGAAAACGTTTTTGCTGTACAGAAATATATCATTTTTTTTTTTATTTGTTTTCTGTATTTATGATAATGACCGACTGAAGACTTTCTCAAAGTAAAATCACAGAAAACTATCTTCGTATTTATACTAACAAATATTTACAGCATTTCGAGGAATGCTATTTCTTCAATAATAATCAGATTCTAAGTCTTTAAAAATAACTCGATTGGATAAACAAAAACCAACAAAAAGACCCCTCATAAATATAAGAATTACGGTAAATTTTTTTTTTTTTGATTGTTATGTTCAATGTTATTTAAATCCTTTTTGATACTCCAAATGTAGTCTGCCATAATTCGTTTGTCTCACCGTCCCTGGTAGCGTTGTTTTGATATCCCGATGAAATCGTTCTTCTTGCTTGTCACCCACATCGCAGGAATTATCCGGAAATTTATCTAGATCGCAAGGTAAAAAGATGAACCTTGATACTCATATAAGCGCCTATGTCCTGTGGACTTTTCAATAGCTTTTCCACTAACTCCTTGTAGTTTTTGACCCGGCGATTACCTTAGAAGTTCTTCACCACGTCAACAAACAAGGTCCAAGCTCATAATTCCAAATCCTTCATTGAATTAACAATTTCATCATCCTTAATGAATTTCCCGATGTTATGGAGAAAGTATTTTCATTATGTTCATCATGTACAATGGAATAGTAACATTCAATTGGGATGTCCTTAGTTGGAGTTTCTTTCCAACTGTGAAAACAAAAGGTCTCAATGTGCTTGAAGGGAAAAATCATAGGATAAATTGATGAATATCAACATTAGGTTTTCATGTTTTTACGTAACCTTGATTATTGCTTACTTATGGTTTTTACTGATAAATTTTATAAGTTGATTTGAATTTTGGCAATAGATTGGAAAAAGTAAGTACTTTTATTTTAAAGATTTTGACTCAAAAATACTTTTTTATGAAAATAGTATATTTCAGTTGGCTGACATAGATTACTCGACCAAGCTGAAAATTGAATGGTTTCTACGACAATTTTGTGATCTGTCAAGATCGTAAATTGATTGTTTTTAAAAAAATGAACAATTACAGATTAGCAAAAATGGTAGCTAACCATAAAAAACGAAGATCATTTTCGAGTTCAGCACCATCAAATTAGCAAACAAACATGTAAGACAGTGTAATTATCTGAAGTGTCAGTCAATCAAAATAACAAAGAAAAAACAAATTTGCATACAATACACCTTGGAATTTTTCAAAGAACAATATTAGAATCATAAGATGATTAAAAATGTATTTGGCAAATCACTTTTCTGTTATGTTTTAAAGAAAAAATACCATTTATTTGATTTATAAAAATGAATAAGCAATAAGATTGTTTTCGCCAATGGTTCGGGAGACCTGGGTTCAATCCCTGGTAACGTAATACCAAAGACTTTAAAAATGTTACTTGATGCCTCCTTGCTTAACACTCAGCAATATAAGGTAAATATCAAGGGTAAAGTGGAGCATTCCAGGGAAAGGAGTGGCGCCCTCCCCTACACCTCGGTGTAGTAGCTATTGAAAAGGGAACCTTCTGGTCGCCCTCGACTAAAGGTCGCCAACTTTACTTTTTACTTACTTATAATAGCATATTATACCGCATGGAATTCTAGACTCCTGTTTTCTTGTGTACATTTTACTAGCTACCGGCTTATCAAACCTGTACATCTAATTGTAAATCCAGGATTTTCCTTCAAAACCCGTGGCTCTTTTAAGTTAGAGATCTCAGTCAACCCTATTGTTTACTCATTGTTGATAGTGGGGAGAGATGGTTGATTTATATTATCCCTAAGAGCATTCATTAAATGAAACACAAATGACCTCGTCCAGAATTATCTATCTACAGGGGTCAGATGAAAGCATATGAAATTTTCAGATCTCTTTCAAATTTATCTATCAATCGATCGATCTATATATATATATACATATATATATCTTAGATCCTTTTCAACTTATTTTTTACCATTTTATAACATTAAACTGTGTAAAAAATCTCTTGTTTTAAGTCGGTTAAAACCCCTTATTTATGTTAAGAATATGGAATGTCAAAATATGAGTAAAGATAATTATTTATTTCATTTTTTTTCTTTCATTACATCCTTAAAGATTCAAAGATTTGCTTCGAAAAAGATAAATATCACTTATAACAACTTGGAATATTAGTGAAAATGCTGCCATTGATTTAGAAGGTTTTGATAGGCAAAGTGACATCATTTGAGTCAAATAGAAATATATCTGCGGATGCTTTTTATTGTGTGCATTCAAACTCGGATTGATCAGAATTCAAATCACTGTTTTTTGTGTCTAACTTCAAGCTATATCCCATTTAGAAGGATAGGAATCCATATGTTCACACTCTTAAGATATGGGTAAATAAAAGTGACGGACAGCGTTTATTAACCTTGATGGGGTAATCAGACTAGAAAATAAAAGTGACAGACTGAGTTTATTAACCTTGATGAGGTAATCAAACTAAAAGATATAAGTGGCAGACTGAGTTTATTTACCTTGATATGTCAATCAGATGAGGAAAAGTAAATTCCTGAAAACAAACTAGCTCTACTCTGTTTAAAAAAATGTCCCTTGAATCACATGGCGCAAGTGGTTGAGGGTTTGGGTAAAGGCATGCATTCAAACTCAGTCTCTCTTTACTAGATATCATGGGAAATAAAAAAGTAAGGTAACACTTGAAAAAAATATGAAAGCCTCAAGTATGTGTCACTCTTGGAAGTAATATTAAAATGCCTGCAGATATCACACTGATTAGATCAAATTTCCTGGGATAAGTCAGACGTTAAAAGACTCTAGAAGGAGACATGTTCTGTCACCTTAAGATAAAGACACATTAGTAAAAAAAAGTAGTCGATCAGTTCCATTCCAGCAGCAGCAGCAGCAGCAGAGGACTTTCCAAAGTTCCTTCATAAAATAAATATTCATATCATCAGTAATATACATTGAATCCCCTTGAGCAGAAAATTCGGCAAACACCTACATGCGAAACACTGAACAACTGTTTCGACCTTATGGGGTCTCATCAGAAGTGCATACTATGATCTCCGCCACGGAAGATCGAACCAACAAACACAGAAGCCGAAACTCTACCGCTGGGCCACAGGTCCATATCACACATAACCGATGCCAAATTAACTAGTCATGTTGAAATGCGTGACTACTTAGCCTAATGTGTCTTGAAGGTACGTGTTCCCCACAGAGGACACGGTCACCTCCGGGGCTACGTCTTCCCAAGTTGGTTTTATTAATCCACATAACGTTAACCTCATTGGCTGGAAATAGAATAATATTTTTAAATTTGAATATAGGAATTGATCTTATATTCAATAAATATAACATCAATTCCGTTATTCAAATTTAAACACACACACACACACACACACACACACACACACACACACACACACACGCACGCACATATATATATATATATATATATATTATCGAGATAAATTGAAAGGATAGAATTTAAGGAATTAATCTCTCCTTCTTAACCATCTTAAAATGCTAAATTGCGGTCTGCAAGTGCATATCTGAACAAATATTTTGGTGTCTTGACAAAACTTCGTTTGACTTAATGAAATAACTATTAAACTGTTTGAACAATTGTTTTATCATTATGTTTGGAGGAAAAGGAGATTAGCTAGCTTGCCAAAGTTCCTTATACAAACTACAAACAAGAGGGTATAACATCACGTGGAGTTACTTAGTTGCTGGATGGGTTGGGGAACTCTACAGAATAGATGGCATCACTAGGAAAGAAAATCTTCCGTAATCAGCAAACCAGTTTTCTAAATAGAAAAATATCCCTAAAATATATTTCCATAATTTTCTTGAAACAATCTAAAGAAAAAATCGACGTATTGGAATAGCTATCACACTGCTCTGGTCATAATTGTATTAGAATTATACTATCAGAAATGAAAAATCATGTACGAGAAAGGGAGCTCCAAACCTTCAAACTTAGAGGACTAGATTTGGAAAGGATTGGTAAAAACTTCATCAGACAAACTTCTGAAATGTTTGATCCAAGTTAAGCAAAGAACTGATTTTGAGTAAATTTGTAACACATTTTGAATGTAATGAAAGTCATAATGAGTGAAATAAATCATTATATTTAATATTATTCCAACATTTAATATTTTTTGTGATAGGTATACTAACTGACCTAATAAGAAATCTACACTTGAAATTAAACGTTAGGAACTGAGAAAAACTGAGTTTAAATATATTTGTCGAATGAAAATATTTGACCAACACAATTAAAAAAAAGAGAGTGTGATGGGTCAAGTGTCGTCTAGATTACACTAAAACGAAAATAACACTGACACCTCACTTTATCAGATAAAATTACAGGAATATATTTTGAAATACAATAGTTTACGTTTATTCAAAAAATCTGCATTGTTTTAACCAAGGCCTCTTGACGATTTCAGAATCCTCATACCTTTCTTACAGTCTCCTTGTTAAAATTGGCAAACCTGCCAATCATCTTTGCCTTCAGTATAGCTTTGGAGGATAAAATTTTGTTGGTCTCTCGCTCAACGGCACCTTAAACAATTATCAAGAACATTGCAATCTGGGGAATTAGGTGGCCATATGTAATGGATGATGCGGTCGAAGAAATTTTCTGACAGCATAACTGGTTTCTCTTCCTGGTGTGGCATGACGGAGAGTCATGTTACCCAACGTAGGGTTTTCCAAAACTCACACCTCGATATATATATGGATTGGTTTCTTTGTTTAATGGCCTATCAAACTTCCTGGGGTAATTTAATGCTGAAACCATCCACCAAAAAACAGAAATACTATTTAATGCATATTTGGGGAAAAAGTGACCCATAAGTTTTCCGAATTAGAACGTAATATTATTACTGGAATTCGAATTCATTTACTTTGTAGGCTTCAATCCAGGATTTTAATCACCCCACCACGAAAACTCCACACAACGCACACACATTCACCCACCAGCACACACACACACACACACACACACACACACACACACACACACACACACACATATATATATATGGTTAGTTAGTTAGTTGGGCGGTCGGATCTTTTATGGCATATCAACCTTTGAAGGTTATTTAATGGTAAATATTTTCGACATATATATATATATATATATATATATATATATATATATATATATATATATATATATATATATATATAATTTATGAACGTATAGTTCACGTATAGAATATTTTTGGAATAAGCGAATGAAATAACCAATTTTTAATCTACAGACATCATCTTTGGTGGAGAATTGCAAATAACATTGTTCCACATTGCCGTAAAACGAGTAACCAAACATTTCTGATACTATGTCTGCTCTATCCTCTACTAATATATATATATATATATATATATATATATATATATATATATATATATATATATATATATATATATTCAACCTAAGATTATAGGTAATTTGAGTTATCTTGTGAAAATAAAGTAGTAATAGATTTCAAGGTTATGTTATTATCTACAACTCTGCGTCATTATGACGAAAAGAAATCTTGTTTAACATAATTCTATATGAAAGAACTGTTTTATTTGTGTCAAAATGTACGTAAATATTTACTCGTTTTATTGAAGAATTTTCTCTGATAATTCCTAAAAGACAGGAAAATGATTCTAAATAGGCTTTAACGAATCTACTTTCCATTTTTATATTGTATATCCGAAGTCATCCAGTTAATAGGATATGGTGGAAGCAAGCTTTTTCTTTGCAGAATCCTTTGTTTGTTTGTTTTCTGAAGACTTAATATTCTCTTACGCAGCGCAACAACAATGACATCTTTTTCAAATTGATTAATGTTTAGGTTTTTGATGTCTTTATTTTCGTAAAAGTTTTATTGTTTTTAAAACAAAGTATATTTATTTTCTTATCACTTTGTAATCAAGAGTAATATATATATATATATATATATATATATATATATATATATATATATATATATATATATATATAGGTGGCGGAAGCAAAATATGGAATAATCCTTAAAATATTTTTAAGTCTGATTAGTTTAATTTTTGAAAAAAAAAAACGCGATAAATCTAAATTTTCATGAAAAGATCTATTATTCAAGCCTTATATCATAAAGACTCTACCCAATATTAGTGAGCAAGAAAAGAAATGACGAGAAATCTATTATTTACTTCACGACGAAACAAAGCCCCCCCCCCCAAAAAAAAAGAATCCCGAAATAAATGGAGTTTCTTTATGGCCTCCATGAAGCTCAGACCCTGACCCCATTGCTTACGCTTTATGGGGCGTTTTAGAAAATAAAATCAACTTCCCATCGAAATATTGGTTTGATTGCTATTATCATCGAATTATTGGTTTGACAGAGGGAATGTCTGAAGTATTTATTTTAAAGGCCTATAAATTGTTTCGTAGGCGCGTTGATACAATAAATGAAAAAAAAAAGGGGTTTTGAGTGTGACCATCAGAGTCGATGGCCAAGGCTGCGCACCGTCAAGCGTATCAATTTTCACCAGAGATTTGGCCAGCAGAGGAAGATTAATTTCAGTGAGAAATAGAGAAATATGAAAAGTGCGGTTCTGAAAAAGTTAAATTGAAGGGAAGTGTAAGGGAGAGATAGAGATATGAGGAGGAGGCAGAGGTTTGAGACATATTTCGTTTCATCAAAAACTTTGACTATATTGGAATATCTAAATGAAAAAAGAAGAAGGTCTAAATGTGTAGACGTATTGTGGGAGAAGAAATACTTAATTTTTGCAAAAATTCATTTTTATCCATTTAAAAAAAAATATTATCTCAATGTAAAATAATGTCACCTAAGTAAGGTGAAATAAGGAAGAACGCAGGTCATTATTTAATGTGTTTAATTTTGAAATGAGTGAAGATTCTAACAATCTGCGGGATTTTTTGCCTTCTATTGGTTTAATGAGAGTGGCTTGGGAAAAACTAAAAGTGAGTTTAAGATCTAACATGTGGGAGAAAAGGCATTTCGGTCGTCATTTAATCTAATTGATCGTTTGTGTTCGCAAATTATTTTTCTAAATTGCGTTGGGTTAGGCCGATTTAATGTTTGATACATTCTTTGCGTGGAGCATCATACTCACTTCACCAAGTAGACCCTATCAGAGATGATCGGTCTCAGATTCGCCCTCCAGTTTATTCAAAAGTGGAAGAAAAACATTTGGTTATTTATTTATTTATTTGGACAATTATAGACCACTCATCCGCGCTTCTGATTGGTTGTTGCAAACAACCAGTCAAATGTGCGGCACTGTCTATTTTAGTGATCTGCGAGGACATTAGTACTTTTTTTTCAACATATGGATTGTACGTAATTATTCATTTGGACAGGTCCAGTCTTCCTGTCCAGTACACAGCTCGGGTCGGACAAGGGTTTATGGTTTTGTGAGTTTTTTCTTGTTCATTCCCCCCCTCAAAAAATCCCCTCAATACAAATTCAACTGTTTCCAAATTAACTAAAGTTAAATATTTTGGACATCGATCTAATCAACTTACGAGTTACGATGGCGACTGGAAAAAAGATCCTTCCTCTACCTTATGCACCCCTCAATATCTAAATAAAAACCCTTTAAATATTTGTAGTAAAACACATGAAAGTGCTCGAAACAATGCTTGATAAATTTTAAGTTTTTATAAGAACAGTTTTATTGAAAGATTCAATCTTCTTCCATGGGCTACTAAAACCCCTCTATGAAATTCTGTGTTTTACTGACTGGAAATAAAATGAATTATATATTAAAGAGCGACTTAATTACGCCGGCAACTGGAATTTTTTTCCTTTTACCCCCCCTCCCCCACCAAGCAAAAAAAATCTATAAATGAAAATAAAATAATGAATAAGTAAATCACTGTAAGAACCAAATAATTCATTTCAACTATTTACAATAGAATAAATCATTGGCCCTTGAAACATTGATCAAGAAATCTGAATTCTTAAAAAATAAAAACTATTTAACTGAAAGAAAAAATTGAAAGAATTCTGTATTTCTTTTCCCATATATACAAAAAGTATCTTTTATACAATATCAGGGTTTTCCCGACAAAGAAAAAAATGAATGAATATATAACGGCAATTGAAAACTTTTATTTTTTTATCTTTTCTTTTACTTCTTTTCCTTCTCCTTCTCTCTCACATTTCATGCATAAAAACCAGAAGGAAAGAAAACAGCTATAACGAAATCGCCCTCACTATCTACAGTTGAACAAATCAATGACACTCGAAATACTGATTGAGAAATCTTAGTTTTCATAGATTTGAAAAACCCAAACCTGTATTCCCTTACGTTATACAACACACACACACACACACACACACCTCTCTTCATAAATTTACCAGCACTCATGTATTATATTGGGAGATATTCCAATTGCCCTTGAGTAACTATTACAACTAATTTAAGATGAACTCACCTAATTAACTTATAGTTGGCGACCGTAGTCGATGGCGACCCGAAGGCTACTACACTGAGGTATCGGGGAGGGCATTACTCCTTCCCTTGGATTACTTCACTTTACCCTAGATCCATACCTTATAATGCTGAGTATTAAGAAAGTACCAGTTTTTTGAGTCTTTAGTATGACTCGACTAGGGATGGAACCCCGGTATCCTGAGCCATTGGCGAACACTCTAACCATTATCCCAATCGGTCGAATGAAATATTAAAATATTCAATGATTATAAATATTTACAAACAACGCTTAAGACTCTACTAATTACGTCTTATTCTTAAACTCCTGAAAAAAAAACGAATTAAAAAAACGTAAAAACCACCATCGAAAACTAATCAAAATTTAAAACAAAGATTCGAAAAGCCGTGTATTCATTTTCCTATGATACCCAAAGAAATGTTACATACATAGATACACCCGCACGCACCCTCGCACCCACCCTTATTCATATTTACATACCCACATACTCAGCCACGCACACACACACGCACACACACACACATATTTATACAATTATATTCTGATTGTCCTATTAACTTATTATAACTAGATTAAGAGGTAGTCATCAATTTAACGTGGGAAATATGTCTATCGCTCGTTTGCGATAATTGCAAAACCGGTTTCCCTTCAGATTATCATGTAAATCTTTAATATCATGTTTGTAAGTATTTAGAAAAGAACTAAATGAAATAGAAATAAAACAAACTTGAAAATTATTGTAAATATATGTATATTATATTATGTGTTTATTTCGTCACCAATGAACTACTTTTTAACCACAACCATTTTGCTGTTCTCTCCGCCGTCTTAATTAACGATTTTTCTTGTTCTAGTTCCTCTCAAACCTAGGTCTGACAAGACCTTGCATAGAGACCTTGTAACGAACCCCCCTTGAGCTAACCTTTATTGGCGCACAGCTTATTTTTGCATGTCTCTAGGAGTTATCATCATATTCGAACATTTTTCCGTTCATGGGCCATGGTAACCCATGAACAAATTCTTTTTAACCACTGCCATTTCGCTGTTTTCTCCGCCATCTTAATTATGGTTAAAGCGGCTTTCCTTTTTCTGCTTCCTACAAAACCAACGTTTAACAAGGCCTAGCTTGCATAGTGACATTGCAACAAACCCCTTTGAGCTATAACCTCTATTGGCGTACAGCTTGCATTCCATCCATCATTTTTGCATGTCTCAAGGAGTTCATCATATTTGATTTTCTTCTCTTCATGGGCCTCTTCTACGTATTCCTCCCATGGAACTGCCAAGTCCCACATTATTATTTTCTTCATTTTGTTTGAAATATATCTGGGCGTAAAGATGTTTGATCAATATGGTCTGAGAATTTTAATCTTGTTTCTAAATCAGCCCTTAATTCCCAATGTATTGCCAGTGACAGTGAAATTTGATGTTGGCTTTTCCTTGGGTTTGGATTTTTGTCCAGCCCTGACACACACCTTATCAAGTTTTTTCTCCTAATTTGATGTTGGCTTTTCCTTGAGTTTGGATTTTAGTCCAGCCCTGACACACACCTTATCAAGTTTTTTCCTCCTAATTTGGTATATACATACTGATAGCCGTACTGACTTCTTCCACCATTTCTTTTAATATTTGATCATGGCGCCCCCTATAACGTCAATCCGCTAGTGGTGTTTGACTGCTACTCAAAATGTGTTTGAATGATCCAATACACCCGCATAACTGACAGGAGGGGGATTTTGTTTTCTTCCATAAGTGGAGATTCACAGGACTGGGGAGGGTGTCGTATATGGACCGTATTAGAAATTTTATGGATACATCGTTACGCCATAAGTCGGAATATTTGACTTTCCGATTGATCATGGACTTCCATCTTGTCCAGGCACCTTGTTTTCTTAACCCTATCATTTTTCCCATTCTGTTTTCATCTTTACCTTTGCGCTCTTCGCCTTTTAATAACTAATGTTTCTCTTTATCTGCAGCCTTGTCGACCCTAATAGTAGGGGAAAACCCCAGGCCCGCAAGGCCAGTAGTTATTACCCCTAGGATTTCTTTTCCTCGATGTCGCTCCACTGCAATTTTTAATTTCCATTTCTTTCCTTTGTAGACTTTGATGCCTGCGCAGGAAATATTAGATCTTTGGAGAATGTTAAATGGATTGTTGTTCTCACTTTGACGACTTTATATTCCTCTACTATACTTTTAAAAGGTAGTTGTAACATGTTGGAATTGCCATATAGGGCTGAGCTGTTAAGGAATTTTGGCAAACCTAGCCAATTACGCAACCTTGAATTAATCCTTTTCTCTAGCTGTTCTCATTTAGGGATGTGAATTTGTAAATGGTTAATGGCCATAATTTTTTTTTTGTAAAATAACGTGCTGGTAGATTCACGCTTTAAAACGACCCGGTAAACTGGACCTGTCAATTTTGTTTAACCACCTTTCCACACTATCTCTAGTTTCCTGGATTGCTAATGCGTCCTTTAAGGTGTGATCGAGACGTTTTCTTAGGCTTTTCACTGGTTTATGCCTTCTTGTAGGGATATATTCCCCAGAAAGTTTAATACCATAGTTTGCCCTTTTTTAACACGAGTGATTTCGATTTTGCCGCTTTGATGCTCATCCTGGCCCATTTGATGAGCTTTTCCATTCTTTTATATATATATATATATATATATATATATATATATATATGAAATGAACTACCTCATGGGTCAATTTTTCAATTCAAAAACAAGGTGAAATTCATTTCCCGAGATATTTTAGAGCGAAGATAATTACCTTGTTTATAGGGTTAATCTTCAATTTCGATCTAAAATATCCCCGAATAGCCTATACTAAAACAAAGGCTATTAGTTAAGATAATAAAGTTTTTATCATCGATTACACTTTTAATAAAAATTGTGCTTGCGTACTTCTTGTATTATAAAAACGAAATATTTCCAGAGGTATGGAAGACGAAAATTTGACGACATACTTCTCCGATTGTGCAACACAGTCAATAAATAAAACACCACAGAGAAATTGACAAAAGTCTGCATCTTACCTTTTCCTTAAAAAGGTGACATCGGAATCATTTAGAACTACACAGGTATAACAATTAAAGCTATAGCTGCTAAAGTTTATAAAACCAAATTTCTCAACAATATCCAACCTAAAATCGAGAAAATTCTCAGAAAAAATGAGAACAGTTTTTGGACAAATCGATCCATAACTTCTCAGATTTTGACTATCCATCGAATCATTATCGGAGTGCATGCAAGAAATCTTGAGGTAACACTACTATTTTTAGATTTTGCTGAGGTATTCAATTCCATACACAGAGGAAAGATAGACCAAATACAACTAGCAGATGATCTTCCCAAAGAAACTGTTACCGCTATCATGATGTTCTACCAAAGCACGAAGGCAATGGTTCGTTCATACGATGATGTCATCAACTACGTCGACATTGTCATAGAAGTCTTGCAATAAAATACATTAACACCTTATATTTCAATAATATGCGTTGACTATGAAATTAAAACGTCAATAGATCTAATAAAAAGGGTGATAACACAGTTTCGGTAGCTGAAGCCAGTACTGCTACTCCTGGCGCTACTAAGAAGCTTTTACCCTGTCCGGTGGCAAAAGCTCCTTGGTAGCGCCAGGAGTAGCAGTACCGCCTTGAGCTACCAAAACTGTGTTATCACCCTGGTTGGCGGCTGATGAAGTTAGAGTATCGCACGTGCTTTCACACATTGTATGATGAAAACATTAACACCTTATATTTTAATAATATGCGTTGACTATGAAATTAAAACTTTAATATATCTAATAAAAATGGTTTCACACTAAAAAAAATCAACAAGAAGCAGGCGATATCTCGTTGAAATAATGATAGACGCAGATTATGCGGATGTCCTGGTGCTGTTCGCAAATACTCCTGCCCAAGCCCAATTCCTACTTTATAGTTTGAAGCAGGCAGGAAGAGACATGGTCTCCACATGAAAGCAAATGAAACAATTCATGTGTTTTAAAGAAAACATCATCACTTTACAAGGCAAGCCTCTAAAGTTAGAAAACTTCCCATACCTTAGCAGCAATATCTTCTCAACTGAAAGTGATGTCAACATAGGCCTAGCAAAGGCATGAACTACTACCAGGATTTTTACTTCGAAGCTGTAGTACTTCTATATAGCTGCACCACATGAACACTACCGAAATACATGGAGAAAACTAAGATTAGAATTACACAAAAATGCTATGTCCTGTTTTCAATAAGTCCTAGAAGCAACACCATAAAATAGCAGTTGCATGGCTACATACCACCTATTTCACAAATCATCCAAGTAAGACTTTCAAAGCATGGGCAGAAATGCTAGAAAAATACGGACCAAATCATTAACCATGTTTACTTATGGGCTCCTACATATGGGCGTTCCTGTGTTGGTCAACCAGCAAAGACTCACATATAGCAATCCTGTATAGGAGGCGTTCGTGATGTAATGGATACCGTCTTAGGAAATGAATGCATTGACATGAATCAAATACTGAACGGGACTGTGTGACTTTTTACACACGCCAATATCCTTGGGAAAGGCATGAATCCAATAATTCTCCTACTAGATATTTGTAAATAGTAAGGCAGACTGAGCTCCTCCACCTTAGTATGGCAACTGGTCCATGAGAAACAAAACTCTGAATTCAAGCCTGATACACTACGCTTAAAAAGTGACATTGTGATGCATCCACCTCGTTCAGTGCGGTAGGTAAATATATACATCAGCTCTGTGCGGACACGACACTGCATAAAATCTAGCAGACCTTCCAGGAGAGATGGATGGGGCAAATGGTAAAAAATAGTCAAGGAACTCTCTACTGTCAGCACATTTCTACGATAATGATGATCATATATATATATTACTATTGTCTTTTGTGTTGCAGTATAACCAACCAAACCAAACATTTATCCTGTAAGTTTTTCTAATTGTTATTTTGGCATATTTATCGTAATTATCTGGTTGTTATAGGAATCTTTGGCCAGTTTAATAAATCTTTTCTCGTCCTGCAACAACACCTGCATCAGAAAAATAAGGTGTAAAATTGTTTCGACTTTAAATGTCAATCATCATTTGTTATCATTTACTTCAATTTCTTTTTCCGGAAGACTTTAACATTCATCTTATTTATCGACTGGAGATGCTTCATATATTCACACGAAATGACCTCAGTGAAGGAAGAGACATTATGTTCATGTAAATTTTGCCATTTTGGAGGCAATTTGGCAAGTGAAAGCAGGATTGAATTTGCCCGGGGTTAATCTTGAACTCAACCTTTTAATTCAGTGATTTTTAAATGTCTAAATTATTTCTTATCCTGGGAATTAATTTCGTGATACGTTATTTACGATTTAGCATCATTACTTGCCCTAACACAGCAATGTAATTCTTCTAATTTCCACTTATAAAATAAAATAAACATTCTCTGGGTCTCAGTTTGATCCTTGTGAAAATGATAATCGAATATTCGAGTTGCAAAATAGATTTAAAGAACGCAAAAACGAGGTGATATTATTTCTGGAAAATTGTTGAATCAAGCAATGTACACTATTCAATCAGTAGCCTAAGAAAAATTATTGCTGAATTTTGATCTGAAATTTTTCCCGTATACTGTCTGATCTATGATACAAAGCTTTTTTTCATGATTGACCGTTATGCAAAAAGCATAAGACGAAATATATCTGGAATTATCAGGAAAAATGTGGGAAGGAACCAGATGTTCCGAGGTCTTACCTAATAAAGCTTGAGCTTGAGGGTTGGAGAAATTGTAAACTGGGCCTCGTAAAATGCTTTATAATAAACTTTGAATAATATCTGACTTAGTTGCAAAATTCCTCGATGAAAGTAAATATCTCCTTTGTAATTTAGCGCCGGATTGAGCCACGTGACTTTATATGTTAGCCACGTAATATTCATGTGGCTTAAAGAGAATATAAAAGTACTTCATATTCATTCGGTTGAAAAACTCAGACGTGTTGAATACTAGCACGTCTGAAAATCGAAAGCGTGAAGCTCAATGACGTGATTTTTATCTTAAATCACAACTTTTTACGCTTAAAATATTTTGAGATATTGCTCTTAATTTTTGTGCATTGAGAACAGTAAATATTTTACAGATTAACAATGCTTTTAGCCTTATATTTTAAACATAATCAAACACACACACACACACATACACACACACATATATATATATCTATATATAAGGTGTCACAAAATAGATGCAACCCAACAATATGATAATGATTCATTACTGAGAAAAGCGCAATGGCGGTCATTTGGAACACGTCCTGAACAAAATGGATCATTTAAGCTGGAAACATCAAATCAATGTTTTTTTTATGTTTTTATATCAGCTTCCGGTACATGCAATTTTTTTTTTAGTTTATTGTCTCAGTAATAAATTATTATCATATTAATGGATTGTATCTATTTTGAGGCAGTTTGAAATGATTTTGTCTCCAACTATATAGTGATGTAAAATATTGTTCCCCTTTTGTCCACGGCATCCTGATCGTGGATTAATAGTTGTTATAATATACTATTTTCAAATATGAAGCAAAAAAGAACACCACAACATTATTGTTATAGCTATCAGCAGTCACATGGGTCCCATGTATATTGAAACACACACACACACACACACACACACTATATATATATATATATATATATTAATGAAATGAAGTCTTTTTTATTTGTTTTATAATTTAATTCATTAATTCAATTTAATTATAATTAAAATATTTTTTTAAACTTTTAAGAACGCAAAATTCTATTAATTGTGATGATATGAATTCATAATTCCCAACAATTTATGGAAATTCTTATTTTGATTGTTTATCAATTGTTCATATTAATTTAATTTTCATTTTTAAAAAAAGTCTCATTGACAATAAAATTGCAACACTTCGAAAGGCAATGCAAGATTTGACCTTGTATACCACCTAATTTGAAACTTTTAAACAAATTAATCTCTAAATGCAATTATCTATCATAATTCAGTCACATTGTATATTCAGTCTTTAATAGATTGAGGCACGTGTTCAGACTATTTGTTTTATTTTCCATCCGTTTTTCAAATATTTCAAATATTTATTTTTTGACTAAGTAGCCTACAAGGCGTAGCGGCTGAAGTGCTGGACTTCGTAGGAAAGAGTTGCTTTCTTACATTCACTTTCTTACTAATGCCCCTTGGGAAAAGTATGAATTATAATACCAGTGTTCTTCTTCAAGGGTAGATTTGGTATTGGATAACCCACAAAAGTTGATCTGCAATGAAACAAGAAAAACGGAATCTTTATTTTTATCTATTAGAATAAATTATTTATAATTTAACAAATTGTATTATTATTGTTTTTAAAACTAAAACAAATCGTTATTGGATACTTATTTTCAGATCAAATCCTTTATATTCATCAAGTTAATTCACTTGTATTTTTATCATGAGAAATAATTGAATTTGTTAATTAACAATCCCACGTAGAGGATTAAAAAAACTGAAAAAGTTGCGTTCTGGTTAAAACCCTAAACTGTATCTAATAATGAGGCACCAATTCAGGAAATCTACAGAGTCTGAAGTAGCCGTTCATTGCCATTATTCCCAGATCCTATCCATAGGTCTGACTGATCTATTTGCAAGTTATTTGTATTATACAGGAATACTTGATGTCATACAAATGGATAAAATCTCTGAAGAAACAACCCAACAAATGTAAATATAAACATGCGTAAATCTTTAGGCATGAAATAACCCCAGACAGATGGACATGCCACTAAAATCAATTAATCAATCATTTCAATTAAGCCATTGTTTTATTTATCAATTATGTTCTTCAATACTTTCTATTGATGTATTTCTGTTTACGGATAGTGGTGTTCCAAACGACGACTGTGTAATAATGAATAGTCGAACACACGATCAAAGAGATGTTCAGTTAAATACATGTGTAATTTATAATGATCAAATATAGTCTATGTTGAATTGCGGTTGCGTGTCTCATTGGGACAACTCCGATGTTGGATGTTTGCCACGATAGAAGAAGAAGAAGAAGAAGAAGAAGAAGAAGAAGGAGGAGGAGGAGGAGGAGAAGAAGAAGAAGAAGAAGAAGAAGAAGAAGAAGAAGAAGAAGAAGAAGAAGAAGAAGAAGAAGAAGAAGAAGAAGAAGAAGAAATAAATTGTCGTTGATAAAAATGTTTGGGTCGACAAGGCGAACTTGTTTTTACGTTTTGCTTAGCCGAAGATAATAAGTATAAAGAGAAGAAAGAGTCAAAGGGGACGGACTGAAAGATGGCAAAAGTCCAAATGAAATTGAAGGCAAATTGTTCAGTGGTAATAACGGGGGTTTGGCGGGGAAATCATGTGTCGTGATGGCAGTGACGTTTTCACTATTGTAGTAGTTTCGGTAATAGTAAAATTAGCGATGCTTGTGTTGAAAATATTATGCTTAGCAGTGTATGTGGTGGGAATTGTACAAATAAGTGGGAATCATTAAAATGTTTCAATATGTTTTGTAATGATGTAAACATTTTTTTAATACGTAAAAAATAAAATCGATAGAACTCCTTAGAAAACAACTGTTCTTTGTATTACTTATTGAATTATTTATTGTTTTAATCAACGGTTTGTCAACATTTATAGAGTTATTTCATCCTTTGGGGTTAGGAAATCATGTTCATTGTACGTTCATATTTGAATTTTTGTGCACTTGTTTCTTAATATTTTTTTGACACGGCTCTGTCGAATATGAAATTTTTGAACTGATATATTTGAACTGATCTGTTTGAATTGATCTATTTGAACTGATCTATTTGAACTGATCTATTTGAACTGATCTATATAAAAATGGAACTTTTAAATGGACTAATACTCAAAGTCAGGTCGAACCTGGAAGAAATTAAAATGAAGGGGTACTCCACATGCCATCAGATGTAGTTTAGTGTCAGACTGAAGATAATCCTTTATTATTTGTAGAGGTTACCACTACAATCAAAGAATTCAAATTCGTGCCCATAGGGATGTAAGCCAAGCCTAGGTTATCAGAAGGTATTTATTAGTGTATGGACACCCAGTTAAACTCACTAATATTGGTTGCCCAGTCTGCTGGGGCTGTAGAATACAACGATTACACCTCTGCAGAGGGGTAAGACCTCCACCAACGAGTTACCTGGATATGGCACTAAAAGATCTGATGGTGAGGTTCCAGTAACGCTGGATCTTTGGGGAATGCCGAGCACCACTTCATTGCTATCGCTTCCAGGTCCACTCTGGTCCGGGGTGGTAGCATCTGATAGGGCCCTATCTATGGGTTAAATAAAACTAATCTGCGTACTTATGCAAAACTAAATTACATGAAATACAACTGTTTTCACATGTAAACTGCATATTTATGCTAAACTGAATTGTTTGAAATAGAACTGTTTTGACATTTAACTGTGTGTGGACAAAAACTATACTTACTAAATTGTTTGAATAAGAACTTTTTGATTAAACTGAATAGTTTGAAATAGAAATGATATAGGAAATTAAACTGAGTACTAATGCTAAACTTAATAGTTTGAAATAGAACTGTTTATTTGCATAAAAATGGCATTAAATAACCTACAAAGGTTGATATGCTATAAAACCCAAACAAACAAACAAACAACTGAAATTGGCTAGTGAGCGCCGAGAGGCAAGAGTTTTTAACTTTTGAGCTTTTCTTAGTTTGGATACGGGCCTTAGGTTTCTTACAGCACCAATTGGAATTAGGTTCTTTAGTTAGTTGTTTGGGGTTTTACGCCATATCAACCATTATGGGTTATTTAATGCCAAATCCTGATGCAGTTTAATGGCACACTCGAAGTTTTGTTTTTATCATCGTGATTGACCTAACTACGTAATTACCTTCTATCATCTTAATGATAAAAAGGGTTGGATTTTTCTTTGCCCAAAGAGCAATTTGACAATCATAAAAGTACTAGGACTTGACATGATCAGCTGATTGATCGAATCGAGCATATCTGGTTGCCTGTCTAGTCCATTTAAAACTAAAGCAAGTCACTTAACAACTTTAACTGCCAGGTCACTATTCAGTCACCAGGATCCCGTCTACAAGCATTACGGATCTCCTCCTACAGTCAACAGTTAGCGTCGTTAGGAGATACAGTCAATGCATTCTACAACCCTTACTAATACGGTGCTGTAATTAAATCGTCAAACATTTAATTACTAATCAGGATCATTTTCGATTGAGCCAATAATCATCATTATTTGTTATGCTTGCTTAATCTGCTACACAGTCCTGAGGTTGCTTACCACACCGGAAAGTAATCAGTATTTACCGATCTCAATTTTGTCCAGGTTCATAACTTCTTAATTTTGGGGATTTGGTGGAAGCCAGTGAATTCATGGTTGTGTGTCCATAATTTCGGCGTAGAACTGTAGTTTGGAAGATAGACTAATTGAATGTAACAAAAAATCAATTTCTAAACCAAAGCCTGGGGTCGGAGTTTATTGTTTGTTTATGGCTTCGTGTCCTTCTCTTGGGACAGGATACTGGGAAAAAAAGAAAATGTGAACTTTGATCTTGTGAAACAGATCACAGTAAACAATTTTATTTTATGCCTTAATCAGGTGGACGAATATTGCCTCACTCCCTCTTTGAATTGATTATGTGTTTTGAACATTTTGCTTTACCGCGTTTCACTTCTGAAGAATTTTTTTATTGTTGTAATTCTTATCTCAATAGATTTAACAACCAAAAACTTTAGATTTTATCATTGTACAATGGTTAACGAGCTCCGTTTGCATATAATTCTTAGTGAGTTTGATTCTCACTCACTTCCAGATACTAGTGCCTTCAATAAGTCTCCAGAATTTTTTGAACAGGCATTTAAAATTGCCGTAGACTCTTGAAAATTCACTATGTTATTGCTATACATCTTATGAGATGACCGACCAATTTTTATGACATCAGGTTCAAATGAACAGCTACAGCAACAATTGGAATACACCCTACTAAAGCCTGATAGTCACAGCTGGTGAATTTTTAAAAATGCAACCAGGACGTGAGAGCACTTTAGATGAATGATATGCAATAAAATTCTGTTTTAAACTTAGAAAAAATATTACAGAAACGTATGGAATACCTTAGACTATATTTGGAGCATCTTGCATGAATCAACCATCAGTTTATGAGTGGCAGAAGAGATTCAAGGAAGGCAGGGAGTCTGAGAGGGATGATGGGAAGTGTGGGAGGAGTAAAGAAGTTGCTTGCCCAAATAAAGATTTTCATGGATAAAGACCGTCATGTGTCTATAGAGACAATAAGTGCACTGTTTGATGTCAATGTGGGAAATGTACACTCAATTATTCGCGAGGAACTGAAGATGCGGAAGATTTGTACGAAGTTTGTCCCAAAAGTGCTCAGAGAAGATCAGAAAGAAAGATGTTGTCATGGCAGCCGGGAGATGGTCAAGCTGATCAATTCAGATCCCTCAGTTCTTGATGCTCTGGCGACCTGCAATGAAAGGTGGATCTATACCTATGACCCAGAGACCAATAGACAGATTTCCCAGTGGAAGCATGCTTGCTCTCCCAGACCCAAGAAGGCCAGACAGAGCAAATCCACCCACAAACTTTTGATGATCCCTTTTTTTGACAGCACTGGCATGATCTACATGCACTGGGTTCCCACTGGACAAAACGTCAACAAGGAATACTATGTTGAGGTTTTAAGGGAGTTCAGGAAGAGATTCCTAGGGAAAAGGCCAGCATTCTTCAAATCGGGTCAGTGGCATTTCCGCCAGGACAATGCACTAGTCCACAACTCCATCCTTGTCACAGACTATTTGACCAAGATGGGCATCAAGAAAGTTCATCAGCCTCCCATAGTCCAGACCTTGCTCCCTGTGATTTTTGGTTATTTCCTAAGATCAAGGAAAACCTTTGAAGCTGTCGTTATGAGACAACTGAGGAGATGAAAGAGGCTTTGACGAAGGTCATTGACACGCTCACACAAGAGGACTTCTATGGGGCCTTCCAGAAGTTGTTGGAACGGTACAACAATTGCATTGCAGCCGAGTGAAATTACTTCGAAGGGGACTAGAGTTTCATGTGAGTACTATCAATAAAAGTGTCCATACGAAAAACGTCTGGAAACTTATTTAATGAATCTTGTATATATATATATATATATATATATATATATATATATATATATTGGGGATTTGGCATTAAATAACCTGAAATCGTTCATATGCCATAAAAGTGCCCATACGAAAAAAGTCAGGAAACTTATTGTGTGCTCTATGTACCTCTAACGTGTTTTGTTGTTATGGATTCATCTTCTCCTGAAGGAGAATATTCAGCGGAAACCTTCCGTGGGAATGTAATAAGAGACATTTATCACCCTCCAGGATATGACAAAACTTTCCTTTATCGTCAGGGTGAAATCATCATCGGCAACATTGCTATAGTCTTTTTTTTTTTCGGTAGACGAAATCAGAAAAAAATTACATTGGTGATGAAAATTGTGGAAGAAAGGTGAATGATTGAGACAAGAACGAGTATTTTAAAAATGTCTGGCCCAATTTGTTTTTGTCATTAAGGTTTATTTAGTTCTCCGTTTGGGTTTTTGTTTTATTGAGTATTATTTGACCTTTTTTTGTCTCTCTGTTTGACCCTTCTGATCTTCTGGCATGTTCTGAATCTAACTTATCGGCTCTCTCACTCTCCCTGTTCGCTATCTCTTCCCCCCAATCTGCAACAATTTTTTACTATCAAATTTTATCCGCTAATTACATCTAATGACCAAGTCAACGAATTACAGCTAATTATTTTTCTGTTGTTGTAAAAGTCGACTCAAGATAATATATTTAATTGAAAAGAATGTCACTTGTCAAACAAGATGGCCCATTTTTCAAACAATAACATTTTGAAAACACATAACATTGTGACATTCCTATCAAACCTTAAATATTTCATCCATCTAGGTATTGTCATAAGCAATGACACTGACTTTTTAAATTATTTTCCAGCGTACTGTGAAATTCAAACTTTACTTTAAATATCATTTTCTTTATGACTGTCTACTTAAATATACACTTCATTTCGAAGGTCATCTATTTGTGTGCCCAAGTAACTATTTTTTGATTGAATTTGCTGTTTTTTTTTTCTGCGAAGAAGGTAATCTTTTACAAGTAAACAAAAGACGAAATCAGTTTTCTTCAAAACATAATATTATGCAACAAAATTATTCTAGTCTTAAAACATAAACCTGTAACTGTTATTATTGAGATCATTTTTATATTATCTTTTTAGATAAAGTGGTAGTTACGTCAATTATTTCTAAGAGTCGAGTGTTGTTACTTAAAACCACTGATAATCAAAACATTTTAAACACGTAAACTTATATAGTCTAAATAATTCATTATCGGCTCGTACAAGAAAAGAATATTAAAATTAAGATAGTCTATGATCAAATTATTGATTCTATCAGGTGACGTAACTTACAAATCGAACAGATGGGGAGACGCCGTGGCATAATGGTTGCACTGCACCCTTGAAATAAGCGAGTTCGAACTCCAGTGGCTCTATCACGTTCAATTTCGGATCAATGTTTTGGAAATATATTGAACCCTCCCTTTTATAGCCACAGCTAAGGGGTTAAATTGTATAACTACTTATTTTAAAGGATGGTTTTAGTAGTAATTAACCCCAAAAAGGTTGATATGACAATTTTAATGTTCATGTGAGCCTAAAAAGAAGAAATAATTGACAGAAAACTTACCAAAAGCCTAAGTATTTAAATCAAACTGAAATAAATACATGAAACAAAAAATAAGACAACGAAAGATTATTACTATCCGTAATACTACAGTCTTGCCTTGAACCATAAAAGAATTGCTTAGAACCAAGAGTGTACCAGACAAGCTATAACTGAAGTCCTTCTTGCGTGGAAACAGTCTCGTCCAGAGTTCAACATGGGTCACCGTGTCCATTTCCAATGACGATTACCGTTACGCTAAGTTCTCCTCTTAAGGTATAAGGATGTAGCGAAAATCTGCATCAAACTAACAACAAATCTTAAATCTTAAGACAAGATAAGGCATTGATTGTAAGACAGAATGCGAGAATTTCTCAAGATTAAAAGAGTACCTTGCGCTAGGGTGACTTTGCAGTTTTTAGGTTAGCTTATGGTAACTTTTTTGAGATTTGCTCCAACAAAATTTCTCTTCATCTACGCGATCATCATCTGATAGCATAACTTTGAAACGGGAGCCTAACCCCGGCCACCTCTATTGGAGCTATACTGTCTGCAATTTCTTTTTCTCTTTATGTCTCCGTGTATATGATTTCCACCTATTTGACAAAATCTTTGTATATATATATATATATATATATATATATATATATATATATATATATATATATATATATATATATATATTGCGCAGGCTTTTTCTATCATCCCTCTCGGTTTTTTGGAACCATGCCACACCTAATTCTTTATGAATTTTTAAGCAGAGAAATCTTTACGAAGTGTCAACTCCCAACAAGTAATCTTGGCTTAACTTTGCGCTATTTTCGTAAACAGTATTAATAACCCGCTTGCTAGACTTTTTCACAAAAGATGATCTTGGTTCACAGATTTTATTTCATGCGTAAACGGTGCATTTCGATGACTGCTTTGAGAAAACGGTGAATGAATTTATCTCTGCCTTTTCCATAGTTTGAAACACATATTTTAAAGGACTAATTGCTCCTCATTAATGCTAGAAGACCTAATAGACCTTTTTTATTTCACTCATACTTGTCTGAAGTTGTGTGTTTAAGCATTCCTCGAGTCTATCATTGACAAATGAAAAAAACAAAAAACACAAAAAAACCCCACAAAAACAAGACACAAAAGCAAAACAACAACAACAAAAAGCAAATGAAACTCGATTTCGTTTTAAAAATTGCACTTTTCGCGCAAATAAGTGTTCTGGCAACTCTCACTCTCTATATACAACTTATAGCAATAATTAATAGACATATATTGTAATAAATGTCTATGATATTACACTTGAGTGGAGAAACTTGCTGTGGTTGTAGGGGCTAATGTACTTGACTGCGACATCGTAGTAAACGAGTGCCAACTCCAGAAGTGCACTTCTATTCCCTTTCAGATTAATGCCTTTGCGAAAGAGAGGAAATTCATTATCCTCCCAAATATGGATTAAATAATATTACTAGTGTTCTTCGATAATGATTGATTAGACATTTAATCAAATACTGTTTGATACCCATTAAACAAAAAACAAAAAAACGAAACAAACTTTTTTCAAGAGATTTTTTTATCTATTTTTATTTACTGAAGTCAAGAATTAAAAACACTTTCCCTTTCGTGTAACTTTGTTAGCTCTTGTATAGCAGTCTTTGAATATTCTTGTATATTGGTGAATTAGTACTTTCAAATAATCAATCCATCTTAAAAAAGTTATTTAAGTTAGGATAGAGTTTAAATAACAGCACAATGAACCAAGTAATGACGGCAACAATAACAATAAGAACTACTACAATTACTACTACTATTACTATTACTAATACTACAATTACTACTACTACTACTACAATTACTACTACTACTAACGATGTGGCTGCTGATGAATCCTTTTCAATGATTTCTGTTGTCTTATCTGTTATTTTCTTTTGATTTTCGGTAAATTTGAACGTTTTAACTGCAATGAAATTGCATGTTTGGTGATATGGATTCTGGCACGGAAAACCTTACTTCCTCGAAATAAAAGGGGTCGGAAATTTGTATATCAATAGTCACCTATGCTTTATTGCTGATCCTGACATGCCATGTTTCTTGTCAATCGCAAAAAAATATCAACTAAAATCAAGAAGATAAAGAAAAATACCGGGTACAAATCAACGGTATTTTTGTACTAAAAAGTCATCTTATCTCTATTAATAATTTACATTTAGATATATATACTCATTTTCATAGAAGCAAAAACAATTGTAATTTTATTTAGAGTGTCAATTTCCATACCAGTAAACACACATAGTTGCGTTGATTGTTTTATTATAAGTTCTGATGTGTGTAAAGGTTGATTATAACAGACAAGACAGAAGAAGAATAGATGTTATGGTTTTATGGAGTGGAAATGCATGTGATGGGTTTGTATAATTTTGTTTGCGTTGTTTCCTTTTTTTTTTTTTTTTTTTGTTAGAAAGTATGTAACGAAATCTGTGAGCCAATAACGTTTTTTTTTCAGGTTCTTTAATGATATCTGAAATCGGTATCGTCATTAGATGATCCGAAGAGGATAGTTAATGGGGCCAAAATATTGTTATTTTATCTATTTCCAGTGACTTCCATTTATGTATGTGTTTAAATTTATTTATAATTTCTTGCATAGTAATATCTTAGTACATCAGTTTTCATTACTTTTTATAAGTGTCTTTTCTGTATTCAATCCACGTAGCTTTTTTATTACATAATGTTTTTATAGCTCTATATATTATTCTGAAATGTTTTCAATTCTTCAATTGTGGGATTTGCTTTATTTCTATCATCTCTTTTTTTATTTCTCGGTAGAATGTTTTGGTCATTTGGAAATGTATTGTTGTGTCTAAATAATTTTATTCCTTTTTCATATCTTCGGATTGGCTGAACCTTTGGTTGGATTTTCGTTTCAATTTTTCTCATATTCTCAATCATTTTGAACTCACATTTTTTAAAAATTCTTCCTGATTTCCTAGTTTTCACTTTGATATTCTTATTCTTTTGATCAGGTATGGATATTTCTCTTCTGTATTTATCCATTAATTTTTGGATCCTTAATTTCCATTTAGGTTGACTAAAGCTATTTTATCAATGTGTCATGACTACTGGTCTTATTACTGTATCGGTTGCATATATAATTTCATTTAAAAGCGTAAAATTTGTTTTAAAGTCTTATAGAAGATATTCGATCGGATAGTTTGCAAAACTAACTGCAGTAAATTCTTTTTGACATTACATTATTTTTAGCGTTTTTCTGTCTTTCATATTGGTATCAATTACCTGAGCGAGTTCCCTGATTTTATCTACTTCCATTTCTTTAATTTTAATCTTATTTTCTGTCTACTCTGGGTTTTCTATTTGAGATTAGCTATTCTTTAATTTATTGTATTGATTTTCTGTTACAGGAGTTTTGATACAATTATTACTTGATTGATATCATACATTATCTATTTCATTTCAAGTGCTATACTTTCATTTCGTTGGATATCTGTAAGAATACATATAACGCTTCTTTACAATCGTTTTAAGTCCATTTTTTCTGGTGATTTTATCTTGTATTATTATTGTCATTACTACTACTATTACTACTACAAAAACTACTCTATGAATGTTTTTTTACACCAGCTTTAACTGTTTTTATTTTGTTTTGTTTTTTTCTGAAATCTGAGTGACAATAAGTGTCCTCACATCTCCACGACTCTTTATACTTTTGCCAACAGACAGATCAGCAAACGGTGTTGATATGTTTCATGAATAAAAAAAAAGATTAAATTATGTCAAGATTCGTTATAATACTGTTTATTTCATTCTGTAGGAATGTTCCCTTCTAGTTGCAACTTGCGGTAAATATGTAACTGAGTGTTCTTGGTGCCATTGGAACAATTACCAAAAGTTTGCAAAAGAGACAGGTGGAACTGGATATTAGGGACATAACTATCCAGATCACAACACCGTTTAAATCATCAAGATTTGCTTTTTTTGTTTAATGGCATATCAACCTTCGAAGGTTATTTAATAGCAAAGCCATCCTTCTAGAAGAACAGTAGTAGTACAATTTAACCCATAGCTACGAGGATATGGGGGGGTCATACTTTTGCCAGGGGCACTTGTCTGAGAATCAATGCAATAATACGACTGCAGCTTTAACTCGCTCGCTGCGCTTTAAACATTACACCACGAGGACCAATCCACCAAATCATCAAGAATTCTTAGAAAATTCTTTTGCCATTTTAGAAGCGCCCAAATCTTAAAAATAGATAAAATTTAGCATGAGTAAAAGCTTGGAAATGTGGAGTAAATCGTGAGGATCGAATTTATTGATAACTGATTTCAAATACTAGCTCAATAACGTAAATAAAACTGACTGCATTGGCTACTACATAGAAATAGAAAATCCATCGTTAATGTTTTTCCTATAGAAATTCATTAAAAATAAATTTCCTTTAGAAATGCATTATGAATGATTTTACCCAAGAAATCACATTTGAAATAAATAAAAAAAGAGGATTGTAAAGGTTAGGGATAAAGGCAAATGTTTGTGATAAAAGATGACTATTAGATGTATGATATTAATTAGTTGCCAAATATTATTACTGAAGAAACACATTGACAATAAGTTTACTACGGAAAAGCTTTGTCAATGGTTTTACCTGTTAAATTCATGGAAATTAAAGCAAAATAACTTATATTAATATTAGTGACAGAGTGAGACCAATTTTCCATGTCATTTAAATCCATGTTTGATAATTTTACTGTGGCATTAAAAATAGTTATTCTACAGAAATACACTTAAGATTATCTTCTAGAACAAGTTCTATGAAACTCGAAAAAAGAAAATAATTGTCAATGGTCAAGAAATAGGGTTATTTTTATTGACAAATACGCAACTGTAAATCAGTTGCTAATAATTTTACTCGCGAAATACATTGGAAAAAACTGTGCTATGGAAATTCATCGTAAAAGATATCACTAGTGAGGGACATCGAAAATAAAAATAATAATTTACTTATTTCCGGCGAAATTAGTTTTATGAGTTCAAAGCTGTCAAAAATTATAAGTTGTTGGGTGATTTGTAGTATATCTTTTATTATAAAACTATTCTCAATTTGAAAAGAAAAATTTTTGAAATAACATTATATTCTTTTTAAATAACATTATTTTCATAAAATGCTAAAGAAGGGGTTTTATATTTTGAACGAGTATATATAAAAAGCATCAGAAAATCTGTCTACTCGTGGCAAGAATGAACCATATCCCTTTTTATACAACTCGTGAACAACGTATTGCCATCTAAACTTGTCATTTTTAATTTGGTCCGAAGTAGTTATGATATCCAATTTCGACGTTCATCGTTATATCAATCTGATTCTTCTCCTTCTCCTTATCCCATGATTTAAACGTAAGATGCATAAAAGAAGAAAATCACCGGTTTTATTACTGTATACATCCACAGTAATGTTGAATCTACTTTCTGGATGAAAACTCTCAATTAGCATTTAACTGTCAGCTTCACAATATGACAATCTTGAAAGTACTTCATGAAATATAATAGAATTCATTTATTACGTGTTCTCTCAGAAGAAATCAAGATAATCGCAGTGGATCTTTATTGTCAAGAATGAATAAAGCTTTCCATCCAAAATTTTTCTGATTTATTCAATACAAAGTGTGTCATTGTTTCGAATGACGATACAAACTCTCACTCAGTAAAATAAATCGTAAAGATCAGATCTTTTGGTTGAAGAAATCAATCTCAACTTCTGGATTCTGTGGGTTTAACGACTTCAAATTGCCATTTATTCCGATTCCTAGAAGATTTTCTGTTGAATGGATCTCAGCTGCTGATTATTTTCAAGGTCAGTGCATCTTTATGACTTTGGAAGAGGCAAATTCAGCTTTATCAAAAGTCCTTTTGTCTTCGATAACAAAAAAACATATGGTTTTCCAATGGGCAGTTCTCAGTGTCAGCGATTCTAATTATATTCCTAACACAGAATTTAAAATATCTGAAATTTTATTATCACGATATTAAACATTCCCATGGATTATTAATCTTTATTCGCATTTCTTTCATCCTAATTTCTATTTCTTCTAGACTCGCCCACTCATGATTATACTACGTCAATTAGGAAGATTAGGCGTCCGAAATCAAATAAAAAAAGTAGTTGACGAGACTCGAAAGCAGACAATTTGTTCTCTTTGTAACGCTATCTTAGTACTTCATCTTAATTAAGTGTTTTGACAAGGAAGAAGATTATGTAGAAAAATGAATATTCTCTGTTAAATATGTGATTATTACATCATTAAGAAGTAGAATGTTCATGTATCTACGTTGTAGCTTGCAAGCTAATATATATTTTAAAAGAAAAATCAGGCTTTTATTTTTATATCTATATGGTCTTCCCTCTTTCGGTCTCTGTCTATGTTCCATTCCCCCCCCCCTCTATCTCTCTCTCTCTCTCTTGATATATCTATTTCACTCATTCACTTTATAAAGGTTTCAGTAGAAGATTTTCTTTAACTTACATCTTCTGAAAAATCACCAGGAATGTTCTTTTTGATGGTTTTAGTCGATTTTTTCTTGTCTTCCAAGATTTTTATAAGTTTGGCTCAGTTTATTTAAAAATTGTCAGAAATATTATTCTTCAAGCGCCTTCCATTATTATCGGTTATTTTCAAAGGTATAATCAAGTGTTAATTTTCTTTAAAATCAGATCAAGCTTTTGGTTTTAGGATTTGGAATTCAGTCTTTCTATTGTGTAGTGACATTCTGAATATTTAGAGTTTTCCATAGCGTTTTGTATGCAAAAAAATTCGTAGCATCTGATAATCTGTTAAGACGAAACATTTCATACGAATTTATCTTATATCTTTAACTTTTTGTTTACATTGTTCTACTACTTCATACACAACTACACACATACAATCACATACTCAACATATATAATTATATATATATATATATATATATATATATATATATATATATATATATATATATATATATGTATATATATATATAGATATATATATATATGTATATATCATCAACATCGTCAAAATGAAGACACGCTGATAGCACAGCGTTCCTTGACTCTTTCTCTCTCTTACTAATACTCTCACTCTCTCTTTCTCGACAACCATCCCCATCAAACATCACTCCTGACAGATCCTCTAGACTGTATCTAGTGTCCGCCCAGAGCACATGTATGTAAAGACTGTCTGGGCAGTCAATACTGGTGATTCCATAAGTGAGTTGATAAAGTATGATTTCCTCCTCACATCTCAAGCACAGCTAAGCATGGATTTGTCAGATGGGAGGTAAGTGGCCGTACACCTGCTCTTTTGTGGGTTGTTGCCTCTCGAATCTGTTGAAATGATACAGGGAATTCCGTTTTATTTTATCAGATATATCAAATATTCGATATAATCGACAACCTTCTATAGTAAATCATGTCTTTCAAATACGTAAGTAGCCATCTCTTTCAGTGGATGAGATACTACAGTCGAGCTATGAGAATCGATCTACTTATTTCAGAAGCTTGCAACTAAAAGTGAAGATGGTTCTTTCTTTTTAACATAAATACTCTCTGTTTTATTTGCGTTCATGTTGAGAGATTCCGCTTGAGCAGGTGTCTAAGATGTGCTTGATCATCTGCAGAGTTAGTGTTTTTCATTGTTACGGCAGGATATCATCTATTTATTATTTTAAATATGAAACCATTTTATTCTATTAGAGCTTATAATTATAATACGTAATTTTAGCTGATAAGAAGCATGTATGGCGCTATTGGCAAAACTCTAACGACAGTGTCGTAGAAAACCGTGTCACCATCAGATGAGAAAGTTCTTGGTGTTTTTGTAAAGCATCCTTTCAGGAGTAACAGTTTCTTTGGAGAGATCATATCCTAGAACTATATGCTCTGCCTTACCTCTGTGTATGGAATCAAATGTTTTAGAGAAATGTACGAACATTAGTGTTGCCACATGACATTATGGAAAATAGATAGATAGATAGATAGATGTACACAACTCAAAAAGATAGATAGATAGATAGATAGATAGATAGATAGATAGATGTGTGAATATTTTAAAATTAGTTTTTACATTTATAATATAAACTATATGGTCATCGTTTTTTTAACCAGCCCTGCTTTTTTTGGTATTGAACGAGGCTTTTTAAAACAGGCTGTCCCTTTCAGCTTACTGAATAGAGGAACGGATTTTGCATTCTCAGTAATATTATTATGATATAGCTCCCGATTTAATATAGTTGAGACCTTTGGGGCAAATTCATTTTATATCAAGTTGTTCCTTTTTACTATCATATATAGATGTGTGTAGTATTAATAATACAGTCCCTTACGTAAGAGAAGTAGAGCACTATTTGGAAAGTATCATATACTATTCCCAAATAGGTATAATTGATAACCAATATAATTGTAACTACCGATATCTTCCCCCTACCTTGCGACTGCCTCGAACGAAAGCCAATCTTCAGAATATATATTGACTCCATTTTGTAACATCATTTTTCTTTAACTAGCTCTAACATTTTTGGATACTGATCAAGTCTTGTTAAAATAGGTTGTCCTCTTTTCTGTACTGTTGGGAGAAATGGGTTGTATCAAATTATATATATATATATATATATATATACGAGGATCATTAAATAAATTTCCAGACTTTTTTCGTATGGGCACTTTTATTGATAGTACTCACATGAAGCTCTAGTCCCTTGCGAAGTAATCACCCCCGGCTGCAATGCACTAGTTGTACCCTTCCAACAACTCCTGGAAGGCCCCATGGAAGTCCTCTTGTATGAACATGCCAATGACCTTCGTCACAGCCTCTTTCATAACCTCAATTGTCTCATAACGACAGCCACTGAGCTTAACCCAAAGTCAAAGGGAGCAACGTCTGGACTATAGGGAGGGTGAGGAACTGTCTTGATGTCCATCTTGGTCAAATAGTCTTTGGCAAGGATGGAGTTGTGGAATAGTGCATTGTCCTGGTGGAAATGTCACTGACCCGATTTGAAGACTGCTGGCCTCTTCCGTCCGAATCTCTCCCTAAACTCCTTTAAAACCTCAACATAGTAACCCTAACCCTAAACCTTTGGCCAATCAACTCAGGTGTATTGACTTCCTTACTCCTCCCACACCTGTCATCATCCCTCACAGACTCCCTGCCTTCCTTGAAAAACTTATGCCACTCGATTCATGCAAGATGTTCCAAAAGCAGTCCATACGTTTATGTGGCATTTTTTTCAAGTTAAAACATAATCTTATTGCATATCGTTCTTCTCAAGTGTCCTCACGTCTAGATTGCATTTGTGAAATTCACCAGCTGTGACTATCAGGTTTTAGTTGGGTGTATTCCAATTCATGCTGTAGCTGTTCATTTGAACCTGGAATCATAAAAATCGGTCAGTCATCTCAGAAGATATATAGCAATAGCATACTGAATTTTCAAGAGTCTACGACAATTTTAAGTGCTTGTACAAAAAAGTCTGGAAACTTATTGAAACTTATATATATATATATATACATATATATATATACATATAAATATATAATGATGTATTTGTGGGTATTTTAATTAATCTCTGTGTGAATGTATCATGTGAAGTTAATTGATTTTTCCTTTGGCATTTGCTATGGGATTATCAGCTTTCTTCAAGCAGTAACGAATCAGCAGGAAGGACTTTTTACAAAAACTAATAAGATTCAGTAGAGTAAAAAAAGATTCTGAAACATTTGTAAAGAAATAGGCATCGATGTTTTTTTCTGGGAGAGCTATTTCTAAATCCCGATGAAAAAAGAAACAAATGATAGTATATATATATATATATATATATATATATATATATATATATATATATCCCATGGTAGCTAATTGAACACATGTCTTGAATGAACATGGATATAGATATTTACCAAATTTACCATAGTTTGTCCAGGGACACACTTGAGGCTCTTCGAATAGCACGTCATTAATTTCCTATACAAGATGTGATCAAAAGATAACAGTATTGAATGTTTATTCTTGTTATATTTTAGAATTTAAAATCTTAAATCTTAGAATTTTGCCCTTTTAAGCTACTTAAAACGATGCAGTACATGCCAAGAGGAAATTTAGAGGATACAATACCAATTCTCATCAGTTTTTGTGGTAAAACACAAAATTGTGCAAACACGTACCTTGCTCCCTTGGACTATTTCTTGTTTCCTCAAAAGAAAATTCATCGGAGGAAGATTTTAAAAGTGTTGAAGATATTAAACTATATAAAACGGTGCAGCTACGTGTTATATCAGAAGGACTCTTACAAATATGTTTCAAACAAAGATAAAGTCGCTCGATGTGTTGAATGCCAATTTTAAGGAAAACTGACGTTGAATTACTTTTTGCATTTCAGTCATGGTAGATGCAACTTCTTTCTCAATAAAGTTTATTGAATTAATGATAGGTGTTTTGATCATAAAGAAATCGTCGTCTCTACCCAATATTATGTTAATTTCATAGAAATATATGGTCATTCTAATCGAGGAATTTATGGGAAACTCATTCCTACACCTGGAGTCTTGTCCTGGGTGGGACACAAAACACTGACAGTGAAAATTTAATTTTGGAGTTCCATGGATAATGAAGAAAGCTTCATTGCCATTCTTTCTGGGTTCTCTCTGACCAGGAGTGGTAACACATTTAGGGCCACATCTGTTTATAATTATTTATATTCTATTGGAATACTTGTTATTATACAGCTAATAATTATTTGCATTCATAATAGGTATTTGAAGCTACAATTGCTTAATAAAATTTGTGGAAAGCTCACTCACTCCAGGGTGATGAGGCTGAAACATACTGGCTTAGAATCGAGGAAAAACTTTGATCAGAATGTAACGAAGACGCAGTAAAGCAACCCCCCACCTCTTCGACTTATCAGACTGATATCTCGGGCTTTTTAGGAATCCAATTTATTAGAAAGGTTTCGTTTGTACACAAAGGAAATAAAATTGGTATCCGCAGACGCAGAAGTCTGCAACAAATTTGCAAACTAGAAATGAAAAAAAAAATACTTCATCCATGAAACAATTCGTACAAGCTAAGGTTTGACCACACACCACCCGAAAGAGGATATCTGTTTTTTTTAATCGAAAATAGAGACACATGTAATATCTCAATTAAGAAACACTGCCTAATTGAAAATATTACTCATAATCAATAAGATAATATTTCTAATTTGTATATCATCTTCTTTTGGAACTGGATTTATTAAAATCAGCTAACGAAATACTTATAAAGATTATCAATGAGTCATTATTTGTCTGAATTTCTGAGACGAAGCTTGATGATCATGTTGAATTCCGTTGGTGGCTTGACAAGGAAGACAAACACCTGAAGAAGGCCGGAGGACATTTCGGCCGAAACGTTGTGGAAATAACAGTAAAGATGAAGACAATAGTCCGAAAACACTTAATGATATCAATGAGTCCTTCTACATTTACATATTTGAATTTTCTTTTGAATAAATTTAGTCAATTTTATTTTGCAAAGAAATTTCCCAATCCAAGTTCAATATACATCCACAAAGAGCAAAAATTCGCATTTGTCGACGTTGGTTTACTGAATGGTTTATAGCACATTCAACGAATAGATATTCTATATCTCCAGTTTATTTTTCATCACTTATCTTTTAACATATCAAGAATTCTAAACCTTTCTAAAAAAACTTTTTTTCACACAATATTTTTTCTTGAAGATGACTTAGAGTTAAGATAGTTGATAAGAATAAAAAATAACACCAAAGAAATATTCATATTTGTTTTATCTTTTATGTTCAACAATATATATATATATATATATATATATATATATATATATATATATATATATATATAGTTATTCAGTGATATGACAATGATGATCAGAATTCACGTGTAATTGGCTGGAAAACAACCACAGCAATATCTTTCTACAACGGACACAAAATGATACAAAGTCTTGCTTCTTTGGACACGGGGTTTCGGTTTGGGTGATGACAAGTTTTCGGCCTGAGCAGAAAGAGAACGGTCTAAAACCATGAAATGTATATATTAGTCCCTATATATATCCCGTGGTTCACTCTCGCTTGACAGATCGTTTCTCAAGTAAAACATTTCAATCTTGTTTGGCTTTATTTGGTTTAGTTTGGTTCGATTCAGTTGATGGCATATCAACCCTTGTGGGTTATTTAATGCGAAATCTTACTTATATATATATATATATATATATATATATATATATTATTTTATTTTATTGGTTTATATTGATGTTTATCACTGGTATATTTTACTATAAATCTTTAAATGTTTATTTAATGAAAAGTTGTTTTTGTTTTCCGAAAAAGCTGTTTATTATATTTATTTGAATTATAAACAATCGCAGGATGCAGAGCAAATTTAACAAGTTGTCAAAATTAATCTATCATGGCATAAAATCTGTTGAGTTTTCTTTTATATATATATATATATATATATATATGATTTGTAAATGAATAATTTGTAGGTAACACTATTTTTAAACGGGTATTCAATTGTTTGCACATAGTTATATGGACTAAATATTGTTTAAGTATTTTCATCTTCGCTAATGGTCTGGGAGACCACAGTTCAATCTCAGGCCGAGTCATACCAAAGACTCAAAAATGGTACTTGATTCCTCCTTGCTTTACACTCAGGTAATGATCAAGAGTAAAATGGAGCAATCCAGGAAATGGAGTAGCGCCCTCCTCTACACCTAGGTGTAGTAGCTACAGAAAACGAAGCCTTCGGGTCACCCTTGACTAAGGTTGCCAACCTTACTCACAGTAAGATCGTTAAAAACATTGCTAACACTAGTATTTTAAATGGTTTCAAGTATTATTATCTAATTCAAACTGATATCAATCATTTCTTGGCACGCAGATAAATGATTTCAGGTATAATAAAGGATTAATCAGTTCTATTTGACCCACAAATAGGACCCTAACATGTACTACCACTACGGGTTAGCGTGGCCCTGTGAGTAATAGCAATGCAGTCATACTCTGCATTTGCCAAATCTCCAAGACTGAAGCCTCATCATGAGATGGTTTAGTATTATAGCGAAGACACACTTTGCAGATCGGTAAAATTGTGCAGAGAATCCAATATTCCTTATATAACGTATTACTGTGGCCTTGTGCTAGACTTACACCCTCCAATGTTTGTGCCTGGTATGAAAATATAACGAAAAATGAAGAAAAAAGACATCTGTTTGGAAATGAAAGGATGTGACAAGTCTCAATTGAAATAGAGAAAGATACAAAAAATTCAGCAAGAAAACTGACTGTCTGAAAGTGAAATGCCGTCGGTGAAAAATAAAACAAAAAGATATGTAGCTTATTTATTCAAACAGTCAGGTTACGAATAAACAGTTTAGGAATAAATAAAAGCTAGATACAGATTTAAAAACTTTTCCCGTGAAAACCGTTTCTTTCACTCACTTTCTTGACCGGTAATCTATCTATCTATCTATCTATCTATCTATCTATCTATCTATCAAATTGGCTTCGATTATTTTCTTGCTGGATTGTTGCCTATGAACCCCAAAGCTAATGAGCCAATCTTACTGAAATTTGGAAAATGAATTTCTTTAATTTCGGGAAATGTTTTCAAAGTATATACCTAAGGCAATATTGTTGTCTCCCGCATCCAGAAGTGCCTTGAAAATGTGAGTTTAAAATTAATCAGGAAAAAATAATTCAGAAAGCAAATAAAAATGACATCTGCAGGAAAAACTTTCTGGTTAAGATATCTTAAGCTAAATTTCTACTTCAGTGTGTTTCAGATTTTTTTAAACAAAATGATCGGTTAATTATTTAGAACAACAAATTACAGAGTAATAAAAAGTTCCGCGGCAACCAATCCTTGAAAATAGTGAAAGTAGAATCACAAAAGGTAACCAAATTATTATTGGTTTTGGGTTTCACTAACAGTTCTTTTTTGTGTGTGTGTAAGAGTGTATCTTGGAGAGTTTTATGGTTTTAAATTTACTGGTAGTTATTTCTCCTTTTTATTTTTTGGTATATGTATACATATGTCTGTGTATGCGCGAGTGTGTGTGTGCGTGTGTGTGTGTGTGTTAGTTTTCAGCTTTTTTCTTTCGTCTGAGAACATGTTTGGCATAAGATATAGTTAATGGGTATTAAATGAGATTTTAATTTACAAGTGTTTGTAGTTTGAATGGTTACTCACTTTATATATATACATTTTATATATATATATATATATATATATATATATATATATATATATATATATATATATATATAGAGAGAGAGAGAGAGAGAGAGAGAGAGATATGTTTATTTCCGTTTGTGTGTGTGTACGGTTCATGTTTTATTTAACATAGGTTTGAATTTATTTATGAAATTTATATCCTGTATTTGAAGTTGCGTGTAGTCGTTGTTTTGATAAATTGGCTTAATGTAAAATTTTCCTATGCTACGTTGGTATAGGTGTTTCGAAACATTTAATTTTCTGTTTACTTCTATTTTGATATTTCTCTTGTGTAGTGATGTCCTTGTATTGAGTGCCTGTGTTGACCCAGTGTATATTTCTTTGCATTCGTTACCTTCAATTATGTATACTTCGTTTTTTGAGTTGCAGCTTAAGTTTCTATTTATTTTGAATTTAGTTTCAGGGTTTTTAAAAGTGTAGGATTTACCTTCTATAATTATATCACATATTTTGCATCGTTTATTTTTGCATTTGGTAACTCCTTATATTGTGTTTTTCCGAATGTAGACGAGGTGAGTATTCTTTTCAGATTTTGGGGTTGTCTCTGGCTTTTAATTATTTTTGTTGTGTCTAGTATTTCTTTGATTTTGTATTTGTGTTCAATTTTCTTCCAGATTTTTCATTATTTATGTGAATATTTCTGGATTATTTTTGTTGTATGTTGCGAATTATGCTAGGGGTTTTCCGTTGTTGTATTTTTCGGGTTCCTTAATTCTCTTTTGGGTATATTTTTCTGCTAATTCCAACCTTTATTGATAAGTGTTGTTGGATATCTTCTCTGGTGTAGGGTTGTGTGTAGTTCTTTGAGGTATTTTTTACTTTTATATTAAAATATTTTTGCTCTGCACGTGAGTTTTGATGTATTTTTCATCCCAAATAAATTATAGAGTAATTAGCCGTTGACATTGAGCTCTCAAACTGGATATTCCTACCCCTTGGATTTTTTCCTCCGATTATATAGGGTTTTTACGTGGTCTCAAGGACATGAATAGTAATAGGCCTTAGCCTTTAAAATTGCTTATTGTTATGGTAAATAATTTAAAGTGAGGTTTTATTCTCCCAAACCAATTTCTTTTCAAAGGCTTCTGAACAGAATCAACTTTAATTGAGTAATTCATGTTTTTTTCAATCGGATTATCATAAATCAAAACACATTCCTGATTCCATTTTCCTTGATAATAGGAATAATATCCACTGCACCGAATATATATATATATATATATATATATATATATATATATATATATATATATATATATATATATATATAAGTGTGTGTGTCTGTCTGTCTGTCTGTGTTTGTGTCTCTGTGTGTGTGTGTCGGTGTGTGTGTGTCTGTGTATGTGTGTGTGTGTGTGTGTGTAGTTGTACAGAAGTCTTTTATTTAAACATGTTTGATGAAATAATAAAGACTCATTTTGTCATATAATTTTATAGAATTAACTTTGAAAATGTTTTGAAATGCCTTTAGGTTTATTTCTTTCATTTATTAATTTTTGCATGGGATATTAAGGAAGTGAAAAATATTCTAAAATATTCTATTCCTCTCGATTAATATTCTATTTCCGTTGATAGCGTTTTTTCTTTAAATTCGTTCGATGCCATTCGTAACTCAGTTTAATCCAACCATACGTTTACATAATTTTAGCAATGTTAAAAAAATAAAAAAAACATCTTTACGTTTGCAATTAACATTGATAATGACTTACGATGGGTCCGAAAGCGCTCAGAACAATTTCGATAAATTTATATACCGATTCCAACCTAAAACCAAAGAATTTGAAATGTTCCTAATAAAATATGAAGATAAAACGTGCTTTTATTATCTAATCAAACATATATATATATACATATATATATATATATATATATATGTGTGTGTTTGTGCGTGTGTGTGTGTGTGTGTGTGTGTGTGTGTGTGTGTGTGTGTGTGTGTGTGTGTGTGTGTGTGTGTGTCTTTCGGTTGCTTTTTTCTCATCAATAGACGCTAACCTTATAGATGTGTAGCAGTAGTTTCGAGACAACTATTTGGTTCTGGCCGTTGACCTATGAGGTTTCTCCGCCTCACATCAAGTGAAAAGTATCGTTGAACTGCTATGCCACATTTCAGTGTTTCCAATGCTACTCTTACTCATATAATATCCTCTCCCCTATCAGAATCTGTTATTCAGTGACAAGCTGGGGCTACGATGACTGAATGATTATGGGGTGTTTGATCGTCATGGAGTTTGACCCATCCGGTTAGATCCTAGTCTTATTGTCATGGAGTTATACATCTCCGGCACTACACTATATGGGTCTAGATAATTAATTTGACAGCAAAAAATGTTTTTACTTTGTTAAACTATTACCCAATTTTATTTTCATTCTGTTATTTCTCGAGTAATCAACCTTATGATGATTCATAATTTTACAATATTAATATTATTATAATCTTTATTTTTTATTCTCCCAATTTTAGATTTCTTTTTAATTTCATCAATTTTAGAGTTTTTTTAAAAATTGTACTAATTTTGAATTTTAGGCCATTTTAATTGAAAGTTAAACCTGAGGAATGAAAACAGTTTTTTTTTTTCTATCCTGGGTTTTATACGCAAAAAGCTCTTTCATATACGTCAGCTAGCATAAAATGTCTTTTTCTTTACATTGCTTTTTCGTCTCGAATTGAATAATTGTTTTCTTGGCAGAAAATGAAGTTTACAGAAAGAAAAGTGCCTAGGGATCAAGAATAAAAGCTGCCAGCTAAGAAGAAACTCTTCAGAACTGAAAAAAGAAAACGGAAAACAAAAACCAAAACAATTCAAGTATCGGCTCTGAAATCCGACTGAAATCACAGAAAAAAAAAAACTTGTCGAGGAAATTATTAATGACCAACTTTGCATCATTGGACAGTTTTCACAGGATGAACTCGACTAATTCTGAAAACAATCAAAAGCAAAAAAACTGCAAGGCCCGACGAAATACCCATTGAAGACAAGGGAATTTGACGACAAACTTATTCGATAATGCGATGTCGTGTACAAATAAAATACAGTAGATTAATTGACAAGAAAGTGCATCCTCTACTTCCCCAACAACGGTGACCTTGCAATCACGAAGAATTCCTAACCCATGCTTTCATAGCTGCTTTGGGTTAGAAGACCCTGCCTCTCATTAGTATCCGTGATGTGGAGTAAAATTCAGAATAGAATTCGGAGAAATCGATCTTCAATTTCTGATCATTGTTCGAATCATCGAATAGGTGCGTTTAAAAACTTATTTGCTTATTTCTCCTGAGCATTTGACATCATAAACAGAGGAAATATGTAACAAATACTTCTTGCATATGGGTTCCGCAAATAAACTGTTACCGCGACAATGATGCTCAAAAAAGATTCCAAGGAAAAGTCGCTCAGTTGATGGTGACATTGATTTTCTTTATGTTTTCACTGATGTCTTTCAAGAAGCATTGGCATAATTTCCCTTTATAATCTGTCTTAATTATGTAGTAAAATAATCAATAAATCTAATAGAATAAAATAGTTTCAAACTAAAAAAAAAAAGCACGAAGCACAGAAACCATGATGGATACTGACTACATTGATTATCTAGTGCTTCTTGCAAATACACATGACCAAAACGCATTTATGTTGCATATTATAAAACAATCAGCGAGAGGATTTGGCCTCTATGTGATCGCAGATAAAACAGAAGTCAAGTGTTTTGAAGAAAGAACAAGGAAATGACAAGTCTGAAATTAGTAGACCAGTTCACATACCTTGTTAACAGTATCTCATTTACTGAAATAGATATCAATATATGCATAGAATAGGCATGAACTGTTATTGACCAGTTATCGATTATATGCAAATCTGATCTCTTCAATAAGTTTTCTAAGTTGTTGTCATGTTAGTACTACTGTATATCGTCTCAGCACTTGAACTCTGAGAAAATGCTAGACGTAAACAATGAAAGAATGTTAAATGCTCTCTTGTACAAATCCTGGAAGTAGCACTTCAAAAAACACCAGCTGTATCGTCATTAATCAACTCTGTGCAGACACTGGATGCTGTGTAGAGGACATGCTAAGTATGATTACTGATCGGAACAAATGGAGAGAGAGAGAGAGAGAGAGAGAGAGAGAGAGAGAGAGAGAGAGAGAGAGAGAGAGGGTGTGTGTGTGTGTATTGATTTTAAAATCATTTCCTGCTGCAGAAAGAGTAACTTTAAATCAGTAGATTATGTATGCAAGGATGGTTTATAAGTTTTTGATTCTATTTATCAAATTATTTCGCTTGCGTGTCAATCTAAAGATCCCAAACTAATAAAAAAGAGTCTATAAATATATCTCGATTTTATTGTCCTAATTCAGTTGGTGAACTTTGACATCGCTACGTTTGTATATTATGATGACTTACTGCACTGGGCCGAACGCCAGTGAAATTTGCTTCTGGGCAGAATATATCATTCTGTAACCAATTTCATTTGGAAATATTAAGTTTTCCCTTTAAAATGTCATATCTAGCTTGAGATTTTTAATTTTAAAAGGAACTTTGTTTTTCTTTTCATTCTTATCTGAGTTGTTTTAGCAAGCATTTTAAAGGATATTTTCTGCTTAAGTATATATATATATATTCTTGGCAGGCAGCTTTTAGTTTTGCTCTTGACTATCCTCATCGTGATTGCTTATCTTCAACCGGAATTTATTGGGCTTCTTTTATCAAGTAAGGATGCATTTTCATGTTATGTTGTTTTTCTTACTGCTATTGACTCCTAAGGAACTCTACATTTCGCTTTTGGCTTGGTTAGTATGAACTCAAATGCTGGATGCTCACTAAGTTTTCATATCGGAGTAAATCTTGAAGACGTCGCCAGTAGACAATCAAACTTGCTTCTTAAAGTTAGCCAATACTGATTGCTAATATCACATTTGGCAAGTGAAGACCAGTCATATCATGAAGCTTCATCTGTTTGTTTCTTATTTCTCTGTAAACTCAGGCGAATATTTGTTTAGACGATTGGGAAGATACTATTTCAAAAGAAGAATATTCCTCACATTTTAAAGCGCTTTTCACTCACGTCTTGTTTATAAATATATAATCAAGTTCTAATTTTCTGTGATTTGCGTATACTTAAGCCTATAGTTTTGCTGTTCGTTATTATAGTTTAGAAATTTGGTGGTTAAGTCTGTCTGCCTATTCTCGAGAAAAACAGCTAGATATTTTCTCATTTCTTTTTGGTACGTAATGTAAGCTTGATTTATTATTTTAACCTTAGTCTACATATATTTACCCAACCCCTCCACACGAATGGGATGTCGCACAAAGTAAAATTTTAATCGTAGTTTGACTTGGTTTGAATTCGGTGATTTCCTTCTTGTAAACCGATTGACATACTTAGGTTAAAGAAGCCGGTATAACCTACTAGATACCCGTACCTATAGGGAAAATAATTGGAGTTATACTTTTCGCAAGTGTGTAAGAGCTATGAGAAATGCAAACAGCCTCACCCAAAATTTGAACTCGTATTGCCGTATTAAGTTCCTACGACTGTAAACATTACACCTATATGAGCATTCTTGTCTCCATCGGTGGTCAGAATGTTGTATGTAGGAATGTGTTGGAGTAGGAAAGATACCTGATAATAGAAAACAGTGAGGTCTGTTTTATCACTGACATATCATAAGGTGATAATTGAGCAAGAGTTGCCATTCTGAAAAAGTACACAATTCTAGATTGCTATTTAGTGATTTTAAGGCAAAAGGGATAAAAAAAAAATATTTCTACACCTTCTGTAGAGACATTGACTGAGTTTTCTGATTCATATGCCAATGTCAATGTCTTTCCATAGCTAGGATATTTGCCAATTTGTTCTAGTTCTCTATTGTAAAATTTCAAGAATATGCTTTGAAACACAACAGAAACCGTAGATAAACCAACTAAAAGAATTATTAATGGCTAACTCGACATCAGACTTGGATCGTTTACGGAGAAAGAACTTGACACAGTACTGAAAAATCTAAAAGCAGAAAACTGCAAGACCCGACGAAATGAAGTATGAAAGACACGGAAATTTGACAATATACATCTTCGATTATGCAACACTTTTTATAACAAAAGCTTGACAGTAAATGAATGAAAGGACTCACTAAATCCTTCTCTTTGAAAAGTGACTTTGAAACCAATAAGAACTACAAAGGCGTAATTCTTGGTTACATAGTTGCAATGGTATATAAAACCCAGTTTATCAAGCGTATCCTATCAAAAATATAGGGAATTCTTGGAAAAAATCTGAACAGCATTCTGTATAAACAATTAAAAAAATTACAGTGCCTGATAACTCGTCGAATCCTCGAAGAAATACGTGCCAAAAATCTCGAGACAACACGATTGACAGCAGATTTCTCCGAGGCATTTGAATCTATATACTGAGGAAAGTCAGAGCAAGTTCTACCAGCTTATATTTCCTCAAAAGAAATTATAGCCACTATAATGATACATTACAAAGACATGTAAGCAATAGCTTATTCACCCGATTGTGACACAAACGTCTTTGACATTTCTCTGGAGTCTTTCAAAGAGATTCGTTAGCACCATATCTGTTTATTATTTGCCTAGATTACGCATTATGCATCTTAATCATCATCATCATCATGTTGCGCCGCCTGCGCGGATATCCCTGACCGTCTCTCGCCACTTCTCCCTATCATTCATCGCCTCCGGCAGGTCTTCAGGGTTACATCCCGTGTCCTCACACAGCTGCTGTATGTAGGTTCGTGCTGGTCGTCCCACTCTTGCACATCCATGTGTGGGGGTCCACAGGAGTACATCGCTTATGAGCTCGTCCTTGCTTCTCCAGCAGTGTCCCGCGTGTCTGGTTCGTCGAACTTGTAGAGTTTTTGTGATGGGGGGCAAGTGTCCGTATAGTTGGAGTCTCGTGGGGTGTTGTCGCCAGGACTTGTTTAATACTGCTCTCAACATTCTTGTATAATTTCCGTCCAGCCTCCTTTCCAGCCGCTTCGTAAGCGTCCATGTGGTGCATCCATATAGCAGTATCGACACAACCGCTGCCTGGAAGAAACTGCGTTTCATTTTATCAGTTAGGTCCGACTTCCATATGATCGAGAGCCTATCGATAGCTGTCCATGCCTTCGTCAGTCGTGTGTCGATGTCTTTCTCGGTTGATGAGACGCTGCTTCCTAGGTAGGTGAATTTGTTGACTAGTTTCAGAGAGGCTCCGTCTAGTGTGGCAATGTTGCCCGTTTGGTTGTAACACATATATTCGGTTTTGTTTGCATTGACATGGAGGCCAATGCCAGCTGCGGCTCGTTCCAGACTATGCAGTAGTGTCTCTGCTTGATTAGGCGTATTCGCTAGTAACGCCAAGTCATCAGCGTAGTCGGCGTCCGTGATTGTTTTTGCGGGGTACCTTTTGCTTCTTCTCTTAGTCAGCTGGAAGCCATTTTCTCTGATTTTGTCGATCGAAGTCCTAAGCACATAGTCTAGACAGATGATAAAGAGGTACGGGGCTAGTGTGTCTCCTTGTAGTACTCCTGCAACTATGTCGAAGTATTCCGTGTCTCCATCTGGTGAACGTACTTTCACTTTGGTGTTCCTGTAGAGAATCATTATCGCTGCTACGGTTTCTTTTGGTAGGCCGTATGCTAGTAGGATTTGCTCCATCTTCCCTCTGTGTATGGAATCGAATGCCTTGGTAAAGTCGACAAATAGTAATGTCGCCTGTAAGTTTTTTGCCCGAACGCCTTCCAGGATTCTACGGATGGTCAGTATTTGTGAGGTCGTGGATCTATTTCTCCGGAAGCCATTTTGGTTTTTCCTAAGGATGTTGTCTATTTTGGGTTCTATGCGGTTTCGTAGTAGGGCATTGTAGATTTTGGCTGCTATGGATGTAAGTGTTATCCCTCGGTAGTTCTTGGCTAGTCCGAGGTCGCCTTTTTTAGGGAATGGAAGGATGCATCCCTTCGTCCATCGTTCTATCCTATTTTGACTATAGACTGCGTTGCATTGCCGGAGCAGTATATCGTCGAATTGTCTCGTCTTCCACACTTCTGGGGGGATCTCGTCTAGCCCCGCCGCTTTCCTATTTTTAATTCTTCTGAGAACCGAGTCTAGTTCTTCTTTGGTGAAAGGACCTAGTTTTACGTCTAATTGCTTACTAATAATTCTGGTGATCGGTTCATCCGTTATTTCCGGTGGGTTTCCTAGTAGATTTTTGAAATGCTGTTCCCACAGTTTTACTCTTTCTTGTTGGCTTGCAGCTTTCAATTTTGCTTTGGCTGTGCTCTTCCTTCCACTTACTTCGTTTATTGTTTGCCAGGCTATCCTGGTTTGCCTATCTTCCACCGAGTCTCTAATCTTATCTATCTGATTTTGTACGTATTCTGCCTGTTCTTTTAGGTATATTCCTGTTAATTGATGTTGTGCCTTTTCTAGTTTTCGTGCATTTGTGTTTGTTGGGTTCTTTCGATAGCTTTTGGAGGCAGTCTTCACAAGTGCACGTTTTTCTCTAGCCGCTAGCGTTTCCCAAGGGACTCTATATTTAGTTCTAGGCTTTATTGGAATACACTTTTCTGCCGCCTCCAGGTGTGCTTCTACAAAATTTTCATATTCGTCATTTGGGGTGCCTATTTCTGCCTTCTCTTGTAGTGCTTCGAATCTGTTTCTTAATTCTAATGCATACTTATCTCTAATATCTCTGTTGTTGAGTAGGGCCCAGTCATAGTGCTTGGTCGTCGCTTTACGTGTGGCGTTTTTTCTTAGGCTTAGTCGTACTTTGGCCGTAACTATTCGATGATCGGAGGACACACCCTCGAAAGAGGAGTATGCCTCGCAATTCATCGCACTGTTTTTCCATTTCCTGTTTATAAGGACGTAGTCTATCTGTGCTTTACTCTTATTCGCGTATGTGTAGGTCCATAATTTCCCCTCCCTTTTTTGAAAGTTTGTATTGAGGCATGTTAATCTATTTTCTATCATGAAATCTATTAAATGCTGTCCATTCCTGTTAGACGCGCAGTGTAGGCTGTATTTGTTGTGTCTGTTTTTCCCGATTTGTGCATTCATATCTCCGCCAATGACTAGCAGGTTGTGTTTCGGAATGCTACGTACTAGGGAGGATAGATCTTCGTAGAAGGTGGCTATTTCGTTGTCTTCGCTAACATTGGTAGGGCTGTAGCAGGAGATAATTGTTGCTTTGGGGTTGCCATTAAACGTTGCGGCCATCATCCTAGTTTGTATTCTCTCAATGCTGTTCAGTGTTTTTAACGCTCTTGGTCCTAGAAGTATTCCCACCCCTCCTACCGATGCATTGACAGAGTTTTTCCATGCCGATACAGTCACCAGCATCCATCCATTACCAGTTTCGTGATACTTGATATCTTCGGTGTGCGTGTATCGGTGCTCTTGTATGCAAATTATATCTATCTTATGTTCTACGGCTGATGCAGTTAGCTCTGATAGTTGACCTATTCTATTTAGGGTTCTCACGTTAAATGTCACTATCTGTATTGTTTGTTTGCATTTTAGTAGTTTTTGTTTGAGTTTGAGCTCTGTAGCTGATTTTTCGAACACTGAGGCCAGGGCTCCAACCTCAGCAGGACGCGCCCCTTTTTTACCCGCGCGAAGAGCGATGCGGTTTATGGATCTGGTTTGAGTACGAGTCATGGTTATCTTTCGATGGCTGTTTTTGTTCTCATCTATAGAAGCCACTCTTATAGATGAGCAGCAGTAGTTCCCCGATCGAACTGACAATCTTGAGCGTTAAGCCGCAAGACTCACACGTACATCATGCTGCTTCTCATGCGTACGCGGTAGTAAAAAAAAAAAAAAAAAAAAAAATTCTCTTTTTTTATCTTAAGTTTTAACTTAGTTAAAGTCCAGGACTGCTGGATGTTAAAATTCAAAGAAATTTTGGGGTATATTACATGGTCATCTAGTGGTGGACAGAGAGAGAGAGAGAGAGAAAGAAAGAGAGAGGAGGAGTCAACTCTTTTATGGCTTTCGTCTTTAGCACGTGTTAGACTACATTTGAGGTGTTTTGGATTTTTTTTTTCTTTTTCCTTTCTTTTCAGGGGGGGGGCAATTTTGGGGGTTTTCTTTAGCAAATTTAGAAGTTCGTCTTCCAAAAGTTAAGTTTTTCCTGAAAATTAAGTCGCATAAGTCTTCATTCTTCATTTAAACAACACATAATACAGCTGAGATTCAAGACATTACTATTTTAAATCAAATGTGCATTTTTAAATGAATAGTTTAGTAGAATAAATTTACTGACCTCTGTGAAAAATCTTCTGGAAACGGAATCACTTCCAAACGTACGCATACTATTTCAACAAATGAAGGATTCAATTATTACTAATTTTAATAGTATTTATATTAAAGGTTCCACTCCCATATCATGGTCATCTAGTGGTGGACAGAGAAAGAGAGAGAGAGAGACACAGAGAGAGAGAGAGAGAAAGAAAGAGAGAGGAGGAGTCAACTCTTTTATGGCTTTCGTCTTGAGCACGTGTTAGACTACATTTGAGGTGTTTTGGATTTTTTTTTCTTTTTCCTTTCTTTTCAGGGGGGGGGCAATTTTGGGGGTTTTCTTTAGCAAATTTAGAAGTTCGTCTTCCAAAAGTTAAGTTTTTCCTGAAAATTAAGTCGCATAAGTCTTCATTCTTCATTTAAACAACACATAATACAGCTGAGATTCAAGACATCTGATAAAAGAAATGGTTTCACATTAAAAAAAAGTCAAGAGGCATATAACATCACACAAATGCTATGACAGATGCAGACTACACAGATGATCTAATACTTCTCACAAATACGATTGGCCAATCAAAATCTTTACTGTATAGCCAAAATATAGTTCATCTGCTTTAAACAAGAGGGAGCCGTCTGTACGTTGTAGCAATTCTCTGAAATTAGTAGACCAGTTCGCATACCTTGTAAGTAGTATCGCATCTACTGAAACTGATGTGAATTATCCATAGGAGAAGCATGCAGTGTGATTAACAGGTTGTCGATTATATGGAAATCTGATCTCTCCGGAAAAAAAATGAATTTCTTCCGATCAGAGGCTGCGTCGTCACAACTGTATGGATGCACCACCTGGACTCTAATGAAAAGAAACGCATGGAAAAGAACCTAGACGTGAAGTACACAAGAACCTTTTGTTTTGAAGTAGTACCCAAAAAACAGCAGTTGTGTTACCATGTGACTCTCGTCTTACAGGCTACGCAAGGAAAATGAACAATACCTGAAAGGCACAGCTGTAAAAATCTAGGGCGAACACATAATTGACATTAGCTTATGGCCTCCCACATATGGAAATATCAATGCAGGTTGAATAACAAAAACTGAAATCGGCTCAGTACAGATAAGGGATACAGACTAGAGAACCTCCCTAGAGCGATGAACGATAGCGACTGATGGAAAGAAACAGTCAAGAAACTCCGTACTGTCAACGTGACTTTATGATATATATATATATATATATATATATATATATATATATATATATATATGTGTGTGTGTGTGTGGTGTGTGTCTAAAAAAAGATTCAAACATTGTTCAACAACTTGCAATTAAAGTATTGTAGTAGTAAAAAGAAAGAGTTCTAAATGTCCACTCTGCAAAAATAACTTTCTATGAGATTTGCTACTGGTTCGAGGTCTGCTCTCCTCTCTTTCGTTTCGATACATTCCTCGACGTTCTCAATTTATCAACAAACGAAATATTAACGTCCTGTTCTTAAGTGTAAGCCAGTGATATGTCGAATTTAATTCATTTCTCATTCATTCGTCGAGATCTATACACGAAACAAATATCAAACGTTTCCGTCCTTGAAAACCGTTATAGTAAAAGACGCAATATGAATTAATAAATGTTATAATGAGGCTGACACACGACTCACTCACTACAATCTCTTAATGCGGAGTGTTGTTACGAAACTAATATTGGGCAAATAAATTTCAAATTATTATCTCATATCTTTCGAGATGCGTCCTTTTTGAAATACCCATGGAATACAGATGAGGATAAATCAATCACCTATAAATATAACTGATGTGTGATGTTATAACCGTTATTTAAAGTTTTCTTATATTTTATTAGAATATGATGTAGATCCACCATAAAATACAGTATCCAAACATATACACACATATCTATCGATCAGTCTATCCTAGCTTTCATATCTATCTTGGGGAACCCATGTTGTATAATGGCTAACGAGCTTGATTTTGGCCTCGGAGTAAGAGAGTTCGAATTATAGTAGGCTTATTTAAAAGGTGCGAGGAACCCTGAAAGAATTGAATTTAAAAACAACAATTTTCGAGCCTAGCTTTCTAAACATTGCACATCAAGGGACATCAAAACAAAGCTTATCTTAGATTTGGTACAAGGCTGTCATTTTGTAGACACTGAATGCAGATCAAACGTTTTCCTTAATAATGATTGTTCGCTACACAAGCTCACCAGATCTTACCCATCAAAAAGCAGCTGGAAAAATAGGCGTTGCAATTATTTGCTATAACATGACAAACATGGAACGTTGGAACATGGATTAGAAACTCAAATGCAGTTGATCAACAATACTTGTTAGCCATTTCACACTGACAGTTCGCCTCGAATAATTTATTAAGCTTAGATTCACGTTTTGGTAACAGGTCAGGATAATGGTACACCGGATGAGAATTGAACTTGATAATAGTTGTCTGTTAACTATCGATCCGGGAATGCTAGTTTGGGGTAGTTTGGACCCACCCTACAAAAGATTAAATTCACAATTCAATTGGAATTGATTTCAACGTTTACTTAGTTGCTATTACTTTTGGTCCAGTTGGTAGAGTGTTCGCAAATGATTCGGTAGACCTGGGTTCAATCTCAGGTCGCGTCATACCAAAGACTTTAAAAATGGTACTTGATACGTCCTTGCTTAACACTCAGCAATATAAGGTACGTATCAAAGGTAAAGCCCTCCCCTACACCTCGGTGTAGTAGCTATTGAAAAGGGAGCCTTCTGGTCACCCTAGACTACGGTCGCCAACTGACTTTACTTTACTTTTAGACGCAAAACATATTTGCCTCTGTAGATTGATAAAATGAATATATATATATATATAATCCTGTTTGATGAAGTAATAAAGAAAAATTTTGTGTATATAATTCTATTAAGATCCTTCCAAGTTTCCTGATCAGTGTCTTGGTTTCTGGTTGGAATTGGTGGATGAATTTACCGAGCGCTTTCGGACCTTTCTATAATTTTCGAGATAATATTCTATTCCCGTTGATAGCGTTCTGTTTTTTAAATTCATCAGCAACTCAGTTTTATCCCATTCAGCGTTTGCGTAGTTTTGTTATGTTATACCCCGCCAAAAAGATTCAAAAGTCTTTAAAAACCGCTTTTTACACATGCAAGCAACCCCTGATGATGTCCTATAAAGAATTCGAAAGCGCTCGGGACAATTTTGGTAAATTCCTCCACCAATTCCAACCTGAAACCAAGACATTAATCTGGAAACTTGAAAGGATCTTAATAAAATTATATAGAAAAAATGTGTCTTTATTATTTAATCAAGCATGCTTAAATGAAATACCGCTGCTTAACTACACACGCACACACACACACACACACACACACACACACACATATATATATATACGAATTCAAACTGAGATAGATAGATAGATAGATATGAACCAACTGAAATAGATGGATAGACTGTTGGAGAATTATGTATATGAGTGCCGGTCTGGTATCTTTTAATTTCTGGTTGAATTCGAGAAAAGAATTCGAAAGACGAATGTGAGAACAAAAGTTACGAAGTACATCTCGGATTGAGTCACGTCCAACGAACTAGGCGGGTATTTTAAACAGAGAGACTCCTGAAAAGCGCAAAAATCTAATGAGGGAATTTCTATGCAGGCATTCAGTGAATAGGAATGAGGCAAACTGAGAAATTCTTCAACACATTCAACTGCGATTTTGTCATTTAAGTTTTTACAATCTTACTATCGAGAGATTCTGGTAGATCTCATTAGAGTAATGTCGCAAATTTCTCTATGATCACACACACACACATATATATATATATATATATATAGAGAGAGAGAGAGAGAGAGAACAACAGAGAGAGAGAGAACAATAGAGAGAGAATTTAGGTATTTCAGTATCAATATCATCGCATAAATCGCTATAAAAAATCGCTATAGAATGTTATGTACACACACACACACACACACACACACACGTACAACACACACACACACACACACACACACACACACACACACACACACACACACACACACCGACGCCGACTACGCTGATGACTTAGCGTTACTGGCGAATATTCCTTATCAAGCAGATACACTACTGCATAGTTTGGAACGAGCCGCCGCAGGCATTGGCCTCCATGTCAATGCACACAAAACTGAATATATGTGTTACAACCAAACAGGCGACATTACCACACTAGACGGAGCCTCTCTGAAACTAGTAGACAAATTCACCTACCTAGGAAGTAACGTCTCATCAACCGAAAAAGACATCGACACACGACTAACGAAAGCATAGACAGCTATCGATAGGCTCTCGATCATATGGAAATCAGACCTGACCGATAAAGTGAAACGCAGCTTCTTCCAGGCAGCAGTTGTATCGATACTACTATATGGATGCACTACGTGGACGCTAACTAAACGGCTGAAGAAGAAACTAGACGGCAATCACACAAGAATGTTGAGAGCAATATTGAACGAGTCCTGGCGACAACACCCCACAAGACACCAACTATAAGGCCACTTGCCTCCCATCACGAAAACTATACAAGTTAGACGAACCAGACACGCAGGACACTGCTGGAGAAGCAAGGACAAGCTCATAAGTGATGTACTCCTATGGACCCCCACATATGGCCAAGCAAAAGCAGGACGTCCAGCTCGAACTTACATACAGCAGCTATGTGAGGACACAGGATGTAATCCTGAAGACCTGCCAGAGGCGATGAATAATAGGGAGAAGTGGCGAGAGAGAGTCAGAGATATCCGTGCTGGCTGCACGCCATGATATATATATATATATATATATATATATATATATATATATATATATAAAGAATTTTGTTGGTCTAAGAAGATGGGCAAATAAATTATATCTTTGGGAGGTTTTTCTTTCGTGATTTTTTAATCATATTAACGATCTAATTTATCTATAAATAAAAAATCAAAGAACACACACACACACACACACACACACACACACACACATATATATATATATATATATATAAGCCCAATTAGACAGCTCCAAATGTTTTTTCCTGTGGTCGTGAATGTGAAGAACCACCTGGAACTGTGTGATGCCGTGTTTTCTTGAGAGTTTGCGAGTGATACGCACCGGATTTTTCTCTATAGTTCGGGTATTCTATACTTTTTAGTCTCCCTACCTTGCCCGACAACCAAGTTTCTTAAAACCAGAGCCAAATTTCTTGAACACTCTTGTTACAATTAATAAGTGAGAGTCTACAATTAGTGTTTTTGATTAATTCCACGTCATTATGAACCAATTAGAACGAATAAAGCATAATAACTGAATTAGACTAAGTTACACGTTTATCTATGTGGTTTTCACACTTGAAATAAAGTAACGCACAAGTTCTGTCTATATGTATATACATTCAACCAAAGATTTCTGAACGAATACTTAGTAGGTATTTCTATAAGCAGGACTTCAATTGTTTGCACATGATTAAGCAGTTCCAACTCGTCATATTCTTTCGTACAACCCTGTCTCTTGCAAGAAGGACTGAACGTCATCTATTTTGACGTTTCCGAACAATTCGGTTAAACTAGTCACTTTGAAAGATCGCTTTCTGATGACACAATAAGAATGTCAAACTCTGTGGTTGCGGTTCCTGTTTCAGTATGAAAGCGTCAGTAAGCCTTGTATGACCAATGCGCAATCGGGATACAACGACTTGTTCTCTTCTCGGTGTTCCAAAAGCTGGTCTCCATTCTCCCAAGGTGGGCTGAATTTGGAAGAGTTTATTATGGATGTTCATGTCCCATCGTTGTTGCGTTTTTTTTTTTTTTTAGGAATTTACTGATTATCGGTTTCAAATCAGTATATGGAATGGCGATAACTTTAGGGTTTAGATCTAAGGACGATTTTGGCTGCCGGGTCTGCTCTTTCGTTTCTTCTCACTCCGATGTGGCTTGGAATCCAACACAAAATTATTTCTTTATGACTAGACATTGAGTCTAGTCTACTGAGCAGTTTAACAATTAATGGGTTCTCCAGCTTTTTATTTTCCACTGATGTTAATACAGTGAGCGAGTCAGAGAATATGATAAATTTGTTATATGTCAGCGAACTAACTACCAGGATACTACAAAACACAGTGGCTACTATACCTTGAAATGCTTCGCTCACCTGATATACACGTCACAAACTAACAGTTACTAAAGTAATATTAGAAACCCTCTAGTATATATATATATATATATATGTGTGTGTGTGTGTGTGTGTGTGTGTGTGTGTGTGTGTGTGTGTGTGTGTGTGTGTGTGTGTGTGTGAGTGTTTGTGTGAGTGCAAATATATATGTATATTCTGATTGCCCCCCAGCCTGTTTATAGTTCAATTAAATTGACATTGTCAAGTCTTGCAAGGATCGGATTTGTGTTTCAAAAAGTTCATGCTAGGGGAAGTGTAAACCTTGATAATTCTTTTAAATGTCCTGTATTTCTATAAATAAAATTTAATGTAGGCTATTTTATCACATAATTGTAGTGATAGGTGTTACATAAAAATAGTTCTAAAGTTCAAGCTAATTGTTGCTACCACAACTATCCCCCAGTCCATAGCCATAAACATTTTATTAATTTTCGGTTTTGCATCTTGACAAAACGAAAAGTACTTTTAGTTTTATCAGCCATCTCCTTAAGTGACCGTCTCCTATTGTTATTCTATCCACTAAAAATTCGAATAACCTTATACAACAAAAAAATCTGAAGTTTTAAGAAGAAAGCTAAAAGAAAAGCTAAAAGACTGTATTTGAGAACAATTGCCTCAGGACAATAATAGGAGTTCCTTGCTTGAAACATATCAAAAGGGAAGACACAAAGGGGGGATTGGGAATGCCAAATGAAAATACTAACATTATCAGGAAGAAAAGATTTAAGTGGTTTTGTTACGTGGTGCACAAAAACAGTGTTAGCAATGTCAGACTTTAACACATAACGATTTTACAAATAGAAAAACCAGAGGACCAACAACAATACAATGGAGTGCTCTAATATGAGGACACAAAACTAAAACTGAATAGAATGGCAAAATACAAGATGATATAGAGACATTGAATGGACAATTATATATGGACACACAGAGACAGAGAGACAAAACAAATATGTTAACAATGAAGAAAAATGGTACAATTTTTTAAAGGATTCAAATTTGATTCTTCGTTCTGTTCAATTTAGTCAATTGTATGGATACATATTCTGGCTAATAGGTCGAGTGGGTAGAGTGTTCGGCAATGGTCTGGGAGACCTGGGTTCAATCCCAGGTCGCGTCATATCAAAGACTTTAAAAATGGTACTTGATACCTCCTTGCTTAACACTCAGCAATATAAGATACGTATCAAAGATAAAGTGGAGCAATCCAGGGAAAGGAGTACACCTTAGTGTAGTAACTATTGAAAAGGGAGCCTTCTGGTCGCCCTCGACTATGATCGCCAGCTTTACTTTTTACTTATATGGATACAGGAATCCTTGAAGTTAATATTTTAAATCCTTGATTATTTCATTACACATGCTATCGTCTACTTACAAAATAAATTATTTATTCTTTGGTTGGGCGTGTAATCTGTTGAAAATACTCCCTCACTAGCAAAATATGTGAAATAAACACTGATAAATATCAATAAAATGATAAAGTAAATTTTTTATACCTCCAAAATATTTCTTTATCACCCCCTCCGATATATATATATATATATATAATGCAGTGTACTGTCGAACTCAACGTATGAAGGTCCAACACATCAGTTAAACAAGTGCAACTTGGACTGTGCATGCAGGTGATTTGGTGATAAATCCTTGTTTCGAACAAATTACACGTTTTAAACAAGCTTATAAAAAAGAATGGTGCATTAACGAGTCACAGATTCACCTAAAAACTTTCCTATGGTTTTGAATTTAGAATTTTTCCTTCTACACCTGTTGCCCAATCAAGAGTCAAGAGCTCAGCTTAAATTGGCAGTTAATCAGAACTTGCTGTTGTCACCAGACTCAAACAACCATATAAATTATGTCGTCGTTGGCTGAACAATGCTTTCCACACGAAGCAGAATTTATGGTTGAGTGTTGTATGAGCTCCAATAAAGACAAAAGAATGTCCCTTTTTTTGGTGGCTGTGGTACGAGGAGACAAGTTTCTGTGTGTAAAACGACTCAACAACTCAAAAATACGAGAAGAGCGAGTTCCAAGCAAAAGAAAAGAGCTACTCCGCACGTAAATTCTGTAATTCATTTTCTGTTACTGCCAAAGCCGGAGACACTGAAAAAAAGAGGTCTCAACATTTAAGAGAATTGTGATTTTGTATTTTTCCTCCTCATCCAACGATTAGATATCATAGACAAACCAGGAGTCGGTGACTACGTTACAGGAATTTAACAAAAGGGCTTTTATGCTTGTTGTCTTGATATGACTCAATTAGATATTTTTTCAAAGGGATTAAATCGACAATGAAATGCAGTGTACAAATAATGAAAAACACAAAATAGCTGTTGATGGCAATCCCGAAAGTGTTTTCAGAAACTTTGAAAAGTGTACGTAACCCATGGATAAATATTTTGGATTCGAAGAGAAGAGATATGACAAGAAATAAGTTACCAATGCTCTACGTAAGCTATTTATTGTTAATACTAAGTGGAATAGATATTTTTCAAACTGTGAAGTCTACACGAAATAACATATAGAATGCTAATCTGAATCAATGAGAAGACTTCATTTCTTCCAGATCGATAAATGTTCCTGCATCTTTCAATATACTGTTATAAATATGGAAACTAGAGACGTGTCAGAGATAAAAGCTTCATGGTTTCCTTTAAGATCAAATGTATTGGTGTTAGGATTCAGTGATAGTTGCAATCTCTGTAGAATCTGGTTGTATAGTGTGTGGTTCTGCCATTTGTTTTCCCGTCAGTATCAAAAGCTGCATTTAACTCTAAAAGAGCACAACCACAAAATACCAAGAAATTTATAAAGAAATTGTTATCACATGTATAATTAGATAAATACACCAACGGTTCTCATTGAGTAAACCATTTACATATAGATTAAAATAGAATTATGCCGATAAAAGTAAAACGAAAGCCGTAGTTTAACCGATTTTATTTAGAACCTGATTACATATCCTCGGTTATACATACATATATATATATATATATATATATATATACTTCTTCATACTGTGGTTGTTGGTTTGATCTCCAGTGGTGGAGATCACGGTGAGCACTGCTGATGAGACCTAATAAGGTCGAAACAGCTGTTCAGTGCTCCGTATGTCGCACGTAGGTGTTTGCCGGATTTTCTTGTCATGGAAATTCTAAGATATATATATATATATATATATACATTAAAATGATAGAGTGTGGGGAATCTGACAATATGATAGAAATATGTGGAAAGTCGAATAAATCAAACACTTAAAACAGGTTTAGAAGGTGCGATATTTCGTTCTTTAATTTTATCTTAATTTCATGAACTTTTTCAGCCTGAAAAGTTCTTAAAATGAAATAAAAGAACGAAATATCACGCTTTCTAAACCTGTTTTAAGTTTTTCATTTATCCAACTTTCCACATATTTCTAACATACACACACACACACACACACACACACACACATACACATACACACACACACACACATATATATATATATATATAATATCCGAAGAAGATGAGTTGGGAGTGATTCTATTTGAGAATATATAAGAGGATTCTTATAAATCTCCAGGAGTGCTAAATGTATGATAATTTAATAGTAAATTTCTTACAGAGCAAATTCTCATATCATTGAAAAATTTTAACTAACCATCATTTGGCTACTATAAATTTATTTCAACTGGCAAAGAAAACCCAGCTTCTTCAGATAGCCATCAGGCAATGGCGAGAAAAAGATTTTATATTTTTTCAAAGGAAAAAATGGGAACATATAGATATAGGCTGGAATTTAGGGTTAAGAATAGATGCAATGTCATTGTTTGGTGTCATGTATCCTTATGGAGTGGGTTCAGAAGCAAATTTAGGAAAATTTTAGCATAATGATAAAGAACTCTATTATAAAACGAGATTTATTCTAATTTAAAAAAATAAGCAACAAAATAAAAAGCTATTTGCATACCTTCATGATATATCATTTAGACATTTTATTCCATATCAATAGCAGTATTAAAAAGAACCAATATTTGGATGGAAAATTGCATTTGTTTTGTTTTTTAAAATGTCCCAAATGACGTTATCAAGGGGTTTTGAGGGCTTAAATCAGTTTAATTGCTGCCCTTACAGTTCTATTCAAAATAAAACCATTGGCATTCAAATGACTTCTTCCAACGAGTTTTCCAACTGTTAAAGGTCTCTTTAAACTCTTATTTTGATATGATAAGAATGTGCAGCGTCGTATCCTGAAATTAACTTTCTGTTTAGAAAAAAAAAATAGAGAAATTTGCTCTTTTGGTATGATAAGTTTTGTCGACGTTGTATTTTCATAATTAAGCGTTTTACTCGAAAAATGATGTTAAAAAGTCATTTGGTTCGTAATTTTTTTTCAAATTAACAGTCTAGTCTAGACGTCTAGACATCGTCTCCACATAAACTTACATTTGAACTTTAAAATATAAAATTTAAAAAAGAGCTTCAGACAAGATATTATTAGATTATATCTCATGCGTGTACTTTTCAGAAAGTCATGTTTTCATCTCTTCGCTGTTTTGCTGTTTATAAAATTAAGAGCCGACTTGTTTTTATAGCTTTAATTGGCAAACGAATCTAGGAGAACAGCAAATATGTATACACACTACCCTTATAACCAGCTTTTTGGCTATCTCATGAGGATAAGTTTCATTACTCTTAATATCTGTCTTTTAGAAATATTCACATGATTCTGATACTTAAAACTAACCTTGACAATCCGCAGACTGATAATAGTTAACATGTAAAAATCATTTGCGCTATACAATATCTACAACATTTGGCATAGTACAGACAGAGAGACAGAGAGACCTTGAATACAAATGATAGATCCTCAAATGAAGCTAGCGCATATGTCAACTATTTCAGCATTTAAATACAGTTACCTTTGGATGTAGAGTTGCCACCGAAGATCTTTAATAGAAAAATTACACGTGTGTAAACATAACGCTCTTAACCTAAGGGTTAATTGCTGAATGAAACAACAAGTACATTAAGAGGAAAAGAAAGAAAGAAAGAAAGAAAGAGAAGTGGGTAGTGAAAAGAAGTGGAGAGATTAGTAAGTGAGATTTATGATATCACATGGGGACACTTGTTTACATTAACGGCAAGAAAAGAATCGGATCATGCTAGATTAAGAGATAATGGTAAATCGTTTTTATTTAAAGACTGCTATAATTTGGCTTGTATCAGTGGGGACTTATCCGCTGTCTGATTTGGATGTGATAGTCGAGAGCAGAGAGCAGTTAAGAGTCCATAAATATTAGCTATTAATCCCACGTGGAATGTCTCGTCGTAAAATTAGCTGTGTTGTTTCAAATCATTTTGATCTGCTAAATATATGAAGCTCATTTTCAGTTCTGACACAAGAATTTTGATAACCGATGAAGAAACCCAGATTTCTGTTCCTTCAAGAAGAAGTTGCTGATAGAATGTTCCTAGTTAAAATAGCTAGGAAGATTTAATATGCTTTCCATTTAAAAGGCCCAAAGTTATAGGTACGTGTAACGCAATGAGGACCGAAGTCACTACACGGTTTAAAGTTGTTGCTACTGAGAGGATGCTGGAAATGCAATGTACTAAGGAGATGTCTCTTGTATTCTTACTCCTTACCAGTTGTGTCTTTTGGAATTAAGCTGGCAAAAAAAGTTGCTTCGATCCTGGATTTAGGAATTAATCTACTCCACCGGCCGGAAGCTATTACATCCTTCTGGGACAGAACCGGCGTTTTTATCCATCTCCATGCAGCAGAATTCTCGATAATCTTCTAGACAACTGCATAGCATGAAAGAAACTGGAAATGCATAGTCATTTCCTATTTCTTTGTTTCTTTTTTCCTGCGAGTAGCCTTGTGCTTTCTTAGGGTCACGGGATCGTTTCGTTCAACCGTTAAAACCAACGCTAAACTTTTACATACGTTTCTTAGACAAGGCGTCAAAATATACTCGGCAGTGGTGATTCCAATGTCAATGGTGATGTTCAGTAGTTGCCTTTCAATAGAGGTCACTGCTGCAGGAGACGCAACATGGCCCCAAGTCCGAGACTGGGTAAACACGTGCGCTTTCAACAAGGAACAGAGTGAAAGTGCATCCTTTCAGTAGTACGATAAAGGCTGAAGTGTGAACGGATTACTTTTTGGTGGCAGTAAATCTGTCTTTCAGGAATGGACGAATTTCACTTCCGGTCAGTGGCTTCTGGGAACCGCTATAATTCATGGATTCATTTTTTTTTTTATTAATCTTTACAGAGTTTAGCTGGTTCGAAATCAGAGTTTTCCTTCTCCCCACAAGTTGCCATAACAAGGTTAAAGAACCCAGCCTGCCCTATTAATTACTTATATCTTAAGGGAGAATAGCTGGATTCATATCTTTCACATGATTATGAACACAATATGAAATGCAAACAGCCTAATCCAGAATTTGAAATCAGGTCACCTTGCCTATTTCCTATGTTGGTAACTATTACATCACTAGGTCTAATTCTGTTGTAATGTTGCTTCCTGGATCTTTTAACACAGGCAAATTGGAAAACACACACACACACACACACACACACATATATATATATATATATATATATATATATATATATATATATATATATATATAATTCTATCGTTTTTTTTTCTTTTCAGTTGACATACTAGCAACTTTTTTCATTTTCAAGTAGTACGTGTGTTTTTCGTCGTTTTTTTACTGAGTTTTTTTTTCCCAGATATCAGTTTCTAGAATTTGCAAATTGTACAATCTGTTTTTATTTCACGCCAACAGAATTATAGATTAGATATAAAGATTGATATATATATATATATATATAGAGAGAGAGAGAGGGAGAGAGAGTTAAAATTAATAAACACGCGGATATATGAAGTCTAAAATGTCACATAATATGTGCAACAGGCCGGAAAACCAATAGAATTTCACGAAAGTTAAGAGTAAATATCACAATTTTACAATTATTAAATATTTCCTTATTCAATTAAAACCACACTCAAGTTTCACGTATCTCATCTTTAGGTGATTATTTTCAATGATGTGAAAAGGTTACATAATTCTATGAAATATGTAAAACTTGTTAAGGCGAAAGCAATATTTACTTCATGTAACTCAATCTGTTGCTAAATTACAAGTAGATGTTAAGTTTTGTGGTGATATTTTGGTACAAACTCTGATCTCTTATTTAAATGATTCCTGGGACATTGGCCCAGCGGTTAGAGTGTTCGCCAATGGCCCGGGAGACCTGGGTTCAAATCCAGGTCGAGTCATACCAAAGACTTTAAAAATGGTACTTGATACCACCTTGCTTAACACTCAGCATTATAAGGTACGGTTCAAGGGTAAAGTGGAGCAATCCTGGGAATGGAGTAGCGCCCTCCCCTACACCTTGGTGTAGTAGCTATCGAAAAAGGAGCCTTCGGGTCACCCTCGACTATGGTCGCTAACTTTACTTACTTACTTACGATTAGGAAAAATTATACGATAAAACTTCACTTCTAAGCTCAATATTCTTCGTTTGTATCTCTTCTTTCAAGCATAACCTTTCTTTGATACCAACCATTTGACCTCTCGTTCAACACCATTGTTTCCCTTACACTGACAAATATATTTAGAGGGTCCTTGTATGTGTACAGTTTATCTCTGATTAAAGTTTTGTAATTATTGCATATTTCCTTCCAGGATCACTCGGTCAATCCTCTGTAGATCACACACACACACACACACACACGGATATCGTTTGAACTGGCTATCATTTCTAAGTTTGTACTGTAATTTTTGTACCCAATGATGTTAGCAAGTTCATATCTTAAAGTATAAGCCCAAGAACATTGGAAAGTTGTGAGCAGTGCGTTGTTGCTGTCTATTGCGGGTGACATTTTTTGTTTTTATTTTTCAAATGATATATATTCCTTTCTTGTTTTTTGAACAGAAACTAGGGGCTCCACCTTCAATAAATAACTACTAATCATTTAAAGAAGGCTTTTTTACTTCCGGTCTTTCTAGAAAATGTCACACAGATGGAGATGTACTGATGATGGAGGGTGCCGCACTTGCACAATCTCGTGTTTCACAAAACTTTCTAACAAAAATGAATTAAAACTGATAAAAGATAAATCAAAATTATGAATGCCTCGTTTAGATGCTTTCACTATATCAAGACAGCAGTTGAAATTTTATGATGTGCTGCTGTATAATTGAATTCATATAAATCTTGGATTAAAAGTTATTGATTCTATTTAAATCTGTATTAACTGGTCGTGTGAACAATTTCAGTGATCTATGTGTTAATACTATTGTACTATTAACTTACAAGCTGCAGAAGCAAATATGGATGATTTTAAAAATATTTTAGTTGTCTGATTAGTTCAATTTTTAAAATAAAACCATGATAAATCAAAATATTCATGATTAGCTCTATTATTCAAACCCTTTTTTAAATTAGAATTCAGCCTTAAATGAGAGAGCAAGAAATGACACAACAAAGAATCTATGATTTACTTAACGCCGAAACCAAGCCAAAGTGGAGACTAAACAAAAAACGAAACAAAAAAGGCTTTTTAACACCTCCTGATAGGGTGATTAAGAAGGACCCAGAAAGATAATAATAGAGCCTGCTAATGAATTGAAAGTCCATAAGAAAACTGTGAGGACATCAATTAAACAAGATTTAAGCCCAGACCTTAACCACCTCGATATCGCTATATGAGACATCTTAAAAACAAAACGAATGCAACATCCCATTTAAATATCGGTTCGCTTAAAACTGCTATTGATAAGGAATGGAATAAAATATCAGATGAATTTTTTGAAGTATATAAATCGTTTTGAAGGCGTGTATATTCAATAATTGAAAAAAATGGTAGCCATATTGAGTAAATTTACTGTTTTGTGTTAGTCTTATCTCATTGTTGTTTTCTTTTTAAATTGAAATTATCTTCTATTATAACACAGTCGTATTATGCTGTAATTTCCTAATTAAGCTTTCTGCACCCTGCACCTCCTTCGTCGTTGGCTCACAAATATCCATAAAATTAGAGATGGGATGAGAGAAAAAATGGGGGAGAGAGAGAGACAAAGAGAGAGAGAGAGAGAGAGAGAGAGAGAGAGAGAGGAAAAGTCGACTGACTTGAAGTTTGCCTTCCGATCTTCCTCATCCGAGACCACATTCTCAGTAAAACTGTATTTGTCCACCCCTACATACCAAAATAAAAGCGTCGTTGTTGATTATGATAAAGAAGGGGATGATATTCATATATCCATAAAATGAAATTAATAAAAGAAAAGAAGGTGTAGCAGTTCATTTGCTCTCCAAACTTCCCAACTCAAGAGCACGTGAGAATAATAATGTTTAAGTGAATTTACTGTAATTCCGCAGTGAATAACGTCTTGTCACTACTTTTATGGAGACGATTGTTTATTATGTAAATAAAGGAATCGCGTCTGTTGTGTTCAGATTGTGTCGACTATATCTCAGAAACTATTGGCAGAATGAATAGAGTATTCCTTTATGGTCTAGGAGGCCTGGATTCAATCTCTCGTCGAGTCATACCAAAGACTTAAAAAATGGTATTTGATACCGCCTTGCTAAACACTCAGTATTATATGGTAAGGATCAAGGATAAAGTAGAGCAATACAGGGAATGGAATTGCGCCCTCTGCCACACCTTGGTGTAGTAGCTATTGAAAAGGGAGTCTTCGAGTCAGCTCTTCTACCTATAACTCTGTAGTGGTTTTAAAATGTGGATCAACTAGAAGTTGGTGATAACTGTCATTATTAAATAGCGTTGGAAATCCACAGCCTACCTTTATGTCTGGATTTAACTGGTGGACTTGGCGGGAACGGATGGAATCCTGCAAACCTGCTAGGCATATGGCGGCGTAACAAATATATATATATATATATATATATATATATATATATATTATCATTTACTTGTATATCTCAGAGAAGATAAATCATACGACATTAAAATTGCGCTTACACTTTAATAGGTTTATAATTTTAAAAAGTATAAAATATCGGTTTTGATTTTTACTTATTAAATGTTGTAATTCAACTATTAAATAACTTGCTTTGTGGAAATCTTCACAGCTCTTCATAAGTAAATACGAAAGAAGAGGAACTATTCAGTTCTTCTTAATACTCAACATGTTTAAATATGACACGGATTCCACTGACGAAATTTGAATTTAATGCCGTTTTAATTTTTTTTAAAATTTAGTACTATCTCTATAATGTTACATTTTTAGGAATAAAAAGAAGAAATAAATAATTATAAAACCGAAGAAAAACATTATTTATTAATAACTCTAAATTTGATTAAAAAAGAATTATTAGCAGAATTAATGAATACTTTTTATTGGAATTAATACGGGCAATTTTCCACTAAAAATAACATTATTATAATTTTTATCTACTTTTATTTTTCTATTCTTTTAAGGTAAAAAAAAAATAGATTGAATAAATACATTTTTAATTTCAATGACTAAACAGGCAATTACGTACTTATTTTGAATGATTATCCTTTTTTTTAATAATGTATTCAGAAAAGAAAACTTGTAATAATGTTTCAAACAATCCCAAAGTTTAAGGTTACATTTTTGAAATAATATTATAAATGCAAACAAAAAGATCCCAAAATTTATTAATATTGTTAAAAATAAATTCTTAGATTCTTTTACCATTAAATTTTTAGAAAGTAAAAAGAAATTGAATTAAAAATCTGCAAATATTTCGAAAGTTAACGGTTCTATAATTGAGCACAAATTGTAAAAATTAAAGATTTATCGGAAACCAAAATAAAAAAATATAGTAATGGAATTATGTTCAACTTTTCATCATCATAAAGCTATATATATATATATATATATATATATATATATATATATATATATATATATATATATATATATATATATATATATATATTGTTTTAAATGTGTATTAAAATAGAACAAAAAAGGAAAAAAGATAAAAGAATAATTTTCATTCGAATGTAGTGACAGAATCTTTCGACAACAAATAAGGGCACATTTTTAAATTTCTTCACTTACTCCTTTCTTCTCCCATTAAATCTCATTTACTCTTGTTCCTAAAATCCTTTTAGTCGGGTCATTGTTCAACTGAGTAAAATATTTCAGCTGTTTAGTTACTCTCTAAATTATTTGATTAATTATGTTGCCTTATTTCTATATAAATAAGTACTGTAAATATTTGTTGAATATATATATATATATATATATATATATATATATATATATATATATATATATATATGTCATGAATAAAACATTAAAATGTCATATTCCTTCAATATCATTGTTGGCTGGTTCTATATAAAAAGTGTATTTACCTCGGGATTACCTAGTTAGATATTATTCTCTGAAGAATAACCAAATCAATTATCATTTTTCCTTTTGATATAGGAGATGAAAAAAATTCGGAATACAACAGATTATTTTGTGACTGAAGGAGCTGATACAATTTCAGATATATGGGGTGCCAAAACATAAATTCTCAGTTTTCGCTCTGTCTGTTCGAATAGACAAAATTTTTTTTGTTATATAACATATGATATGGATTTTCGGTTCGTTCCTATTGACCCTTATACTTTGACAAGCTGTCACGCTGTGTTGAGAAAGCAGAGATATGAGAGCACATCTGGGTGGTCGGGTATAACAGGTGTGTAACCGGAAGGACACCACGTGATGAGAACCACACGGTCAGATTTAGACAGAGACAGAGAATCGGAGTCAAGCGAGTGACACGTAGCCAATCAGAGGTGTCTCGGCTTGCAAGATGGTGCAAGCGTTGGCAACCCCTGGCTCCCGGAAGATATGGGAAGAAGAAATCCTCTCTCTGAGTATATGTCTCTTCATCTATCTCTCAACTAACAACAAACTGTGGGCGCTTTCGGAAATAAAATGAGAGATATATTTTTATAAAGAAGTGTGTTTCGTTCCTTCATTGAAGTCGTGAATCATCTTTGATTATGTTTCCGCTTCTATTTGTATTACGGCCAGACAACATTTTAAACCAACCTAATGGGATACAGAGCCACAACAAATTCATCAAACGAGTAAAAAAAAAAAAACATATGTTTCATCAACAAATTAAAAATTATAATTCTATTTTTACTAGAGAGAAATAAGAACAATGTAAATAATCAAAGAAAGAGAGTTTGTATGATTACAAATCTGTGCTCTGTTTTATGTTTCGTCTGCGTTTTTCTTTTTGAATTTCAGCATGTTTACCCAAAGGATTAAAGAGTGTATTGATCCCATTTGTGGAGACAAAAAACTGTGATCACTTTTACTGTAAAAACCAATAATAAAAAAGTAATTGTGAAAATGATTAACCTAAAATAAAAGTAAACCAATGATAAAGAAATAAATTCTTCATTGATATTATTATTGTTTCTATTAACTCTATCTTAAATATTAAAGTTTATGTCCTTTACCAGTGGTTTTCACTCTCTGGGCACTTATCTTGAGTATGGTATCAAATATAATACTATGGTTTGGTCTGACACCAATTATAACATTATTGCTTGTTCCGGTACCAAATGTAATACTATGTTCTGGGTTGGTTACCATTTGTAACGCTATCGTTTGGGTAAAGTACTACACGTAACAATATCTTGGCACGGCACCACGGAACTTCTTCTGATGGTCGGGGTGATCCGTTGGAACAAAGTTGCATGGGTGTTGACAAGTCAAAACAAGAACTCTCGTTTATTGTTCGATGTTCAGACTGCATACATTCGCAAAAGACAGAGAGAGAGAGAGAGAGGGGGGGAGAGAGACAGAAACAGAGACTGAGGCTCAGAGACAGAGACAGACAGAGAGACCGAGAGATAGAAGCTGTAAGGGTCTATGAACAGCCACAGAGAGAGAGAGAGAGAGAGAGGGGGGGAAAGCTGTAAGGGCCTATGAACAGACACAAAGAGACACACTCCAAGGCGCCTCTGGTGGTGTAATGGTTAGCAAGCTCGACTAGCAAACCTACACGAGTGAGTTCGAGTCTCATTGGGTGCCCCTTTCATATGGCCTTGTGCCACATCTAAGCAAAAAGCTTAGTAAATTTCCAAAGAGACACACTCCAAGCCCGACCGAACTCTCTGAACGCAAACTTACAAGTGACCGACAGGCAACTTTTTCAAAATTCGCTAATTTTTATATATCTTCATTCAGGATATCGTTATGGTGATGTCATCTTGCTAAATTATTGCACCATTTCACACGTGTCCCAAATTCACTATTTTCATTTCCCCAATCAAACCGCTGAGAAAACATGAATCTATTTTGTTTATATTTGGGTCTTCCTAGGTTGGTCGTTGGCGTACTCGCTTGAACTTTCCAATTTCACTTACATTTCCGCTCAAATATTTTGGAAAATTTAACAGCTAACTGAAAAAAAACCCCAGATAATTGAATGATTAACAATCACGGCAACGGGGTTTCACTGATATTGTAAATTTTGATTTCCTGCGACCCGAAAAAAGTAATGAAAGTAATTGCAAATTATTTTCTTTCTGAATAAAAAGGTTCCATCTTGATGATTAATGTATTAAGTTAAACAAAATATAAGGATTTGATTTGACCTAGTTGGGCTCTCAAATTTATGACGTAGCATTGTATTTATATCGTAAAATCTGTCTCGAAAGACTTTGAGGAGTTTTAATTTTACTGAAAAATATACGCAAAGACCATCATCTAGTTTCCCATTTGTGACCTTTGAAAATCTATTGACCTTTGTAATTGTTCAAAAACTATGGAATGGCAGGCAGGCACACATACACACACAAAAAGAAGATACCTTGTAAACTGGGATAAGATAAAGATAATCTAAATTAATCTACATCGGAGAGGGCATTAATTAACATTAATAGATTAATTTATAGGGTTTATATTTTTTCAGATTTCAATTGAAAAGTGTCTGAAAAATTTGTGCTTGAAACAAGAATGGTTCAATAAAATGCAAGAATTATAAAATCATAAAAAATTATGTCTAAGAAAAAATCAAATCGACCACATGCGCTCGAGTGGAAAAGGGAGAAGTTATCCCAGGCACCAAAAAGTTACTTCCACTTTTTGTCGGAAACTACTATTGAACCCTAAGTACAAATTCGGGGGCCAAGCTGAAGGCAGGTAAAACTAGCCAGATGGGTTTCGTCACTCGTTTCTTGAATGGAGCTTCCCAAGAAATAAAACCAAAATCAAACGAAAGTACGAATTCGGGGATTAAATTGAAGACACGAAAAACTTAATCCAGCTGAAAGGTTTCGTCACTCGCTTCTTGAATGGAGCTTCCCAAAAAATAAAAGTAAAATCAAACTAAAGTCGACTACTTAAATTCTACAAAGTTAAACAACTGAAAGAAAATTCAACCGAAAATTCTGCTGTAAAATCTTTAAAGAAGACTCGTAATTTAATGAACTCTGACATATTTCTACAAAACAAAAAAGAAAAGAAAAGTACTCTAATTCAAAGAACTTAGTTTTCCAGACAATCTCTCAGCTAAGTTCCAGCAAATTGTACTAAGATTTGCCACACTTTATCTTTGCTATCCCTTTCTTTCTTGTTTCTTTGTATAAAATCCCTTTTAAAAACTTAATTGTCCGTGTTATCTTTTCAAATCAGTATCCGAATTTGAGAGCTGCGGAACTTACTGCTTAAACTTATCCTTGAACTGTTTGAAATTACCGTTTCAAATTAAACCCTAAAGCCCCCCCCCTAAAATCATTACCCAGTTAAATACTAAACTCGGCTTTAGTATCACTCACTTCATAACAAATTTTATTCCCGCAAAGTTCTTTATATTGCAAATTTTATCCTTTGAAATTTTCTTTAAAATAGACTAAATGCAACCATAAAAATTCTAATTGCCGTGTTATGAATAACGGCATTATGGATTTTACTCACATCTCGAACTGAGAACATGAACAATCAGGTTATTGAATCAATTCACGTTGCGTTGAGACCGTTCATCATGACTTAAATATATTTTAAGTGCACGTGACATTTCTACACATTCACATGGTGTTGGTGAATCAGTGTAATTTAAATGACATCTTAGACCATATGTGATATTTCAAGCTGCGCTGAACAAATAATCATCAACCACCTCTGTTGATAAGATCAGTTGGTGCTATTTATTTCCAGCTTTTCAAATGATACAGGCATTGGAGTGTCCTATGTCTATCCTGCAAAGACGACATTTTCAAGCATTCAGAAACTTGGCCTTTTTATTGAAGGATTATTTGAAGAAAATAAAACACAAACATGTCAAATTATACACACACACACACACACACACACACACACACACACACACACATATATATATATATATATATATATATATATATATATATATATATATATATATATATATATATATATATATCTGTGTGTGTGTGTGTGTGCAAATTATAGCCCAAAAATTAATAAACCAATTTTTTCAATATAAAAATAAACTTTCTTCTAAACTAGAGATAGCAAGATTTTATTATTTGTTGTGGAATATTTTCAATACAAAACCGATATCATTTGATATTATTTATTACAAACGAGAGAATTCTTGAAACACTTCAACAATAGGAAAATTCTAGTATTGTTTTAAAAGATCCTGACAAATAAGGATTATATATAGATAAATATTTATTCTTTTCATTTCTACGCATACATATTTAATATATTTCATTTGCTGTAGGATAACGGTTTTGATTGCAGGATATACCAATACTAATAATAAAACGTTAGAATCTTTAATTTAAAAATGTAGGTAAATATACGAGAATCATTAAGTAAGTTTCCAGACTTTTTTCGCACTTTTGTTGATAGTACACACATGAAACTCTAGTCCCCTTCGAAGTAATCTCCTCTGGCTGCAATGCACTTCTCGTACCCTTCCAACAGATTCTGCAAGGCCCCATGGAAGTCCTCTTGTGTGAGCGTCACAGCCTCTTTCATCTCCTCAATTGTCTCATAACTACAGCCTCTGAGCTTAGGGAATAACCCAAAGTCACAGAGAGCAAGGTCTGGACTATAGGGCGGGTGAGCAACTGTCTTGGTGCCCATCTTGGTCAAATAGTCTGTGAAAAGGATGGATTTGTGGACTGGTGAATTTTCCTGGTGGAAATGCTACTGACCCGATTAGAAGAGTGCAGGCCTCTTCCGAAGGAATCTCTTCCTGAACTCCCTTAAAACCTCAACATAGTAACCCTAACCCTAACACTTTGGCCAATCAACTCTGGTCTATTGACGTCCTTACTCCTCCGACACCTCTCATCATCCCTAACAGACTCCCTGCCTTCCTTGAATCTCTTATGCCACTCGAAAGCTGATGTTTGATTCATGCAAGATTGTCGAAAAGCAGTCTGAAGCATTCCATACGTTTCTGTGACATGTTTTTCCAAGCTTAAAACAGAATTTATTGCAAATCGTTCTTCTAATGTGTCAGATTGCATTTTTGAAATTCACCAGCTGTGACAATCTTGGCTTTAGTTGGGTATATTCCAATTACTGCTGTAACTGTTCATTTGAATCTGAAATTATGAAAATTGGTCAGTCATCTCATAAGATGTATAGCAATAACATACTGAATCTTTATGAGTCTACGACAATTATATATGCCTGTACAAAAATGTCTGGAAACTTATTGAATTCACCACGTAATGTAATTGGTATATCCAACTCCTTCGTATGTTCAGGATGTGACGCAAGATCTGTTTCAAGAAGATTTGAACTGTTTTGTGTTCAGAATTTTCCTTCTAGACCGGTTGCTATTTCAAGGTTAAAGATCATCGTCTGCCCAACCAATTATTCATCACTGAAAAGGGGAAAATAGTTGGATGCATAAATTTCTCAAAAGAATTAGAGCTATTTGAAAAGCAAACAGCCTTGTCCGGGATTTAAAATTAGGTAACTATTCATTACTACGATAACCGTTACATGACCAATATTTCCTATTATGTTTTGTAGCAGAAAGAACCTTAATTTAATTTGACCGTTAGGATCACCTTGTATTTTCACCCAATCAGAATGACTTGTCCTATTCAGCCCGAACCATCTTTCCTAGCAGCACCAAAAATTGAAGAAAGCCCGCGAAACACTCACTTCCTTAGAAATCCTCAATAGGAACGGACGTCTTATCGTCTGCTCTTGAATAGAAGTAGCAGCAGCATACACTATCAGGAGAGCCATCTAGTTTATTGACCCCTTTTGTCTATTCTTCTAGACCAAGGGATCCTAGTTGAAAATGAATTGGATTATACTCTATAACAGCTTCCTTCCTTCTTTTCTCCCTAAGAGTTGATACTGCTTTTCTGCAGGTTGACTGAAAAGGAACGCACAACCTTCTGATACGAAAATACAGCCTTATGAACACTCAGTATCCTTAAAAAAAATCGACACATGGAGAAGTTTTCAATTTTCCTGCCGACCTAGCTCCAAGAAGAACGCAAGATGGCCGAACATGGGACCTTTCTGCAAACCTCCTACCTTGTCTATAAACCACCAAAGAGTCCTACTACAATTAACACGAGACTTTTACTTCCCCACTACCAAATCAAGACAACCTACTTACCTTACCTACTTACTTTAGTGAATATCGCAATACATTTTGCTACTCACACTCCAACTTCCACTTTAAACCACCAACAAACTCACACTACTCCTTCCAATTATTACTATTACTGCTACTACTGCATACCACCTTACCAGCTCGTCAAAACTTTTTCCCAGGTGGCATTTTGTTAAAAAAAAAAAAAAAAACTTACCACATAGTACAATATGAACTGTCCTGGACACTTTATTTCTTCATTTGCTATTACTTGTTTCTATATATATATGTATTTGTTTTCATTGTTTGTATTTTACGCTTTTGTGCTGTGAGACTCGTAGTTCTTTTCTTTTCTTTACTTTCTGCTACAATAAATGTTATGTGTCGAACCTCAATGCCCCACATTTTCGCTCTGGAGGCCGAGCTATGTAGCAGAAAGTACCTTGTATTTTTTGTTCGGCGCGTAATTTAATTTGACCGTTAGGATCACCTTGTATTTTCACCCAATCAGGATGACTTGTCCTATTCAGTCCGAACCATCTTTCCTAGCTGCACCAAAAAATTTTTTGTTTTAATTATTTTCCATCAACATTTAGCGAAGGGATAACAACCAACGTAATACCAACGCAACCAACATAATACCAACTTAAAGCAAAAGCCTAATAATAATAATAATAATAATGATATAGCGATGAGAATGTTCGCTAAAAACTCACATAGTGAATTAGTGAGAACCAACACTGTTGAAATATATATATATATATATATATATATATATATATATATATATATATATATATATATATATATCGATAAGAAAATGTTAAAACATTCTTTCATATAATACCTGGAAAAATAATATACCAGTATCACTACATACTGGCGAGTCGTGGCGCAATGGTTGAAAAGCTGGACTGCGACATTGTTTTAAATAAATTCAATCTCCAGTCGTACAAATTCGTTCACTTAGTGACTAATAACTTTAATAAAGGCATGAACCCTCTTATTCTTCCTTTTTCGGTTAAATAGTATACTATTTCTCTTCTTCCACAATGATGACTTTAGTACTGAATGACAATCGAAAATCGATGTCATTAAACAAAAATGAAAACAATAACATGAGGAAAAAAACCCAACAGTTCAGAAGATTGGAAATTTTGTAATCCCGATGATTACCACCCCCCAAAAAATGCAATCAAATAAATGGTGTTTATAGTATCCAATTTAGCACCAAGAAAGACAAAAATTAAACAATATATTGATTTAGAGGTCCTTATTCTAACTTCAAAAGAATATCAAGCAATTATAGATTCTTTGTTAACAACTAAAAATACGAACATTTTTGAGCTGTATGCATATGGAAATTAGCAAATAAAACCGATGGACTTCTTAAAAATAACACCGGAGATAAGAAATGCTAAGAAGATCTATTTTTGCTCTGAAGAATTATTTGATATAATCTATTTCCAAAAAGATCATCTAATTTTACTTAAAAAATAGTAATTGCAAAAATAATTCAATAAAAATATTGAGATATGGAAGCACAGTTAAATTAGCTTTAATAATTAGGAAAACAGCAAAAATTAGACTCCCACGCATATCGGTAAAACATTAAAAATATATAAATAAAATAATATCACATATATTTGTCTTGATTACATTGTATTCAAATTTAACATAAAATCCTTATATAATTAAGAAATCAATTATATCAATAACTTGATAGAGAAAAATATAATTAGATGTATTAAACTATAAAAATAACAATGAAATAGAATTCAATCAACCGCTAAATATTTCAAATAATCAATATATAAGCCGCGAAGTGATAAAAAACAACAAAAGTAAATGATAAAAAAACGAATGAAAGCGTAAAAATTCAAAAGGAAAATCGTATCAACATTTTGTTTCGCAATTGATATTCACAAATGGTGATAAAAGAATTTTTCTTGAGAAAATAAGCCCGATATCTAATTTATAATTCCCCTTATTCTTTCGTTTGTTCGCATGTTATACAAATTCTATGATATTCTTGTTTATTTCATCTATTCTTTGTAAGTTGCATTGTAAGCATTAATTATTCTGTATTGGTTTGCTAAAGATCTGATGGGCTTCGAGGGTCGGTCCTGATAACGGCACCAACGTGATATCGAAAGCTGAAAAAGAAGAAAAAGTACTCCGAAGATTCCTTGTTACCAGCAATACCATTATCCACCAAAGAAAATATGCAACTATATATTGATCTTGTTGTTTCCCCAGGATTATTACTGACGAGTGCTTTATATGTTTATCATTGTCTCTCGATCTTGTCTTGATATTATATATATATATATATATATATATATATATATATATATATATATATATATATACAACATAAAAGTACAATCTTTAAAAATCACTCATATTTTTTGTTATACTATTTATTTCAGCAGACACTTTATATTTTTAAAAATTGGCTTTAAAAAGTTTGTTTGTCATCATATAAATTACTTAAGATGAGTGGAAAAGGAAAAAAGGAGTCAACATTTGATACATCTTGCTACATGAATGGCATGACATTTGTTAACCTGACAGGAAAAAAATAATGGTCTGTTTTTAATATTATAAAAAAGAGAGAAATCTGGGTTAGAGAGATTGGATGGCCGGAATTTGGCGAAGTTTATGAAATTTTCATTAGAAATTTCTCATCATTTCTTCGTCTGAAGATGCAGATCTAACATTTAAAAAATAAAAGATCTACTGAAATAAATATCATCACAAAAATATAAGTGATTTTAAAAGTTTTTCGTTTATATGGAATTATTTGCTCTATGGCTATTGGCTTAATGAATAGAGTGTTCACCAATGGTCCGGAAGACCGGGGTTCAGTCCCAGGTCGAGTCATACCAAATACACAAAAATGCTTCTTACTAACGCCTTGCTTAATACTCAGTTTTTTAAGGTAAGGATCAAGGTTAAAGTGGAGCAATCCAGGGAATAGAGTAGCGCCCTCCCTTAAACTTCGGTGTGGTAGCTATTGAAAAGGTATCCTTCGGGTCACCCGTGACTAAGGTCGGAGACATTACTTACTTATATCATTTTACTTTGAGCACTCTATTGGATATTGAAATACACAAATATTGAAGAAAACAAACCCTAAAATAGAATCGTTTTCATTGACTTGGCTTTGGATAATATGTATTTATATATATATATATATATATATATATATATATATATATATATATATGTGTGTGTGTGTGTGTCTGTTTCTGTGAGTGTGAATTTATATATATATATATATATATATATATATATATATATATATATATATATATATAATATTTTGTGTTGTAGGTCCAAAAAGAGAATGAAAATATTTCGAAATGAGCAGGTCCACGAAGAAATTTGTGTGTTTTTTAGAATTTATTTTTTTCTTATATACATATATGTTTCCAGCTTGTTGCTTTTGTTAGAGAACATATATGGCACAAGGCGTTGTTAATGGGGTACTCAATGAGACTTTAACTCACTTGCGTTTGCAGTTTGAATGATTTTCATCAGGTTATAGATTTTTATGGAGGTCATGCTCTCTTTTTCTTCGAGTATGTTTACCTTAGTCCGCTTTACCCCTCATTGATATTTGATATGTTTTTGTCGTTGTGTGTGTGTGTGTGTGTGTGTAGCTGTGTGTTGTGTTGGAGTGGTATTGGTTTTCACAAACAATCATTTCCCCTGTGTGTGTGAGCGTGTATCTTATAGTTTTGTGTGTGTGTGTGTATGTGTGATAGCGTGGTTTGAAATTTACAGGTAATTATTTTTTACTTATAATTTTTGTCTGAGTATATATATATACTCATCTATGTAAGTTTGTGTCCATTTGTGCATATACATATATGTGAATATTTCCAGCTTGATGCTTTCGTCAGACAACATGTATGACACAAGGCGTTGTTAATGGGGTATTCAATAAAACTTGAACTCACTCGTGTTTGTAGTTTGAATGGTATTTACATTTGTTTTTTTTATGAATGCTCGCCCTTACTTTTTCTTAGAGTGTGTTTCTCTCAGCCAACTCTACTCCTCATTTACTTTTGATATTTGATACGTCGTGTGTGTGTGTGTGTGTGCTGGAGTGGTTTCGGATTGCCCTTATTGTTATTTTTCTGTATGTGTGCGTACATGTGTGTGAATGTGAGTCTTGAGATATTTTTTTTTGTATATATATATATATATATATATATATATATATATATTTGATTCCATTTGTGTGTGCGTACAAATCATGGTTTATTTAACTTTGGTTTAAATTTATCAATAAAATTATTTTCCTTTATTTGAAGTAGCGTCTAGTCGTTGGTTTAATATATTGGCATTATTTTAAATTTACCTCGACTACATTGATATAAGTGTTTCTAAACATTTTATTTTCTGTTTTCTTCCATTTTGATATTATTCCTATGTGGTGATGTCCTTGCATTAAGGGCCTGTGTTGACGCTATGTATATTTCTTGCGTTCGCTACATTCAATTACGTAGACTATGTTTTTTGAGTTGCAGCTTAAGTCTTTATTTAATTTGAATTTTGTTTCTAGGTTTTTCAAACCACACTACCACACAAAAATATCTTCGTGACACACACTCACACACAAACAGAGGAAAAATTACCGTTAGTGAAATCCAAAACCACTCTAACACGACACACACACACGACACACACACACACACACAACGACACAAACATATCAAATATCAATGAGGGGTAAAGCATTCTAAGGTAAACACACTTGAAGAAAAAGAGAAGATGACCTCTATATAAACTCATAACCAGCTGAAAATCATTCAAACTGCAAACTTGAATGAGTTAAAGTTCCATTGGGTATCCCATTAACAACACCTTGTGCCATATATGTTCTCTGATGAAAGTAACAAGTTGGAAACATACAAATATGTAAGAACAAAATAAATAAATTCTAAAAAATACAAATCTCTTCGTGGACCTACTCATTTTGATATATATATATATATATATATATATATACAAAGAAATGGTGGAGAGAAAGAAAAAAGATAGAGACAAAAAAGAGTGACACAGAGATAAAGACAAAAAGACGTTAAGAGAAAGAGAGATAGAGTGAGAGAGATAGTGTGAGAGGGTGTCTAACACACTGGACCGTGACATCGTAGTAAGAGAGTGTGATCTCTAGTTGCACAATGACGTAATGAGAGATAGAATTACATTATAAATGTTCCCAACCACCATCAAGATTATTGTTAGAATCCGCCCAAACAATATTAACCTATGATACTCATTTAATTCAAGTAACTTTCAAAATGTGGTGGTATAAATCTCATTCGTTTTACCTTTATTCAACTTTTGGGTGCATATATTTCATAGATTTGGTGTCATGAAGATAACAGAACTAAGTCTTGATGACATGCTGCTTGGTCAAAAGCATACGTCATTTTCACAGGTTTCAAAGATCCGTTTTCGAGCAAAGAATAAAAAAAAAGATTATCTAAAGCAGATTTTCTAGGCAGACAGACCGCTTTCAAGATTACTTTATAAGATTTCTAAATATACATGGGACCCAGATAACTGCAAATAACTCAGCTAATAATAATGTTTTTTTTTTGTTTTGTTTTGTTTTGTTTCAGATTTGAAAATAGTATACTATAACAACTATTAAACCTCAATCACAAAGCCTTGGACAAGAGGTGAAAAATTTTGTGTCCCTACTTACTTGGAGACAAAATCACTCAAAACTGTCTTAAAACAGATATAACCCATTATTATGTTAATGTTTTATTACTGAGACAAGAAACTAAAAAAAAAAGATTGCATGTCCTGGAAGATGATATAATAACAATTAAATCTCATTCATTTGATGTCTTTAGATCAAAGTATTTTTTACAGGACGTCTTTCAAATAACCGGAATTGAACTTGTCTCAGTAATAAATCATTATCATATTAATGGGTTGTATATATTTTGAGACAACCTGTAATACAATATGATCCTCCCGCAGTTTGTCAAATAATGTTAATAAAAACGTGATTCTAAAAAGATAAAACAAATATTAACTGCCATTTCTGGTGCAAAACCAAAACGTTGACTAAACTAAGACGTCTCTTCACTGTTGATATTAAGGCCTATTTCTCTCTCTCCAAACGACACAGACATGGAGTACCTAGTCAGATTTGAACGCACTAATAACGGTGTCTGCCAACCTAGTTTACCAACTATGACGTTACGCAATATTATCAGGATACAATTGTGAGAATTCGTTGTGCCAGTTTGGGAAGTGTAGACGTCGCCTAATTCAGGATGCAAACTCTTCAATTTTTCTATGAACTCAAACGCCGAACAATAACACCAATAAAAACATCTCACCCAGAAAGTATACTGTTTTCCCTTTTTTTTGGGGGGGGGGGAGCTTTTTATAGATATATTTCCATTTTTCAGTTATTCTGTGATTTTTTGGTGCTTTTGTTCTCGTCTCTTTTTTTAAATAATTTTTTGTCAATTTGGTTTCGTTTGATTTTTCTACTTTTATTCGTTTCTCTTTTATTAAACACTTGAGTTTCATTTGCTCAACTAATATCTTTCTTCTTCTGTCATCGACATTCATTTGAATCTGAAGTTTATAAATCCATTCATTGGCATTTTTCCTCATCAAAAATCCCCTGGGATTTCGCCTTTCAAAGATTTTGTCTTCATTTCGTATCTGCTGACAAAGGATACGATTTATCTCGATCATATTTTATACACAAGGGAGCGTTCCAAGTAATATTTTTATTCTATTTTTATAATACCTATTAGCTAAAAGGTCACTTTATATCTTTTTTTTTTTAACTAAGATTCTAATCAAGATAATTCTTGATACAGAGGATCGACTTCTTGATGATTAAAATAAAGAAAAGCTAAAAGAAAATTCTCTATTGTTAAAGAACTGAACTTGAAACGCTTTGAAATATAAGAAAATATGGTAATAATATTTCACAAAATAAATATATATATATCTTTCATACAAACTTTTGATAAAAGGAGAATGATTATCTTTTCTAAAGTTGACGATAAACTTTAAAGAAAATTTATAATCGTGATTTAAAAATCAAATCAGTTTAGTTTTTCATAGTTTAACAAGGTCTGTCAATTAAGTAATTTAGACCACTTTAATCACATCTTTATTTATTTTTTGTCTCGTTTTCTTTTATTTTTTGTATAATTTAGACGACTTTAATCATATCTTATTTTATTATTTAATGCTGATTTTTGTTTAGCTTTTTTCACGGTAAAGCCCATTTCATTCAGCCGATTTATGAAAATTCTCTCGCAAACATTGACTCTTTTTTTCTTCCATTAGTTTATCATTTACTTTGTTGTACATTTTCTATTTTCAAAATATACTCCTTTGAGTTTTTTGTTGAATGTGTTTCAGGATCTTTCTGAATGTTTTCCTTTTTTATTACGTCATTCTATTTTATATTTGTAACAAATTTTGACACAGCTGACAAGAAACGACCCATGTCTTTCACCGAACTCTACTGGGATTGTCTTCTTGAATGAGTTTAGCGAACCTTTACAGTATTTCAGATGACAATAATTTTGTTAGAACAATATTTCGTTTCTATTCTGTAGGAAAGATCATTGGTTAAAATCTGCTGGAACTATCTTTTAATTCTACACTGATATCTCGGCTTCTGCTGGTATTTGTTTCATAAGTAAAGTTGGCGACCTTAGTCGAGGTTGACCCGAAGAATACATTTTCAGTAGCTACTACACCAAGGTGTCGGGGAGGGCACTACTCCATTCCCTGTATTGCTCTACTTTAATCTTGATCCTTACATTATGATGCGGAATGTTAAGCAAGGTGGCATCAAGTAACATTTTTGAGTCTTTGGTATGACTCGACCAGGGATTGAAACCCGGTCTTCCAAAACATTCCTTTTCTCAACATTCATTGTTCCATGATTTCTTTTGCATTGCTTGAAAAAAATTACACCATTAAATTTTCATCAGTTTTACTAGTTTATTTAAATTAGCCTTAATGAAGCCAGAATATATATAAAATGACCCTTCCGGTCACCCTCGACTAAAGTTGCCAACTTTACTTTATATATATATATATATATATATATATATATATATATATATATATATATATATATATATATCAGGTATAAAAGTTCTAATGTCTTTAAAATAACTTTATCATTATAATATATTTTCAAACATTTCTCCGCAATTATCTTCAAAAATTTTATGACAAGCAAAAAAAGCAACCAACAAAAAATACTAGCAAAATACGTATACCAATTTCTTAACGGTGAAATATATTATGACTTCACACACACACACACACACACACACACACACACACACACTATATATGTATATATAAATATATATATATATATATATATATATATATATATATATATATATATATATATGAGGGTGAGTAAAAAAGTAATGCTATTTTCATTATGTGACTATGTTGTGAAGTAGGGATGAGATTCTTAGAGGATCAACTTCATTTTTACGTATGATACATGTTCCTGTATCGGTATTTATTCTTTTAAAAAAATATACGCCCTCGTATATATATATATATATATATATATATATATAGATAGATAGATAGATACGAGTGTGTGTGTGTGTGTGTGTGTGTGTGTGTGTGTGTGTGTGTGTGTGTGTGTGTGTGTGTGTGTTTAGTTAAAAAAAGAGGTTTTATTCATGATCAGCAACATCCAATAATATTTCTGAATTGTATTTATATGTACATTTGAACTTCTGTAATGATATATTTATTTTAACACTCGAAAAATTTACGAAATCCTTAATCTTATAAATATTTCCAGCAAACATAAATACGCATACGCACACCTAAATACATTAAAATAAACCGTTGGATATACTGTGTTCTAAACACAGTTATCTACACAAGTTACGTACCCATAAAAGAAGTTTAAGATTATTTTCTGCTTGAAATGAGGAACAAACGGGTTTCGAATCTGATGACTGATCAACAACTCGATAACCTTTCATAACCTTGAATAAGACTCTTAACAAACTGATATCTTGACTAACACAGACACTTCACAACAAGAACAAGAATCACCACGAAGGTCAAAGGTTATTTAGAAACCAAATAAATTCCAGTTCCACTCTGCGCTGAATTATTTTGTGCAAAACAAGCTCCGCGGAAATCATGATATACGTTGGAAAAATTTAAACAGGAAAACAACATTTAATCTTATTTACTAAGCTTTACTTTATTTGGTATGCTTGCCTTAGGTTGATCATTGAACGTGTTGTTAATAATTGATTTTCTCTCTCTTAATAAACTCATCGTTGTTTAACTTTAGTAATCGAAAAGTAGCCAGTTGTTTTAGAATTACTTAACTCTACATTCAAAATGTATTTTGTTAGTCAAATTGTTGTTACTATTTTACAGCTCTTGTTTTTTTTTTCACGCCAATATAACAATGGTTTATATACCATCTAGCTGAATGGTCAATTTTCTTGCACAATTCCCAGTGGATCACCTTCGCCATGCAGTGATGTCTAGTTCATTTTAGTTCTCTAGATAGGTCCAAGTATTTGTCTATCTTTTTGGAATTCTTTAAGTCCAAATCTCGGCAAGTTTTCTCCAACCCGAGGAGGATTGTTCCTAATATTCGATTCGATTTCAACAGTGCTCTACAGTCGGAATACTTCTTCGGATTTCAAGTTCCTCCAGTCTCTTTTCTTGGTTTTTTTTTTTTCTTGTTTTTTTTTGTATTGTTTCGAATGTTCTTATTATGATTAGGATCCCAGTTACCTTCAAGTTCAATTCTTATTCAACTCTTTGCCAAGATCCAAGAATTTATACAGTTTTTCGCCTTTCTTTACCAACACTCACAGGTTGGAAGAAATGGAGAATTTTACGAGACGAAAAAATTCTTCTTTCTATTAAGTAAAATGAGATTTGGATGGAATTGGATCATCTGTCTTCATCTCATCATCTCTGCTATTTGCTATTTGTAAATCAGTAGTAGAATTATTTACCACAAAACTGAAGAGGGTGAGGGGATCATAGCTTTCTCAATATTATTAGTTCAAAAGTGAACGTAATAGTACAAACGATGTTCGAAATCGCTTATTACAGTATCGCAGTCCAGCACGTAAGCCACTACGCTACGAATACTCTCCTACGTTTGAAATGTGATTCTACAACGATGGTCAAGAGTCAAAACTCAAAACAGGAATGAGCATGTTGAGCAGAACAATGTAGAATTGGTTGTGTGATATCTGAAGGATGTGTAGAAAGGTGTTAGTGGATCTAGTCAAAGGACAACATTCCAGACCCAGAGAGAGAGAGAGAGAGAGAGAGAGAGAGAGAGAGAGAGGTGAGTCGGTAGATCCATGTTATTGATGGAGGACTGCAGTGGAAAGGAGTCGAACGACCCAGGATTGATATGAAATGTTGAACGTTCAAAGTCCGTATCTAAATAATATGTAAAACGGATATATTTACAAGTCTGGAATATGTGCTTTTAGTTGTTTTTGATTTATAGATGGTAAAGCAGCTGATTCTAAAACCAGGCTTACCCTTGATTAAAAGACACCTGCGTTCGTGTTTCACTGGAAGATTATAATCTATTGTCGTATAAAACGCATCCAGTTCCTTTATGTTGTAGAAATAACGATCCAAATAAATCACGATTAAAAGGTTGTAAGGAAAAGGAAATGCAAATCAAGAAAATAATAACAATTATAATAATAATAATAATAATAATTATAATTTGATCATACAAACAAATGGTATATGCACCACCCAGCACCTGTCCTAGAAAATAACACGCATAAACTCCTATGGGACTTACACACGGATCACCTAATCTCGGTCAGAAGACCTGGCATAATAATAATCAACAAAAAGAAGAGAACTTGCAAAATTGTCGACTTCGCTGTCCCAGCTGACCACAGAATAAAACTGAAAGAATGTGAAAAGAAGGATAAGTACCTCGACTTTGAAAGGGAATTGAAAAAACTATGGAACAGGCAGGCAGGTGACAATTACACCAATTGTAATTGTTGCGTTTGGAACAGTAACTAAAGGATTACTAAAGGGACTGGAAGACTTGGAAGTTGGCGGACGACTGGAGACCATTCAAACCGCTATATTATTGAGAACGGCTAGAATACTGAGAAGAGTCCTAGAGACTTGAGGAGACTTGCTGTCACTCAGACTCCAGTGAAAAACCATCAGCTAACGCTGATGTGAAAAACTCTAATAATAATAATAATAATAATAAGAAGAAGAAGAAGAAGAAGAAGAAGAAGAATTATTATTATTATTATTATTATTGCTCACGAGTGTTTTACACCAGTATGCGCTGGTGGTCTTTCACTAGATTCTGAGTGACAGTAACTCTCCTAAGAGCCCCTGGACGCTTCTCAGTATTCCGGCTGTTCCAAACAATACTATAGTATGGATAGGCAAGATTCTTCCTATGATTCTTAGTATTTCGCACCCACTTTCCAAGCCCTTGGAGACCACCCCGAAAGCACCAACTAATTATATCGCCGTCATCTTCATTTACAACAGATTTTTAGTTCTTTGGCAAGGTCTAAGTATTTGTCTCTCTTTTCGCTTTCTTTTATTTTAACTCTATCGTCCACCAGAATAGCGAAAACCTCCGGACAGTAAATTATCGTTTTTTTTTCTCTGTTGATAATTAGCATTAGGTTTTGTCTTCTGGCAATGATTAGTTAATCTTTTTGTTTCTCAAATCCTAAGGAATTCTATACGTTTCCTTTTCTTGGACGGATTCAAGTTCGTGGAAATACCAATTGGTAGTATGGTCAATATTCAATCACTTGCACCTTTCATGTTCCACAGTTTTTTTCAATTACCAACGCTTTCTTTCAATTTTACACTGTGATCCGCTGGGACATCAAAGTCCACAATTCTGTTGGTCCTCTTTATTTTGTTGATTATTATAAAGTCTGACCGTTTGGCCGAAATTAGGTTATCCATTTGTATCTCAAAATCCCAGCGGACTTTGTGCGTCTCATTCTCCAGGACAGATTCTGGTTGTGCATAAACTATTTGCTTGTATAGTCAAATTTCAATTTCTTGCACAGTTCCCAGTGGATCACCTTGCCCACCAACTCGTGTCTAGTCTTACACTCTTTCTGTGCTAGTTTGCAGCATTCGCTTTTTATGAGATTGATAATTTCGTCTCTATCATCACATAACCTACATCTGTATATTTGTTGCGTCTTATCTATTCTTGCTTTGATATGGTTGGTCCTTATGGCGTTATTTTGTTGCGCTATTAAAAGAGAATCAATTTCTCTCTTAAGGTTTTTCTTTTTTAGCCACGTCCACGTTTTATCGTGTGGAATGTCACTTGTTAATTGCTTAAAGCGTCCATGCCTTCTTTGGCATATCCCCTTCTTACTCTCTTCTCATATCAATCTTTTAACAAAACAAAGTAATCTTTGGTCAGAACATGTTCACAATTAATACAATATCAATATACAGATCAAATTCTATTAAATAATTCATGTGATACTTCTCAAAAATGCTCGCTTAGATTATTTTTCTTACCACTGTTACGGAAATCATCTAATTTAATCGGAAAAAAATTCACAATATTGTTATTTTTGTTGTTTTTGTCTGAAAATATTTCATGTAATTTTTTGCAAAAATCTATCTTTCAATTTTCTCAGTGTTATCTTTAAAACTAATTAGAATAAGAAAGAACATTATTAGTTATTACCTTTTTTGAAAGGCAAATATTAATATTAAATGGAAAGTTTAAATCTTATTTTTCTGTTGTGTAACTATGAATATTCATGAAAAATGTAGTATACATGTTTTAAAGCGAGGACCATTCGGACAAATAATTGTTATGATTTAAAAAACAAAAACAAATATACGAGGAATCATCATCATCATCATCATGTCGTGCCGCTAGCACGGATATCTTCTCTCGCCACTTCTCCCCATCGTTCATCGTCTCTGGCAGGTCTTCAAGGTTACATCCCGTATCCTCACATAGCTGCTGAATGTATGTTCGAGCTGGTCGTCCTGCTTTTGCTTGGCCATATGCAGTGGTCGTAGGAGTACATCGCCATATGCTGGGGTCATAGGAGTACATCGCTTATGAGCTCGTCCTTGCTTCTCCAGCAGTGTCCTGCATGTGTGGTTCGTCTAGCTTAGATAGTTTTCGTAATGGGAGGCAGGTGGCCGTGTAGTTGGTGCCTTGTGGGGTGTTGCTGACAGGACTTGTTCAATATTGCTCTCAACATTCTTGTGTAATTGCCGTCTAGCTTCTTCTCCAGCTGTTTAGTTAGCGTCCAAGTAGTGCATCCATATAGCAGTATCGACACGACCGCTACCTGGAAGAAACTGCGTTTCATTTTATCGGTCAGGTCTGATTTCCATATGATCAAAAGCCTATCGGTAGCTGTCTATGCCTTTGTTAGCCGCGTGTCGATGTCTTTTTCGGATACGAGGAATAGTTTTCTTCTAAACTTATCAAATATTCTCTCTCAACACCAGATGTGAAATCAAAATTCCCTCACTAAGTTTGTATTTATTAATTCTTATAAAAATCAATAGGGATAAAAACTAATGGTAAAATTATCTGGTTGAACTGAATTTTGGAATGAATAAATTTTGGTTATTTGCTAGAGAAAATTAAAAAAAATTAATTTCAGTTTTTTTTAAAATATCTAAATATTTTGTTCCAGTAAATAGGAAGATACGATAGATTCGGGCAAAATAAAAAAAAACAAGGAAGATAATTTTTAATCTAAATATTTGGAAATAGGAAATTATTGTTACTTTAATAGGACTTGTGTTCGCATTTTGTTTATTAAAGTTACAAGGTTTTGGGGTGTTGTACCCTCATTGGAAGAAGTAGAAAATAGACTTCATAAGAGTAAACATTATTTAGGATTTTTTCCTCACCAACTGATGTCACCTTTCATTCAATTCTGCCATCTAATTAAAAACATATTTTCCAATATTTTTCTTCCGCTTTTTATCTTTTTTAAATCACAACGTTTATCAAAACACACCTGCAAATATATGTATAACAAATATTTTTGTATCAATTTACCAAACCAACCAGCCAAAGTTTATTTTTAGCTGAGTAATGCTGATTTGAATACAGAGTTTTCCTTCTTCTGGATTAGTTGCTTAACCAAGGTTTAAGAGAACACCCTATCTATCTATTTATCAATAATTTGGAGGGAACAAATCTATTTGTGCTTTTCTTAATTGCATTAGCACGAAGAGAAATGCAAACAATCTCATCTGGGATTTGAACCCGGGTCTCCTATTCCATTTCCCACGATAATAACAGTAACACTAAGAACGACTCTACATTTATTGTAATGCAAAGAAAATTCATCCTAGAAAGGAAAATGAATTCTAAATATTCAAGTAAAACGATATCTCTCAGCTTGGAAAGCAGAATGGAAAGAGTTTTCTTTCGTAGATTAAATAAAGCGTTCGGTTTCCAAACACCAAATGGTTACCAACTACAGCAAACACCTGAGGAAAGCTGAAGAATAAAACGGCTGAACTTTTATGATTAAAAAATATAACATAAATCTAAATGAATAAACATTTTAAAAGAAGTATTGGTTGTATTTCTATAGAACAAATTTAATGTCTGGCTTATGAATTAAACATTTTTTTTTGTTTTTTATCAGCCTTTGTTCATTTATTTCAATGTTTCTGCATCGGTTGAGCAAATTTGAAGGCAATTAGTCATCATTAAATAAGATAGATTGAAAAAAGAGTTGGCAGCAAAATTAAAACTAGATTAATTGACTATAAAATACAATTATCAACAATACTGACAGAATGACGATAATAAAACTATATTGTGTTATCTATTTATTTGTTTGTATTATGATTATGTATTTTATTTGATCAATCTTTGTATAGGGAATAGTGAATCTGTGGAATTCTCGTTTTAACAGAAGTTGTCATTGATATTTTTGGGAACGAGTGAAATAATTTAACTATCATGACATTGTTGATTGTTTTTATCGAGAAGTTGGATGAATAAAAATGACGTAAAATCTATAAAGAGGCATCGCTAAATCATCGGACATTTTGAAATTTAATTGAAAAATGCTTTAGCCTTTTATCATTGTGTATATATTGTTTTCATTAAAATACTATTATGCGTCGCTTTCGTGAGGCTACATAAACATACAGTCTCACATAAAAACACACATATACAAACATGCACTCACACACAAGTATATATATAAAGAGTGAGTGAGTGAGAGAGAGAGAGAGAGAGAGAGAGAGAGAGAAAGAGAGAGAGTGAAAGTGAAAGAAAGAGTGAAACCAAGCTTGGTCTGGTGATCCCATATGCAAGAAACTGATAATCAGCTGTAGCCGTTTAACCTGTGTCGACGTTCTCATAAATTATATATATATATATATATATATATATATATATATATATATATATATATATATATATATATATATATATATATATATATAACGTTAGTATATATATATATATATATATATATATATTTATATATATATATATATATACGAGACATGAAAAACCATCGAGAGGGAAACTTGAGTTTTTTGGGATGTTTTAATATTTCTTATAATCAACAAAAATACCGGACATTGGCCTAGGGGTTAGAGTGTTCGCCAATGGCCCGGGAGACCTGGGTTCAATCCCAGGTCGAGTCATACCAAAGACTCAAAAAATGGTACTTGATGCCTCCTTGCTTAACACTCAGCATTATAAGGTACGGATCAAGGGTAAAGTAGAGCAATCCAGGGAAGGAGTAGCGCCCTCCCCTACACATTGGTGTAGTAGCTATCGAAAAGGGAACCTTCGGGTTACCCTCGACTATGGTCGCCATCTTTACTTACTTATAATCAACAATATTTATTTTTATATATACATATAGATCTATCGAAAGAAACTTTTGATTATTCAATACGGAAGATTTTTTTCTATCACAGCGCCATTTGATCTTTAAGGGTGAAGATTTACGAAAAATGGTGAATCATAAAAGGATTTTTTCCAAACAGAATTTAACCATCACATCATACCTTTGAAATATAGAGATCAGACTAATTTAGACAAAGAAAGAGTAATATATTCTAATCAAGTTATGTATTAGATTGGGACATATTAAATAAAGAGAATACCAGTTATTCAAAAAAACATCTCTTCATGTTCTACAGTGTGAAAAAGCTATTTTCATAATAAACACGCACAAGTGTTTTTTTTTCAATAATTGATCATAATATTTAATTGATGTTGTGGTATTTCTTTACTGTCCGAGATACACTTCCTTTAATAATAGGAGTCACAACCAGAAATAAATAAGAAATAATTATATCAATAAATGTAAAAGAAATATGCTAGAATCCGGAGCAATTAATAGGATTTAGTGTGACAAATCTTTTTAAAATCCTTAAATTTAAAACAACAGTTACCCAAGATATTTGAAGTCTGTACCCAATTACAGATGGAACCGTTGATCTAGCCGAGGAATGAAGAGGCAATCACACTTACACATAAGAATATAAATTCTCTTTTTATTTACGAAAGGTCTAAATCGTTGCATGAGAGACATAGAGTCGGATAGACAGGGGACCGCTAAAATACGATATCGACAGAGAGCCTTGCTTCTTCGTATTTCTTTCATAGGAAACTGATACAAGGCAGGCTCTCAACCTAGGGTCACTGCTTCTCATTAGCTTGCGCCGGAAATGGTGTGACTGTCCACTACTTATTACTGACTTTGCTGATTGACTGCTCTCCCTAACTGACCGCTGGAGAGGAAAACTTCCGTTTTTAAATATTTTTGACGCCTACACAGTCTTCTTTCCAGCTGTATTTCCGGTATCTTATGTTTGCCTTAAGACACAGCTGCATATCTTGTTTTTAAATCCACAGACTAACCGGCCTTTCAAAGGTTAATATGTAACACTGTATTACAGGTTAACTGGTTTGTAAAGATTTATCTCTATATGATTTCATTTTTTACATGCAGAATTTATCATTGTATATGATGAAGTCTAAAGTATACTGCACCAAAATATATATCATATGAGACGATTATATTTGAGGAGTGGCGCGCTCCCCTACATCTCGGTGTAGTAGCAATTGAAAAGGGAACCTTCTAGTCGCCATCGACTACGGTCGCCAACTTACTTATATTCGAGAGACAGCAGTTTATATGTGACTATTGATTAACGTATGGAATGCTGAGAAGCAAAATAAGAATTTCTGGTGATCGTCTGATGGTCGAACAGAAACAAATTATCATGACATAGTGATCAAGTGGACTCAGTACAATTGCGTCATTTTGACAGATTTTTGGTGTTAGTTGTCTGAATTTCTGAAACGAAACTTGATGATTTTTGTCATTAAGCGTTTTCGGACTATTGTCTTCATCTTTATTGTTATTTCTACAAAGTTTCGGCCGATATGTCCTCCAGCCTTTTTCAGTTGTTCGTCGAACTCGAAAACCTACACGGAAGTTCGAACTACGTCCTTCATTGAATCCTCGGTGGTCGCCTGTTCTAATTCAGTTTGCCATAACCGGGTACAAGTGTTAAGCATTCCTGTATTGTTACTCACCTGTACTCAGGATTGAACCTGCAACCTCCAGATGATTGTCTCCTTAGAAGCTTAGGCCTATAACTGTTACCTTATGTGTCCTGCTGGGCAGTTAGGAGTAAATTTTGGGGACTTATAAACTTAATGTTCTTTCTTGACTAGGATTACTACAATTATGTATAATTTTTTACCTGTGCTCATATACAGATTTTTTTGTGATTATGATAGGTCTAACTTCAACAAACTAACGTGAGTCAAAACATCAATCGAAGGTTTAATGAAAATATGGATTTCTATTGGTTCACACAAACACGAGAGCAAAGTCAGACGTTTTAGTTTTGAATTTTGATTTGAAATACAGAAACGGAACTACGTAATTTGAGACGCTTGGTGGTTTTGTTCTTTCTGGGTGGACATTTCGAGTCTTATCAGGAAGCAAGCGTCACTAAGATCCATCTGCTATGTAATATTACATTTTGATTAATTGTAATATCAACAACTATAATAATTTTAAATATTGCAAATTTTAGTATTTTTTTCTCTTAAGATCCATTTTTAGAGGAAGTGGACAAAATTAACTCTTAAGTTCTCTGTCACTTTTAACCATATTAAGGAATGATAAGTCTTTTGCATGAGGGTAAACTTTGTTGAGCCATTTCGTTCAGTAAGTTTCTTCCTACAGACGCTCCTTGACAACAGGACTGGTTCTAGATTGATTTCAACCAACTCTTTTGGCTCTCATATATGCATCTTTCTTATCCAAACATCTGGTCTCGCGTTTACGATGTGTCAGGACATAGTGCTAAACACAAAATCACTTGCCAACACCAGAGCTAGCCACATCCAACGAGGAAAACTTGCAAATCCATACATTAATAATAATCACTTAACAACGGCTCATCTTCAACCATCAGGTAGTCCCTGTATCAGCATAAAGAAAATAGTCCACAAACGAAGTTTTTAAATTCTCGCCAGCTTACAGCGGATACCTCAGCTACAATCTAAACACAACATATTATACTTGTTTAAGCACTAATAAATTCATCCAAGTGTTCAATAAAATGTTGGCTACTTCTCTATGGTTAGTCACATAATCGAGATTAGTTTCAATTTTTATTTATCAGATTTGTATCAAATATCCAAAAAATCAATCATGAGATATGTAATGAAATAATTGGCCCCAGGAAAGATTTCAGTGGAAATTTATTTTGATTATTTTCCGAGGTCTTAAGAGTAAATAGATAACAAAACACAATCTCAGTCTAAAATTCAAACCCGGAGGCTATGTTAAAAAGCTCTCTACTTGGCAAATCAATTCCAAATTACTTTTAACCATTCCAAAGAATCCAATAAAATTGAAGAAAGTAACAACAGGTGATTCCCTTTTCGTTTGATATGAGAAAGTTCCAACATTTCGTCTTTGCATTAAAATTTGTCGACGAGTGAGAAGATAAGTTGTATTAGCACGAAACTTTAGTTTAAAAAATAAACTAGGAATGCAAATTGTTTCAGATTGAATTATCAAAAATGCAGTTTCGACCTTTCTGGTGAAATTAACGTCATGGTTAAGAGGTTTGGCTGCTTTTAGTTAAATCTTACACCACTGAATCAATGCTTCATTACTTAGCTAATCAAAACTGACTTGAAATTTGGGAATAAAAAAAGTATATGATGAATTTGTAACATCTCGTATTCGAAGAATATGATGAAAATATCAACCAAGTGTAGTGATATGCTTATGTATTATTGGGTAGGGTTTTTTTCAGATGATTCAGTTTCGAAACAATACCTGACACCAAAGTTATTATCTAATTAAGGATTTGCTGGTGGCAGACTTAACATTTTTACAGCTTCTTGTGTACGGAATTATGTCGAGTATAAAAGTAAAAGTAAAGTTAGCGACCATAGTCGAGGGTGACCCGAAGGCTCCCTTTTCGATAGCTACTACACCAAGGTGTAGGGGAGGGCGCTACTCCATTCCCAGGATTGCTCCACTTTACCCTTGAACCGTACCTTATAATGCTGAGTGTTAAGCAAGGTGGTATCAAGTTCCATTTTTAAAGTCTTTGGTATGACTCGACCTGGGATTGAACCCAGGTCTCCCGGGCCATTGGCGAACACTCTAACCGCTGGGCCAATATGTCGAGAATAATGTATCCCTATTACTGGATTTGTTGTTTTTTGCTATATAATTACTGATAGAGAAATATGATGGATCGTGAAAAAAAGCTTAGAATTTTAAAAGATTGCTAGCTTTTTGTTATACTCTCACAAAGTGTAGATTCATGTTTCTTTACCATATATCGGAAACTATTGAAGAAGAATTGTGTGCTGCTGAGTTGTCGTCCATTACAATGAGTGGGACCACCTGAAAGAAGTTTATGTCTCTTTATGGAATTCTTAATCTAACATTTACCTCCAACTTGAATTGGGAATTATCGTTGCAAACGAATCTAGAATAGCATGGTATTTCTTTCGTTTGAAAAATATTGGAACATGGGGCTTTCTTGTACTTCAATTAAAGTGGGAACCACTTCAAAATGAAGGAGTCAGTTGACCAAGCTGCTTGTAGGAAATCTTTTAATTTCATGGCTGCTAAGGAATATTTCATCTCTTCATTTTTCCGACGGTCTAATGTTGCTTGTATGTCTCTCCAATCATTTTTTATTCATTTACTATTTATCGCATTACCATCGAAACAAATATTACTTCTTTTTGGTTGATCTTAATGGAATAAAATATATTTCTGAGTGCCCACAAATTACTTTTAATTCATTCAATGCTGTACGCAACTATAATTGAATTTTTTCTTTGTGTTGTGCGCGACTATAATATTTTCCTCAGTGCAACATTTCATAGAGATATTTCCCGTTATTCTGACACAAAATCCAATTATATTTGCCATATTTATCATTCAGGGTGTTGCCATGAAACCTTGTAGCGGTAAATATTATCAGTCACTTAATAGTGAGCAGTTTTAGGAAGAAATAATGCATGACTCATTCACAGGAAATGCAAGGAAGAAAAAATATCTTCCCGTGTTTTTTCCTGGATTACCTCCGAGATTCCACCCGGCCAAACATTAGATATGTTAATTATTTTTATTAAAAAAAAATCAAGACAAAAAAGAAAAGAAAAACAAATTTACCGATTCTATTTTGAAAAAAAAAACTCTTAAAATTTGTTTACCTCTCAACTTTTTAAACTAGACCTTTAATAATATTATACACAGACATTCATGTATATGCACATACAGGCATACATGTCACACTTATACAGACTTATACACATAGATTAAGACTTACAGGAACATGCATTATGAATAATTGCATTTAAGAAAATAAAAGCTTACAATGTATGACATGAAGGAAAGTAAAATGATTATATTGGAAAATCATGATGACACTTTTATTAACAACCATAAACAACGAATAAACAACCATAGATACAGAATCAAATCTAAGAATCATACAAATGTTATATTTATAGAAAGTATTTTCAATGAAATGGTCACGAGTTTAAAAGGCATGTAAAAAAACCATAGAAAGAATTTTAAAATATAGCATTGGACAATATCACAATGATAATAAAATCACAAGAATTAAATAGATAAAACATTATGTTTAAACATCAGTTCATATCATTTACATTATTATAATATTTTAAATTGATTAAACCGTTTAAAAAAATGTTTTTCAAAAAAAAAAAAAAAAAAAAAATCAGCTGAAAATGCGTTAATAGCTGCTTTCAAATGGGAAATTATCAATTTACCATCATTAATCTTTAATTCCAAAGTGGGTGTTTTGGTTGTCCGAATAAAAATCTCAGCACAAACGTTTCTTTTAAACTCAACAAAATAAAATGATTTAATCATCGCTTCCAAGAAGAACGTCTAAATAGTCCAAATAAAAGTTTCAGCGCAGGCATTTCTTTTAAACTCAACAAAAAAACTTTTCAGAAAACTAGTCAACAGGCAAAAGCGAAAAGAATTTAATTTTTAAGAATCGAAAAAATATTTCTTATTATAATAACATATTTATTTCACCGAATCTATTACCTTCTCTTTCAACCTTTTCTTTTGACCTTTTCTCTTCTTCTGATGCCTCTACGTACACAAAGAAAAACCCAAAATAGAGTCAAAGAGGCTAAAGTTCATTGACATTTCTAATTTGTGTTTCATGATATTCATAACCAGTTTAGCAACTCTACTTCACTACCCTCTTGTCTTTATTGCGGTTCTTGTGTTACAATTCAGAACTTCTCCTTCACCCTTGCTGTTTGTATAAGACAAAACCTTAATATACACTACGAGTGGATTGATCTACTAATATAAGAGTAAATAATGTCGGAGTAGGATTCGTTTATTTGTAATTAGAGACGTTCTCTTCTGGACTCCTGCAAATGCACGAACCAGTGTTGCTTGGCCAACAAAGACTTACTTATGTCAGCTCTGTGCGGGATCAAATACAGAATAGAGCACTAGCCAGAAGCAATCGATAAGGAGGGATGATGAAACAGCGTGAAGGAACTTCTTACTTTAAGAATAATTTAATGATGATGATGATGATGATGATTGTAATAAGCGTTGTATTCATACTTTTTTTTTTCTCTGTAAAACTTTATGAAATAAATTCATGATATTATATTTTGTTTACAGAGTTTTGGCTTTTTTTTTTCAGGCGTCTTGAAAATAATGATTATACTAAAAAGGCCGAAGAATACCCCACCGAAATGTTGTCAACAAAGAACAAAGTACACGAGAAAAATAGAAGCAACTTCATCAAACAAAAATTATGCAAACACGAATTTTGTACGAAGTTATTTAAAAAGTTACCAGCCTCACCAAGAAGGAGAGTGGAGACAGTTTTTCAGTATTTTTCAATATATACCCTCTTATCATCAATCTATATGATCCAACGATGCCCAAGCATCGTAATCCCAGCACGGAAGAAAGTGGCACCCGTAACGTCTAAAACTTCTTCCACAGCACAAATGATTTCATCATTGCTTCCAAAATGGCAACCATGCTGGTGGGGTTTGAGTTTAGGAAACGGGAAAGGGTCATATATAAGTAAGTCTGGTGTGTAATATTGGATGGCGTTAGCACTTTAAAGGAACAGTCGGCAGTTTCAGTTTCTGTGAGCTGAAGACAGTGAACTAATGCGTTGTTCTGGGACAAGAGTACACTTTACAGAGGATTACCTCAGCATTCCGACTTGATTGTTTTCTTTTAGTTGGCTTAATTTAGGTGCATAGTGCTGCTCGTTCATAGATTTCCCCAATTATGATTACGCCTTCAGAATAAAAAATAAATAAACAGATGCAGTCTACATGAATTTATTTGGAGAGTCTAATAAGGGTATTTCTACTGTTTGCAATGAGTCTTTGATCCAGGTTCAAAAAGTGTACCCAGGTTTCATTTGGAGTTACTAATCTGCCATCAAAATTATTTAGAGCTTGCCTAGAAGTGAGTCAGAAGTGTTTTGGAAATATTTATCCATTTCAACTGTTGTTCTGACATCAGCATTATTGAGACTCATCGTTATTTGCTCGTTTCACAAAGATTTCAGTTAAAACAATGCTGATTGAACCATATCTAATGCCTATGGACTTAGCTGCTGGATATTAATACACCTGTCAACCATAACCACACGCTGGGTGGCATCAACTTTTTCTTCAGTGGTTGAGATTTTGGAATAACTTGACCGAGAGAAATCTTCTGTTCAGTCCCTGGCCGCTTAACCCCTGCAGACTACTTCCTCCCAGTCGCATAAGAAGGGGAGTCCTGTTCAAGACTCTATACCATACCCTTGTCTCGGTGGTCATAACTTTCTTTTGTTGATATTTGATGACTGCTCGGACTTCTATTTTATCCATTTTTCGGTTTGTCAGAAACCTCTCACCTTGTAAAGACCTCACTAAAATGAAGACAGAATTCTAAAATATATTTTGAAGTTATATAAAAATTGCAAGTGTGTTACCGAAAAAAAATGTTCAACTAGGGTTTTTCAATCCAGGAGATGCTAATAACCTTTTGAACGACTTTTGTACTATCCTTAAGTAAAACCCAAAGGTAAGACTTTTCGAGACACTTGTAACTTTTGATACTCTCCTGTATGTTAATGAAACATTATGAGCTCTTGTTATTGCTTACTGTTTATCTAACAATTATCGAAGCGTAAGTAGACTAGACAACACGCCATTCTATCACGGACAATTAAGAATTAAGCAAACATCTCAGAATTATGTTCGTACTAATGTTTTTATCTAATAAAATCGAGAAAAAACATTTTCGTATATCAACGCTAAACGGACAAAATCAAGACAACGATATATACTGTTGACAGTATGAGAGTCAAAGAATTTTCATATAAAAGTTTAAGCGGGACTGAATCTAATTTGTATACATTTTCAAATTTGAAATTTAAATGAAGACAAATTTTAGATATCTAAATGTCAGCTTTTGCATCTCTAATATTTAGATATCAAATCATTGTTTAATTTTTTTTGTGTGAATACTCGATATTTTTTCCTGGACAGTCCCGGTAATTTTGGAAAGCAATTTTTGGCGAACCAAAATGATCGTGCCCTCTCAAGATACTTACTATTGAGCAATTCTTTTTTTAAAAAGTTTTGCCTAAACTGAAAATTTACCTCAAAGATAATACTGACGAATGTTGTATACATTAAAAGAATTACGATGGAGCAGTTTCCATATATATCAAATGGGGAGTTTCAGAGGTTCATCGACCAAAGGAAAACTCGTTGGAATAAGTGTTTTGTATGCCAAGAAGACTAATTTGAAGAAATCCACTCATTGTTGATTTCTGTCTTAGGAAGTACTTTCAGCTTGAGTACTTTGAAAAAAAAAAACTTGGCTAAATAATTCAAATGAAGAATTTCCGTTGAATGATAATTCCAGTTACAAAAGGTTAAATCATGAAAAACTTAGTTTTTAATTGTACATTTGTAAACGGGCAATAATAAAATTGCTTGTAAAATTGATATTTTCTTCTATGTTTATCATTATTTGAAAGTTCTCAGATGTGAGTCTTTGAATATTTTTTCCAACTTGTTGGGAATAGAGAATAATTTTCTCCCCATTATAGTTATTACTCATATTACTCAAGTCAAATTTCCGGTAGTTTAACAATCACCTTTCAAGAAACATATAAGCAACGAGATAATCAAAGCTAAAAGTAGAAACTGAAAATATGTATTTACTTTTGCTAAAAAATTCAGTTACTTACATGAAAAGTAATATATATATATATATATATATATATATATATATATATATATATATATATATATATATATATATAATTGATAACTGTAAACTTAGCTTATATATCTATTCAAAAAGAGTAATTAACGAGTTCCAAGATCGATGCTAATATTTTAAATGTTAAAATGTACAGATTAAAGTAAAACGAACACAGCTGAATAATTTATTAAATAAATGATGATGTCTAGACGTCTTAGATTTGAGGATATATATGACATTACCAGAAATACAAAAGAGCTACCTCTTAACATCAGAAGAATGGTTTCATTTGGAATTCGATTAATCGAAAACTTGCTGATGTGAGAGCTTCTAATACCTAGAAAACTTTTTAAAATCTAATGTTTCCTTCATTTTAATTTCTTTATTGGCAACTACAGTTTCTCGGTTGATAACTACTGAACGCACCTGGTATCTTAAAATTTGCTGCAATTTAATATATATATATATATATATATATATATATATATATATATATATATATATATATATGTGTGTGTGTGTGTGTGTGTGTGTGTGTGTGTGTGTGTGTGTGTGTGTGTGTGTGTGTATTATTCAGTCCAGTTTAACCGGAGTCGGGAATAATTCCGTCAGGACAAAAATCATTCAACTATAAACATTTAAGTTTTCCTGGTAAAGAGCTCAATGTAACTGACATCACAGAGCAATAATTTCTTTAAGAAAAACAAAAATCGGGCATATTAGGATTATAAATTTATTTCCATCCTGTTATGGGTATTGATATGAATAAAAAAATAACAAGGTAATTATCTTTTTTTTAATTGGAATCATTTTGAGATGAGACTTCTTAAACTGAGAATTGATTAAAAGTTCGCAATAAATAAAAAAAAATAATTCTCACAAGGTAATTAGTTTATCCATTTGATCTGAAGAAGTCCTGTTATTTTTTATTTATATCAATACCCATAACTGGATAGAAATAAATTTATAATCCTAATGTGACCGATTTTTGTTTTTCTTAAAGATATATATATATATATATATATATATATATATATATATATATATATATATATATATATATATCATCATGTCGTACCGCCAGCACGGATATCCCTAACCCTCTGTCACCACTTCTCCCTATAGTTCATCGTATCTGGCAGATCTTCAGGGCTACATCCCGTATCATCACAGAGCTGCTGTATGTTCGAGCTGGTCGCCCCGCTTTTGCTCGGCCATATGTGGAGGTCCATATGAGTACTTCACTTAAGTTACATAAAATATTAAGGTTGAAATTTATTGTAGATAGTCAGTTATAAAAAAAATCCCGTTAAACGTCAAGAACTCAATACGATCTACTTTGACATCACTGATTAATCGCTATATAATCTTAAACTTCTGTAAAAATAAGTTAAGAAAAGTTGCGATAGATTTAATTTATTCTTGATAGGAATCTAATCAATTTAGTACCCCGTTGCTATAAGACGATATAGATATCTGGTTACAATAGCATTGTTATATCTAATACACTTGTAATCAAACAATTTTCATTACAAGGATGGCATATCTTTTGATACCTGTCCTATCCGTAACTTCTATGAACACTGAGAACATGTATTTCTATTGATTGACTTAAGGCATAAGAGACAAATATAAATATCAAATAAACCTTAAGTTTTATAAAAGTCACTGTTGTTTCTTAGCAGCGACTGTTGAATGAGTGTGTACTAGTTAGAATAAATAAGAACAAAAATGTTTAGAGATGCTACATTACTATTTTTTTTATTCTGTACAACTGCTTGAATAAGGGAAGAAAGTTTAGTTTTAGATCAATTTTGACAGCATTAACGACGTAGAAACATTGAAAATGATCAAAGTATATGGCAATTGTAAGATAGCGGAAGTTATTAATAATTCATAAAAGACAAACTGCTATTGTTTCAAGTATAAATACATTTTCTATACAATTGCTTTCCAATTGATTGTTTGAAACAGTAGTATAGACACGAACGTAGCATGGAAAAATTCCGTTTTATTTTATCGGATAGATCTGACTTCCAAATGACCGATAACCTCTCAACGGCTGTTCATGCTTTCACTTGTCGCTTATTGATGTCCTTTTCTGTAGACGAGACGCTGCTTCCGAGGTAGAGGATTTTTCCCACTAGTTTCAAGGAACCAACTATTAGGGTGGAGATATCTTGCTTGTATTACTTGGGTGGTTTTAGAGATAGGATATAATTGCTAATACAGCTATTGCTTCGTGGAGTTTTGCTTCCAGGATTTGTTCAATATAGCTAGGTGTATTCTTGTGTAATTCCAATTTGACTTTTTCCCAATGCATTTTGTTTTCATCCATTGGGTGCATCCATACAGTAGTACTGAAACAGCCACAGCTTGAAAGAAATCCCGTTTGATTTTATCGGACAGACCAGACTTCCTCATGATTAATAACCTCTCGATAGCAGTCTACACGAATATTAACATCACGTTATCACTTTGTTTTGTGCTGCTATTTGAATAGATTCTGTTTGTCTTTAAAAGAGTCCCTTTCTTAGCCATATCCAGATCTTCTTGTGTGAGATTTTGTTAAGTTTGTCGCTTGAAATATGTCCACACTTATTTTCCCATCCATTTCTGTATACTGATTATTGTTATTCTGTTGATCTTTCTATTGTCTATGGTGTTTCTAGTCGCTATAATTAGTCTTTTTCTTTGTTGCTCTTTGCGTTGTCTTTGTGTCGTTGTTTGATTCATTGACGCTATCTTTAATGCTGGCGAGTCCTCTTACTCCTTATAATTTGTCTTCGTCATCTTGTCCCCTGGTCCATGTGTTGAAGTTCTTACCTTGTTCATTCCAAGAATGGTACCGACTATCTTACAAAAAGAACAGCACAGGTGTTTATCCCTATATGAGAATCCTATTGCAGAGATTATTATTATTATTATTATTGTTATTATTAAAAACGTCACATCATTAAGACATTTAAATATTTGCACTGTCGAAAAATATTCTTAATAATTAGAAGAAAAGTATATATCTGAAGGGAAGGAGTATATTGTATTATAAATATCTTTATTGAATATAATACACATACAAACACAGACACTTTCAGCCCCATATATATATATATATATATATATATATATATATATATATATATATATATATATATGTGTGTGTGTGTGTGTGTGTGTGTGTATCAGCAAAATTTAAAATGAATCTGAAAAAAATAATGTAAAAATGGGAAAACTTTGTATACAAAAAATTAGTTTATTTACTCTTAAATATTATGCAAATTTCAATCATTTGTCAGTTTTTTTATTAACCCCTCGTCTGAGATATGTGATGTAACTTCTAAATGAAATTTGAATTTAAATATTAAACAAAAAACAATAATAACATTCTTTGTATTGTATTTTCGAAAATAACATTTTGTAAGTTAATTATTGTTCGAAATTTTATTCAATAGGGTTAGTTAATTGATATGGAAATATGTTAGAAAGCTTGATAAGAAATCAAAAAATGTGCTCGTAAATATTAACGTCTTGGTGAATAGTTTCAAATTTTTTCATTCAAGAAATCTATAGATATTTTTATTTCTACTTTTCTATTCATTCGAGTTAGCTGAAAATATTTGTTGTTTTTTTTGTAATTTGTTATAAAAACAAATCTTGGAAGGATTATGATAAGAAGTAGTATCAAAAAAATTTAAAATAAGTATAAATGCAAAAAAATAATTAAAAAAAAAAACTAATAAGAATAGGAATCATTTAACCTTTAACCAAAAATTCATCTAATTAAGGTGATAAGTTCAAAAAAAGTCTTTGTTTGAGAGTATTAGATTTAGAAGTTATACTAGATTCAACAAACTTTTTGTGTTGTTTATTATGTATATTTGTAAACATTTTTGAATGCTTGAAATTAAAATTGTAATTAATGAATAAATTGTTTTTTACTGATACATCTCTACGTAGGCATAGATGCATTTTTCGATTGACAGAGAAGTTTCTTCCACATAGTTCCAATTACGTCCTAAATATTCAGATTAAATATGATTATTGTTCATACTATTTTCTTAATTGTTTTTTAAGAGTTTTAACTGTTTTCTTTGCAAAGTTGTTTAATTTTTTTCGAAGATGATTGTCGTTGAATTATATGATGAAATGATATATATGTGTAATAGATTATTATTGGCAAAATAACCCAAATGGCAAACCTTTTCGTCAGAGAACTTTTAAAGATTTTACATTTGCATGTTTTATAAAGAATTAAGGATATTAAAAGTTGTGCAAAGGAATTTTCTATGTAATCAAGCTCATTATTTGGGGATGCAAATTTTTAGGGCTCGGTGGTAAAAATCTAAAATTTTCCATTAACATTGATTTGATGATTGTTTAATAAAAAAAGAAAAAAGTCGACGCGTAGACGTCGGCATAGTATTCAATAATAAGACTAATCTTCTGTATATTTTTATAAATAGACACACAAAGACACACAGATGATCCCCTCAACACATATGTATATAAGCAAAGTCGGCAACACGAAGGTTCTCTTTTCAATAGCTATAACACCAAGGTGTAGGGAAAGACAATATTCCACTCCCTAGATTGCTCCACTTTACTCTTGATCTGTACCTTATAATGGTGAGTGCTAACCAAAACGAAATCAAGTACCATTTTTTGAATCTTTGGAATGACTCAATCAAGGATTGAACATTAGTCTCACGGACCATTGGCGAACACTCAATACATTAAGCCAATGGTTCAGTTTATTTATTTTACTTACAGTGCAATGAATTGCGAGGCACACTCCTCTTTCGAGGGTGTGTCCTCCGATCACCGAATAGTCACGGCGAAAATACAGCTAAGCCTACGGAAAAACGCCAAAAGTACAGCGACCACCAAACACTATGACTGGGCCCTTTTGAACAACAGAGATATAAGAGATAAATACGTATTAGAATGAAGAAACAGATTCGAAACACTACAAGAGAAGACGGAAAAAAGTACACCAAATGACGAATATGAAAATTTTGTCAATGCGCACCAAGAGGCAGCAGCGAAATGCATTCCAACAAAACTCAAAACTAAATATAGAGTCCCATGGGAAACTTTAGAGGCGAGAGAAAAACGTGCACTTATGAAAACAGCCTCCAAAAACTATCGAAAAAATCCAACAAACACAAATGCCTTAAAACTAAAAACGGCACAATATCAATTAGCAGGCACATATATAAAGGAACAGACTGGATACATTCAAAATAAGATAGATAAGATTAGAGACTCGGTGGAAGATAGACAATATAGGATAGCCAATCACCAGAATAATTAGATCCACGACCTCACAAATATTAACCATCCGTAGAATCCTTGAAAGTGTACAGGCAAAAAACCTACAAGCGACATTAATATTTGTCGACTTTACCAAGGCCTTCGATTCCACTCACAGAGGGAAGATGGAACAAATCCTACTAGCGTACGGAATACCTAAAGAAACCGTAGCAGAAATAACGATTCTCTATAGAAACACCAAAGTAAAAGTACGATCACCAGATGGAGACACAGAATACTTCGACATTGTAGCAGGAGTACTATAAGGGGACACGCTGGCTCCGTACCTCTTTATCATTTGTCTAGACTACGTACTTAGAACATCGATTGACAAAATCAGAGAGAATGGCTTCGAACTGACGAAGAAAAGAAGCAGAAGGTACCCCGCAACAACAATTACCGACGCCGACTACGCCGATGACATAGCGATACTGGCAAATACACCAGACCAAGCCGAAACACTACTGCATAGTTTGGAACGAGCAGCCGCAGGCATGGGCCTCTATGTTAATGCACACAAAACGGAATATATGTGCTATAATCAAACGGGGGACATCTCCACTCTAGACGGGACCACTCTTAAACTAGTTGACAGATTCACTTACCTAGGAAGCAGCGTTGCATCAACCGAAAAGGACATCGAAACGAGGTTAACGAAAGCATGGAAGCTACCAATAGGCTATCGATTATATGGAAATCAGACCTAACCGATAAAATGAAACGCAGTTTCTTCCAGGCTGCGGTCACATCGATACTGCTATATGGCTGTACTACATGGACTCTAACAAAACGGCTGGAGAAGAAGGTAGACGGCAATTACACAAGAATGCTGCGAGCAATCTTGAACAAGTCCTGGCGGCAACACCCCACAAGACACCAACTGTACGGCCACCTGCCCCCTATCACGAAAACTATTCAAGTTAGACGAACCAGACATGCAGGACACTGCTGGAGAAGCAGGGTCGAACTCATAAGAGATGTACTCTTATGGACCCCCACACATGGCCGTGCAAAAGCAGGACGACCAGCACGAACATACATTCAGCAGCTATGTGAGGATACAGGATGTTGTCCTGAAGACCTGCCTTGGGTGATGAACGATAGGGAGTAGTGGCGAGAGAGGGTCAGGGATATCCGTGCTACCAGCACGACATGATGATGATGATGATGGTTATACATAAATGGGTTATGGTTGGTCTCACTAGGGGTTAATGATAAAATCAATTGTTATAAGAAATACGTTATTCATCGCAAAGTGGAGCAAAACAAAAAGTTCAGAGGCAAAGTAATACTGCTTTTATTTTAGTTTTTCCTTTCTCTACAACTTCTTTAGTGTTTTTCTTATTTTTTCTTACGCTTTTTTTATACTTTATCTCTACTTATTAGAAACATTTTACTGTTATTTCTTTTTACTTTATTTTCTTTTTTCATCAGGATCGAATGATTTGGATGCACACACACACACACACACACACACATATATATATATATATATTGTCTTCAATCGAATGTATATGAAGGACCTGAATCGATAGGTAGTAAATATTTTGGCAGCAAATTACTATTAAAACTTAATTATGCTAAGTTTTTTCCTGAACATAAGACAACATTATATTTGCAGATGGAAATAATATAAATCATACGACCAAATATATGAATATAGTGCCAAAATAGCGGACACCTTGTATTATGTATTCGTAAAACCCATCAGTGTAATATTTCGATACATACAAACTCACCGTTCGAGTGCGAATTAATCTTTTGTTGAGTCATGAATAATTTCTGTTTTGGTAAAATATAATTTATTCATGAATAATTTAAGAATGAATCAATGATTTTCTAAATCATAGAATATTCACTAATTATTTGGAATCTCTTCCCAACATATACCCGGCTGGTTGTTGATTCCTTTCAAGTAAAATTCAGCTGGTTGTGAGCTCAAGATTTTCAGAAAAATTTTCCCCTCATCCTCTTGAGAATTTTGTTCCATTCAAAACATTTTGTGGAGTACAAAAAGAGGGAAATCTCATGATGCACGATGTGGTGAATATAGTCAGTGGGGTAGGACAGAACATTCTATATCCAACAGCTTTTCCAGAATGATTCTTGCTGAATGTGGTCTTCTGTTATCATCGGGAAACACAAAGGTTTTCCAAAGATGACTGTGTGGTGGTCTCTTTTAATTTTCATTCAAACGTTGGAACTGTTGAGATGGATAATACTGCGCTGATGCACATTATATCCTTTCTTTCATGAAACTCTTCCTTATTGGTAGTCTGCAGAGATTCATCCTTGTTAATTCACTGTCTTTTACGTTAAATATTCTCATAGACAACCTGTTTTGTCACCTTTAATGATATTCTTGAGATATGAATCAATTCCGTGCCTTGAAAAAAAAAATTCTCGGTATAAATATGAAACCTTCCTTTTTATTCTCGCAAAGAAAATGCGGAACCCATATGCCTAATTTGCACCTTTTTTCTACATTTTTCAAATGATGACATTGTTTTGGGATGTTTTGAGGTCAAGTGCTAATTCTCGAATACTTTTGTGTGGATTGCATTTAATTAATTTTCTTAAATCTTCTTTCATGGCTGAGTTCTGATAAGCTTCCTGCTCTGGGTTTATCTCTAAATGATGTAATGCAAGATCGAAACTTTGAAAATCAGTTTTGGATATTATGGTCAGTAATCACACATTGGCCACAAATACTACACATTTTCTAATGTTTTTTGTTGCGCGTTTGTTATTCTTAAATTCTCACTTCATTACATATCGCGTATGCCCATTCCTTTCCTCCATTTTAGTAAAGTAATAATGATTTTTAAAGTCACTCTTTAATCGTTTAAAACATTGGAAGTTTGAAATTCATTGTTACAATTAGTTAAAAAAAACGGAAATTATTATGACTCTTCCGAATAGAAATTCTTTATTGCTAGATTTCAATTACGAGTTCTTGATTCCAACACTTTGATATAATTAAACTGATAAATACCATTTTGGCATCGATATTGAGAATATGTTTTTTGTTGTTGACGAACTAAATAACTTTATTGTATTCAACTGAGAGTAATGTAAATCAAGAGAAAGTGACGATTGTACCAAATGTGACTGGTGCTTTTTGCACGTAACTAAAGGATTATTAAAGGTCCTGGAGGATTTGGAAGTTGTTGGCCGAGTGGAGACCATCCAAACAACAGGATTATTGAATACTGAGAAGACTCCTGGTGACTTAAGGAGACTTGCTGTCACTTAATCTCCAGTGAAAGACCATCAGCTAACGCTGGTGTGAAAAAAACTCTAATGAATAATAATAATAATAATAATAATAATAATAATAATAATACCCCCAAAAGAAATTGAGAATAGGAAACATTTAGTTTTATTTTAGTTTGGTTTTAAGGCCTATCAACCATTCGACTGAGTGGCATTACACTTAATTTTCAATTGAAATGTGTTTACTTTTCATATCAGAGTTTTAAATCTTATTTGATAGTAATGTTGTAAAGTAATGAAATAAGAGATAACTGTAAGCCACAAATATCCGATAATAAAATCAGATTGGTGAACTTAAATTAATTTGAATCTTGCATAAATAACTCATATCTGTCATATCCTCTTGTAAAGGAATATATATCTTTTAAGTCGTATTAAGTGATTTTGTAAGTGTGTGTATTGTGTGGGTTTGGGCTTTTTTGCCTTGGTAATGCGTTAAATGGCTTCTCTCTCTGAAAATACACAAGAAATAAACAACCCCAGGCTATAATCTGGTCTGGTATAGCCACGATATAGTATTCTTAAAAAAATATCTGATATTAATTTAAACAAACATGAGACTCAAATGATTGTGTGGTGTTGCGGGCATCAAGAAGAGAGTTGATGGAGACAAAGAGACGAAGAAAAGATGAAAGGAAAAGTCAGACTCTCCCTCAGCTTATTGCCAATGTTTCAAATTCTTTGTGGGTCGGGATCATAATCACAATGACATGAAATGGTATTTTCTTCTCAATTAAGAAAAAAATCTATTCTTTGATAAATTGTAATCCCCAAAAGGCTGAAAGGGTTTATTCCAATTCTGAAATTAAGGTCATTATCTATTGCTTTCCCTGTAACAAACATTGATCTTTTTGAAAAATCTCATCTGTCTATCGCAACTACCGTAACAGTTCTCGGACATGATTTTTGTTGTCGGTTATACTGCTGAGCTCCAGGATCACTGGTGGTTGGAGGCTGATACTACATGACACCTGTTCTGTTAACTGCCAACAAAGGATTGTCATCCTCCTGAAAACGCTGGCTGCACAAATGTCTGGTACATAGAAAAGGAACACAGCAAAATTCATCTGATAGACACCAAAAAACAACTATTGTAGAGAAAATTGCAATCACAAAACCCACTGCTATTTTTAAGCAACCACACACAAAGAGAAAGAAAACGAATAAGTGAATTTTAGGAGTCGCCTACAAAGTTTAATGAAACATTCCAAAAGCTTGTAAACCAAGCTACAAAGATTTTTTTAAAAAGTCTGGTTTTCTCATATTGAAATCCTAAGAATATGTGATCTCGAAAGTCAGGTAGAAATTGCTCAGCTAGAGTTTCCCAAAGGATCTAAAACACAAACCCGACAACAGTGTTTGTAACAAAAGAAAGGAACACTGCAGAAAGGATAAAGAAAATCATGATAGAAAAGAAGGAAATATAACAATCACGAAGGAATCAAGATTAGAAAAAAGTTAAGATTGGCCAAAATTGAAAATAGATCATTAAAAATTCCCCAAAGGACAAAATCATTGGACTGAACGATCTAATTTATATTGCTGAAAAGGTAACTGACGACAAAACTGGTATCCCACAAAGAGACAGAAACAGAAAAAAAAAAAACACAAAGAACAAAAGCTTGATGGTAAATGAGACTTGAAGAACAAATGAAGACGTTGCGAAGACATGCAAAAATACACAAAAAAGAAAAAAAAAACACAAAGACACCATGGAATTAATAGACTGAAAATACGCAACAGCGGCAGAGGAGATGTAAAATACAAGAAAAAAAAGCAATAAAATATTAACCAAAGGAAAAAGACTAAAAAAAACTTAATGGAACAGGATGAAGTTTTACAAAACAGGATATTCAAAAATAACGAACAAAAATTCTACCAACAAATCAGAAAGAATGAAGAAAATTGAACAACCGGATACAAACGATTCAAAACATTTCTGGGGCAAACGATGGGAACTGTGACAACATAAAAATATAGCCGAATAGTTAAACAAAAAAAAAAAAAAAATAATCAATAGGGACTAAATGTCTGCGGACAGAAATTAATCTGAATTCTCTAAAAGAAACACACAGGGAGGCAGCAATTTAGAAGGCTCCAGGAAATGTAGATTCTGCTTTTTAAAAAAATCAACAAAAAGCTACAAGCAAACATAATGCTATGACAAAAGAACAAAAAAGAAACCTCACCCCAGAAAACTATAAATGCACGGGAATGTTAGAAATGGATACGAGCGAACGGAAAGAAATTAAAGAAGAAGAGTGTCTCAGAAGATCAAGAAAACTCGAAAATCAAATCTGCAACAGAAATTTAATCAAAGGAATAAACATCTGGGCAGTTCCCCTCGAAATATTCGTTGCAAACTTCTTAAAATAAACAAGAAAGGTATTCAGACGTGGAGTGACCTTAGAAAATTGGCATTGACGACGATAGAGATGATATAACCAGATGTGGACGGACCTTAGAATAATGACAATGACGACGATAGGGATGATATAACCAGACATGGACGGACCATAGAATAATGGCATTGACGGCGATAGAGATGATATAACCTGACGTGGACGGACCTTAGAATAATGAAATCGACGAAGATAGAGATGATATAACTAGACATGGATGGACCTTAGAAAATTTGCATAGACGACGATAGAGATGATATAACCAGACATTGACGGACCTTAGAATAATGACATTAACGACGACAGAGATCGTAAATCCAAACATTATGTTTCATGAAAATTCAATGAGAATTGCATCGAACTACAATTCATGAACTGGGAGAATATATAAAATATCATGAAAGACATTTTAAAAAAGCCAATAATGAAAATATTATCAGAAATATTTTAAGGACAAACGGAATAGCAATGAAGAATTTAGAAAATAAAAATGGGAAAATTGACAATTGTATGGATATTTTGAGCAACAAACTAAAGACATGAGATGACCTCAAAGGAGGAAACCTGAATAGAGAAACAGAATGTTCTTTTAGTCCAAAAAGTTTACTGCTGAAAGTAATACTATAAGGAAAAATTACATCGAAGTAAAATTGATAATAATCTGGGGAAAAGCAATTTTAGGAAATGTAGTGACAGGGGCGAAATAATTAATCACATGATAAGTACATGCAGTAAACGGGGATAAAAGAATGCAAGGGCAGGCATGAATGGGTGGGAAAGGTGATCCCCTGGGAAAATTGTAAATGACTAAACAGAATCTGCCCTAGTAAATGAGATGAATAAAATTTGTTGAGTATTTGAAAAACAAACCACGCAACCACGTCCACAGAACAGACTATGAGTTAAGAAGAAATTATTTTATAATACAGAGGATTTTTGTCTATCCAACGGCCCATGAGATGAAAATAAAAGAAAGGGAAAATCTACGCGGATACCTGCATATTTCCAGAGAGCAGAAAAGCTGAGGAATAAGAACGTGGGGTTGATATCAATCCTAGTTGTTGTCCTTGAAATGATCACTTGGAACCTTAAAAAAAACTGTTGGAAACCAGAGGAAGAATCAAGGCCATCCAAATTATCGAATTGGTAAGATTAGCTAAAATATTAAGTAGAAAGATGGAGAACTGCGGGGAAATGCTGTCGCCTAAAAGTGAAAAAAAAAAAACACCTTTTATAATTAGGGTGAGAAAACACACACACACACACACACACACACACACACACACACACACACACACACACACACACACACACACACACAACGGACAGTAGGAATTGTAGACTAGAGGGAGAATCGATACGAACCAGAGTACAGCACAGTTAAGATCTGTCAGAATGCTTAGAAGAGTCGTGGGGACCTGTGTAGGCTTGCTCTTAATTAGACTTCAGCAAACAAAAGCTACAACTACTACTACTACTACTTCTACCAGTTCTAATAATAATAACAGTTATTATAATAAGTGAGTCTTTCTTTATAATTTGGTCTTTCTTTTTTAAATAATAATAAGAAGAAAGTAAATTTATGTGTACAGATAGTTATAATTAAAAAGTACATCTGAATATTTATTCTAATGAATAATTTATGTTTTTTTCTGTTGTGTCTCTAAAAATGAAAATGTACATAATTTTGCATTTTTTATAAAATAAGAATAATTATTTGCGTAATGAGTTAATAAGCTCTTTTCAGTTAATTGTACCGTCCAATAACTTAACAATTTTTTTGTTTTTTTCCCATTAACTGTCTGTCTCTTATAAGAGATTTGATTCCTGCTTAAAGGTCACATTGTCATTTTAAACAACTGTATTTTGTTGGATTTGAATATTTTTACAAAATGTCAATTAAACTTTTAATTATCAATTGCAAATGAAAAACTTTTCTCATCTTTTAATAATTTCTTGAAAATAATTTTTGTTAGAATTTTCTAGTGTTAAAATAGAGTCGTGGAATTCTGATTAGTCTTTCGGCAAAGTCATGAACGTTCGCAGACTTCAGACCCTTACCTGGAAGAATAACCAAAAGTATATCTTGGGTAGACATTAGCGTGTAACAATGATTAGTGAAGTGTTCCGGGATCAGCCGCAATCCTTATCAGATAGGCAGATGGTGGATGGTTTATTGACTGTCAAGGAGGGAAAGTCAACCAATAGCGAAATTGATAAATGGTTTCTGTTTCAATGAAGAGAATCGCTTCAGCATATCGCGTCCTTATGTGATATCGGAATCTCTAAGTGTTATTTCAAATGACTGAACAAGTCGTTGACTCTTAACTAATCGCTATAGCATATCTTAAACTACAAGCTGTTTTCATCGCTGTTAATCGACATTTAATCAATAACACATTTAGGATCACTTTAAGTTCAGACACAATCAGTAAGCTTCATTTGCTATATTAAACAGTGACAGACTATTATTTCTTGTCTCAGTTGTTAAATACTGCCACTACTCAGTAGAAGTTCAATTAGGGATCAAGTGACAAAGAGTTTCAATTATCGAGAATATTCTTCAACATTTTAACTGGTGTTTTAGTAATTCTGTTGCGTGTGTGTCTTTGTTTTTGAATTGGATTTAAACCTATTTTATGTGCCTCAAAGAGCGTTCAAATAGCAATAGACCTTTAATATCAAAAATACAAAAGAAGGTAATTAGAGCATTTAAATATATAGCGTTAAAGATAGAGATTAGTTCTAACTTGAAAATAGTTAATTTTTTAGATGTTACTCTCAATCGAAGTGACAATTCTTATAATCTCTTGAGTAAATCTAATACCATTCGAACATATGTTAACGTTAATTTTAACGACCCCGCATCTCTAGTTAAGCAAATTCCTGATGCGATCAATCTTAGAATAATGAAGCTTTATATATTAGTGGTTATAAAGATGACATTGAATATTTAGATGCCGATAAACATCCCATAATTGAGGCAAGGATATAGGAATTAAGGGTCACAATTAGAGGAGAAACAATAGAACGAATCATGTGAATATAGATAATTTTAAAAAAATTAATAAAAACAGACATAAAAATATTGCATGGTACAATCCTCCTTCTTGCCAACTCTCTAATATTAATATCGGAAAATATTTTCTACGTATAATAAGTAAAAATTCTAAAGA
>OY757924.1:90144466-90309466 GCA_963585895.1 Sepioteuthis lessoniana | reverse complement strand
ATTGCCACTGAAATACAGAAATAGACAAAGAAAAGCACATAAACAAATAAAATCAGATACATAATCTAAAACATAGGCAAGTATGGCTCTCTAAAAGTAATTGGTAGGATTTTCCATAAGAAACATCAAATAGACATTTAGATTGAATGGAGATTTTTTGAAAACTAGTATATAGAATATTGCCCAATTAATAACAAGCGTAGCAGGAAAAGAGTTAGGGAAGAGATGAAGAGAACATATACTTGACAGGCGAGCACAGTCAAGATCATCATAGAAGGAACTGATAAATACCTTTGTCCGGCAAATAGCTGATAAAAGTAATAGTGACATAACATAAGTTCGGTTTTCAAAATGTCAAATAATTTCATACTCAATCATAAGTTAAAACAAGGCGCCATCATAGTTAACCCCCAGAACTAGTTAAAGAACCAGTAATTTTATGAAAATCGAGGAAAACATTTCGCGGGCAAGATCTATCGTTTTTCTCTCGTCTAAATGAACTTTGCTTGTGTTTGCTTTCAATTTGAGACACTGATCATGTTCTGCTAGCCTTTGTTTTTCTCGCTTTCTGTTTATTTGCCGTCAGGTTAACAATTGATAAAGAATGTCCACGCTGACAAGGTCAATAGTGGCATAATGTATGGGCGGCAAAGGGGAACGGTTGACAGCACTTGTTCAATGTCCGCCGGCTGGTCTGGCTGTTCCCTGATAAGGTCAGTCGGCCAAAATCTAGTAACATCTCATCGACTTGGTTCCGCGTGTCATTTGAGCTGCTGTGGAAGCTTCAATAACCACTTCTCGACTGCCATGACACACTGTCAGAACAAGGAAACGATACAAGGATCGCAATTAGATTACAAATATAAAAGAGGGCGTTTAGAAAGACAAGTATCCGTGATAAATAGCGACAGAAAAAACTGTTGATAGTTATTTGATTTCAAAATTGTATAGAAAACGTGATACTTTTCCAACAGAAAATAATTGATGCTTAAGCTACAATACTACCTCTGTTTCCTATACTATTCAGATATAAAATTGAATGCATATATATATATATAATATTTCCTTATATACGTGTTACCATATTGATTCTGGCATCTAGTGATAACTATCCAGCTTCCTTCAGTTTTCGACATTTACATGACTCGTGTAGAACGACATGTTATTTCTTAGATTTACCGAACCAATATACTAATTGCAGAGGTTTTGTTGCATTAGTTTAAGAAGTTATAGCAACCTTGTTTAACTTTTAAGTTATATATATATATATATATATATATATATATATATATATATATATATATATATATATATATATGTTGTGAGCGCTATATTGATGCGTCCATTCTATTCTTAGTTCATATTTCTATTGTTATAGTGATATTCTAGTTTAATTGTTTTAATGAAATTCTAGCTATTTTATGTAAGGTTGAGTTTATCATTAGTGCCGTACGCGTTTTATTAACCACCCTAAATATTACGATGTGGACAAGGTGATTCGTTATCAATACGGTTAGTACATCTTCCTGGGATAGACCAAGCCAACAGTTGTACTGTAAGTTCAGCATTTGATCCTTGCAGAAATTTTTCTCATCTGAGAAAAAGCAAAGTATCTTCAGTTAAAGAGGATATTTAAATTTTTTGAAAAGCTTCGCAACGCAGTTTTTCATCTTATTCTTCATGAAATATGACAAAAATTAGTTCCTTTATGAGAAATAACGAGTGTCTTCGTGCACTAACTGCCTGATAAGAAGCCCAGGCACTCCCTTGTCCCTGGCTAGGAACCGGATTAACTAACTGGTATCTTTTCAAACAGGGCTTTTATCTAGAAAACAAATTATTTTCTTATCAGAAGGGTCAGTGTGAGGCTTCCTAGCAGCTGTACCCACCTAATCATCGTTTGCCTTATCCTACTCTTTTTGGATCCTCTGGTCTCACCTCAGATTGACTTTCAAATACTCGGAAAACTTCGTATTTGAGCTTCTCCCATGAGTGCCATCAATACACTGTAATGATACCAAATTTCTGAAGGAGTGACTTGTGTTATAGTACTGCTTTCCTCGCAGAAAATGCCCATTTGGCTTTAGTTTGCTCCACAGTTGACAAAATCTGAAACAATTAAAGCACATACGTGAAATTAATAAGTTATAATGGTGGAAATTTACCCATCGCATCCTGTATACAAATATGTTTGATTAAATAGGACAGACACTTCGTTTCCACCTATTTTACCTTTGATCTATTTAAGTCTTTGTAAGAGTCCTTGGACTAGTTACCTTAGTCCGACCAAAATAGTGTAGTAATTTACTGTTTTTGCTAGATGTGGCCCAAGGCCGTAAGAATGAGGCATCCAATGAGACCAACCAATGTCGAGTAGTAGTTTAAATGTCCACTTGGAGAATGTTTTTTCGATAAAATGAATAAAGACATTGGCCTAACAACTACAATTTTGTCGAGATATTTTACACATCACCTATCCGACCCTAGTTCTATTTCTCTCCGTTTCAAAATACATTCGTGAACCTTCCCCAAATACAAAAATTCTGACTGAAAATACCTTCATATGACACATAGATAAAACACATAACCAAACAAACAAACACTCCAAATTCTTGATTATCTGTTTAGGAATTTTAACAAACTTTCTCTAAACGAGGTCAACTTTATATATCGGCCAAATTCAAAAATGCATTTAATCATTTTCTTGTAAATTATTCCTCGTTTCTCTAGTAAATTATTTTTCCGTACATTTTCTCGCCCTTGCTCCTCTTCCTATTCTTTACATAAATGTATATTCCTCATCATTGTCTTTTTTATTTCATTATTCATTCCCCAGATTATGCTTCCAATTGAAGCCGAAGCTACAAGGGAAAAATACGGCGCCTTTCTGAATTCATTCCCTCAAGAAGTCATACGAATAATAGAAAGATTTAAACGGATCAAAGATGAAATAAGCAGAAGCAAAGTGTTTAATCAAACATTAAAGAGATAAAATCCTTCTCATATATATATATATATATATATACAGAGAGAGAGAGAGAGAGAGAGAGAGAGAGAGAGAGAAAGAGCGAGAGAGAGAGAGAGAGAGAGGCACAAAATAAATTCTTAAAAATTTATTTCACCTATATTCATTTTGACTCTTGGATGTTACCTTGAACTAATTGTGAAATATAGTATTTCTGAAATAGAATAGATTATAACACTTTTTTCAAGTGACATTTGCATTATCCTATATGATCATAACGAAAATTTAAGAAACAAACTGACAATGAAGTTGATCATTTTTATATTTAGTTAAGTGAGACAAAGGAGTAGAAATATGGAAAAGTATTGATTAGAGAACTTCAGACTGAACTTGCTTATCATTTAACTACATAAATCATTTAGTTAAAAAATACATAAATAAAACTAAATATATTTTACAAGTATGGGGCACCTAGTGAGAAGAAAACTCACTGCTCAATACTAATTGTCTAAGAGACTTGATTCCTTACAAACAACCCATATATCTTTTTAAATTTGGCTCAGGGCTACATATATGGGGCTCCCAAATCGGACCTAATTCTCTAACAAAATATTGTTTGGTTGTTTGGGTTTTATGGCATATCAACCATTGTAGATTATTTAATGTCAAATCCATTTTTATACGAATAATCAGTTCTATTTCAAACAATTCCGTTTAGCATGAGTACACAGTTTAGTTGTCTAAAAACATTTCTATTTCAAGCTATTTAGTTTAGTCAAACAGTTCTAATTCAAACAATTCAGTTTATCGTAAGAACAGTTTCAATGTCAAAAACATTTCTATATCAAACAATTAAGTTTAGCATAAGTACTCAGTTTAAATATCAAAACACTTCTATTTCAAGTAATTTAGTTTTGCATAAGTCGCAGATTAGTTCTATTTAATCGAAGATAGGACCCTATCATGTGCAACCACTCCGGGCCGGACTGGATCAGGAGCGATGGCAATGAAGGAGTGGTCCTCATTCCCCAAAGCTCCAGCATCACTGGAACCTCACCATCAGATTGTTTAGTGTCATGAACATGACACTCGTTGGCGGGGTCTTACCCCTATGCAGGGAAGCAGTCGGTGTATTCTACAGCCCCAGACGACTAAGCAATGGATGAGGAGTAATTTGGTTGGGGTTACGTCCCTTTATCAGACATTTCCGATTTGAATATTATATCAGTCAAATATCGACCATTGTTTAAAAATGTTAAGAAAATATTAGATTCAAGAAAATAGACACCAAATGAGCAGACGAAAACAATAACCATCAAGTATTTAAACACTTGTCTTACTCTTACTTTAACTCTGAAATAAACATTTCGTTTGATATTCATTTGCAATAAAGAGTCGATTTATTAATGGAATTCAGACTGAAAAAATGACATCATACAAAACTTCAAATTTATTGCCTAAAAATGTATTTCTTTTACTTAGATAATTTTCATCGGGGTAAAATTTATAATGATTTTTTAAAACTTAAGCGCAGATTTATTACGCCACACTACGATAAGCAATTGGCTAATTTGAATGCTAAATCATTTTCTATATTAATTGGCATTCCAATAGAACAATAGATCTGTAATAAATTATACGAGCAAAGGACCAAGTTTATTATGTAGACATACGATGAACAATTGTTATTTTTTATGGGGCATTGAAATGGTAGAATTAAACGTTGATTATGATTCATGAAATCTACTTATGTTCCTTATAGAAATATTAATTTATCTCACTTAGCCGCTATTGTCATCCTTTTGAAGCGTCAAACTTTTCGTGTATTAGCGGAGGCAGAAGAAAAATGGCATAGTTCCGCCTGCTCTCCTCATCAAGTGTCAGGCAATAATTTACATCTTACCCATTTTTTAGAGAGTGCGAGACACAACGAGACTTAAAAAAACTAATGTGTAATTTTATCCTTCCTTCTAAGCTAGACGCAGCAAACCATTATGTAATTCAAAAGACGACAGTTCATATCTCACGTATTCTCTCGGCCACTCATCTTTTATCTGTTATTGGTTTAATCTTCGATTATTTGTTTTTCTTACAGAGTTGATAATTTGAAACACGTGATTTAGTGTAAAGTCATAAAATGTTTGCGAAATAATTTAATGAATCAATAACGGTGCAATGAATATGAATAAATAAATAAATGAATCTATCAAAAATAGCTGAAAACTTTAACTTTGTTCTGAGATAAAAAATATACTTTACATGATAAAAGAATTACCTGTATGTGTGAAGCAGATCCAACATATAAGTGGTGCATTAAATGAGTTTCCAGATTTTTTCGTATGGGCACTTTTATTGATAGTACACACATGAAACTCTAGTCCTCTTCGAACTAATCTCCTCCGGCTGCAATGCACTTGTTGTACCGTTCCAACATCTTCTAGAAGGCCCCATGGAAGTCTTCTTGTGTGAGCGTGTCAATGACCTTCGTCACAGCCTCTTTCATCTCCTCAATTGTCTCATAACGACAGCTTCTGAGATTAGGGAATAAGCAAAAGTTACAGGGACCAACGTCTGGACTATAGGGAGGGTGGGGAACTGTCTTGATGCCCATCTTGGTCAAATAGTCTGTGACTAGGATGGAGTTGTGGACTGGTAAATTGTCCTGGTGGAAATGCCACTGACCCGATTTGAAGAGTACTGGCCTCTTCCAACCGAATCTCTTCCTGAACTTCCTTAAAACCTCATTTGAACGGTTACTGATACATCACAATACTTGAAAATGTTAAACTTTGTGCAAACAATTGATTAGTAGCAAATAGAATTGTTCATATTTGATAGAAATAACTGTGAAAAAATGAGCACAGAGTCGTTTAAAAATGTTATCGACAAAATGTGTAAAGAAATCATGTGCTTGATATATATATATATATATATATATATATATATATATATATATATATATATATATATATAGGTTTGGTTTGGTTTCTTTGTTTAATGGCATATCAAGTCTTTTTATGTTATTTAATGCCAAAGCCATTCTCTTAGAAGAACAGTAGTGGTACTATATATATATATATATATATATATATATATATATATATATATATATAAAATATTTGGCATTAAATGACCTGACATAGTTGATATGCTATGAAAAGTTTATTGTTGTACAAATTAAACACTGCGCATAAGTTATCAACAGTTCTCTCTTATTTTCCATACGGTCGCCATCGAGAGAGATACACTTTTCCAATCTCTGTCCGAGCGCATAAATTCTCTTCTCGAAGAATATTGAGCCCCAATTACTTTGGGGATGAGATTTTTTGCGTAGTATATGTATCTCAAACTTTATACAACATCGTTTCCTTCATGCAACCCGCAATCCCACATCGACCTCCAGACGAGCGATTTCTGTATGAATTAGTGAGTGGAAACTCAATAAAAACCCTCCAAAACAATTTCTTCTTCTTCTTCTTCTTCTTCTTCTTCTTATTATTATTATTATTATTATTATTATTATTATTGATTGTTGTTGTTGTTGTTGTTGTAATTTTGTTTTTCCTCCAGTGAATATGACACTTTAAAAATAGCGACAACACTAAAAGGATTTCATTCAATTATTGCTGAGAATATGATGGAAAATATACAAAATATTGAGCATAATTCCAGAATAACATGCATTCACACACACACACACACACACACACACACACACACACACACACACACACACACACACACACACACACACACACACACACTCAATTTACTTCGGAAATAAGGATTTTTGTATTATTAAGAAATCATAATAACAATAATATCTGGAATCGGGACTGGTGCAAAAACTCACAATGGGTAGAATAAAATATTTACAAAACAACCCCGCACACATGTATATATGTATATCAATATATAAATATATTTATGTATATGAAAGTAAATAATGGAAAAATATCCGACAATATAAAGAAAATTGAAAAATTTAGTAATAAAAAGAGAAGAATTTAATGTGAAAGAAAGCGACACTCTAAAGTTTCGTCTTTAATAAATCATTACGATGACTTATAAAAGATGAAATCAAGTTTTGTTATATTACCAATGAACATTATATATATATATATATATATATATATATATATATATATATATATATACGAGGATCATTAAATAAGTTAACAGATTTTTTTCGTATGGGCACTTTTATTGATAGTACGCACATGAAACTCTAGTCCTCTTCGAAGTAATCTCCTCCGGCTGCAATGCACTTGTTGTACCGTTCCAACAACTGCTGGAAAGCCCCATGGAAGTCCTCATGCGTGATCGTGTCAATGAACTTCGTCACAGCCTCTTTCATCTCAATTGTCTCATAACGACAGCCTCTGAGCTTAGGGAATTACCAAATGTCACAGGGAGAAAGGTCTGAACTATAGGGAGGTGAGGAACTGTCTTGATGCCCATCTTGGTCAAATAGTCTGTGACAAGTACGTTGTCCTGGTGGAAATGCCATTGAGCCGATTTAGGGAGTGCTGGCCTCTTCCGACGGAATACCATCCTGAACTCCCTTAAAACCTCAACATAGTAACCCTAACCATAACCCTCTGGCCAATCAACTCCGGTGTATTGACTTCCTTACTCCTCCCACACCCCTCATCATCCCTCACAGACTCTCTGCCTTCCTTGAATATCTTATGCAACTCAAAAACTGATGCTCGATTCATGCAAGATGGCCGAAAAACAGTCTGAAGCATTCCATACGTTTCCGTGGCATTTTTTCCAAGTTTAAACTAGAATTTTATTGCATATTACCGAACATTGGCCAAGGGGTTACAGTGTTCGCCAATGGCCCGGGAGACCTGGGTTCAATTCCAAGTCGAGTCATACCAAAGACTAAAAAGATGGTACTTGATGCTTCCTTGCTTAACACGCAGCATTATAAGGTATGGATCAAGGGTAAAGTGGAGCAATCCAGGGAAAGGAGTAGCGCCCACCCCTGCACCTTGGTCGCCAACTTTACTTACTTATTGCATATCGTTCTTCTAAAGTGTCCGCACGTCTAGATTACCTTTTTGAAATTCACCACCTTTGACAATCAGGCTTTAGTAGGGTGTATTCCAATTGCTGCTGTAGCTGTTCATTTGAACCTGAAATCATAAAAATTGGTCAGTCATCTCATAAGATATATAGCAATAAATACTGAATCTTTAAGTGTCTACGACAATTTGAAATGCCTATTAAAAAAAAATCTGGAAACATATTGAATTCACCAGGTATATATATATATATATATATATATATATATATATATATATATACCATCAATCGGTGGTTTAATGACACTCAATATCATCTTTTCTATATCCTGAGGATGGTTTATTAAAACGGACACGATATATCGGCGATTTTTTTCGCATTAAATTCTTCACTTTGGATTATTTTTTTTCTGTTTTCCTCTCTCTCTCTCTCTCTCTATATATATATATATATATATATACAATGATAATTTAGATGTATAATGTTAGAATTCTCTATACATTCTTACATATGAGAGTCATTCAAAGTTAAAGTGAATTCTGTTTGATTTTTCACCATTCTGAATAGCCTGAAAACAAACATTTGTGGAAGATTAATTTTTTTTTCTATAAACCAACTACGAAAATTCTGTACTTACATAAAAAGAAAAATTTATGAAAAAATTATTTTGCTTATAAAAAATCTTGTTTATTGAATATCCTCGTATATATATATATATATATATATATATATATATATATATATGTGTGTGTGTGTGTGTGTGTGTGTGTCTGTGTGTGTGTGTGTGTGTGAATATATATATTTATATATATATATATATATATAATGAGAGTTTTAGTTCTAGAGAGCTGGATGGCTTTGATTTTTCTGAACTTCTGTCTTGATCATATTTGTGTCACGTACGTCTTTGTTCTTTTCCCCTTGTTGTTTTTGACGGGTTCTGCTTTGATCTCAGTCTATTCAGTATTCCCTTATTTCGTGCTTATCTCTTCTTTTCATCATGAAATTCTATTCACTTAAATGGAGCAGAGACGTTATTTAATGAACGCAGAAATGAAAGACATTCTGTCATTCTGAACTGACTTATTCTTATTCCAGTAATTAGTTGAACTATTATCGTTTTAAGTTTTTCGGCTCACTGATCTTTGTGTAATCCTTTTCAAATTATTTCTGCTGTTTGTCACAACCAGAAAAACAGCGTCTTCCATAGTTATTGTACATCGAAAAAGACCAAAATATGCATCGGCCAAATGAATGCGTCCACACTACAGAACACAACAATAATGAGATCGATAATAAGAAAAACTCTATGAAGAAGAAACTATTTATAGGCGAAATTGTCTTTGTTCAAATTATTGAATATTATAGATATCAAGATTACAAGGAATACTGAAAAGTTCTTCGCCCGTGTAAGAAGAAAATTGTTCAGTGCCAGGAACTGTATATGCTATTCCATTGGTTCATTCAATAGTTTAAGATATTTATCGAATCATTTCCAAAGTTTCTTTAATGGTTAAATATCAATAAAACATTTTTTTAAAAAGACTCAATCTCGACTTGACTGGGTTAATAAAAAATTCAACACTCACTGGCATAATAATTCAAAAATAGAACTACTTAAACTTAGAATAATAAATAATGTTGCCTCATTAAATTACACGGATTAATCTGTTTTTATTACAAAAAATATTGACGGGCTTGGTGTTGTTCAAACAGATCATCGGCCCTGTCGACGAGTATTAGAATATGATGCTCCCACCATTAAAAAATAATATCCGGTGTCCTGGACATAACATTAAACTGCATGTGATAGTGAGGCTCAGCATCTAGAGTTATGGGGAATGTGAAGTACCTCTTCATTGCCATTCCTATCAACTCAACTCAGATCCCTTGTTGTATTCCCTGTGAGGACTCCAAAAGAAACGTTTGAAAATTATTTGTATTTTTTTTAGGAATAGTTGATTCTACGTGACTGTGTAAATTGTTTATAATAGAAACTGGAAGCTACAATAATTTACTATATATTATTACTATTATTAGTCACTTGAAACGATATTACTGTTTGCAAACAAATCATTATTAAATGGGTTTAGTGACCTGAAAGTATGTACAAATATTAGTATTAGAAAGAAATACATGAAATCATATAACTGCGTGAATATTATTTGGAATAAAAATGATTACTTCACATCATATAATTGAGCGGAAAAAAAAAGAACAAAAACAAAAACAAACCTTAATTAACATCTAAACAAAATGTAAGAATAACAGTACAATATACATGATTTCTTAGCGTCTTGCTGTATGATAATCCAACATTGGTTGACATGATAAAGCAATCAATGACTCAAGTAAGTTATTCTTTTTCTTGTAAATTTAATGAAGTTCGCTTCGTTAAACAATGGGCCATTGAGAATCAAACACACTAATAATGTTCTGCTAACCAAGCTCGTTAACCATTGCACTATTAAAGATGTCTTGACTATTTTAATTTCAGTTTCGTACAGTCTATGCAATTTATTTCTTTAAAGCAAAAATAAAATGCATCATTAATTTTTTTTCCAATTTTAAAGTTATGAAAATATATAATGTAAAACGCTGTTTTTTTTTTTTCAATTCTTTATTTCTTAAACTGAGCTTCTCATCACATGAGATCAGTCAGTACCGATAAATTTTCTTTGGAATTGATATCATTTATTGGCAGATCATTTTTATCTTAAGGGACATTTCTCTTATCTCTTAATATCGACCACATTTGCACCATAATTAAGTTATTTCTAAGTAGATATATTTATGAACTTATCGATAGCTTCATATGGAAATCGATTTAAGAGAGATTTATTTTGGCTTTTGATAACGCTAAATTATAAGACACTTTATAATGGGAAATTGCAAGAAGAAGAGAATCAATAAATCTATGTTTATCACTCGTCTCGTGTCTATTAAGTTTACAAATCAAGAGGCAAGTGGTCAAATTGAAAAGGCGAAGAACAATTTTAGAAGTTCATTTGGTAAGGATTTTTTTTAAGTGGGAGTGAGTGGATAGATTTATATATCGGCAGCGTCTACAGTTATTGTTATATATAAAAGAACATCGTAGAAACGTCATTGAATCGTTTTCCTTTATAGTAATTTTGGAATAATTTAGTTTCTACTTCTAGACTATTTACCAAGGAATTGTAAAATAATTTCAGCTATTTTTCTTAATCAGTTCTAATGTTTTCCTTATTTTCTTATACACTTGTAGTTTAGCAAGTTTTCTATCAGTACAATATGACAGTATGATGTAATAGAATTTTTCTTAGAATTAATTTTAAAACTCTCTTCACTACAGAGCGGTGCCTTAAAACCACACATATTTAAGAAGGGAAAAAGATTTTGTTTAGCTTAAAAAAAACTACCCTAAACTTTATACAGCAATGATCACTGCATGAAATCCTTGATATCTTCGGGGGGGGGGTCCTCGTGGTGTAATGTTTAAAGCGATGGACTGCGGAATCGTAGTACGCGAGTTCGTACTCCAGTCGTGCTATTACGTTCACTTTCGGGCAAATGCCATTGGGAAAGGTATGAACCCCCCTTATCCTCCCAGCTATGGGTTTAATAGTACCACTACTGTTCTTCTAGGAGAAGAATAGCTTTGGCATTAAATACAAGGTTGATATGCCATTAAAAACAAAAAATACAAGAATACTTGATCTCTTCGTGAAATTCTTGATTCCTCGATGGCCTCCAGACATGTACAATGAATGAATAAGAATAAGTTTGATTTTCATAGCTATTCTGGGAGGAAAATTCATATCAAACATTGCAAAACAAAAAGTGAAAACATAGACAGGTACTTATTTGGCCAGAGAGTTGAAAAAAGTTGCAGAACCTGAAGTGGACAGGACTACCAATTGTTGGAGAAGTGGGAAGACTTGCTGTTACTCCCGTGACTCCAGTGAAAGGCCACCAGATAAAACTGTGGTGAAAAACTGCCAAGAAGTGAAATTATAATAATAAGCCATCAGAAACAATGCAGACAATACAAATATCAACCAAATAGAAAATAACCAGAAAACTAAAATGGAAAGAAAAACAACACTATGGGCACTGTAAACGATAAACAAACAAAATATCACACGAGGAAACTTGGATATGGTTGAGAAACAGAAGCTTAAGAGACAAAACTGAATCTCTTCTAATAGCATTACAGAACAAAGCCACAGAAATCAACTATATCAAGGCAAGAATTGATAAGACGCAAAAAAAGAGCAAATGTAAGTTATGGTGATAGAGATGAAATGATCATTCACATAATAAGAGAATTTAGAAAATTAGCGCAAAAAAAGTATAAGAAAAAACGCGACTAGGTAGAGGAGGTGATCCACTGGGAACTGTGAAAGAAATTCAAATTTAACCCAGCGAACAAATGGTATATGCACAACCCGAAATCCGTCCCGGAGAAGGAGGCGCACAAAGTTCGCTGGGATTTTGAGATACAAATTAACTTATCTCAACTACACAATCAGACCTAATGATAATCAACGAAAAACAGAGAACTTCGCGAATTGTACACTTTGCCATCCTCGCAAACCCACGGAGTGAAATTGAAGTATGGTGAAAAGAGAGATAAGTATCTGGACCTTAATACAGAACGGAAAAAACTATTGAGTATTAAAGTGGCGGTGATAACAATTGTAATCGGTTTGCTCGGTACCGTCACCGAAAAATTGGCAAATGGACTCAAAGAATCCGAAATAAGAGGACGAGTGAAGACCATCCAAGCGACACCGCTGTTAAGATCGGCACGGATACTGAGAAGAGTCTTAGAGACTTGAGGAGTCTCGGTTTCACTCAAACTCCTGTGAAAGACCATCATCGAATACTGGTGTGAAAATCTCTCAAATGAGTAAAATAATAATTACAACAACAATAATCATAACATAGTAAACGAATGCAACTAACTGGTTCGGAAAGTGTACATAACTAGGCACAAATGGATGGATTTGGAGGTTCACAAGGAATTGAGCAAAAGAGTAAATTTTGATCACACTACCAAATGGTATATGCACAAACCTGAATCCGTCCAAGTAAAGGAGACAGGAAATTCTCTGAGATTTTGATATACAAACGGATCACCTAATCCCAGCTAGAATACCAGAGGTAGTGATGATTTTTAAAAACGCAGAGGATTTGTCATCGAGTTGGTTTTGCCGTCTCAGCGGAACACAGATCGAAAAAAAAGTGAAAAAATGGACAAATACTTGAACTTTGTCAGTGAACTAAAAGGCACCTCTGGAATATGCAGGTGGCAGTGATACCAGTTGTAGCTAGTGCACTAGAAACAGTTCCGAAAGACTTGGAAAGGGATTAGAACAGCTAGAAATCTGAGGAAGAATAGAGACTATTCAGACTAGAGCATAATTAAGATCGGTCAGAATACTGAGGAGAGTCCTGGAGACTTGCTGTCACTTAGAATCCACTGAAAGCCCACCAGCTTACTCTAGTGAGAAAAACTCGCAAGGAGGAAAATAATAATAATAATAATAATAATAATAATAATAATTATTATTATTATTATTATTATTATTAACGTTTCTACCTATGATGTGGTTTATAATTACAGTACAAATAAGGGAGGATATTTACTTTTCGGTAATAAGCTGCGGACTGTTCTCCACAAAAAACAAAAAGGGTGCCACAAGGGAACAAGAGGAACAGGTGATCTACTATACATTGATGAACACCTCCTCAAGCAAAGCAAAACGAGAATAATGAATGTTGCTATGGCATGGATTGACTACAAAAAGGCATATGCTAAGGTCCTACAAAACTGGATTATATACTGAATCAAAATGTGCAAGATAAAGTTCATCAAGGAAACCATGAAAAACTGGAGAGGGTAATTGACCGCCGGAGGAAAAAGTTTTGCTGAGGTAAAAATCTAGAGAGGTATATTCCAGGGAAATATGCTTTCTCCATTACTATTTGGAATTGTGATAATGCCACTTCCTCATATACTAATAAATGCTCAGGCGGCTATAAACTTATTACATTAATAGAAATGGTCAATGACAGAATCTACTTCGACGACATCAAACTCTTTGCCTAATTTTAAAAGAATTGGAAACCCTTATACAAGCAGTGAGAATATACAAACATGATATAGTGATGGAATTTAGCATAAACAATACACCATGCTAATAATGAGAAGCAGGAAACGATAAATGACAGAAGGATTAGAACTACCAAATCAAGAAAAAATCAGAACGCTTGAGAAAATGAAAAGTACATGTACTTGAGAAAGTTGGAAGCTGTCACCATCAAACAAGTAAATATTGAAAAAGAGGATCTCAGGAGAACCAGAAAACTACTGAAGCAAAATTAAATAACAGACAAATCATCAGAGATATACACTTGGCTCTCCCTCTTGCAAGGTATCCTTGACCATTCTTGAAGTGGACGAATGAAGAACTTCAATAAATGGACCAGAGAACAAGAAAACTTATGACGATGCATAAGGTCTTACATCCCAGACATTAGTTTGTATCAAGAAAAGAAGGAGGAGGATACGCTAGCATTCAAAATAGCGTTGACATATCGCCACAGCTCAAAGAGTACATCAAAGAGAGCAAAGAATGACAGAGTATATTGATCAGAAACAATACAAACAACACAAGAATCAAAAGAACAACAATTACTAGAAAAATGGGAAGACAAACAACTGCACTGATATTTCAGGCGACGAATAAGCGAAATGTTACACGATAAAACTTGGACATGGTTCAGGTAGGGAAACCTTAAAAGAGAAACTTATTCTCTTCTAATAGCAGCACAAAATAACGCTAAAAGGATCAACTATGTTAAAGGAAAAATATATAAGACAAAACGAAATAACAAATGTAGTTTATGTGGTGATAGAAGCGAAAAGATCAAGTATATAATTAGCAAATGTTGTAAATTAGCGCCAAAAAAAGTAAGACTAAGAGCGACTGGGTGGATAAGGAGATCCACGGGAAATTGCACAACAATGAATCCGTCAAGGAGAAAGAGACAAACAAACACTTCTGGGATTTTGAGTTACAAACTGATCACCCAATCTCTGGCAGACCAAGTGATTGTCAAAAAAGAAAAAAAAAAGAAGAGAAACTGCCGAATATTCGACTTCAGATGAAAATCAAAAGAAACCGAAAAGAGAGATAAATACCAGAACCTTGCAAGAGATCTAAAAAAAAGGCTGTAGAACAGGAACGTGATGGTAATTGTAATTGGTTCACTCGGAACAATCCCCAAAGGATTGGTAAAGAGGCTGAAAGATTTAGAAATAAGAAACCAAGAGGTGACCATCCAGACGACAGCATTATTAAGATCGGCGAGAATACTGAGAAAAGTCCTGTAGACTTGATCACATTTACTATCACACAAACTCCAATGAAAGACAATCTCAAGGATTGAAATAATAATAATAATAATAATAATAACGGAATGGAACTACCAAATCATGACAAAATTAGAACACTCGGAGAAAATGAAACCTACAAATACTTGGGTATCTTGGAGGCTGACACCATCAAACAATGGAAATGAAATACAATATTCGAAAAGAATATCTCATGAGAACTAGAAAACTACTCGAGACAAAACATTTTAGCAGAAACCTTATTCAAGGAATAAATACTTGGGCGGTGCTTCTCCTTAGATATTCAGGACCCTTCCTCAAATGTACCTGAGATGAACTTAAACAAATAGATCAAAGAACAAGAAAACTAATGACCATGCATAAGGCATTACATCCTAGAGACGACGTTGACAGACTATATGTATCTAGAAAAGAGGGAGGGAGAGGACACCGACAAGCATCGAAGACAGTGTTGACGAATCGAAACAACGGCACGAAGACTACATAGAAAAACACGAACGAGGACTAATTACAGTCTTCAGAAACGATACGGACAGTACAATAGACGATAGAATGACAACTTGGAAACAAAAATGGGAGGAAAACAACTCTATAGCCGCTTTAAACGACTAATAAACAACATCTCATACCAGAAAACCTGGACCTGGTTAAGAAAAGGAAACCATAAGAGAGAAACATAATCTCTCCGAATAGCAGCACAGGACAACGCCATAAGGACCAATCATATCAAAGCGAGAATAGATAAGACGCAACAAAACAGTAAATGTAGGCTATGCGGTGACAGAGACGAAACGATCAATCACATAATAAGCGAATGTAGCAAATTAGCAAAGAAGGAGTATAAGGCGAGACACGACTGGGTTTGCAAGGTGATACGCTGGGAAATGTGTAAGAAATTTAAATTTGGTCATACTAACAAATGGTATATGCACAACCCAGCACTTATACTAGAAAATGACACGCATAAACTCCTATGGGACTTTAACATACAAACGGATCACCTAATCCCGGCCAGAAGACTAGACTTAATAATAATCAACAAAAAAAAAAGAGAATTTGCCAAATTGTCGACTTTGCTGTCCCGGTGGACCACAGAATAAATCTGAAAGAATGTGAAAAGAAGGATAAATACCTCAGCCTTGCTAGAGAATTGAAAAAGCTGTGAAACATGAAAGTGACGATTGTGCCGATTGTCATTTGTGCTTTTGGCACAATAACTAAAGGATTATTAAAAGGCCTGGAGGACTTGTTTGGTTTGGTTTGTTGGGTTTTATGGCACATCGACCATTTTAGGCTATTTAACGCCAAATCCATTCTTATGTTAATAATCTGTTCTATTTAAAACAATTCAGTTTAGCATAAGTACACAGTTTAATTGTCAAAAACATTTCTATTTCAAACTATTCAAACAGTTATATGTAATAATTCAGTTAAGTGTAAATACAGTTGTAATTTCAAAAAACAGTTCTATTTCAATAAGTATGCTATTAGTTCTATTTAACCCATAGATAGGGCCCTATCAGGTGCTACCACTCTGGGCCAGAGTGAACCTGGGAGCGATGGCAATGAAGGGATACTCCGCATTCCCCAAAGCTCCAGCATTGCTGGTACCTCACCATCAGATTGTTTAGTGTCATATCCAGGACACTCGTTGAGGGGGGGGGGCTTACCCCTCTGCAGAGATGCAGTCGGTGTATTCTACAGCCCCAGCCGACTGGGCAAGGAGGACTTGGAAGTTGGCGGACGGCTAGAGACTATCCAAATGACAGCATTGCTGAGAACGGCCAGAATCCTGAGACGAGTCCTGGAGACATGAGGAGACTTGCTGTCACTCAAACTCCAGTGAAAAACCATCAGCTAATAATGATGTGAAAAACTCTAAAGGAGTAAATTATAATAATAATAATGATTAGAAGAAGAAAGAAAGAAAGAAAGAAAACCGATTACAACAGTCAACAACTGCTATATCAAGAGAATTTACTTGACAGAATGATGTTTAAAAGCAGTATGATGCACATAAAGAAATAAAATTATTAATGTGATTATGTATATAAAATCATCAATACTGATATACTTTGCGTCTCTTAAAGAACGCAACCCAAATAACAGGAAGGTAAAATGTGCACATAAATTTCCTACCATAATATTGATCTGCTCAGAAGTAACAGCTGAAATGGTAGCATTCTGAAGCAACCTCCAACAGAAACCTAATTCTTTGTATTGTGTCCACTATGCCCTTGGATAAGAAATTAAATCATATAAAACATTTGAAATAAAGCTAATTTAAAATGTTTCCAATCTACTATTCTCAACTGCTGTAAGATAAGAAATTGCGCCTGGCGGATAAACTTTGTGGAGCAATGGTTTATAGAAACGAAAGGACTAATGGTCGTTATCTTTATTTTTAAAAGTCCAATTATTTCTATCATTCTGCTAATTTCAAAATTTCACTAAACTATTCATATCTATCAATCTATCAATCTATCTTTCTGTATATATATCTTTTCGTTGATCCAAGGAGAGAAAAAATGTTTGAAATGAATAGGTCTACAAGAGATTTTCCTTTTGGTTGTCTATTTTTCTTCAACATGTGCTTATGAAACACATGTTGAAGAAAAAAATAAATAACTCAAAAGTAAATTCATTTATGGACCTATTCATTAATATATATATATATATATATATATATATATATATATATATATATATAGTATTAAAGGTATGTGCAGAACCAGCTACACTCTTACATCATCTCATAGCAGGAGAAAGGTGCACCAATGTATTACAGATGCTCCTAATGAACACTTCTCAGGTTTTGAATTCAATTTTTTTCTTTCTTCAACACCAGTTGCCATATCAAAATAGAACACTAAGCTTTTAGTGTTTTGTCTCCAGGACGTTTGAGACTTGTGAAACGCATAAGACCTTGTCCTTTATTTGAACTTAGTTCATCAAGTCCATTTCTATATGACGAGTACATCAATATATATATATATATATATATATATATATATATATATATATATGTATAAGATTTTAAAGTATATAAATCCATAATAAAAAACGCAACACATTCTTTATATTTTTCCTAAAAACCAATAAGATTATACGATTTCTTCAAGTTTTCATATTGATGTTTTTTGTCATATACTTCTTTATATATATTCTAGCAAATTTCTAGAATAGTTTTAATATATAAAATAAGATATCAAAATAAATCAGTAATCTGTAAATTAATCTACAATTGTAACTCCTATATGATATTTGAAATTTAAATTTATGTGTCCTCTGAAATTGTGATTTCTCTGAATGAGGGACGTGTATGCAAACCAATTGAATGAAAATAGTTGAAAAGACTTCTGAGAATGTTTACCGTTGACCAGCTCAAAAAAGCTCCTATAGTTTAAGGGAAAATAATATCTATACCTATGCATTTATTATTAAGTAAATACCGAAAATAATCTCATAGCGAATTGCCATCTTTGTGTATGATGTAGATTTATTTGATACCGTAAGCAAGTTGGTTGTCTCGCGTAATCGTTGCCGACCAAAAATTCTTATCAGCTTTATTTGAATCCTGAAGAGCAGCTTGAAAAAATCAAATACGACTCCAACCCCCTAAATTCTTTCCAGATAACAAACGTCATGAAGAATATCTGTTTTACCTCCCACCTGATATTCAATAAAAATTTGCCTAAGATTTGGTTACGGGCGAGAGAAGGAAAATGTACACCTGTCCTCGAACACATAGCAATCTGCTTTACCTCAAGTAACTCAAAGAACGTATCGAAACTATAATGCAGATGTTCTATATTTCCATTCAAAGTCAGTTCTGTAAATTTAAGAAAAGAATCAGTCGGGTTAAAAGTCAGGGGAAATGAAATTAATTTAGCAACATCTTCCGTATTCAATGGAAAATTAGCCGCTTTAATATTTTATCAAATCAATGAATCTGAAAACAAGGCAAGAAACCGCCTAAGTGAGCAGTTATAGGTCAAATTAATGTCAAGTTAAAAAAAAGAGAAAAACAAACAAAAAAAAAAAAACTTTTTCTTTAAATAGACACCGCAAATGTTTCTGGATAAATAGGAACCTGATTTCTATTTTTCTTTATGAAGTAGATCTATGTTGTTTATTGACACCTGTTTTCATTGCGGTTTCCGAACTTTATGTGTTATGCACTGATTTTATAATAAACACTAATTGTAATATTGTAAGTAAATTGTACCAAGAAGCGAAAAGATAAGTTCAAAAAAGAAAAAAAAAAAAACAAGAAGAAAACAGCCAGCAGTCATTTGAAAGAAAAGCTAACAAACTTTTACAAGCATTTTTCCAGTTGACAAGAGAAAGCAAGATACACTTGATCTACCCTGGTTTGTGCTTGAATCACTATATCTGTGATGGTGACCAGCCATGTAACCCACTGAAGCTGGAAGTGGTGGGGTAGAGTCTTCTGTGAACCCCACAATATATATGTATATATATATGTATATATGTTTACTAATCTAATATCTACCAGTATTCACGGTATCGGAAAAAAACAAAAAACACTGGTCAGGAACAAGAGATAAAAGTACATCGAATCACCGCCCAGGGGAAAAAGAAAAAAGTTTTTTGGGTAAAAAAGAAAGAAAAGGCCAACCTCGTACGACTCCTTGAAAAAAATCAATGGGTACGCAGTCAGTGGTCAAAAGAAAACCAAAAAACCCTCCGCGAATGCTGCAATGCTATAATTACTAAAGTGCTCAACACAATAGAAGGGAGCCAATTATAGAATTAACTTAAATCGCGAGTCGAAAATCTTCTACTAAAGTTTCACCTTAACGGATCATCAGGAAGCCTACATTCGAATGTAGGCTTCCTGATGATCCATTAAGGTGAAACTTTAGTAGAAGATTTTCGACTCGCGATTTAAGTTAATTCTATATATATATATATACTTTCTTTAAGGAAAAACAACGAAACCGGTCACATAGGATTATGAATTTATTTCATTGAAATAAATTTATAATCCTATGTGACCGGTTTCGTTGTTTTTTCTTAAAGAATTTATTGCTCTGTATTATTAGTACATTGAGCTCTTTACCAGGAAAATTTTAAATATTCATTCATGAATAATTTCTTGTCCTGATGGAATTACTCCCAACTCCGGTTTAACTGGACCAAGAATACTATATATATATATATATATATATATATATATATATATATATATATATATATGATTGCTTTTGTAATTCATCTCTTTTTTCTTTATCGTTAACTGCGGTGTGATGAAGCAAAAATTCCCTATGAACGAGGAAGAGTAATCGACGGTTCCTCAAAAGGACAAATATAATAGGGATTTCTGTTGCCCATTTCATCCTGATTTCTGACACATGGACTGAACAGAGAGAAAATAAAACAACAAAGGTCCTAACACTAAAACAAGTTGTTTTCTTTTACCATTCCTTCCTCCAACCGATGAATAGCCATCACTGACATAGCAATCACCGGTGACTACGCTACGAGATATCCTAAAGACAACCGATGTCACAAGCAATACTGTAAAAAAGACACGTCTGTGTAGCACGTGTTAAGCATCGACGATATTTCTTTTCGACAAATTTGCCTTTGGTCAGCGGTACAAGAACTCCCAAATCATGTGAATTAGCTTATCACAAGTGGAACGCGCAGACATGGCCAGATATGTAATGAAATTGCCGACTTATAGTTGAAGTGAGGTTATAGTATAATAAAAATAGTTCTCTCTCATAAGGATATATTTTCTCCTGCAACCGCTTAAGCTTACTAGCCTGTTCAGTGTGGACTTCACAAACCATTCACAAATATGCAAGGGATATGGAAATACTTCCAGTGATTGTAGCAAAGCTAAGTCACGATTATTTTATCATATGTTCAATTTTCAAGTGTCATTATATATATATATATACAGAGGGGGGGAGAGAGAGAGAGAGAGAGAGAGAGAGAGAGAGAGATTATCGACAATAAATACGTTCACCCACGACCAATCATTTTCATAACAAAATAATTTCCTCAAAATCGCCGACACCATGTTTTTATCATTGTTAGAGAAGCATTACACAATCAAAACGAGTATCATTAGGTATATTTTTTTTACCAAACTCCACAATATTGAAACTATGTAACAAGAAATATGGTTATGCCGCAGTGTACACGTAAGTAATCATTCATGTATATTTACACAAATTTATATAATAATATCGATTTTAATAAGAGATATTCCACAAGAAGTCCCGGAAGCTTTGGTTTGAAAAATATATCTTTTATACTAAATTGTTTGTTTGTACTTATTTATAAGCGGTCCTGTAACTTAGCAAAAAAAAAAGCACATTATGGCGAGGTTTTATCTACGTAGTCCTCTTAAACACCCTAAAGCCATTTCCTATCAAATTTAGGACTGAATGATAACTTTTTTAGTGTCTTTATTCCCGCTATACATAAATTCTTAATCATCTGAATTCTCAGTTTAACGAAAATAATGATATATTCATTTAAGTACACTTAAGAAATACATTTTATGTATTATTCTAAAACTCTTCTTTGACATTTGATTAAACCTCTTCTATTGAGTTAGAAAATGTTCGAAACTCTCAAGTATTTGGTACCGTATTAATTCCCTACGAACCCCTTTTACGTAGTGGACGCCTGCTATATCAAACGAATAATAATAAATATGATCAAGATCGTCAAACTGATCGATTTGTTTGTGTAGTGCGTTTAATTTTACTGAATGACCTGTACATGTGGTCTTTGCCAAACTTTGCTAAGCTTATTAAATGCCCATAATAATAAATCCTTTTGTAATCAAAACAGAGATTCTTCTATCAAGTTAAAATTGGGATGTTCTTAAAACAACGGTGTGAAGTGATTTAAATATGATATACAACTTTTGTAAATTTACGGCTTAGGAAATTAATTTAGTTATCAAACAATTATCTACTTAAATAGACTTATATATATTAATCATATAATCTATTTCAGGTTAAGTTCGCCTGGTATGATTTATATAATCAGTTCCAATCAAGTACGTTTCATGAAAAATAGCCTTTATTTTAGGTGTGTTCATGTTTATTTGGTGAAATCTAAAACTTATCATCTTGGTTCTTTTTTATTGAGGATTATTTTAATCAATATTCATTAAAACATCGAAACATTATTTCATTCAAATTGTCGATCAGGATAGGCGAAAATTCCAGGAGAAAGCTTTTTACATTTTACAAAGTTGGACAACATATTAAAGAAATATACTTGTAATTTTTTTGTTAGTTTAGCCTCCTTGATTCAAAATCAGTTCATACATGTTCAACTTGAAAAGAAGATCATGCTTGCCTCTCAGAATTCAGAGTCAGTCAGTTATTACAATAATGTTTGGTCGACTATAACGAAAATGCAGCACAGCTTCAACCTCTGCGTCAAAATCCATGTAGCAGAAACATTTTACAAGTTCACACAGGTTTATGAAGACGAAGTTTTATCTTGTTCATAGATATTTAAGGTGGTAGAAGGCATTTTGAATGAATATGGAAAATAAACGTCGTTTTGATAACGTGAAAAAGTTTTGGTTCATGACCTGAGAAAATGCGACCAATTCGTCTTCTCTCATCAGGTCTGATGAATGTTTGAAGATGACAATTTGTAATTGATCGGCTGATTTTAAATCAAGTGTTCAGAAATGAAAAAAAAGTCAGTCCCATTAATTTTTGACCACTTTATTACAACTCCAATATTCCGATTGTAATAATAATAATCATCACCAGTAAATCATGCAGAAAGCAGAGAATCCAGTCTCTCTTTCTCTCTCTCTCTCTCTCTCCACCTCTCCCTATCATCTCTCGCTCATGGAAGATCTTCTTTGCTGCATTCTGTGTACACACAAGTAAGCAAATCCTTGTTGGTCGACCAATACTGGTATGCCCGTGTGTAAGAGTCCATAAAAGAATGTCGCTTATAAGTTCATCCCTACTTCTCCAACATTGCCCTGCATATCTTTTTTGCTTGTCTTATATATTTTAAAAGAAATCATCTGGTTTTGTGGGATGTTGCTTCCAGGAATTTTTCAAGACAGAACAAAGCATTGTTGTGTAGTTTTCATCAGGTTTTTACTCTACGTGTTTTATTAGTGTCAATGATATGCATCCACATAACCATATGGACACAGATCAGCTAGGAAGAAATCCCGTTTTATTTTGTCAGATGGATCAGAGTTCCATAGCAACAATAACCTGTCAATAGCAATTAGCGACTTCATTATGTATATGTTGAAATTACTTTCAGTTGATGAGATATTGTTGATGGAGTATGTGAACTAGCCGTCTGATTTTAGAGGCTTGCTATTTGGAGTGTAGATGGATCCTTTTCGGTTTAATCACATATAGTTTTATTTGCATTCACGTAAAGCTTAATGCCTTCCATTGCTTGCTCGCGTCAACGCAGAGGGATTCTGCTAGGTGTAGTGTATTTGCGAGAAGCGCTAGATCATCAACGTAGTCTGTGTCTGTCATAGTTTCTGTGAGGTATCTTCCGCCTTTTGCCTCTTGTTTTACTGTAAAACAATTTTATTTTATTAGATCTATATGCGTTCGTAGTATGAAGTCTAAGCGGAGCATCAACGAATGTTGTATTAATATATCTCCTTGCAATACTTCGGTTACAATGTTGAAGATATCTGCGTTTCGATCAACAGGGCGAACAATTGCTTAAGTGTTTTTTTGAAAAGCATCATTTTAGCGATAACGATTTCTTTGGGGAGATCATGTGTATTTAAAATCAAATGACTTTGATAGATTCACAAATAGTAGAGTTGCCATGAGATTTTTTACCCTGACTTCTTCAATGATTTCATGGATACTCAGAACCCATGTGCTTGTGGGTGCGATTTCTTCGAAAGAATTTCTGATTTGTCCAACGAATTTACTCAAATTTGAGTCGGATATGATTGAGAAGCAGAGCATCACACATCTTTGCAGCTATAGCCATAAGAGTTATGCCTTTGTAGTTTTTTTTACGGATTCCGAATTCACCTTAAATAGGAAAGGGAGGATGGAAACTTTCGGCCATTTTTTATTGTGTTTTGTTTATAGACTGCGTCACATAATCTGTTGGTATTTCATTGAGGCCTGCAGCTTTTCTGTTTTTAATTTTTATCGATACAGCATCAAATGTTTCCTCTACAACGTGTCCTCGTCTTATATCTAGTTGGCCATTACTATTTTTTGATCGGTTTATCAGTCATTTTAGGAGGATATCCGAGTTAATTCTTCAAATGTTCTTTCAACTTCTGAAGTATTTCCTCTAAGCAGGCAGAACGACCTATGGCAATAAAGCTCCATTACTCTTCTGATCTGAGTTATCATAATCATGGATGTAACTAAAACTCGAAACCCAGCTCCATATCTGTAATGAAACTAAGCAAAATGTGTTTGAGAGGAAGGCTTCTAGAATTGTTTCCAGAAGTAGAAATAACGTTGTAATCGGTAGATAGCTTTCAAGGGAATGATTTTGCAGAAGATAAAATGGTTTTGAAATTAAGTTGCTAATAGATGTTTGGGAATAATTACGTAAAAATGTTTTCGAAAATCATTTTCGTAACTCGATAGATCGAAATTCTTAGAGGAAAACTCGATATCTGCAGAAATCAAGTTAATTAAAAGTAGATTCGAAAATGATATGAAAATTGTGAATCGATATAAAAGTGATTTTGAAGATCAGAATATGTAATCAATATATATAATCAAAACCAATTTACCGAACAACCAATCTACCTATATATATATATATATATAGGTAGTTAGGTCGGTCTATAAATTGGCTTTAATATATATATATATATATTTTTTTTTTAAGTGGTTCATACATATATATATATATATATATATATATATATATATATAATTGAGTTTCCTTTTGAAATGATGAATGAGGAGTAGGTAAATTGGTTTTAATTATAATTATTTTTTCTGGTGTTGACAAGACCTGTTTTACAGCGAGCCACGAATACATAATTACCACCGAAGTTTTTAGGTGCAGGATTTAACTGAAAATTTTATTTAAGATAAATGTATTGTTTGTCACGAAGTGACTGTCGAATTTTTTAAAACGATTTTAACTCCGTGAGACATGCCGCCTTCCAATCTTCTTTCCAAATGTTAAGGTCTGTTTCAACATTTGATATTTTCTTTGAATTTATCGTTGTGATGCGATGGGTGATGACCTTCAGAATGTTTGCTGCTCGATTGTTGGGCAGAAAAATACGTTTGGTGACCCTAGTGTAATCTATTGGCAATAAGTATCCTGACTTTCTCCATTTCCTCTTGATAAATAATATCTCGATTACAATTATATTTTGCTTTTCTGTAATATGTCGTGATTCTATACGTTGCTGTCGCATTTCCAACTAAAAAACAAGCAAACAAGTTAAATTGATGTATGGGTTGGCCATTAGTAAAGGGAGTGTTCAGTTGAGTTGAAAAAGTAAAATCTATCATAATTGCACCTCAGCTATCAGCTCTAAAACTTGAAGAAAAACTAGCGTTATATATATATATGTGTGTGTGTGTGTGTGTGAAAAAATAAATGGGAAAGTGTGTAAACCGAAACATTTAAAAGGGATTAAAAATCATATTTCGTTTTTATTTCGGAAAGACTTCATCAGAATGACGAATTTTTTCTAAAGTTCAGCATAGGAAGAAAGAAAAATGAAGATAAAAAGAAGATGGTGTTATAAAAAGGAAAGATAGACCAGAAAGAAAAGGAAAGATAGAGATATATATCAGAGTGGTGGCCACAGGGGTTATTGGTTCTGACTGATTCATTTCTAGAATATCTAGTCCATCTAAGTAGACAGGGGGAGGCTAAAACCCCCGTCAGGCGTATCAAATTTCATGAAAGTCTTGACGCATAAAAATGGAACATCTACATGATAAAATTAAAATCGTCCATAAGTGTGGAACTTTGGTGGAGAAAAATGTCTTAAATTTAGTTATAAACATTTTTTCCTGTCCATTTTCTATTTCAATATTATTCTCACGTAAAATAATATCTGCCTAGTTGGGTGAAATCTGGTAGAAGCTGGTTGGCTGTTTAAAGTGTTTGGACTGGGAGATGACAGTTGATGGGATTTTTACAATGCATGGTTTTAATTAAAGTTGCCTTGCAAAAAAATCGAAAGCGTGTTATCATTTAACCGAAATGCCTTTTTCTCCCACTTTTGGTTACATAGTTTTAATACCGTATGAATTTGATAATAAATATTTACAAATATTCGTCTTGATTGTTTAAAATTTTCAAATATATATATTTATATATATATATATATAGAGAGAGAGAGAGAGAAAGAAAGAAAGAAAGAGAGAGAGATAAAAAGTATGGGGCATTGTGAGCAGATCGTTTTAGTTTATTTATGTAGTTGAATTATATTAATGCTATTTTATTTACCGTATTATGATTTATTATTGTTCACTCATCAGCGTTAGCCGATGGTTTTCACTGGAGTCGGAGTGACAGCAAGTCTCCACAAGTCTCCAGAACTCTTCTCAGTATTCTGGCCGTTCTCAATAATGCTGTCATTTGGATAGTCTCCACTCGTCCGCCAACTGCCAAGTCCTCCAGTCCCTTTAGTAACCCTTTAGTTACTATTCCAAATGCATCAATTACAATTGGTATAATTGTCACCTGCATGTTCCACAGTTTTTTCAATTCCCTAGCAAGGTCGTGGTACTTATCCTTCTTTTCACATTCTTTCAGTTTTATTCTGTGGTCAACAAGTTGACTATTTTGTATTTTTATTATTATTATTGTATCTCCTTTTTATTTTGTTATTTTGTTATTTTGTTTTATATATATATGTATATATATATCGTTTGATAAAGCGTACATATTTGGCAGAAAGTAACATGATATTTTTTTCATTTTTTTTCTCCTTTTTCCGTTTCAATAAAAGAGATAAATAAGCCCAGTTAACATTTTGAATATATTTTCTTGCTTTTTTCTCTTCCACGCGGATATCAGAGTGTAACGATTGTAAAATATTTTTATTGCTGTTAGATCAAGAGCCATCTGCTGGCCAATCAGTCAATTTCAACATCGGAAATTTTGGGTATAAAGATGTCATAATGATGTTGGACTTGAGGATGTAATATCTAATTTTCTGTGGTGAGAATGACTTGCATCATGGTGACGTCAGTACGCATTCTAGTGTTAAAATGGGGCCTTTTCCGAGGTTAATGTGTTTAGCTGATATCAATTACGTTTAATATATCGAGCCCGTGAATGAAGATAATCTCCCTTATCTGATTACCAAGCTTTTGATTTTGAATTTCTCAGAACAACCAACCAATGTTAAATTAATAATTCTTCTTTGTTATCGGATCAATTTGTATTCGTGTATGGATAATAAGCCTATATAAGTAGAGATCTGGATATGATACTGAACTTAACTCAGTGGTGAGGATCCAAAACTGAATCTCTGGGGTGTGTGAGTAATCTATTTATTACCATCACTGCCAGGCCAACACTAACGTGGAATGTTTGTACTTGTTAACGTCTCATCTATGAGACGTATAGATATGTTAAAAAATTATTTGCATTAGGAATACTAGAAGCCATATTATTCTGTTTACTAATTTTATAATCATTCCTTGCAAGTTCTTCACATCAGCGTTAGCTGATGATCTTTCAGTGAAATTTGAGTCTTTACAAATCTTTTCAGATCTCCAAGATTCTTCTGATTATTATTATTATTATTATTATTATTATTATTATTATTATTATCATACTCCTTTCAGAGTTTTTCTCACCAACACTAGCCGATGGTTTTTCACTGGAGTTTGAGTAACAGCAAGTCTCCTCAAGTCTCCGGGACTCTTCTTACTATTCTGGCCGATCTTAACAATACTTTAGTCTAGATAGTTTCAATTTGTTCAATTATTTCCTAGACTTCCAGTCCCTTTACTAATCATTTGAGCTATTTCCAAGTGCAACGATTAAAATTGGGATCATCGTCAGCATAGTTCCATAGTTGTTTTTTTTTTTTTTCTCTAGCTGCTACACCGAGTAGGGAGCTGGACCAGGTCCATCTCTCAACCAGAAAATGGAGATTATAAATGGAATACATTGAAATGGATTTTAGAAGAATGAATCAGTACATACAAAAAAGTAAGAAATAATTTGAAATGGATTTGAGAAGAATGAAAGTGCATTACAAAAAGCGAATAATTTGTAGAAATGGATTTTAGAAGAGTGAATCAATGCATTACAAAAATGCGAAGAAAATATATCATTATTTTTGACTGAGGGAAAACGAGAAGAGATACGTGGATTATTTTGACTAACCCCAGGAGTTGAGCAGACAAATTGTGTTTAGAAAAAGCAAAAATTCGAAAAATATCATTTAATTGTCTCCGGTCTGTGACAAGTGAAATAAACAAGACGATTGCTGGTTGGGAAATCATAATTTTTTAATGCATATTTTTTTCTAAATTTGAAATGAGTGGGAAATTAAAACCTAATCCTGAAATCGTTTGTGAATTAAAGTTGTAAGTGGAAATACCTGTCCCTTTAAGGAGGAGGCAAACAAAGGGGTAGAATCAATAATTACGAGAGAATTGATGCTATTAATAGCACTCAAACAGCCAACCCAGCATGGAACATAAATTACATATAAACCGAGAAATTTGCTTGCTGAACAAACTGTTAAGTCGCTCTGGGCCCTGGCCTTTTGCCGGACTGCCAAGTTCAGAGAGGCAGAGAAAAGCATAACATAATGCGATGCTTTGATATCACCTTCTATCAGATTACCAAAAGCCGAGACGTAGAGAGAAGTCTAACATAATACGCAAAGTAGAAATCACCTTGTACTTGACTACTGAAGGCAAGCAAGCAAAGAAAAGCCTTAACATAATATGATAAGTTGAGGTATGTTGTGCCTGACTCCGAATGCCGAGAGATTAACTGATTAAACAATGGATTAAGCCCCCACGTCACATGACCAATCAACCGCCGGAAAGGGTGAATGCATATACTATTTCAGAGACTTTCATACTCAATACAATATTATTGTTTTGTAACAAATCTGTGTGTTAGTTAGCATTTCGTTATTCTTGCTTTCTAAATCGTGCGGTCCAATACGTTTATTCTTCTATTGCTGACTCTGATTAGCGGTCGGTTTTTGTCTAAAAAAAACACACACAGAGCGGGCGGATAAGAATATCGACCGTGCCATCCGTTGACACAACCATCCAAGCAGAATCATAATCGGATAGAAGGCAGAGCCTCAGTTGACTAAAGGAGACAGCTGTGGTGCCACATAGCAAGGTGTAGATATTTATCTCACTTTTCGCTTCCTTTTAATTCTACTTTATGGTCTACCGGGACGGCAATGTCCTCTATTCGGCAAGTTCTCATGTTTTTGTTGACAATCATTAGGTCTGGTCGTCTAGACGAGATAAGTTATCTATCCATTTGTATCTCAAAGAATCAGAGAAGTTTACATGTCTCATTGTCGAGGGTGGATTCTGGGTCGTGCACATACCATTCGGTTGTATTGTCACATGTAAATTTCTTGCACAATTCCATGTGAATTACCTTCCCCCACTCAGTTGTGGCCTGTCTTACATTCTTTTTACGCTAATTTGCTGCACCCGCTTAATATATGATTAATCATTTCGTCTCTATCCTCACATAACCAACACTTTCTATTTTGTTGTCTCTTATGTATTTTTGCTTTAACATAGTTGGTCTTTTAGGCGTTGTTTTAATCTGCCATCAGAAAAGATTCAATTTCTCTCTTAAGGTTTTCCTTTCATAGACATGTCTAAGTCTTCTCGCGTGATATTTCGCTTGTTTGTCGCTTAAAATATCCATACAACTGCTTTTTCCCCATTTTTTCTAGTTATTATTGTTCTATTGATCTTTGTGCTGTTAGTATTGTTTCTGGTGGCCGTATTTAGTCTTTCTTTTCTCTCTTTTATGTATCGATGTATCAACGCTATATTCAAGGCTGCAGAGTCCTCTTCCTCCTTTTTTTCTTGGCAACCTAATGCATCGTCATTAGTTTTCTTATTTCTTATTTTCTGGTCTATTTGTTTAATTTCTTCCCTCGACCACTTCAAGAATGGTTCCAAGTATCTAACAAAAGGAACAGCCCAGGTGTTTATCCGTTTAATGAGATTTCTGCCATATAATTTGGTTTCGTGTAGTTTTCTTCTTTACATGAGATACTCTTTTTTAATTTGTTCTTTCATCTCTGCTTCTTTGAAGATTTCCGCTTTTAATATTCCCAAGTACTTGTAAGTTTCCTTTCCTCAAAGCCTTCTCATTTTTTTCTTGATTTGGTTGTTATATTCCTTCCATCATTTGTTGTTTCCCTCTTCTCCTTATTTTCATGGCACCTTTTTCCTTGCCAAATTCCATCACAATATCCGGTATCTGTGTGTATTAGGGTTTCCAGTTCTTTTTTTAAATTTTTGACAAGCAGTTTGATATTGTCCATGTACATTAGGTGGTTAATCTTTTCTTGCGATTTTATATCCTCCAGTGCATGTGTATATGATTGAGTGGCATCATCGCTATTACAAATAATAATAGTGATAGTGTATCTCCTTTAAATATACGTCACTGTATTTTCACATCAGCAAAACATTTTTTCTCCTGATCTATATTCCAAGCTTTAAGTTTCTGTTTATGTTCTTTAGGGAAAAAAAAACAATTTTTTCGCAGACTAATTTCGCTTCTGCATAGGTTAGTTCGTTTAATTGTGTGGTGTTGTTCGTTGAGATATGAGCTTATAATTTTTTTTCAGTTTCTGCCTTGACTCTTTTCGAGTCATGGTTCCTAAGAGATGGTTATGTAGTTTTCTTTTCAAACATACATCTTTTTTTAAATCTCTTTATTCACTTTTTATTCTTGTGTTAGTCTTTGTTCTGTGTGGCTTGGATAAGGGATGTTTTGGTCGTAATTATTTTGCGTTTCAATTCGGTTAGAGGGTTCTTGTTTTTCAGTATCCAACGTCTCGATTATTGTATTAGGTTCTTGTGGACATGATTCCTTATATATGTGTACATGTAGTTCAAGGTCAGATAATCAACCTTTTTTATTATCATACAAGCTTTGCTGTCTTTGGCATGTTCTTTTAGATCTATTTCGTTCTTCCCAGATTTCTATCATTCTTTTTCTATATCTTCTTTGGGTAGGGTTACTCCTAAAATAACACCGAAGTGCAAGTTTTTTGTCTTCTTTTGTTCATTTTCTGTACTAGTGTGTCTGATTTGGGTGGTTTCTTAGTTCGTCGTTTGTATACCTGGAAAAAAAAACACCAAAATTTGAAGGGTGCCAATCGAATCCCTTATTCTGAGAATTAATTTTTTTATTTATTGCGGACTTTTTGTCCTCATCTTGGTTGTTTTTGTGCTGTTTCTTCTTTCACTAGGTTTCGGCCAAATTCCACCTCTGGCCTTCTTCATGTGATTTACCGCGACCTCGGATAGGAATGCTGAGTCTTGTAACCGTATCCCCAGTAATTACTGCCTTCCATAGTTGTTGTCTATCGCGCCACGTTTTTGACCAGTAAACCTCTGGCCGGCTTGGGCAGGATTTGAAACCGCTATCTTCTGACAAAGCTCAACTAGAACCGTAGAGACTCAACGCCTCTATCCGCTGCGCCAGTAATTACTGAGGCAGTAATTACTGGGGATACGGTTACAAGACTTTACAATTTCACTCTCCCTTTGAATGTTTTATACAATTTGTGACTCTCTGAAACTGATAAGTGGTTTTGATAAATAAAGTTAATCACTTTAATAGGAAGAACCGATTAAATTTGTATTTGCTTTTTATTTCGATTTCAAATCTTTGACCGGTGATTACCGAAAATATTCCATCTAACTTTCGTGTTTATTCTTTACTTCTCACTAATGTTTCATACTTCGCACGACTTCATCAATTCATTAACGCTCCTAATTTCTCCCGGCCACAATTCTTAATTTTTGCATTATTTCTATTTATTCACATACAAATATTTTACAAATATCGTACAGAAAATACAAAAGACATGTATTTCCATAATATAGCTAGAGAAGATTTAAAATTCATATTTAGTTAACCATTTCTTGTCCTCCCTTCAAAACGTAATTACTGATAGTAGAGTGGTGTCTTTTTTTTCTGCAATCCTCTTTTCTTACATCGGACATTTTTTACACGTCCGTTTTCATAAGCGGCCAAATTAATTATTATCATTAGATATTATCTATTACTTTAAACAATACGAATACTTGAAAATCATTAGTATTAGATACGAATACTAAAAATATATTCTTATATATAAATATTTCTACAAATGATTATTAATAGTTTATTGAAATCATATAATTGATTGAAAAATAACAACAAAAGTAAAAGAAAATAAATATAAAAAGCTGCCTTTGGAATAATATAATCCAACAGAGGTTGACAAGCCGAAAATTTAACTGAGAAAGCTAGCTATTTTACAAGAATATCCAAAAAGTATATGCACATAAAAAGTGTAGAATATTAATGACAGATTTGACAACTTAATTAAACAGAAAATTATAATATAATATTGTGGTCGGAAAGAAAGTCTAGAGGTAATTCTAATAACATAAATGTATTGATGTGTGTGTGTGTGTGTGTGTGTGCGAGAGAGAGCGAGGGAGAGAGAGAGAGTGAGATTTTAAAAGAAGAAAATACAGTCCATTTTACCTACTTGGTTAGAGATCTCGTTGTTTGGTTGTAATTAGCATTTATGTATGCGGTATTCCTGGCTTATGTAATCTAAAGCACACATCATTGTGAAAGGCTCCGAATACGTGAACGAAAGAAAGTTTGGTTTTAATTTGGCTGCATGCTGATAGAAAATCTCTCTCTCTTTCTCTCTCTTTCTCTCTTTCTCTCTCTTTCTCTTTTTCTCTCATTAGATACTGCAATCTCTAAACAGAAATATACATATATATATATATATATATATAGTCCGGCAAAATAATCTCTGGGATATCAAATTACCGTTGTGCAGGTGTTAATAATGGTGACCAGAAGGGATGTAGCATATCATTGTGCACCATCTGTTGTACAATGCCATCATGGTGGGACAAGGACATCAATGGAATTTCTGAGATATTTTTTTCAGGGTCTCGCATTTTTAGATGTAATGACATCCCATACCCGGCTCGCTTATCTCTTGATGATTATTTTTCTCTGAGGATACCAGAAGACTGAAACACTTTAAATGTAGGTCACAGAAAACAAGCTCACTGACAGATTCAGTGCATCATGAAATGGCAGCAACACGAGAAGCAATGACAAGACCAACGCTACAGAACTTCAGGGTGATATTCAAGTAGGTAAAGATTGTTAGAGTAACACTCTAACCGATATATTCGGTGATAAAATAAACAAATAGCCGATATTGTTCTATGCAAAATTTGTTCTGGCATAGGATCTATTTGGCCTTCTTTATTTACGCTCCAAACCTGATTGCTTATTCTGCCATATATATATATATATATATATATATATATATATATATATATATATATATATAAACAAAACAAATAGTTACACTGAGGAAGACCGGAGACAATGTTCAAAGCGCCTGGGTAAATATTTCTCCACCATTTGGATCCTGACATATGAAAAGAAATAAGAAGACTTGAACATATAAGATCATAGGAAAGAAATACTCCGTGGTCGATAATAAAACCTGTTTGAACAATGACTTGCTGCCAAAATACTCAATGCACACACACACACACACACACACATATATATATATGTATATATACATATATATATATATGTGTGTGTGTGTGTATGTGTGTTAATATTGGTCCAACGAAAGTAAAGTGAATATTTTAAAATGATTACAAGTATGTGTGTGTATGTGTGTGTGGGTATGAATATTGCAAAGTATTAAGCAATGAGGCTAAATTTTTATCTAACATTCGCACAATATGAAGAAAAACCCACAATGTTTGATAATATCGTAATTCACTGGGGATTGCTGGTGTATTTTGGGTTAGTGGTAATTTTGATTTCATTGTGAAACCATGCCTTCATTATCTGTACAGATTTTCATTCAGCAGCATGCGTATGAATTATATATATATATATATATATATATATATATATATATATATATATATATATATATCAGGGATATTACATAAATGAGAGGTATTGTTTTCAAAAAAAGCAAAATAGATTTTTCCATCAACGCAAACTCTGTTTGAAACTAAGTTATTGAAAATTCCTATTTCAATCTCACAAAAATAATTGTTTTGGGGCAATCAAAAATGGCGACAAATCAAATAGAATGCTTCAGGTTTGAACAGAGATCTGTCAACAAATCTTTGGTGGCTACGAACTGTAAACGATGTCAAATTTACACTGCTTTCATGAAATACAATATTGATCTATTAGTAATGATACTATTTATGTATTCTTTTATGACTAGCTTAAAAATAGTTATCTTGGGTGGTTACAAAGCGAAGAAGATTGTCTTCGCTTCTGGAAACTGTAGAATTTTTTAACTGACCCTACTATCACTATCGCAACAATTTCCAGGTTTTACTGTAGTGTTGTATGTGTCTTGAAAATAGCTGGCGGAAGAAAAATGGACGAGATGAAGAAGTGGCGACGTGTTGAAGTTATTCATATCCTGAAACAAAATTCCGACTGGTGGTCACAAAAATATTCCAATCCCTTTTATTGCCGATGTTAGTGCTTTTATCTGGATTGGTCATGAAAACAGGAAGATGTGGAGTGGTACTTTTAAGTAGATCAAGGAAAGCTCTATTTTTTTTCGGCAAATATTTTTGCTTATTTAATTTGTGATTTGTCACTTTATTGTAAACTAATTGTCTTTTTTCAAAAATACCCAAGCCTCGCGACAACAGTGACTGTTCTCGTTGCCGGTCACAAAACTGATCATCAGAATCACTGTTGATGGGGAACTGAAGACCAAATTACAATTTAAAAGAGACAAAATATTCTTTGGTAACAGAAAATGGACTACAAGACAAATGAAACACGAATGGAAAAAATCAAGAGTCTGTATATACAAAAAAGGCTTAATGTAAAACTTGACTATCACGTAAATAAAGTATATACATGGTATCGTGATCTAAAATAAAACAATAATAAAGCCTTAATGATTGGATGAATCTGTCATGAGTTACGAATCAACATTAACCAAATTAAATGTGCTGTGACTTCTGTTTGTTGTTGTTCCAAAGAAAAAAAATATGAGAATGACAATATAAAGTCAAACAAATTTCTCAACTCATTTACGATATGTGTTGTAGGTCAGAGAAGGGATTAGACGAGATAACACGGATTAACATGAATGTCAATGTTCAAATGTACATTGAAATCTTCGACAACGTTTTTCATCTCCAAAATTAAGAATTGGTTTGATGATCACTTTTCAGGCTTATATGATTCTTTAAAGACAGTAAATCGTTTTTTTTTTTTTCATTAAAATTAGAATCGTTAGCAAGAACAATCCGAGGGAAAATTTGAAGAGGGGATATTTAAAAATATCGTCCATAACAATTATTCGAAGCCATTATTAAATTCAGTTGAAACTAATGTGATAAAAGATACCATTTTTCATTAGTGTTTCATTTATTATTAAATTTTATGTCCTGTCAAACTACACAGGGTTATTTTATGCCTAGAAGTTAGTGTGTGGCGTTAATTACACATTTTATTTAGTTTTGTGTCGTTCTTACTTTTTTTTACACACGATACGATTAAATGCGAAAATTTGGACCCATTGATCAGATCCTAAAAGTTAAAAATATTCTGAGTTAGACAGGACCAGGGATTAATGACAATGAAGGAGTACTATAAACTCCCCAGGTGTCCAGAACTAGAGCCTCACTATCAGATACAGTTTTGAGTTATACCCTGGACACATTTCATTCGTGAATTCCAAATGTCAAATAATTCAGGCTGTCACTAAAGAGTCAGAAGAATCATCATTTTTTGTTAACATGAAGTGATTGCATATTTCATTTCCTTTGTTTGACCCCAAAAAGATCGTAAAAGTTAATATAATTGCATTTACTTTTTTTTAGATAGCTTTTCTGAATCCAGAATGTTTCGTTAATCACGGACTATTTGTCATATCAGAGATTTGTTTATTCGTCTTGAAATATTTATTTATCTAAACCTTCCATCCAGTGTAAGATGCAACCCAAAAACAGTCTTTAAGCGGAGTTTTCGATGAAGTCAGAATAAAATAAAAAAAATAAACATACAAAGACAAATAGATAAACGAGTAAATACCGTCTAAGAGTATCGTTATAAGAATTCTTTATATGGTTGAAAAATCGTCGTGACACATTTGATTAAAAAATAATGAAAAACAAAAACATATTTTATTTGATTAGTTGCTTTATAATCCTAAAAAAAAGGCAATATCACCTAGCTAATGTTTGCCGACAGAATGACATTTGTATTAGTGCGTGAAAGGTCAAAGTAGAGTGACGTCTTTGTTAAATTGATCATGTGACTGTAGGTAACATCAAATTAAAATGAAAATGTTCAATGTCCTGCACCGTAGTAATGTAGTTAAATACCAGATCAGAGTGTAGTACCTGCAACCATGAAAATCGTATGCTTATTTTCATAACAACGTGATATGACATATTCATACGAAATTTGATACCTCTAAAATACACAATTTAAGAAAAAAAAACTTGGACTAGAAGAAATAAAACAGATTGTATAGCTTTCTCTCTTTCCTTTCTATTTATGATATAAAAAATAATTCCAAATTTTCGTTTTTCTGCCCAGCCAAAAATTAAACAATATTTCTTGCCTTTTCATTTTGACAAGTATTGAATCATAATTATGAAAATCAATGTACTGATTTTATTCTTCAAAAATCTTTGCTGACTATTTTTTTACTATTGAAATCATTCTCAGATTTCTCTAGCTCCAGATCTCTGTCGCAGCATATAACTATATATATATATATATATATATATATATATATATATATATATATATATATATATTGTGATGCATTAACTTTCGTTACTAATTAGTTCCTGAGTGGGCGCAAGTCAATATCGACATAAACCAAGACAATTCACGTCATATCTCTGAATTAAAAAAATGATATGTTAAGTTCCAAATTTTCATGTTTTTCCCGGAAATTTTAAAACTAATATGATTGCTATCGTGTTAAATTAAATAACAATTAGCTAATTCAAAATATTCAAAATATACATTTCCTAAAATTTGAGATGTCAGTATCGTTCTGAAAAAGACATTCAGAATTTCTACGATTGATAAATGTATGTGTCAATTTGATATCAAACATTTACATACATACAAATGGTCTGCGGAGAAAATTATCAAGTAATGCAAGAAAATTAAAAACAAAACATGTAAACAAATATCCCCTACAAAGTAATTAATATTTGCTACTCGGACAACTTTTATAGAGTATTGCTCATTGATTATCATCATCCATGTTTTCTTTTTAATAAAGAGTTCATTTTCTTCAAAATCAAATATAACAAAATCTTGACATATTTTTTAAATAGAGGAATTATATTATAAATGGAGTTACACAAACCTAATAAGGTCGAAACAGCTGACCAGTGGTTCCGTACATCACATGCAGTGTTTGCTAAATTTTCCAGTCATGCTTATTCAATTTATAATAAGAGAATCTTATTAAGGAACATTATACGGAAAAAAAACGGAAGTCATTATTCATTATTGTTGTAGAGTAGCCAGCACCTCTTCAGCGTTAGAATAGATGGCCCAGCTCATATCCATAAATAGACTATGATTAAAGACTTCAACAGTTGATTAATAAGTCGATATTAAGCTGATTACTATTCCGACTGATCTTACTTCGTTTGGCTGTACAGTATTTTGACCCTCCTCTATTTCTTGAAAGTTCTCTTGTTAATTGATTGTAACTTATTGTACTGTATTTTTTGTTTGTATCCGCTAACACCGGATACAGGCACCGAATAAATATATTAAGTATTCGTTCATTCAGACTTTTTTTCGTATTGGCACTTTTATTGATAGTACACACATGAAACTCTAGTCCCCTGTGAAGTAATCTCTTCCGGCTGCAATGCACTTGGACCGTTCCTACGACTGTTGGAAGGCCCAATGGAAGTCCTCTTGCGTCAGCGTGTCAATTACCTTCGTTATAGCCTCTTTCATCTCCTAAGTTGTCTCATAACGACAGCCTATGAGATTATGGAATAACCAAAAGTCACAGGGAGCAAGGTCTGGACTATAGTGAGGGTGAAAAACTGTGTTGATGCCCATCTTGGTCAAATAGTCTGTGACAAGAATGGAGTTGTGGACTGGTACATTATCCTAGTGGAAATACCACTGGCCCGGTTTGAAGAGTGCTGTCCTTTTCCGACGGAATCTCTTCCTGAACTCCCTTAAAACCTCAACATAGTAACCCTAACCATAAACATTTGGCCAATCAACTCCTGTGTATTGATTTCCTTACTATTCCGACACCTCTCACCATCCCTAACAGACTCCCAGCCTTCCTTGAATCTCTTATGCCACTCAAAAAGTGATGCTCGATTCATGCAAGATGGTCGAAAAACATTCTGAAGCATTCCATATGTTTCTGTGTCATTTTTTCCAAGTTTAAAACAGAATTTTATTGCATATCGTTCTTCTAAAGTGTCCTCACGTCCAGATTGCATTTTTGAAATTAACCAGCTGTGACTATCAGGCTTTAGTAGGGTGCATTCCAATTGCTGTGGTAGCTGTTTATTTGAACCTGAAATCATCAAAATTGGTCTGTCATCTCATAAGATGTATAGCAATAACATACTGAATTTTGAAGAGTCTCCGACTATTTTAAATGCCTGTACAAAAAAGTCTGGAAACTTATTGAAGGCACCACGTACATAAGGAATGTCTTCATTTTAGGAGCTTATTGATATTTTTGGTTACGGAATGGTGCATATCCTGGCAATAACTATTTGCATGGATCTTTTGATTGAAGAAAGAACATTTTGTATATATATATATATATATATATATATATATATATATATATATATATATATATATATATATATATATAAGGAAAAAATTCACTGCTTTAGTGTCATTATAGAATTATTTCACGTTATGATGACAATCATCAGATGTTAAGCGAAAAAAAATTATTTGGGTTTTCTTAAATAGTTGTCGGCGAGAAGAGAATTTTAAGAAAAAAATTCTTTAAGATAATCTTTTAATTAATACCATTTTTTATATATTTCATCATATTTTTTGATCAAGAAAAAATTTACGATGGGGATATTATATCTATTATTATTTAACACAATGTTTATACATTCCTTTAAAAAACGATAAAAAAGAATTTACGCCTAATTAAAATACTATTAAAAATTAAAAAAAAAAATTCCAGAAGAATTAAATCGTGGTAATGCGGTTCATTTAAAATTTTAGATAAAATATGCATTCATACTTCTGTTGAAACTAGTATGTAATTGAAATATTTAATAATTTGATTCGTGTTATCAGGAAATAATATTCAATGCTGATATTGATTTACAAAATTCTGTGGCTCATTATGAAAATTATCGTAAAAATCCATGTTATTTTTATTAGGAAGAAATTAACATATAAAATATTAAGTTAATCGTTATAAGCAAAGAATTAATATGTAACAGAAATTTTATTTATGTGACTAATAATTCCTAACTTATGATATAAATAAATTAAATATTAGTTTCTTTAAGTTGTTGTCATAGAAAAAACCGTTTAATAAAATTGGTGTAGCACAGGAAAAGTTCCTTCTAGTTATAAGGCTATATTTATAAGTTTAAAGTTTTTTTAACAATTATATATTCTTTTTTATTTTTATTTTATGATCTTTTTATAAAACAAACATATATTTATATTTTGACCTTTAAAATTAATTGCATTCTTTAATGGAAACATGTATTTTAAATTATTTATTATTTCATTCGAATTTTTAAACATTATGAATCAATATTTCAATAAAAATAACTTTAAAATATTTATATTAATTACCTAATTAATGGTAGTTACATATATCTGATATCATTGATATAAGTTATACTAAGAATTTATTTCTATATTTATGTGCTGATATCATTTACATATATATATATATATATATATATATGCATTGTCATCCACATACAGACCTGTTTCATTTCATCAGAACTCTTCAGTGCGGCTAGACCGTGTTCTCAACCACTAGATATCGGACCAACAACCACAGAAAGTAGAGTCCAAACTCTACCACTGGGCCAGCGGTCCATATCGCACACAAGTGCTATCAAATTAAATAGCCATAGTAAATGCGCAACCACTAAACTTGATGTGTCCTGAAGGTACGTTTGTTCCCTACAGAGGACACGGAAATGCTTGCCGGATTTTCTAGTCATGGTAATTCGATTAATATATATATATATATATATATATATATATATATATATAAAATATATGGGTAAATTCTTATATATATATATATATATATATATATATATATATATATATATCATCATGTCGTGCCGCCAGCACGGATATCCCTGACCATCTCTCGCCACTTTTCCCTATCATTCATCGCCTCCGGCAGATCTTCAGGGTTACATCTTGTGTCTTCACATAGCTGCTGTATGTAGGTTCGAGCTGTCGTCCTGCTTTTGCTTGGCCATATGTGGGGGTCCATAGGAGTACATCACTTACGAGCTCGTCCTTGCTTCTCCAGCAGTGTCTTGCGTGTCTGGTTCGTCTAACTTGTATAGTTTTCGTGATCGGAAGCAGGTGGCCGTATAGTTGGTGCTTTGTGGGGTGTTGTCGCCAGGACTTGTTCAATATTACTGTCAACATTCTTTTGTAGTTGCCGTCTAGCTTCTTCTCCAGCCGTTTAGTTAGCGTCCATGTAGTGCATCCATATAGCAGTATCGATAAAACTGCTGCCCGGAAGAAACTGCGTTTCATTTTATCGATCAGGTCTGATTTCCATATGATCGAGAGCCTATCGATAGCCGTCCATGCTTTCGTCAGTCGTGTGTCGATGTCGTTTTCGGTTGATGAGACGCTACTTCCTAGGTAGGTAAATTTGTCTACTAGTTTCAGAGAGGCTCCGTCTAGTGTGGTAATGTTGCCCGTTTGGTTGTAACACATATATTCAGTTTTTTGTGCATTGACATGGAGGCCAATACCTGCCGTGGCTCGTTTCAAACTATGCAGTAGTGTCTCTGCTTGATTAGGCGTATTCGCCAGTAACGCCAAGTCATCAGCGTAGTCGGCGTCTGTGGTTGTTTTTGCGGGGTATCTTTTGCTTCTTCTCTTAGTCAGCTCGAAGCCATTTTCTCTGATTTTGTCGATCGACGTTCTAAGCACGTAGTCTAGACAAATGATAAAGAGGTATGGGGCCAGCGTGTCTCCTTGTAGTACTCCTGCAACAATGTCGAAGTATTCCGTGTCTCCATCTGGTGAACGTGCTTTCACTTTTGTGTTTCTGTAGAGAATCATTATTGCTGCTACGGTTTCTTTTAGTATGCCGTATCCAGGCATATTTTAGAATAATTGCACAAAATATTTAAGGTAATAAATACTAAACTGTTCTTTGTGCGATACAAAGGAAACTTATATAAATGTATACGGACACACACACACACACACTCACACACATATATATATGTGTGCGTGTGTGTGTGTGTATACTTTTCCTGTATATTTTCCTTTGTTTGTCATGCATCTATTCTCTCTTTCTCTCTCCCTCTCTCTGTCTGTATGTAGATAAATTAATTATTGGTCTTACTATTATATTTTAGGCTTATATCAATGGAAATAATTTTTATATAAACATTTAGTTTTCATTGTTTATTTCAAGGAACTGTCTTGGCTTGCATATAAGTTCAGTGAGTCATACTCAAAATGCGTAACGGCAAAATGATTATCTGTTTTTTGTGAAATAATGTGCATTGCCAAAGAAATGCACCGTATATATATATATATATATATATATATATAGGTGTGTGTGTGTGTGTGTGTGTGTGTGTGTTTGCGTTTGGATTACACACGTACACACATCCCTCTCTCTCTTTCTATATATATATATATATATATATGTATATATACAGTTTCTGCTGATAATCGCATTTACATTTCGAGAATAAAATCTTTCTTTATCCTTAACTTAATATTATCCATAATCTCTTTGAGTAACAAATCCTAAAACACTTCTCGTGGTAAACGACTACCTGCACAATTTTTCGTATTAGTTTTTATATATTTATATATGTATATACATCATCATCATCTACTAGTTCGGATTTACATGACTTTCTCTCGTTATCCGTCTCTATCATCCATCGCTTCCGGCATGTCTTCTAAATTACATCCCATGTATGTACAGAGTTGTTGTAGATATCTTGTTATTAGTCGTCCGTGTTAAGGGGTCCATTGGAGAATGTCGCTTATTAGCTTGACCTAACTTCTCCCGCAGTTTACCGCGTATCTTGTTCGTTGAATGGTTTAAGAACCACCGTTTGGTTGGCTGTTGCTTCCAGGATTTGTTCAATATAGCTGGTAGCAATTACCATCTAGCTTTTTCTCTTTACGCTTAGTCAACGTTCATGTGGTGCAGTTATAAAGTTAAATTGTCAAGAACGCTGCTTGGAAAAAATTGCGTTTTAATTTATCGAATAAGTTTGAGTTCCATATGATCGATAACCAATCGATAGCTTTCCGTGCCTTCGCTAGTCACATATTGAGATCATTATCAGTAGATAAGAAGCTGCTTCCCAGGTACGTAAACTTGTACACTAATTTCAGAGAACCACCATTTATTGTGGAGATGTCTCACTTTTGCTTACAACATATGTTTTGTCGACATTCACATGGAGACCAATGCTATCTGCTGATTGCTTCAGACTATACAGCAAGGATTTGTCTTGGGTGGGCGTATTTGTCATGTGTGGGTGTGTGCATATGTGTTTGTGTTTATACATTCTACATTCGTTATTAAAAATGCCATGACATTAATTATCACCAAGCGCCACTGACTCTGTGTCAACTCTACTGCAACGTACATGTAGATATGCTTTATCATCGTTTATTTATGATAAACGACATCATATATATATATATATATATATATATATATATATATATATATATATATATATATACATATATATATATATATATATAAGCAATTATTGAATTTCACATTTAATGGGTACTCTTAGGAAAAATTATAATTATTCCTAATCTAGCAAACACTATTCGTTGTCCAACACAGGCAAAGCAATAGATTTTTGCCAGAAAAGGTACCTGTTTGATGATTATTTTCGAATAACTGTTCTTTTATTTAGAATAATAACTGTGTTTTTTTTTTTTTTTGTTTTTTTTGTTTTTTGGCGAGGAGGATTGTATCATGAGTATTGTTTTCCTCATTTCCGTGTAAATGAGAGTCATACATTACCCTCTTGCAGCTGACCTCTTACAGCTATGTTATTTTGTTTGGTTATTTCTGTTCTTTCATTTTTATCATCTTTCTACATAGAGTCTTGATTTAATTTTGTTTTAGATTCATTCTATCGACTTTGAGTAATTATTCTCTTTCTTGCTGTCTTACAGCAGATTTGTTTCTGTCCAAATCAAAGTTTGAAATGAGTTAACTGTTGTTTTTCTTTCATCAAGAGCTTTCAGTTGTAGAGTCAAGCCTCCTGATCAACATCATGCTGTTTGTTATTGTTCTCTATCTCAGGCAATTTCCTCGCCAATAAGCGTCTTCTTACATTTAAATATTTCACACCCAATAACTTGTAAGATTGAATCACATCAATATTACTGAATAAAAGATGACAGCTTCTATTACTATAAATAAGTAGTTTTGGGGTTAAATGTGAATTTAAACAAATTTCAAAAAGCAGAAAAATATTAATAATAAATAATGTGACACGATGCGTAGCAATTCGTTTCTGTTTGTGTTGGTGCCACTCAGACGATCTCTTTTTCTGTTTTGGGGCGAAACCCACATAAAAGGCCTGAGAGCGAGATCTCCCGTGAGACCGGAAGTGGAGGAGGGAAAGAAGATCCCAGAGAAGACAGAGAGAGTCAGTTGACAAAGCAGGGCAGAAGAGAACAGTCGGCTTGAGATAGCAGTCCAAGGAAGGATACAGTCGGCAGAAGGAGGTGTGAGAAGATGGAGGTAGGACAGAGAAGAGAATCAACAGACGTCAGAAAGGTGACTGCTAAAACCTGTTGACCTACAGAGGCCGGGTTGACTAACTCGAGAAGATGTCAGAATTGTTAGTGGCTTTGTAGACGTTTCGCGCAAAATACAGGACGGTGATAGCCTCTCGGTTGTGTTATGTGCGGCCGTAAAGAAATGTGTAACGCCCCTGGTCGGTAACCACAAGACGAATCACTAGCCACGAGTAGTTTGGTTTAAAGAAGCTGATATAGTGGGGGTCGGGCGGCCGGCCAGGGGTGCTGCCACAATAATAAAAATAATAATAATCGTTCGACCACCAAATCAATATAAAAAAAAAAGAAAAAGAAAAAAAAATCAAACCAAAAATAATGAGACGTTGTGCAAAAACAATAAGGAATTATTTGATAGATGCTGCTAACAAAATAATTGACTCGTTTATAATGAATTGATATTCTTGTTCGAAAATTAGTTTAAATGTACACCGATTAAAAAAAGCAGACCCTAAGACCTTAATCCGCCAATTAAATTAAAAAAAAATCAAATAAACATAAAAATCAAGTTAAAATAAATTGATTGGAATTTTTGTTAATTTAAAAAAAAATAACTAACTGGCACAATGAAACCTGTTTTACACTCAGCAGAGAACGCTGGGTATGTCTATACAAAAACTCCCTTGTTCTTTTTCTGCCTTCGTCTGAATGACTCTTTAACGAGTGTAGTGATGACTATTTTACTCTCTCTCTCTCTCTCTCACTCTCTCTCTCTCTCTCTCTCTCTCACACACACACACACACACACATATATATATATATAAAACTTTCTGCACGCCGAATGTGACACAAGGTCAACATTTTCGCAAAGTTTTATAGGTCTTAAATTCAGAGTTTTCCTTCGCTAAAAAGCCCAGTCTTCCACATTTATAACCGATATCTGGAGACTTATGAACTGAATGTGTGCCTTTTTGAAGGAGATTAGTTCTATATTAAATGCAAACAGGTTCGTCCAAGATCTGAATTCGATGTATCGTTCCCATTTCATACGACGATTGCCATTACACCATATATGTATAATTATTTGCTGTTTTTGTTAATATAGTATTTACAAATTTCCATATAAAGATCATTATTTTAGAAACAGTGCAAATATCTTGGGCTGTACTTTTATTAACGTTATATAGAGGTTTCCTGGTAGAATTTTGTGCGTATTAAGGATCCTCAGTATTTTTTGAAGATTTTGATGTATCTAATACGCAGCTTTCACACGGGAATGTCAGCTGTGACACATGCGCGAAATCTGGCAGTCGTTCCTGAAAACTACATCTGATCGACGATTTCATGTCCTCGTAAATATCAACAAATTCTACTTCGCTCTGTAAGTCTGCAAAAATAAAAGTCTGATATAAGATATGACTAATTTATCAGCTTCAAATGTAAATTAGAGGGTGAACACAAAAAGACTTATTGTAGGGTAAGCGCCATGTTGGATTACATTACCCTCAAAGAGTTGGAGGGGTGCCTAGAAATTCTGTTGGTAAGAAAAAAGAATATTTTGAATTAATGTTTGTGATTTTGCCATATTTATAAAAAAAAAGAATAGACCAATAAATTTTGACATTATGACTGCGCAAAATAAAGGAGTGTTTCTATGCTGACCCAACACTTAAACTTATTGAGCAATCGCTCATTGAACTTATTCATACATATATACATAAAGACACTTATACAGATAAGTACAGATACACACTTATATTTTAAAAAAAAAAGAAGTTTTTTTCTTCAAGTTTATATATCTAAAACGTAGTTGTATGAAGAATAGATTTCTAATGAGTATAATTAATGTGTTTTCAAATCAACAGTGTCCACAGGACCAACAAATATTTCGTTTTGTTTTGTTTTTAAGTATTAGAATGATGCTCGAACAAATATTTGAATCCAGTCAAGCAATAATAATAATAATAATAATAATAATAATAATAAACGGATCACCTAATCTCGGCCTGAAGACCAGACCTTATAATAATCGACAAAAAAAAAAAAAAGAAAATTTGCAAAATTGTCGACTTTGCTGTCCCGACTGACAACAGAATAAAACTGAAGGAATGTGAAAAGAGGGATAAGTATCTCGACCTTGCTATAGGATTGAAAAAAACAAACTATGGAACATGAAAGTGACGATTGTACCAATTATGATTGGTGCTTTTGGCACGGTAACTAAAGGATTATTAAAGGGACTGGAGGACTTGGAACTTGGCAGCCGAGTGGAGACCAGCCGAACAACAGCATTATTGAAGACGACCAGAATACTGAGAAGAGTCCTGGAGATTTGAGGAGACTTGCTGTCACTCAAGACCATAAGCTAACGCTGGTGTGAAAAATTCTAATGAGTAAATAATAAACCATCGTATGAAAATAATGTGTACGTATGTATGTGAGTTTTTGCGTGTATGTATGTATATATATATATATAGTTATTTGGTTTTGGTTGGTTGTCAGTTTTGGCGTTTTTGGATATCTGACTCCATTTGTTTTCTTCTTACTCAGTTTTTTTGTCTGTGAAGGCAGCAAAGGAATTATAGAAGGGAGAAAGAAAAGGGCCCAATATACTTTTTAAAGTTTAACTTTATTTCTGGATTCAACAACCATTCTGTGGGTGAGGGAAAGTCTTCCCAAAACCAATGGATATGGTCACGTCTCTCAAACAAGGTGTTAAAATATACTACTCGTTTTCGGCGGATGATGCGTCCATACTCAGTGTTTTTGTATCGTAGATTTCGGCGGTGTTGGCTCACTAGCAGCAAACATGTTGTCAGGCTACGATACTGAATCAGCCATGTTTTCCCTGCAAGAAACTGCGTGAAAGAGCGTCCGTTCTGTGCTCCGGTGAAGAGTGAAGTAAGCTTGAATTTCTTTTTTGCAAAGGGACTGTCCTTTTTCCGACCATGCGTCGTTCCAACTTCCTGTTAGGGGATTCTGTGAATTTATGCATTCCTTGAACTTATTTTCTTTTTTATTAAACTTTTTTTGTCCTCATCACTATAATATCTTTCCGTAATGTAATTTAACGAGACAAAATATATTGTGAAGTTGTAAAATATAAAGCCAAAATACACAGAGCATTCACAATCATGAGTTGCTGCTGCTGATTAAATCAAAGAAATGGTGAATCAATACACATGATGCCTTTCAGTAATATTTCGAACGCGCGCTCTCTCTCTCTCTCTCTCACACACACACACACACACACACACACACACACACACACACACACATATATATTTATATATATATATAAGTAAGTAAAGTTGGCGACCTTAGTCGAGGGTGACCCGAAGGCTCCCTTTTTAATAGCTGCTAGACCGAGGGGAAAGGGACGGAGTCACTCCATTTCCTGGATTGCTAAACTTTACCCTTGATGCTTACATTATAATACTTAGTGTGAAGCAAGGCAGAATCAAGAAACATTTTTTGAGTCTTTTGTATGACTCGACCTGGAGTTGAACCCCGGTTATATATTGTTCTGTTGCAGTTAAGATCATTACGTATTGTCATTACTATCATGGTTCTTGTATGAAGACAACAGAAATAATTGAATAATACAAAAAAAATATTATTACTATTCAAAGATATAACTTTTTTTTTAAATTTTGAACATTTGCTTTGAAAATGATGTCCAGAGGTTAATTGCAAATACAAATTCTAAAAATTCAGTCGACAATTTGGACTAAAGTTGAAATATATAGTTCAAATTTTAATTAGTTATTTAGTTTTAGTTCTACCTGCTATATCTTATATCTCCGAATACAAATCACAGAAACATACCCACACACAGACACACAGAATTTAAACCAATTTTGTAATAGATCCCTTCCATAGAACACTACGTTTTCAATATACCACAGCAGGTTTGATGTTTAATTAGAATTACCACTGAAAGATAATGTAGTTTTTAGCGCGAGGAACTGAAATAGCAACCATGAGAGTTGTAAAAGTTGCAGCAAGCAAAAATAATTAAATAAATAAACAAAAATAAATCCCAAAGAACAAACGCCGTATCGGTTTTTGCTTCCTGACAACCGTCAATATTATTTGGTTTCATTGTAGCTGGTAAATTTTCCATTATTATTTAAAGTCTGTTGTCAGTCATCCAGATTACACACACGCTCTGAAAATTATACGAGTAAACTGTTTCTAGTTGTCGGCAGTGTTTACATTGAACACGGGAAATTATTTTGAGACAAATCATACAAGCAACAACAAGAGTAGAGAGTGACCCTCAAGTAGCAATACACCAGAAAAATATTCAAGAAATTGTATGAATTGTTTATCATATTAGTCAAAAAACCATTGTCAAGACCACTGGAGCTGAAAGTTTTAATCAAGAAAAAATAGCAATCGTCGGACTACGCTATTAACAGTTGGATATGCAAGGATTTGCACCAAAATACTGGATATCTGAATATTTCCAATCGCTTAACATTCATCGATAACTTTCAGAATCTGATAATAAGCTAGTGGATTCATGAGATATACCAGTGATATTAATAACAAATTTGCCTGAACATATAGCATAAATAATAAACATTTACTAAAGTTCCTTTCATTTGACACAAAGTGGTAATTGTTGTAACGTAATTGATATTTCATTTTAATAAGTTTGCTCAGAAAAAACTCTTCCGATCTTCCGTATATTCTTATTAACTGGAATCAATTGAAACATATCAACTGCCTTTACAAACATTCGGGTCTAGACTTTACTCATGATTTGAAATAGAACACCGATATTATATCACTGTAAAAGAGCGAAGCCATAATGCTAGAAAGTACACCTGGTATTTTAATGTTTATATACAAAATCAAGATCCATCTATGGCTAGGCCAAATGTTTTGCTTTGAGAGAGATGCAGAAACGGTTCCGTGGCCTTGTAGGAGAGGATAGTTTCTAGTTTCTTTATCATCACCAAATTTCAGCCAGCTTCTTCGCTCATTTCGTCGATGTTCGAATGAGCTGTGTTCATTAGTTTCAGCTATTACGAAATTTCCAGTAAGAACTCCCTCTTGCGAGTACACAATATCTTTCTGAATTCTTCTCACTTCGTCAACATGTTTCATTCGAAGGACCTCTACACCGTGGATCAAACTCCATCATGTATCTTTTCCTTCAAGCTATAACTTGGGACAGGTTTCAATTCGTGTTTGATAAGAATATTTACCTGTCAATCTTTGCCTGCGCTTCAAATAAGATGCAGGTTTCTTTTACTTACTCCTAAACGCTTGATTGATTTTAATGGCGTGTCCAACCTTCTCATCTTCTTTATGCCTTAGTGATAAGAAGTTATGTTCATTGCACATTTATATCTACACATTTGTGCTCCTGTTTTTTATTCATTTATTTATTAATGCACTTTTGCAACTTGTCACTTATTCTTAATCTAATACTGATAATTAGAGGGTTTCTAAAAATTATATCTACTTAACAATAATAATTTCTTTGCCCACAGATATATGGTTTCAAGTTAATAATAATACTCCTAAGCAAACAATTATAGCTTCAAGTAACTATTCTTTATACAAATAATTTACTGTAATAAAGTATCAAGTTTTCCGATCCGATATTAATCATTTAAAAGCATCTATTTAATTCATAGATGAGATCCAAACAGGTACTACAGTTTAAGAGAGTTATGGGAATGAAGGAGTGCTTCACTCTCCCCAGATCTCTTGAACTGGATTTTCCCTATTAGAGAAAGTTAGTTTAATGTCCTACACAAGACACCCACTTTTCTTGGTGGGGTCTTACTCTTCTACATGGGATACAGTCAGCATATTCCAATTCCCACCAACAGGGTAGATAGCTTATTAAGAGCAAGTTTTTAATTAGTTTTTAATAAGTTCTTTTTTATGTAATTACTAGTTGAAGTATACACATTCGTGGGGTATTACTTTGATCATAGATGTTTATTACCTCAGTAAAACAGTTTCCTATATATACTGATGCGTGAGTAAATTATATTTCCGTCAGAATAAAGTTATGCAGAACTGGTGGATATATAAAATGTCTTGATTAGCTCAAGAATTGTGAAAAATTATTATTTGCAACTCATTGATAGCATATTTAGACAATTTATTTTCGATATATTTTCTACTGTGATCCACACTGTATATTGTATTTAAATAGAAAATATCCTTTTGAGAACTTTAAAGATTACATTTATCACCTGTTAGTTAGTAAAGACATTTCTTTTAATTGTATAAAATAGACAACGAACAGAAACTATCTTAACCTGAATACTAAGATTTAATCTATGTCTAGAAAATCCAACCTTTAGAAAATATGTTGTAAGGCTTATATTCGTAGCATGAGCAATGCAAACATTCAAAGAGGAGCTATAAACATTGACCTCTTTTCTATGTTTATTAACTTCTAAGTCATTACCAAAATAAAAAAAAATGGTATTACTAGCTTAAAGTCCCCTTTTCAGGTTAGATTTTAAGGTCATTTCTTTTTAATTTCTGGGGTCTAAATTGAAGTGCACCATTATTGAAAAAGTAGAAAAACATTTGTGCAATTCTTATCAAAATCTCTCCTCACTGTTTGGCCAGAAATTGCATGTTTTACTATCTGACAACCTCTAATGATCTTAAAAGTCAATACTAAGGCCAATGGACAAGCAACGTCTACTTAAACTCCAGGTCTCTGGGACTTTCCATGTAGCCATAAGTTACAGATACCACACACATATAAAAAAGAACTCCAGTATAGTAAACTGATAAGGGTCTTATCTATGGATTAAATAGAATTAAATTGTGGTTTGAGTTTACTAGATTTGGCATTTAAACTGCGTATTTATGCTGAATTGGATTATTTAAAATAGAACTGTTTTAACATTCAAACTGCGTACTTTTTCTGAACTGAATTGATCGAAATAGAAGTGTTTTGACTTCTGAACTATGTATTTATGCTAAACCAAATTATCTGAAATAAAGCTGTTTTGACATTAACTCTGCATATTGCCCAGTCGGCTGGGGTTGTAGAATACACCGACTGTACATCTGCAGCGGGGTAAGACACCCCTAACGAGTGTCCTGCATATATGACACTAAACAATCTGATGGTGAGGTTCCAGTACTGCTGGAGTTTTGGGGAATGCGAAGCACCCCTTCATTGCCATTGCTCCCAGGTCCACTTTGGCCCTGAATGGTAGCACCTGATAGGGCTAAATCTATGGGTTAAATAGAATTAAACTGCATACTAAACTGAATTCTTTGAATTAGAACTGTTTGAGTAAACTGAATAGATTGAAATAGAAATATTTTTGACAATTAATCTGTGTATTCATGCTAAACTGAATTGCTTTAAATAGAACTTTGTATAAAAATGGACTTAGCATTAAATAACCTACACAGTTGATATCCCATGAAGCCAACCATCCAACCAACCAACCAACCAACCAACTAGTATAGTGGTATATATTATCATCATTATTATCAAGACCTGATGACCGTTCAGATTCCTTTGACTTCCTCAAAACCCGTCCCTATCTGCCATCATTCTTGGTAAGCCCTTTAAATAAAATCTAGTATTTATGCAGAACTAATCAGGTTTTTGTTGATCAGCCAGCACTCGTGTTTACATGTGTTGGAGTCCATAGCAGAACGTTAAATGATGACTTCGCCCTTTCTTCTCTAGCAGTGTCCAGCATGTTTTTCTAAAAGACAAGTAAATGTCTATATAGCAGCTGTTTTGTAGAGTATTGCTTCCTGGATTAATCTAAAACAGGACACTGTATCCTCGAATAATTTCCATCCAGTTTTTTTCTCAAAGCGTTTCATTTGAGTGGTGAAACGATAGAGTAGCATTGATACGGCTACTGTTTGGAATTATTCTTGTTATATATAATCTGAATTCTTGGTGAATCAGCTCATAATATATTCAATCAGGACTTCGATTATTTTGGAGATGAATGGTGCAAGAAAGATTAATGACGTAATTTATCTAGGATTAAAAAAAAATTATTTACTTCGTAAAAGGTTATTCCTATAAAAGTGTTTCGTAAGGTCTTGCTGGGCATCGACCAGGTAGCAAGGCTTAAAATAAATATGTTTTGATCTGCAGATAGTAAGACCCTGTCCCCACCCCAGCAAAAAAAGGTATCCTATGTATGAAATTAAATAGCATCTGATGGTGAGGCTCCAGTTCTAGTGTTCTGGGAAGTAATGAGTACACCTTCATTGCTATTACAATCAGGATCCATTTATTCGGAGTTCCAGTTAGGGCCCTATCTGTGGGTCAAATAAACCTATTTGAAAATTATCAATATTAGATTGGAATAATTGATAAGATGAACTGTATATCATTTGTACTAAAAATATTCTCTCAAAATTATTATTATTATTATTATTATCATTATTATTCCTTGCAGGCTTTTCACACTAGAGTTAGTTGATAGTTGTTCACTGGAATCTGAGTGATAACAAGTCTCCTCAAATCTCAAAATTCTGTCCGAATTCAACAGTGCAATAGTCTGGATGGTCTCTGCTCATCCACCGATTTCTAAATCTTCCAGCCTCCTTACCTAGCCTTGAAGGATTGTTCCGAGTGCACCAATTACAGAAGGTATCACCGTCACATTCATGTTCCCTAGCTGTTTAGTTCTCTTGCAAGGTCTAAATTCTTATATTTCTTTTCGTTTTCTTTGACTCAGTGGTCAGGAGGGATAGCAAAATTAACTATTCGACACGGTGTCTTCCTTTTCTTAATTATCCATTGGTCTGGTCTACTGGCCGGAATTAGGCGATCTGTTTGTATCTTAAAATCTCAGAAAATTTTGTGCGTCTTATACTCCAGAAGGAATTGTAGTTTGGACATATATCATTTTGTAGAATAGTGAAATTTAAATTTCTTCCACAATTCCCTATGGATCACCTTCCCCACCCAATTGTGTCTAGTCTTATACTCTTTTTGTATTAATTTGCTGCATTCACTGATTATGTGATTAAACGTTTCGTCTCTATCACCAAATAATCGACATCTGTAGCATCTTATCAGTTGTCACTTTAACAGTGTTATTTCATTGTCTTAAGCTGCTATTTAAATATATTCACATTTTACGTTAAAGTTTCCCTTTATTAGCCTTTTCCAGGTCTTCTTGTGTGATATTTCATTTGTTTCTCACTTGAAATATCAATAGATTTATTTTCTTCCCATTTCTTTTTTCCTAGTTATTGTTATTCTGTGCTGTTAAAGGTCACGGTAATTAGTCTTCTTTTGCTCTTTTTTGTCTTTGAGTCATCATATCGATACATCCACAATATCTTCGTCCTTTTCTTGACATATATACTCTGCCAATGTCATCCACAATCTTGTAATCTGGTCCATCGACCATTTCAAGAATGGTCCCGAGTATCTTGCCCGGAGGACAGCCAAGGTGCTTATCCCTTTAATGAGATTTTTGCTATACAGTTTGGTTTCAAGTATTTTTTCTTGTTCTCCGCAGATACCCTTTTTAATTTTATTCTCATCTCCATTTATTTGACGGTCTCCACTTGTTTGACGGTGTCCACTGCCAATATTCCCAACCCAAGTTTGCTTTTTTCCATCTGGCCTGATATCTTAAAATCTTAAATATCTTAAAAATCTTAATATCTTAAAAATTTGGTAGTTCTATTCTTTCTGTCATTTGACGTTTTCCACTTATCATAATTAGTAAGACATATTTTTCTTTGCCAAATTCAATCCCTTTATCGTAAATGCATATCCTCAAAGCCTGTATTAGGGTCTCCAATTCTTTTCATTTTAGGCAAACAGTTTGACGTCGTCCATGTACATAAGGTAGTTATTCTTTTCTTGTGATTTTTGAAGTTTGTATCCACCTGTGCATTTTCTAAGCATGTGATTCAGTGGTATTATCACTTATAAATAGTAATGGTAACAGCGATCTCCCTGAAAGATACCTCTATGGTTTTTCACCTCAGCTGAGTTGTTCCTCCTGTTGTCCAGTTTTTCATGGTTTCCATGGTGAACTTTATGACTCTGTCGACTATATTGTACATTTTGAAACAGTCTTTTATCCAGCTTTCCAAGACCATATCGAATGCGTTGTTGTAGTTCAACCACGACATTGCAACATTTTCCGTCTCGTTTAAGGATGTGTTGATCACTGTGTAGTAGATCACCTATTCCTCTCATTCCCTTGTGACATTTGTAGTTTAATAATGAGTTATAAATATCCTCCCTAATTGGTGCAGTAAGTATTTTCCACCTTCTTTTCATCATTATCAGTCCATAGTTGTTCGGAGCAGGTTTTTTTCCGGCGGGGTTCTTTTGGATTAGGGTCGTCTTTTTTTCCTTATCCATTCGGGTATATCTGTTTCTTCTTAGAATTAATTCATTTCAAGAGCCAGACCGTCGTGGATCATATTTACCAACCCCTCCGCTCGGACACAAGGTCAATTTTTAAGCGAAGTTTAACAGGTTTTAAATTCAGAGTTTTCCTTCTCCTAGACTAGTTGCCTCACCAAGGCTGAAGAACCTAGTCTGCCCTACTATTTACCAGTAGCTGGAGGGAGAATATTTGAATTCATTCCTTTCCCAAGGGTATTAGTGCTATGTGAAATGGAATCAGTCAGGTCAGGATTTGAACTCGAGACGCCGTGTCCATATCCTGCGACGATAACCATTACACCATGGGCACCTCCTAAACCAGACCGTTGTGGATAGATGTGAATGTTTTAAAATCAGAATATATGTATGATCTCATCTCCAGGGGTTTTCCAATTCGGCACTTTTTTGAGAGTTTCTGAGAGCGAATCCAGGTGTATGTACTCCTCTCGACACTCCTTGTGCACTCGTAATTCTTTTTCTATCTTATGAATTCGACCATTCTATTATGTTCTTTACAATCCCATATTTTACTCCAAAATAGTTTGGCTTCCTTTGTATCCAGTTATTATTATTTCTTTGTTGGTAGCATTTTCGTTCGTTATTTCTGAATGTCCTGTTTTGATTGGATTGCTTGACCCTGTCTCTGTATCTTTTAAGTTTCCATTCTTTCTTCTAAATCTTTTGCTATATCTCCTCGGTGTTGTATTGCCAGATCTGCCCGAATTTTTTTTTTTTATCTCATCATCCAAATATAGTCCCGTGTTGTTTTTTTTTTCTTTTTTCCCTTCCTTAACATCTTACCTGTGCTTCGAATTTCCAGACTGTTTTTTGTATTTCTCTTCGAGTTCCTATGGGTAACACCAATTTTATTTACAGACTAATTGCGTTCCTGCACAAATAAGGTCATTTTATGCTGTGATGTTGTCCGTTTGGATATTTGTTAATATTTTTTTTTTTATCTTTTCACTTTGTACCTTGACTACTTTCCAGTATTGGTTTCTCAGAGATGGTTTTGTGCTTTTCTTTTGTGTCGGGGTTTCTTTTTTAACTTTATATTTATTTGATTTTCTTGCATGCGGAATTATTCGGCAGTGTTAGCGGCTTGGTTAAAGTAGGATCTTGATATTCTTCTCTTTTTATTTGTTGGTATATATCAAGTATCTCAAGGTCAAAACACCAACTTTTCTTAAATATCATTCAAGCTTGGTCAGCAAGCCTTGGTATATTAAATCTATCGAAGTCAGTCAATATTCCTATCATTCTTTTTCTATAGCCTTTTTGTGTAGGTTAGATCCTATAATTATGGTGAAGTGCATGTTTGTTGTCTTCGGTATTCCATTTTTTCCGTTAGTGACTCTAAGTTGAGTGGTTGTACACCTGAAATGAGAATATTCAACATTCACCGGATGCATATTATCTATCAAACGAGCACATGTCGATCATGACATCCATTGCTTTTCTTTCAGTTTCACCATGAAATACATTTCCATCTGCCATTTTTTAATGGGTTGTCTATTGTGTCTATACTAGACCAAAAGGTTGTTTCTTAACGGAGCTCACGTGACCAAATACTTTAGAATTGTTTTGAATTTGCTATTATTATTATCATTATTATTACGATTTTTTTTTTGGCAGGGTTTATTGATGGTCTTTCTCTTGAGTCTATAAAGGTCTCCAGTATTTTTCTCACTATTCTGGTTGATTTTGGGAAGGCTTTAGTGTGGATGATCTCGATTCTTCCATTAATTTCCAATTTCTCCAGTCCTTTCTTCCAACCCTTGGTGATCATTCCAAGCTAACCGATTCCAACTGTTTTCAGGCAGAGTCCAGTTATTTTTTTTTAATTTTCAATTTCTTTTATTTTCATTCTGTTATCCGTCAGAATAGCAAAATCCACAAGACGGAAATTCTTCTTTTTTTTCTTATTGGAGTTTGGTTTTCGTAATTCTTATAAATCTTAATCATTCTTTGCATAAATCGTCCATATAGAATCGATGTTATTTTTTATTTTTTAGTCGTAGTCTTATATTCATAGGCTGTGTATTGAAGTTCTCTATAGAGGATTATTGGTGCTATACAAATATGAGTCTTGTTGAAAAGATTACATCGTTAATGTTGAGATTAATTGTTTTGAGTCTGTTTTTTTTCATGCTGAGTTTAGTATGTCACTTATCGTTATTGTGTTTGTTGATATTATCATAACAAGGAATATATCTAAAATGTTTACGACTCTAAAACTCCAGTCATGAAGAACTCTATCGAAAGCTTTTTAGTAGTCAATCTGAACCATACTTAGATTTTTTTGTTTGGATCAATAATTTTCCATGATCATATTGGAGCTGTTCATTACAGACATATGATTATTTTTTGCATCCATTTTATCCGAAAAGGAAGGCGATCTTACATACTATGAATTTGTCAATTCTTTCCTTTGTTTCCTTCATTTTTGCTGTTATTGCCAGGGTCCTGTCACTTGATTTTATTCCATATCTTTACTTTTTATTGCTTAGTTTTCATTTTGACACACTAGTTTCAAGAGATGTATTCCTCTATTTCTTTTTTGTATCCTTAATTTCCATTTGGGTTTCTTAAACCTGTTTTGTTTAAATATTATGGTTACTAGGTTTATTACGGCAGCTGTCATTTTAAAAAAAGTAGACTTGTTTAGTCTTTCATGTCAGTAGCATTTACGTTAGCGAGTTCTCTGATTATATTTTGTTGAATTTTGTCTAATTTGTAGTATTTTCTGTTACTGGAGTTTTCATATAATCATTGCTTGATTGCTTTAATTTATTATCTGTTCTTTTATTAACTTCGTTTATTTCAAGAACTGCAGTTTCATTTCTTTGGCTATCAACTGTTCTTTGATATCATTTTTTTAGCATCTATAAAGCAGTTTCATTTAATGCTATATCTTCTCCTATTGGCTAATTTATAGTGATTTATGTGTATATATGCGAATTTAGTCCTTTCACGCCAAATGTTGTCGATTTCTTCAGTTGTAGTTTTCTGTAGATTTGTTAATTTCATTAAAAAAAGACATTTAATATTTATTTATAATACTTCTTTGAATATTTATTCCTTGGGTTTTTATTTTACATTGTCAGGTCAGGGTATGAATTATTACCGTTTATTATTTGCTACTTGTTTGCATACAGATAGACATTAATAAATTATTACTTGAAACCATATAATTATGATTGAATTATTAATATTAGATAGAATAATTGATATCATAACACCATGTGCTAAAAATTCTCTCAAAAACAACTACACAAAAGTATTCATGTACAATGATCACGTCAAATCCGTCAGTTTAAGTTGGATCACAGAGTTCGATCATTTGCCCAGTCGGTAGAACTTAGAATACGTTGACTGTATTCCTAGAAGAAGAGTAAGTCCTGCCAGAAAAGATTTCCAGGGTATGCAACTCTCCTGGATTCGAGGATGAGGATGAAGATTATTTTCGTGAAGACATAATTGTTTATTATTATTATTATTATTTACTCCTTGGGAGTTTTTCACATCAGCTAAGACTTATGGCCTTACACTGAAGTTACAGTGAGAGCAAGTCTCCTCACGTATCCAGTACTCTTCTCAGTATTTCGGTTTGGTTTCTTTGATTAATGGCATATCAACCTTTGTTGGTTATTTAATGCCAAGAACAGTAGTGGTACTATTTGAAGAACAGTAGTGGTACTATTTAACCCATAGCTGGAGAAGGAGGATAAGATGGTTCATACCTTTCCCAAGGGTATTTGCCTGAAAGTGAACGTAATAGCGCAACTGGAGTACGAACTCGCTTACTACGATTCCGCAGTCCATCGCTTTAACCATCACACCACGAGGACCTCCCCTCAGTATTTTCGCCGATCTCAACAATTTAGTAGTTTGGATAGTCTCCAATTGTCTTCTTATTTCAAAGTTCTCCAGTCTCTTTAATAATCCATTGGTGACTGTACCAAGGGAACCAATTACAATTGGTATAAACATCACTTTCATGTTCCTCAGTTTTTTCAATTCCGTAGGAAGGTCAGGATATTTATCCTTATTTTCATTTTCTTTCAGTTTTACTCAATGGTCAGCCGGGATAGCAAAGTCCACAATTTTGCAACTTCTCTTTTTTCTTCTTTCTTTTCTTTTTTTTTTTTTTTTTTGATTATTTTAAGGTCAGGTCGTCTTGCCGAGATTAAATGATCCGTGTGTATCTTAAAACCCAAAACTCGTTTGTGTGTGTCATTCTCCAGGACAGATGCTGGGTTTTGCATATACCATTCCTTCGTATGGTCAAATTTCAGTTTCTTGCGAAATTCCCAATTGATCACTCTGCCCACCCAGTCTAGTCTTAAACTCTTTCTCTGCAAATTTGCTGCACTCGCTTATTATATGATTGATCGTTTTGTCTCTATCATCACATAACCTACTCTTGCTATTTTGTTGCGTCTTATCTGATATGATTGGTTCTTATAGTTTTGTACTGCGATTAAAAGAGAACCAGTTTCCATTTCTTCGTCATATCATTATTTTTCTTGTGAGATGTTGCTTAATAGTCGCTTAAAACGTCTATAGATTTGTTTTTCTTCTCATTTTTGTTTTCTGATTATTGTCGTTCTGTTGGTCCTTGTGTTTTCAGTATTGTTTCTGGTGGACGTCATCAGTCTTCCTCCACGCTTTTGTATGTAGTCTTCGAGTTGTTGTATTGATGTGTCAACACTATCTTCAATGCTGGCAAGTCTTCTTCCTCGTTCTTTCTTGACCCATACAATCTGTCAAGGTCACCTTTGAGATGAAATACCTTATACATGTTCTTCACATCAGCTTTAGCTGATGGTTTTACACTAGTGTCTGAGTGACCGCAAGTGTCCACAAGTCTCTAAGACTCTTTTGAGAATTCTAGCCGATCTCAACAATGCTGTTGTTGGGATGGTCTCTACCCATACACTTATTTTCAAATCCTCTACTCTGTGTATCGATCCTTTGGTGACCGTACCGAGTGCACCAATTAGAAGTGGTATCACCGTCACCTTCATGTTCCATAGTTTTTTCAGTTCTCTAGCAAAGTCTAAGTTCTTATCTCCCTTTTCGCTTTCCTTCAGTTTTACTCTGAGGTTAACCAGAACAGCAAATTCCACTATTCTCTAATTTTTTTTTTATTATCACAAGGTCTGGTCAATACTAGAGAATTAGTCGATTCATAACTGTGTACCAAAAGACTCTTTATAACTACGCACTTTCTTTCTCTCTCTCTCTCTCTATATATATATATATATATATATGTATATTTGTCATTCACAGACAGACTCTTTCGTTGTATCACAACTCTTCAGTGTGGCTGGACACGTTGGACGCTCGAAGCTAGGATCGAAACCCGCCCAACTTTACGTTAGACTTAGTATCAGACAGCTCCGCCAACAAGCGTACCACGTCAGCTAGGGAATTATAAGGTATTAAGTAGTAGCAGCAGTAGTAGCGTTCGTTTGGTTACATTTTATACCTTACCGGATACCAGAGTGCTCACTTCATTCGAAGAGCTTTGCATTATGCAAGCGGCAGCAGTAAATTCCTTCGCCAGAGAGCTCAACACCCATGGGGAAGCTTATATATTGTCATCCACATACAGACTGTTTCGTTGTATCTCAACTCTTCAGTGTGGCTACACGTAGGACGCTTGAAGTTGGAATCAAAACCCGCTCAACTTTACGTTTTATATATATATATATATGACACTTTCATTTAAGTGTCAAGGAGTTGGCTGGCGAAATTAATTAAAGGAAATTAATTAATTTTATTAAATCATGATAATAAGTATTTTATTAAAAATAAATTCATTTTTGGGTGTCCAAGTAATTTTTGAGAACCGTGTATAAAATAAATATCAAGTGATTAAGTACGAAAAAGTTTGAGATCCGATCAGGGCTTGTTGACCTATAAATCTGTCACCAAAAAATAAACATCCGCACAACTGCAAAAAGCTGTCAAGACAGCCATCGGATTTCAAACTTTAAACAAAAAGATGTATTTTTAAAATAGCGGACAATTTGGGTTGGTGTCACCAAGTTTGGCACAAGGCCTTGAATCACTAAATCATTGGTCAGCTAACCACGGGACTGCTCCTTGTGGCCCCTCCCAATAACTGTGGCTGATTGGCCGATTGTCTAAACCAATCAGGGGCAAACCGGGGGGATTGTTACGATGATAGCCATTGGTCGGCAGTCCCCATTGGCTGACCAATCAGAAACTGATTATTCGGGATTCGGGCCCATAAATGGAGGACACCCAAAGCGAAAAATTGAGTTGGTTCAGGAATTCGCCGCTAAAAGAACCAAATCCGTTGCCATTGCACTGCCTAATTGCAGTTAAAACTCCGCCAGTCAACTACTTTCACTCCCAGTTTGTGGTGTTTGACTAAAAATTATCTAAACAACTGTGTAAATAAACGTTTGTTACTGTTTATAACAAACGCCTTATTTTTGTCATTTTTAAAATTTGCTTGGCAACTTTTTCATCTCTCCAACACGAATTCCAACCTTCATCGACTGGACCCCAACCATCTTCTCTTTCCTCGGATCTGAAAGCAACGTGGGCGTGGAAAGAAACAGAGAAAGACCAGTCGACACATGTGGTAATCACGAAACCAGCGGCAAACTAGGTGTCGTGAAGCTATAGTACCACATTTGGTGCCTAAAGACGCAGGATTAACCCTGTTTAATTACCACGGCGGATCTCGTCGCATCTGTGCCTCAGAACCCAGAATCGACCCTGACGACGTTTGATGGTTCAAAACACAGGATCGACACCCAAATAGTTCACCGGCACAACGAAACCTCACCCAGAAAACAGCCCATGAAGACATCAGCTCAACTACAGTCACACAGCCACTCAAGGAAAAATCCACAGAGTCGGGGTAAGTGACTATTTTCCTTTGCTTCTCTACATTCATTGTGCAGATTTGATTCGTTTCGAAAAAGCTACTAAGTGTTTGTTTTTTTAATACAATGGCTACTTCCCGTCCAAGCATTTTCCCTATGTTGGTAACAGCTGGATCGAAGATCCCAATTTTTACTGGAAGGCCGACTGACCTGAAACCATGGCTAATGGCGTTAAAGAAAAAACAAAGGGTCCATGATCTAACAGACGCCGAATTGATTAACTTAGCATATGACTATTCAGATGGGATCGTATCCGAATGGATTGGAAGCTATCTTGACGACCATCCAGACACTTCCAGTAAAACCTTATTCGATGAAATCACAGCACAGTATGGAGAATTTATAAACCCTGCTGATGCTGCTCGAGCGTTGATTAAGGTGACGCAAGAAAAAAATGAATCGCTTGCGGAGTTAGCGAGTCGAATGTCAAGTCTTGCGAGGATGGCTTACAGAGACTCTGAGCTGAGAGAAGGGTCAGCCATACAAGTACAACTGGCCGAATTCTTCATTGATGGGATAAACAATTCCTTCATTAGGGAAGATGTGGCGAGAGCTAACCCGAAGACACTGTCGGAAGCCTTGTCATCAGCCAGAGAAAGCGAAAGGCTCTATGAGCGACTTCGGGGCTGCCGTGAAAAAGAAAAAACTAATAAATTTTCAGGTAGGAATTATTGGCGACAGGAGAGAATAGGCTCTTCTACAGTACTAAGGGAACCAAAGGCGGAGGGTTACCATAGAAAATGGGCTGGAGAGAGTCATGGTTGTTACAGCTGTAGACGACCAGTACAAAAAACAAAAAGGAATGCTCCAAGTCAGCAAGAACGCTGGAATTGTGACGAACAAAAGTGCCCGAGGTCCGAAGGCGGGAATACAAATTACTCGACTTCAGAAAAACGAAAAACCAAGGCGCCGGCACAAACTAAAAGTCACAAAACTAACCATATCTACTCATTAAAGAAAGAAAAGGGGGTAGAAATTCCCTTGGATAGTAAAACCAGTGGGGAAACTAAAATCTACACTGTTGATAGTGTAAAGTTACCCCCACGAACTGCTATTTCTTGCGCTGCCAAAGTAATCCCTTCAGAGCCAAATGAAGAAAACCTTTACCTGGTGATTTCAAAGGAGGCGAGTGGAATGCATGTAAATATGGAGGAAGAAGAAAAGCAGCGTATGGAGGATTTTGTTCGTGACTTGTTCTCGAAAACTGATGATTTCAATCTGTTAACCAAAAAGATTGTTGGGAAGAAGTATCTGCAGCATTCCCAGAAAGATAGCCTGAACCCTCAACAGAAATCTATTTTTGCTGATATTATTGTGAAGCTGCTTTTTGAATTTAATGTTGGTAATGAGGAATCTGTAAAAGCAAATGGAAATAAAATTATCACTCCACCATCTGCTCAAGAGAAATCAGGAGTTCCTGAAGATGGCAATAGTAATTCTCCTAGTGAATTATCCAAGAGTGCTCAAGAGACACAACCCCAAACTCTATTATCTCGAACGGGTTCTTGTCCAAAAGTAGAGAATGAAACTTCACTTGATGCTTGTACCACTGAGGTCATAGAATTGGAAGAGAAGGAAGATGTTGAGGCTGTAGAGAAAAAATTGGAACTGTCCAAGAATGCAAAGAAGTCTACGATGGAAGATGTTAAAGATAAGCAATGGTCATTGCTTTCTCTGCGGCCATCAAAAAGGATTCTGTCAAGACAAATTTTAATAAATGACTTCCAGGACAAAGTTAAGAAGACTAGTCCTTATAAGTTTCCCAGTCCCTTTGCCAGTGCTACAATTCCTAAACATCCCTTAACAAATAGTTTCCAAAAGTTGACAAATGAAAAATCTATTCATGAAGAATCACAGGGTAAGACAACTTCCTTTGCTGATCAACCAACAGAGAAAAAACAAAAGGCAGTTACTAAAAGGCTGTCTGCTTTTGAGGTGCTGCAGTCTGTGCTCGAGGACAGTAATGATGGTAGTTTGCTCAGTAAGAGGGATTTAACAGATGATGATCGAGCATCGGCTCCTCGTTCATCTCCTGTCTGTGAAAACTTGCCTGATAAAGAGGACAGTCTTATCCCATTAGAAGAAATCTCTGACTCTACTCCTACTCGACGCCGTCTTGCCTCAGAAAAACTATTAGAATCTGATAGTGAAAGCATGGGGGGCTTTACACCTCCAACAAAGATAAAAAAAGTAATTAGTAGTGATTCTGATTGCAAGAATAGTCCTATTCGTATGCGATTGTTTCATAATCGTATTGTTGATTATTCCCTTCATGTACCAAATACAGCAAAAAAAAAAACAAAAAAAAACAAAAAAAAAAAAAAAACAACAAAAACAATCTCTATAGCTGTTAATGGGCTTCAGCCTAAATTAAAAATCATTCATGAAAAATCTGCAATGGACTCTGATAGTGACTGCAATGCAAAGAAGCTACAATTATCTCCACGGGGCTCTAGTGTAGGTAAATTGAGAATCATCCGTGAAAATACTGTTGATTCGGAGAACAATTGTAAGCATGAATGAAGGTGTATAAAACAACATATATATATATATATATGGAGAGAGAGAGATTGAAAAGAGTTCGGTGTTAAAAGGTAACTGGATAATTTTAATAATAACCATCAACTTAATAATTTTATCAGTTTCCTAAACATTAAGCCTGATTATACGCCATTGTTTCAGTAAGCTTAAGAAAGATAGACGAACTAAGCTGCACAAGAATGTTGAGCGCTCAGGAATAGTTGTCACTGATCAAGAGAAGAGACCAGAACAACAAATCGAACTCAAACCAATCCATTTATATATGTATGTGTATGTTACCGTTAAAATTTCTTACCGACATTTAACCCTTGGTTAAATGTCTGGTAAGATGGGGAGGAATATGACACTTTCATTTAAGTGTCAAGGAGTTGGCTGGCGAAATTAATTAAAGGAAATTAATTAATTTTATTAAATCATGATAATAAGTATTTTATTAAAAATAAATTCATTTTTGGGTGTCCAAGTAATTTTTGAGAACCGTGTATAAAATAAATATCAAGTGATTAAGTACGAAAAAGTTTGAGATCCGATCAGGGCTTGTTGACCTATAAATCTGTCACCAAAAAATAAACATCCGCACAACTGCAAAAAGCTGTCAAGACAGCCATCGGATTTCAAACTTTAAACAAAAAGATGTATTTTTAAAATAGCGGACAATTTGGGTTGGTGTCACCAAGTTTGGCACAAGGCCTTGAATCACTAAATCATTGGTCAGCTAACCACGGGACTGCTCCTTGTGGCCCCTCCCAATAACTGTGGCTGATTGGCCGATTGTCTAAACCAATCAGGGGCAAACCGGGGGGATTGTTACGATGATAGCCATTGGTCGGCAGTCCCCATTGGCTGACCAATCAGAAACTGATTATTCGGGATTCGGGCCCATAAATGGAGGACACCCAAAGCGAAAAATTGAGTTGGTTCAGGAATTCGCCGCTAAAAGAACCAAATCCGTTGTTATTGCACTACCTAATTGCAGTTAAAACTCCGCCAGTCAACTACTTTCACCTCCAGTTTGTGGTGTTTGACTAAAAATTATCTAAACAACTGTGTAAATAAACGTTTGTTACTGTTTATAACAAACGCCTTATTTTTGTCATTTTTAAAATTTGCTTGGCAACTTTTTCATCTCTCCAACACGAATTCCAACCTTCATCGACTGGACCCCAACCATCTTCTCTTTCCTCGGATCTGAAAGCAACGTGGGCGTGGAAAGAAACAGAGAAAGACCAGTCGACACATGTGGTAATCACGAAACCAGCGGCAAACTAGGTGTCGTGAAGCTATAGTACCACATATATATATATATATATATATATATATATAAAAACCAATAATGAGACCGCTCCCTTATTTTCTGGGTATAAAATATCTTAGATGGGTTAACAAGCCGTTAAAATCAATTTGTCAATGTTTTTGTACGGATACTTTTTCTCTTTATGTACAATTTATTTTTTAAATACAATGTAGCAATATATTTTAATTTACTTAGACGAGCACTTCCTCTAGTTAAACAAAAAGTGGAATTATTTGTATGATATTCAATAACAGAGAATATAATTATTATGATTCGATACAGACTTAAGAGAAGTAAATGAAGAAGAAAAGGTGGGTGAATATAAACGAGGGAAAATAATATGTCAAAGACAAATGACGGCTGAAGCATAAATGAAGGAAACATGAGAATTATAGCAAAGAAAGGAAGAGAATAAGAACAAAGGTCACTAGGGAAAACAAAGACATTTACAAAGACGGTTATAACGCCGTCTCCAAGCGATTTACACCGACTCTTTAAAGTGACACTGAAACAGAGACTCAAAACGACAATAAACCAATCATATTTCATGATGAAAACAACATCTGCTACATCCCAAGATGGTCTCCATGGAACAATGCCTCAGTAAGCATATACTATAAAGACAGCACGGTCAGTCAACACAAAATATGTGACCGTAAGAAAAAAGCAACCGAGACAATAAGAAAACAAATAATAAAAAATAAATTTTCAAAAAATCATCCATTTTCCTTGATGCATTCATGAGAGACATCTTCAATTGAAAGAAGTATTCCCTAGTCCATACAGAATTTTTTTTTTTACTTTTTTTGTAATTATAACTGTAATTTCTCTTCCATGTTCAATGTAGACTTTGTCAGAGTTTGTTAGAAAGTTAAATTAGGTATAGCAAGGAATGTGAATAGCTTCGGATTTATCAGTTTTAACTCGGTCTCTATGTTTAACCATTCCACCATTTCGGGGGGGAGGGGCTTTAAATACGTTGCTTGTATCGCGTGTAAGATTGCCCCTAAAAAGAGGTACTCTGATGATTTCTCTTAACTGCATCTAATGTTGAGGTTCCTGTTCTCGACGTCTGGAGAAGTGTGGAATACTCTTTCATTGCCATTACGCTGAAACCTACGCTAATTTGTTGTAATCTTATCATTTAAAGTGCAATCCATAGATGAAATAATTATGTTTAGAATTATTGATATTTAGTAGGAATATTTGATGACTTATAACTGTAAATTATTTATATTAAGAATAGTTCATTAAATCTATAATTATTTATCACGGATTATCATTGATTACTTTAAATAGAAAAACTGTGTACAAAAAAATAGTATCATTTAAGTAGAATTAGGCGTTTGAAACCATATAATTATTAGTATTAGATTGGAATACTTGAAACCTTCAATTGTCTGCAAAAAAAAATCTTTTAAAAAACTACACAAAAGTGTAATTATAACTATACAATAACGCTTTTCCTGAACCTCTCAGCATAAAATAATCCCTGTTAGATTGACATGGCGTTGAAATTAATCAATTAATCACTAGTTCACTTGTATCAACAAGAACTGCTTAGAAATATATGCCATTAATTTGTTTCCTCGTAAATTTACTAGATAAAATGACAGCAATTGTTGGGCGAACAATAACACCGCTGAATAAAGAAAAAAAACCTTCTATTCAGAAAAACACGATTTTCTGATCTTCAGTGATAAAGAATTTACTTATCTGAAGAAATACGCAAAAATCGAATTCGTATCATTATCATCATCATATCACGCTGGTAGAACGGATATCCCTGACCCTCTCTCGCCACTCATCCCTATCGTTCATCGCCCTAAGTAGGTCTTCAGGACAACATCCCGTATCCTCACATAGCTGCTGAATGTACGTTCGTGCTGGTCGTCCTGCTTTTGCGCGGCCGTGTGTGGGGATCCATAAGAGTACATCTCTTATGAGTTCATCTCTGCTTTTCCAGCAGACCTGGTCTGGTTCGTCTAACTTGAATAGTTTTCGTGATAGGGGGCAGGTGGTCGTACAGTTGGTGTCTTGTGGGGTATTGCTGTCAGGACTTGTTCAGGATTGCACGCAGCATTCTTGTGTAATTGCCATCTAGCTTCTTCTCCAGCCGTTTTGTTAGCGTCCATGTAGTGCAGCCATATAGCAGTATCGATGTGACCGCTGCCTGGAAGAAACTGCGTTTCATTTTATCGGTTAGGTCTGATTTCCATATAATCGATAGCCTATTGATAGCTGTCCATGCTTTCGTTAACCTCGTTTCGATGTCCTTTTCGGTTGATTCGACGCTGCTTCCTAGGTAAGTGAATTTGTCTACTAGTTTAAGAGGGGTTCCTTCTAGAGTGGAGATGTCCCCCGTTTGGTTATAGCACATATATTCCGTTTTGTGTGCATTAACATAGAGGCCTATGCTTGCTGCTGCTCGTTCCAAACTATGCAGAAGTGTTTCGGCTTGGTCAGGTGTATTTGCCAGTATCGCTATGTCATCGGCGTAGTCGGTTTCGGTAATTGTTGTTGCGGGGTACCTTCTGCTTCTTTTCTTCGTCAGTTCGAAGCCATTCTCTTTGATTTTGTCAATCGATGTTCTAAGTACGTAGTCTAGACAAATGATAAAGAGGTACCGGGCCAGCGTGTCCCCTTGTAGTACTCCTGCTAAAATGTCAAAGTATTCTGTGTCTCCATCCGGTGATCGTACTTTTACTTTAGTGTTTCTATAGAGAATCGTTATTGCCGCTACGGTTTCTTTAGGTATGCCGTACGCTAGTAGGATTTGTTCCATCTTTCCTCTGTAAATGGAATCGAAAGCCTTGGTAAAGTCGACAAATATTAATGTCGCTTGTAGGTTCTTTGCCCGTACACCTTCAAGGATTCTACGGATGGTTAATATTTGTGAGGTCGTGGATCTATTTCTTCGGAAGCCATTTTGGTTTTTCCTAAGTATGTTGTTGATTTTGGGTTCTATGCGGTTTCGTAGTAGGGTATTGTAGATTTTGGCTGCTATGGATGTAAGTGTTATGCCTCGGTAGTTTTTGGCTAATCCGAGGTCCCCCTTTTTAGGGAAGGGGAGTATGCATCCCTTCATCCATCTATCTATCGGATTTTGATTGTATACTGCGTTGCAGTGTCGGAGCAGTATGTCGTCGAATTGTCTGGTCTTCCATACTTCCGGGGGAATTTCGTCCAGCCCTGCAGCTTTCCTATTTTTAATTTTTCTGAGAACCGAGTCGAGTTCTTCTTGTGTGAACGGTCCTAGTTTAATGTCTAATTGTTTACTAATTATTCTGGTGATTGGTTCATGTGTTATTTTTGGTGGGTTTCCAAGTAAGTTTTCGAAGTGCTGTTTCCACAGTTTTATTCTTTCTTGTTGGTTTGCTGTTTTCAGTTTTGCTTTGGCTGTGTTCTTTCTTCTGCTCACTTCGTTTATTGTTCGCCAGGCTATTCTAGATTGTCTATCTTCCACCGAGTCTCTAATCTTATCTATCTGATTTTGAATGTATTCTGTCTGTTCTTTTATATATATGCGTACTAATTGATATTGTGCCGTTTTTAGTTTTAAGGCATTTGTGTTTGTTGGGTTTTTTCGATAGTTTTTGGAGGCTGTTTTCACTAGTGCACGTTTTTCTCTCACCGCTAAAGTTTCCCATGGGACTCTATATTTAGTTTTAAGTTTTGTTGGAATGTATTTTGCTGATGCCTCGAGGTGTGCATTGACGAAATTTTCAAATTTGTCGTTTGGTGTACTTTTTTCCGTCTTTTCTTGTAGTGTTTCGAATCTGTTTCTTAATTCTAATACGTATTTATCTCTTATATCTTTGTTGTTCAATAGGGCCCAGTCATAGTGTTTGGTGGTCGTTGTTCGTTTGGCGTTTTTTCGTAGGCTTACCGTATTTTCGCCGTGACTATTCGGTGATCGGTGGACACACCCTCAAAAGAGGAGTATGCCTCGCAATTCAATGCACTATTTTTCCATTTCTTGTTTATAAGGACGTAGTCTATCTGAGCTTTAGTATTGTTTGAGTACGAGTATGTCCATAGTTTGCCCTCCCTTTTTTGGTAGTTTGTATTGAGGCATGCTACTCTATTTTCTATCATGAAATCTGTTAGATGTTGCCCATTCCTATTTGACGTGTTGTGGAGGCTGTATTTTTTGTTTCCGTTTTTCCCGATTTGGGCATTCATGTCTCCGCCAATGACTAACATGTTGTGTTTCGGTATGCTACGCACTAATGAGGATAACTCATCGTAGAAGGTGACTAGTTCAGTTTCTTCACTAACATTGGTGGGGCTGTAGCATGAGATGATTGTTGCTCTGGGGTTTCCGTTAAATGTAGCTGCCATCATTCTAGGTTGTATTTTCTCAACGCTATTAAGCGTTTTTAATGCTCTAGGTCCTATAAGCAATCCTACCCCTCCTACTGCGGAGTTTTTCCATGCGGATACAGTGACGAGCGACCAGCCATTGCCAGTTTCGTGATATTTGATATCTTCGGTGTGCGTGTATCTGTGTTCTTGTATGCATATTATGTCTATCTTATGTTCTTCGGTCGATGCGATTAGCTCTGGTAGTTGTCCTATTCTATTTAAGGTTCTTACGTTAAATGTGGCTATTTGTAGTGTTTGCTTGCATTTTAGTAGTTTTGAGTGTTTGAGCTCTGTAGCTGATTTTTCGAACACTGAGGCCAGGGCTCCAACCTCAGCAGGACGCGCCCCTTTTTTACCTGCGCGAAGAGCGATGCAGTTTGTGTATGTGGTTTGAGTGTGGGTCATGGTTATCTTTCGATGGCTGTTTTATTCTCTTCTATAGAAGCCACTCTTATAGAGGAGCAGCAGTAGTTCCCCGATCGAACTAACGATCCTGAGCGTAAAGTCGTCAAACTCACGTTCAGGACCCGTTTAGGTATTGAGTTTGGTCGTCCATGGGTTTATTCAAATACCTTTACGTACATCATGCTGCTTCCCATGTGTACGCAAAGAAAAAAAAAGTGGGGGGGGTAATTTTGATAACTTAGTTAAAGTCCAAGATTAGGGTACTTTCGTCAGACTTTCACTGGAACTGATTTTTGCTTTTTTTTTGCGGTATTGGGACTTTTCCTAGGCTTTTTAGTTTTTATTTTTCTTTTTTTCTCTATACTACAGTTGGGAACCTAGTTGGCTTCAGGAATTATAGAGCTTTAAAATTTTTTTTTTTTTTTTTTTTTTTTTAGGCTTTTACTTTTTCTTCTAAACTACTGTTAGGGCTTTCTTTATGAATTTTTAAATTATATTATAGAAGAGATTCAAAAACATTCTGCCTTGTTCGCTGACTTTAGGAAAGAGTCTTAACATCAATTTGGCTTTATAGTAGAGTAAGCGTGTCTTTACATTTAAAACGCATAGTTTAAGCATTATTTATAAAACAAAATACAGCATAACATTTTGTAAAATTCAGCATTTTAAATTGATAGGACTTAAAGACATACTGACCAATATTGATATATTACTTCCAGTTGGCTCCTGAGTTCAAATGCTTCTTCTTCGTTTTAACTTTTAACCACGAATTCTTATAACTAGGTCAAATGACCGAAATGAAAGAGAAAATATTTAGCGTTATTTTAAGATTACCAACTGATTCGTGAGCTTCCTTCACTAATTTTCAGAGCAAATCAGTTTTGTTGGTGTTCGAGCATGAGTAAAAGCATTGCAATGATTTTCAAGTAAATAAACGTCACTCCACTGGGAACAATACAAACCGTTTGAATACAATCACATAAAAACAGAACGAACAGAAAATCGACGTTAACTCCGACAATGTGAAAAATAAAACGACCCACTTTTTAACAGCAACGATAATGACATCGTTAAGAATGAGATTTTGTCAGAGCAGTTCCCTCTTTTATTGGCCAGGTTCATGTAGATACGTAGTTCAAAGCATCCTTCGTTTCGTTAATTAACAAATGAGTTAAAAATCCCTTGTTACTTATTTCCCCCTAACCACTGATGGAAGGAATTATTTAACAATTAAGGGAGCTTGAAAGAATTCGTCATCCTACCTCTTTTTATATGTTAAACGCCATTTTGCCTGACTGACACTCGGGTACCATTTTTTTTTAACATTTCACATGAGTTTGTTCACGAGAAGCTTGTCTCTATTCCTATACCATCAACATCCAACTCTGATGTCATAGTACAATAATAAGAGTCATTACTTACAAAGTAAGATTATTTCGACGACAATATGTCGTCACTACTTTTATGGGTTTAAAAATCTTATTGTCAATAATAGTTATTCTGGAAAAGAGCATTTTGAATCTAACAACTTCAGCAAAAAAAAAAACGATGTTTTTGATTTACAACTTTTGTTGTACTTTCAGAAGAAAAAAGTAAGAAGCCTAAATTTTGGAGCATCACTCTAATATAACGTAGTTTCATCTCTCTATCTATCTTAGTACCTAATATCTATCTATCTATCTATCTAGGAGGTGGAAAAGTTGCATAATGGCATAATGGCTAAAGTGCCGAACTGCGGCCTCAAAGTAAGAAAGATCAAACTCCAATCACGCTATTTCATTCACTTTCGGACTAATGTTATAAAATAGCCGAGGGATTTCGGTTCATGCCTTTGAGTTTAGTTAGGCTGAGAACCTTTCAGCTCAGCACATGGGTTGGTTGGGTGTAACATTGAAGCAGGTGTTAACGTGGGTGCGCGCGGGCGGATGGAGGTGTCACTCAGATGTTATAATAGGCCGAGACGATACTGGGTGACAAGGTGCAGGTGACGTCACGCACCGGAAGCACGCTGAAGTTTGTGTGAGAATTTGAAGAAAATAAGAGTCGAGATTAGACACCAAACGAAGAGGTTCGTCTTTTGGAGCTCACAGACGCAAGGCGAACTTGCGCCCTATGGGGGGCCGCTCGAGTTGGGGGCCAAATGAATAAGACAGCATAGAAGATTGTGTCTCTCCTCCTTACGTCGAAACCTTTAACTCAAAGTTAATAAAAGGGTTTCTTACATGAACAAGAAGTCGTTACGTGTTTTCGAATTCCGAGATTCCTATATTCTTTATGTTTTATCGATATGATTATTTGGTGCTAGAATTTGGGCATATCTTTCATGATATGGTTTACGACTGGGTTACCACGGAGACGATCAGAGAAGCGGCTAGGAACAATTGGAAATCTATTTCGGAGCGGCTTGTTCAGGCGATCAAAGGAGAGAGAGAGAGAGAGAGAGAGAGAGAGAGAGAGAGAGAGAGAGAGAGAGAGAGAGAGAAAACACAAGGCCCCCAGAAAATAAGAAACAAGGAAAAGAGACCAAAAACAAGAAGAACAAATTCAGCACCCACCAGAAAGAAAAAAGAAAAATGCCCAACACCGAAAAGAGAAGAAGAAAAAACAGCGCAACCCCAAAAGAAAAAAAAAGAAGGAAGGCGTGAAAAGAAAAGAAAAAAAAGAAGCAACACAACTCAACTCCAAGAAGAAAAAAAACGCCAAAAACAAGAACAAATGTGACACCCATCAGAATGAAAAAGGAGAAATGTCTAACACCGAAAAGAGAAGAAGAAGAAAAAACAGCGCAACTCCAAAAGAAAAAATTTTAAAAAAGGCGTGAAAAAAAAAAAAAAGAAAAAAAAGAGAAGTAACACAACTCAACCCCAAGAGAAAAAAAGGCATGAAGAAAAGAAAAAGAATAAGAAGATATTTGCTCATTTACGTCTGTCATAGTTTAATTTACGAATAGAGTTTGAATAGTTGTGGAGGATAGATTTGGAAATAATTCTAAAATTTAAAAATTTAAAAAGAAAAATCGTTGGTAGCATAGAAAATTATGATAACTACTGTATGTGACTTTGTACCGGGGTGAGAGGAGAGAAAGAAAGAGTAACAGAAATAAGCTCGCAGTGACAGAGAAGTGGAAAGAAAGGTGGTCGCTGTGTGGACAGAGGATTGTGTCACGCACATGATTGACAGCAACAATAAACATTATTTTGCAAAGAAATTTTATTGTAGTAACGTATTTCTAGGAATGAATTTTACGATAGACGAGGTCATTGTTGGTGAAGTTTGTAGTAAATAACGTTTTTTATGAATGGAGATTTGTTGTGACTTGTTGGTGGTCCGGGCTAATAATATTCGGAGATTAGAATTTTGATTCGAGATCTTGGAGATTTCGCTCATCGATGGGATTGCCGGAAAAATTTCGCATATCTGTAGTTAGGACCTTTGGGACAGGTTTCGATGTTGGAGAATCGATATTTTGGAAGCTGAAAAAATCAGGCCGGGTTTTTGTTTAAGTTGTCGAGTCCGACTAATCGGAGGCATTATGGAATGCTTCGGACGTTTCTTTGTCCGTATCGACTGGAAAATTGTCTCAGACATCTTGCCATAGAGGCAGAGCAACGAAGAGACGGATGCTTTTTGTGTCTGACAGGGCAGACGGTTATTTTGTGAGTTCCCCACTGGAGTGGGACTGTGAGATTTTGTTGAGGAAGATGTTAGGAAAAACATGTGTTTGGAGATTAGTTATTTAAGATATGCGCAGAGTTTTGGTGGTCTCATTGGATGTGTTTGGAAAATTCGCGGACTCGATTTTGTGTCGAGGGAGAAATTTTATTGAGTGAGCTGATAAAAGGTTTGGGTGGCTTAGAAAAGAACACCCGGTATTTTAAGGATGAAAGAAAGAAAGAAGATAAGAAAGAAGGGTACTCGTAAGCTGTTGAAAAGATGTGAGATAGACCGTTTAACGGTGGTCAAAAGTTGGAAAAAACGGGTAAATATGTATCTTGGTTTGATTACAAGCTATGCTTGGTTGTGGAAGGTTAAAATGTGTACATTAATTAATGACAGAGATTACTAAAGAAGGAGATATAAAGTTAGAAGTAATGAGTACGGACGTAGAATGAAGGCAAATCTATTACACTAAATAACATATGTGGCCAATCTATTACAAAAGAGAATATATGTTGCAAATTTATTACACTAAATAACATATGTGGCCAATCTATTACACTAAATAAAATGTGTGGCCAATCGATTATACTAAATAATATATGTGGCCAATCTATTACACTAAAGAGTACGAGGTGCATACGATAAGTTTCCAGACTTTTTTCGTATGGGTACTTTCATTGATAGCACACACATGAAACTTTAGTCCCCTTCGAAGTAATCTCCTCCGGTTGCAATGCACTTGTTTTAGCGTTCCAAAAACTTCTGGAAGGCCCCATGTGTAAGCGTGTCAATGACCTTCGTCACAGCCTCTTTCATCTCCTCAATTTTCTCATAACGACAGCCTCTGAGCCTAGGGAATAACCAAAAGTCACAAGGAGCAAGTTCTGGACTATTGGTAGGCTGAGGAACTGCCTTGATGCCCTTCTTGGTCAAATAGTCAGTGACAAGGATGGAGTTGTGGACTGGTGCATTGTCCTCGTGGGAATGCTACTGACCCGGTTTGAAGAGTGCTGGCCTCTTCCGACGGAATCTCTTCTTGAACTCCCTTAAAACCTCAACTTAGTAACCCTAACCCTAACCCTTTGGCCAATCAACTCTGGTGTATTGACTTCCTTACTCCTCAAACACCTCTCATCATCCCTCACAGACTCCGTGCCTTCCTTGAATCTCTTATGTCCCTCAAAAACTGATGCTCGATTCATGCAAAATGGTCGAAAAGCAGTCTGAAGCAGTCCATACTTTTCTATGGCATTTTTTCCAAGTTTAAAACGGAATTTTATTGTATAACTTTCTTCTAAAGTGTCCTCACATCCAGATTGCATTTTGAAATTCACCAGCTGTGACAATCAGACTTTAGTAGGGTGTATTCCGATTGCTGCTGAAGCTGTTGATTTGAACCTGAAATCCTAAAAATCAGTCAGTCATCTCATAAGCTGTATAGCTTAAAACCTCAACTTAGTAACCCTAACCCTAACCCTTTGGCCAATCAACTCTGGTGTATTGATTTCCTTTCTCCTCCCACACCTCTCATCATCCCTCACAGACTCCCTACCTTCCTTGAATCTCTTATGCCACTCAAAGACTGATGCTCGATTCATGCAAGATGCTCTAAAAGCACTCTGAAGCATTTTTGTGGCATTTTTTCAAGTTTAAAACAATTTTATTGCATATCATTCTTCTAAAGTGTCAGATTGCATTTTTGAAATTCATTAGCTGTGACAATCAGGCTTTAGTAGGGTGTATTCCAATTGCTGCTCTAGCAGTTCATTTGAACCTGAAATCATAAAATTCGGTATGCCATCTTATAAGATGTATAGCAATAACATATTGAATTTTAAAGAATCTGCAACAATTTCAAATCCCCATGCGAAAAAAGTCTGAAAACTTATCGTATGAACCTTGGATGTGTGACTAATTTTTTACACGAAGAATAAAAGATAGCGATTTGGAATCTGATCTTAATATGCCAACAAAATTCAATCAGTTGATTAACGAATGCCTGTTTTTTTTTGTTTTTGTTTTTTTGCAGGTGTGTCTTTTTTCCTGAGTGCTTGTCTGCCTTTCTTTGCTCTCTACGCCCGTCTCCCAGGGCCGAGAAAAATGCCTGCCTCTGAGCATAATTCTCCCCTTACCTGTCAAACTGTCTAACATGCCCAAACAATTCACATTTCCATTGTTTTTAGTCTGAGCCAAAATATTATTTCCTATGTTTAGATTTTTTTGGTACAAACGAACAGACTCTACTTATTTCCTCGCCATGACCGAAATCAGACGTTGCTCTAACCAGTCTAAATCGAAGTCGCACCAAGTTTCAACAAAAACATTCCTTCCTGAGAAAACTAATTATATCTCATCCATATTAACTTGTCCGAATCGCCGTTTTGTAAAAATTAGACAACTTTCTAATGATATTACAAACTCCAGAATCCTGTTGCATTATTCTAAATCAGTAAGATTATATTAATAATATATTAATACTTCTGACTATTTTTTTCGTTTAGCCTTTTTTTTTCATTCATAAAAACGGTTTGTATCAATATACTTTTCAACCATTAAAAAAAAACAATAGTTTTAAAAAATAAAAACTACTCGACCCGGTGAGACAAGAATTCTGATTTTTTAAAAATTCCTGAGTGTACGTCTTACATAAACGTCGCTTTAACCTATTTTCTGCGACGGCAGCTAATGACAACTCAGAGCCTATATCTAATTGATATATCTCATGCTTAATTCGATTTATATTTTCAACTTAGGTCACTGGAATGATAGAAATGTATGCCATGGACACCTGTTAACAGTTGACACAGCGTAAACATTATTTTCAATTTAAAATCTCAAAATAGTCTGTGTAGCCGAGTGGTGTGGTTGAAAAAGGCTGCATGACATATGGATTTATTTCGGCTAGCTGAATTAGAAATGGTTGACTTGGATACAATGACAGACCGAGGACTGTCGAGGAAAACTTAAGAAGCGGAAAGATGATGAAGAAACAGACACCTATTGACAAGCCACAAGTTCTCCTTTCTCTGCCATCGTCCCCAGAGCAACAACATATAGCTTTATCGTCTTTTTCTCAACTGACGTATAAATATCGGATTTCAGTTTTTCTTTAATATCTAAGAAAATATGCATTAATAATCCTGTTTTTGTGAATGAATTGTTATTGATTCCCTTCAATTCATGATATGAGCCCTTCTGACTACGTTTCTCAAATCCTATTAATCATGTGTGCCATTAAAATATACTGAGATTGAAGATTTCAATTTCTTCATTAATGATTTTTCAAAAAATTAAATGTATGTGCAATAGAATACAAGTTTAAAACAGCCATATTCGACAATTTTTTGAACGAAATGCTTTTGTCAAACATAGGATCGTCTAAATGAAGCTTTTTATAACACTTATTGCTAATTTTGTAAAGATTATTTTTATAGCTTCACTGAAAATTCATCGCAAAGTTTAAACACAGGAGAAGTTTATAAAAATGCGAGGCACAACTTCACTCCATACCAAAGAAGTTTCAGAAGTGTTCCGACTGATGTCAATCTCTCAGGAAATAAATGTGCTAAAGGGGTAATTTTGAAGAAAATTAATGTTTTATTCATTGTCCATTTGTCTTGGTAAATACAGCCTCCAACTCAATAAGGCTTTATGATATCTCGTATTGTTAAGCTGTTATATGAAAAAAGAACTTAACTTATACTTATCTAATTAAGTCATTTTTAATCAGTTTCATATAAGTGAGAAACTGACCGTCACTAAACGCTGTTGACTGTGTGTCCACACTATCCTAACTAACTAACTAACTATATATATATATATATATATATATATATATATATATTTAATTAGATTGCGGGTACAGCAAAATTTGTATATTATAATAAACAAAGGCACCATTGGTAATTACAATTGGGGAACTAAATAAAACAATAAAACAACGAAGGACCTTTTCGTCAGGCTCTTTTCAAGTATTAAACACCGGAAATTCGATAAAAACGATGGCCAGATAGAGGGTGAGAAAAAAAAAAACTAAGTAACCTCTGTATCCAGGTATTCCCCAAATATATCAAGACTACGATTGTTTAACTCCCTGCATAGAGAGGGGCGATTCATAGAAATTTAAGATTAGATTTATTTCTAGTTCTATGCAGGACAAAGAAAACAATCATCTTCATAACGAGTTCTGCAACTATCTATAGTGAGCAAATGCTCACCAATTGCCGAATCCATTGCTTGAGAATGCCCGGATGTTAATCGGCCTAACAAAAGAGATCTGGGTATATGCTGCCTAACCCTCACTTCGAGACTTTGACCAGTCATACCTATATATGTCGAATTGCATCGACAAACAAATTTATAAATTAAATTACTTTGTTTACAGATAGGCAGCTTGTCCTTGTTCGTAGAATTAAAGGCCTGCCTCGAAGTGAATATTAGTCTTAGGTTAACAGCATGATAACAACGTTACACAGAAGAGGCAATCTTATTCGCAAAAGACTCGGTAGCAGAACCAACCCAGGGAAGTCTTACGTAAACAGGACATTTCGGAGGACCATAAACTTTGTTCATGTCCCCGAATTTTGTCACCGCATAATTGATATTATTGTCAATGACATCCTCTGGGTACCCGTATTCTATTAAGATATCCTTGATAGCTTTAAGTTCATTCTCAATCTTGCATTCACTACAAATGTTAAGAGCTCTATAAGAAAGACATTTAATTAGATTAGGCTTCCTAGATTTGGGGGCAAAAGAATGCCAATCCAAATATAGCCCGGTAAATGCGGGTTTCCTATAAACGGATGTGAGGAAAGAAGAATTACCCCTTTCGACTAATACATCCAAGAATGGTAACTGACCATTACTTTCCTCCTCCATAGTAAATGATAGGAAGGAGTGTAGCTGATTCAATGTGCAAAAAAATTCCAAGGCATCGCTACGAGATTTGAAGGAAACAAAAGTATCATCAACTTACCACAGATAGGTAAAGGGCTTAGGAGACTTATCAAACAGACGTCTTTTATGGAACCCAACAAAAATATTCGCCAGAATGGGGCCCAGAGGGGAACCCATACTAACCCCCTCAATTTGACGAAACATAGTCTCATTAAAACTGAACGCCACCGACTTTGTGGCAATGCCCATCAATTCAATAAATACATCCTCAGGAAAAGGAAGAGAGGCAACAGATGGGCCGCGATACAAAATGTCGGTGCATATGGATATCGTCTCATCTAAAAGGATATTAGTGAAAAGAGAGACGACATCAAAAGTGACCAAGAATTGGGACTCCATACAAACGGATAGTCGACGAATAATGGAAGAGAATGTAAAAGAGTTCTTAACGCAACACACAGAATAGAAATCAAGAACAGGGTTAAGGACATCCACCAACCATTTAGCCAAAGAATGTTGGGCTGAATGCCACATAGAAAGAATAGGCCGCAGAGGAATACCGGGCTTATGAATTTTTGGTAATCCATACATTCGCGGTCTCAGCGAACATACATGACGAATAAATTCATAGATCTCCTTCGATATCAATTTACTTTTGAACAACTCTAGAAAACGTTTTTGAAGTTTATTTTCAGTTCTCTGAGTATCGTCAAAAGACAAATCTCCAAGTTTTAGGAACTTGTCGGCATCTCCTAGAATAGCATACATCTTATTTAAATAATCAACTTTATTCAAAATCACCACGCCAGCACCTTTATCAGGTCTGGTAAGGACAACATCATTATTCATTTTTAGTTGTTTAGCCGATTCAAAGTGCATCCTCCGCCACAGGAAACTCTGAGAATCGACAGTGGTATTAGTAAAAGTCTGAGCCAAATCGGCCAGACACGCCTTTAAGTAAGTAACATTAGCAGTAGCAGCTAAAGAATGTTTCTTTAACTGCACATACAGCATTTCAATTTCGGCGAAAACCTCTGCCGAATTGATACTGCGGGGGTGGGGCGCAGAAATTTTGTCCCTTAGTTAACACAAACTTTTCACTATCTGACAAAACATATGAAGAAAAATTAAAAATATGCCTGTTAGTAGTTTTAATTATCCCGTATTTCTTTTTAATCAAGAGATTCAGAAAATGATGGGTGCTATTTAATAACTTACTCTTAAGTCTAGCAGATTTATTGGTTAGATACTTTGAAAATCGAAGGAGATCCATCAAGCCAAGGGAAGACAAACATGATTTCCACCTAACATATAAACGAGATTTCACAGACTCTATTGAGTGTATGAAATAAGAAATTTTGTCCTTTAAAAATGCCCGTAATACATTGGTGGAATTACGGCATTTTATTTTCTTAATTCGTCGAACTATATAAACTCGAACTATATAACCCGGTTTTTATCGAATTTCCAGTGTTTAATACTCGAAAAGAGCCGAACGAAAAGGTCCTTTGTTGTTTTACTGTTTTATTTAGTTCACCAATTGTAATTACCAATGGTGCCTTTGTTTAATATATATATATATATATATATATATATATATATATATATATATATATATATATATATATATATCGTGAGAGAGAAAGAGACAGACAGACAGACAGACAGAGAATAAAGTGAATGTTTTGATAACATAAAAAAGAGACACTATTCAAAAAATAATAATAATTTCACTCAAACAAAGGAAAAGTTTAGAGACAGAAGATATCCTGCAGAAACCATAATGAATGCAGATAACCCAGATGATCAAGTACTTCTTGCATATAAACATCTGTACAAACCGAATCTTTGCTGCATAGACTGGGCCAATCAACGGGAATTATTGGTCTGCATAGCAAAATTAAACAGTTTTATTTCACTGTTTGTAACTACCACAAAAATGTCTTTTTTGTCACTTTTTTTCATTTAATCTTGATCTTTTATAGTTCAATGAATTTTTAAGGTTTAACAATATCATCAGCCTATTGAGAAGATAATCATGTTTCTTCTTTCTTTTTTCTAGTTAGATATAGTTTCTTTCCTTTGTGGCATATCAACATGCGTAGTTAATTAAATGCCAAATCTATTCCTATAGAGGAACAGTAGTGACACTATTTAACCTATAGCTGCAGGGGAAAGAGTGGCTTCATGCTTTTTCTTAAGATAAAAAAGGTAAGTAAAGTTGTCTCCCTTTAGTCGAGGGCGAACAGAAGGCCCCCTTGTCAATAGCTACTACACCGAGGTGTAGGGGAGGGCGCAACTCCTTTCCCTGGATTGCTCCACTTTACCCTTGATACGTACCTTATATTGCTGAGTATTAAGCAAGGAGGTATCAAATACCATTTTTAAAGTCTTTGGTATGACGTGACCTGGGATTGAATACAGGTCTCCCGGACCATTGGCGAACTCTAGACCCACTAGGCCAATGAGGCGGTAAAAGATACTAGTCCGAAATTAAACGCAGTTGTGTGACTTAATACGATTTCGTCGTCCAGCACACAAGCCACTATGCCACGGTGACTCAATCATGTTTTTGTATAATTCCTTTTCGTTACAACATAAATGAATCATTGTTTTGTACGAATATTTCACCGTATAACTAACGAAAAAATCTTTTTTGTCTTCCATGGAAATAATCGCATTTTTGTGTTACATTTTTCTGTATAAAACTACATACTCTCGCAAAAAAAAAAAAAGAAAGAAAAAAAAACAATGTGAAATCGATGCTCATCTAAGTCAAACACCAAAGGAAAAGAAATAATGCTGTTGTTTAAATGGTTCTTTTTGGAATCTTTTCAAATATGTGTACACGCATGTGTTCATTAAAAGAACATGTTGCGCATAGCTTGCGACTTACTTTGTTAGTTGAATACTGTTTTATTGTCCATGAAAGAGTTTCAGCAGTTCGTCTAAAGGTGAGATCTCCGGTGTAAAGTTTATGGCTGCCTCAGTGAGAGACAAAATATGAAAAAAGTTGTTTTCACTCTTTCTTTGTGTCTTCTTTCATGGAGATGTTTCTATATTCGAATATAAAATCGGATGCAAAGTAAGAGATATTATCATTCACTTATACATTTGAAATCCACTTCTAGGCATCTTTGTTGTAATAATAATGTTTCGACCTTTATTTCATCTTCATTTTTCAGGAGCAAGTTAAAATTCAAACTGAACACTGTATTCTTTTCAGGGGGAGTGAATATTTTAGTGTCCCTGTTTATGTAGGGAACATGTTTTGATTATTCTCTTATACCTTCTTTGAACCCAGGGATTTATGGTAAATAGTCTGTAAAACCAGCACGAGACGTCAATTTACATCCTTGAACCTAATATTTGTTTACTCACGTACACACCCATGCATACTCACATATACGCTCACTTACATGCACAACTCTGTGCATACCACCACACACACACACACACACACACACACACACACACACACACACACACACACACACACATATATATATATATATATATATATATATATATATATATATATATATGGAGTTATTTACTATGTTTTGATTAGTTGTAAGACTTGGACGGAAGTGTGAGTCATCCATAGAGAGTCGAACTCATTGGAAATCGTCTGCTAGACTTGCTGGCTAACCATCCCAACGGGCAAAGCGTTTCCCCCAATATATATATATATATATATATATATATATATATATATATATATATATATATTACGTGTTTATGAGAGACGTACGCGCAGTCTTAATGAGAAAAAGGTTCAATTTACAAGAACATAAATTTCATGCTTGGTATTAGTCACGTGGGAGCACTGTCCACTTTGATCGGACTATTCAGATGTTGAATTGATTGAATGATGGGCTTGTTTGATTGTGAGTTTTTTTTTTAACGCTCAGTTTCATATTCTCTGGATCATTCGCGCGTATATATATATATATATATATATATATATATATATATATATAAGTCATATATTAGTTGTTATATATATATATATATATATATATATATATATATATATATATATATATATATATATTACAAATGAAATATGCCTTTTTTTATTCTGATGTAACAATAAGGTTGTGCACCTTGTTTAGATTTAGTAAAGTGAATCGAATTAGATGGTCTCATATACATTGAGAGAAATAACTGCGTAATTAATCCAAATGTTTTACCTCTAAATTGTTCGATTTCAAACAATATATATATATATATATATATATATATATATATATATATATGTTACTTAACAAGCATTACCAATTCTCAGATAAAACGTCCTGTCAGTTGACCTTAAAATACACTGATTCGATCTCCTTAAGAAAAATGTTGTTCTATGTAAAAAAACCCTATTGCAACTGATGGTGAAGCTTCAGTTCTGGGGATCTACAGAGTGTCGAATACTCTTTCCCTGTCATTACTCCTAAGTCCCTGCACTTTAAGCGTGGGCGTACCTGTTAGTGCCTCATCTATGGGTTAAATAGAACTGTTTGAAAATAATCATCATTTGATAGAATGCGTGTTATGAGGTAAATATATATATCATATGTACTATTATTAGTAACCTAAAAGGACAAGTGTGTGCAAATTGTTTGTATTTGACAGAAATACTTATTGCATAATCATGTACAAAAAAAAAAGACGTCAGAAAATACAAAGACACAAAAATGTAAATACAAACGAACAATGAACGTGATTCACTAAGTGCAAGGCTCTGCTTGTTTCTGAGTGGGGTCAGTTGTTTCAGAAACGAAGAGTTTTTTTGGGTTTTCTTTTTGCTGCTTAACTTGAGTGATTAAGTAAGAACTGGTGATTTCAACGTGAATTTACCAAAGGTCCAAAATGTTGTATCTTGTAAAGACAGAGTTCACTTATATCAAAAGCACTTACCCTTTTTCATAACATGTCAGTGTTAACTACGTAGTTCTACGGTTAGATGGATCGACACTCGTACCTGATGCAGTAAAACAAAAATGAAGAAATTTATGTTAAAAAGTATATTCTTTTATTAGTCAGCTATTTTTTAATCTTTTTTTAGATGATGACCAGTGAAAATAGCCACTCTTGTCTCAACCTAACTTCAAAATAATCTGTCTAGTTCAGGGGTTATATTTGTTGTCTGGTGTTTTTTGTTGCCAGAAAGCGATATATATCTCACGGTCACATGGCTTTTTTTCAAATTTTAGCTGACAAAGGAATTCGATTATGTTATGTTTACATCGCTATCTGTGTATTATGAAAGACAGGATTAACAAATATGAAGAGATACAAAAGTCAAGCTGAGAGTTAATTAAGTTTTCGCAAGACTTATCATTAAACTCAGCTTTTTATAATTACAAGTTGAATAGTACTTCTCCGTTAGAGGTCGAGTCTTTTATAGAATGTATTTTCAGTTTTTTAAACAATGTCTGTTTTACACTCTTTATTGCTAGTTATACTTTACACCTAACAGTTAAAAGTAGAAATTGTTTTTAATGATTAACCTGCATTAAAAAACGGATCAGTTAATTGTATTTTACATAGGCATTTTTAAAATTGAATTTGACAGTTAACATCTTAAAAGAAATTGCAGAAATATATACTTTATTTAAGAGACACTAAAAAATTCATAAGATTAAACATTTTCTTCCGGATATTAAACTGCCTTGCTGTTGTGATTTAAAGTCGTTGATTGTATCCCCAGAAGAGTGGTATGATCCACTTCAAAAGGGTTGTCCTCTTTCTGACACTAAATTGTATTCAATGTTCAGGTTCCAGCTCCGGGGAGTGTGGAGTATCCCTTCATTGCTATTACAGTCTGGTCCACTCTGACCTGGAGTGTAGTGCCTGTCTGGGTCCCATCTATTAAGGATAGCTGTCTGAAGTTATAATTGATTACAAAGAATTATATATAAGTTATTTAAACCCAGATAAGTGTGTACAAGAAAATTACAATTAGTAAATACAAATAATTACTTGAAACCATGAAATTATTAGTATTAGATAGGAATACTTGAAACTAAACAGTTGGGAACAAATTACCTATATTTTACAGGAATACTTGGTATCACATAATTGTGAGGGAAAAACACTTAAAAAACAACTACACAAAAAATATAAAGATAAATGTACAATTAATGCAATTCTCTAACTTATAGGCATAAAATAACCCAAGACGGGTTAATGTGTCGTTAATATCAATTAATCAAAGAATCTGGATATTTAATTTTACACTAAGCAACAATTCTATGTGATGATTTGAAAACTACTAATAAATTAAATGTTTAATATGACTTAGATGAGCATCGATTTTACATTGATTGTTTTTTTCTTTTCTTTTTGTTTTTGGTGAGCGTATGTAGTTTTATACAGAAAGTTGTAACATCAAAATGCGACTATTTCGATGGAGGACAAAAAAAAAGAGTTTCTCGTTAGTTATACTGTGAAATATTCACGCAAAATAACGACAAATTTGCGTCGTAACAAAATGAGAATAATTGTTTTTTTAAAACAAATATTTTCTATAAAAGTTTAGAAATTTAGATTTTATTTTAGAAAACTTGGTTCAAAACTGATTATTGTTTATTTGTCAGAAACAATCTCTTTATCAAAGTCTTTTTGTTTCCATGCGTCAAATAAGTGTGCATATTACATTTTAAACGTCAATGTTAAACCGTTTGGATATCTACAGAGAACAAACTGACTATTTCCAATTAATATTAGAAAATGTATGCCTTTTAATATATTAGTCAACAACCTAATATAGGGAAACATTTATTTGGCAGAACAAATACTTGATTTTTAACCAAAGATAATTCCATTTCTAGGCACTTAATTGATAGATGATTATTATTTGCGTAAATCGATTATTACATCGTGATTTTGCAGTTCAATTTTAAGCAAATCAAACAAAAAATACTGATCAACTTTCTGGTTTGTAGAAAGACAAGAAATGATTTTCATTCTATGAATAAATATTCTGTCATCAGTTCGTTTTCCATCGCTTCTTTCATAGCATATCAATTCTTTAAAGCTTATAAATTCCTAAAGAGACGTTTTTTTCACAAAAAATTCTCCCCACAAAGATATAAGATTGAATTTAGCCGAGAACCATCAACAAATTAATAGTAAAAAAGAAATAATGTTTAATCACTTTATTTCCAACTAAATAAGTGCGGCGTCTTCTGTACTCGCCGGTTTTATCTATGGGCAAAGTTTTCTTGATTCTTGAAATGAAATTCAATCTCAGTGATAATATTTGTTGACTCGGAGGAGAATAACAGAAAGAGGGCAGCATCACATAGCGCCATATCAAACTATTTGAATTGGGGAAAAATTCCAGGGAAATATGAGTGTTGAATGCTAAATGAAATATTTTGAAGATATTTCATTCATCGCTTGCTTCTTTTTCGGAAAATACATATTCACTTTCTCTAATCTTTAAACATTCCTTGCATATATATATATATATATATATATATATATATATATATATATATATATATATATTGAATTGAATTCCATTAATCGTTATACTTTGCCTTATATGAATTGTTTTATTTATTGACCGGCATTAGGGACATTTGTGAATTGTGGTAAACAATTTACCGATTCTAGAAATATTGTAGAAATTAGGAAATAAATTTTCTCATATACGGAGGAAAAATTACTCCTGTCAAACTTTAAAGCAGTCAGTCTCGAAGAAGATCGGCACTGGAGATTAAAAATAATTTATTACGAGAATACAAAATGAAATTAGTTTTGCCTAGATCCTGGACAGCTTTTATCTTGTCAAACAGAACGACACTACCCAAAGAAAAAGTTATTTTAGTTCTTATGTTTCCAAAATCTGAATTTACAGAACTGACATAAGGTCAGCTTAACGCGAACAAACTCTCAAAACGCGAACCTCCAGTTCAAACAGAATTTAGAATAGTCACAGCCCTGTTCGAATTATTTCTAGAGACGCGTCCCTAGCGTAAGTAAAAGAGAGAACGTAGTGAAGTAAAAGACCAAGGCAAGATAAAGAAATGTAGACGAATCAATGTTGACAAAAATAAAATGATGAAATGAAGACGGAAAGATGTTGATCCTATTAGGAAGGAAACATCAGTCACATTTTATTGCTGATGATGGAGCTTCTTTCTAGACTAATAAGCAACATCTTAAACGAGAAAACAAGGATGTGGCAAAGAAGGGGAAACCTTGAGAAAGAAAGGGAATCTTTCCTAATAGCAGCACAAGACAACGCTCTAAGAACCTATCATATCAATGCAAGAATAGATATGACGCAACAAAACAGCAAATGTACGTTATGTGGTGATAGAGACGAAATCATTAATCCCATAATAAGCGAATGCAGCAAATTTGCACAGAAAGAGTATAGTACTAGACACGACTGGGTGGGTAAAATGATCCGCAAAGAATTGTGCAAGAAGTTTCAATTTGACCATAAGAATAAATGATATATACACAACCCAGCATCAGTCCTGGAGAAAGACACTCACAAACTCCTCTGGGATTTTGACATCCAAACAGATAACTCAATATCGGCAAGACGACCAAACCTAATAACAATAATAAGAATAAAAGACAGAACTCGCAAAATTGTGGACTTTGCTGTCCCGCCTGACCACAATAAAAGAATAAAGTTGGCCACCAAGGTTGAGGGTGACTCGAAGTCTCCCTTTTCAATAGCTACAGCACAGAAGTGTAGGGAAGGGCGCAACTCAATTCCCTGGATTGCTCCACTTTACACTTGATCTGTACCTTATAATCTTGAGTGATAAGCAAGCAGCATCGATTACCATTTTTTGAGTCTTTGGTATGACTCGAACTGTGATTGAACCCTGGTCTCCTGGACTCTTGGCGAATATGTCGATCTTAAGGAACTGAAAAAACTGTAGAACATATAAGTGACGTTTATACCACTTATAATTCGTGCTGTTGGTACAATCACCAAATGATTACTAAAGGGATTGGAAGACGTGTAAATAAAAGGACGAGTGGAGACTATCCAAACTACTGCGTTATTGTTATCGGCCAGAATACTGAGAAGTGTCCTTTAGACTTGTGAAAGACCATCAGTTAACGGTGATGTGAAAAACTCTCAAGGAGTAGTAACAATAATTATAATCAAAATGTATAAGATATCCGACGAAATCATAAAACCATGAAAAACTGGAGGGTGAAACTGACAGTGGGTGGAAAATGCTTAGCTGAGGTGAAAATCTAAAGAGGTATCTTCTAGGGAGATGCGATATGACCATTAATATTTGTAATAGGGATGATGCCACTGAATCACATTCTTAGGAAATGCACAGGTTGATACAAACTTAAAAAATCTCAAGATAAATAAACCACCTAATGTACATGGACGACGTCAAACTCTTTGCCAAAAATGAAAAAGAATTGGAATCCCAAATAGATGAAGAGAGGATAAACAGTAAGCATATGGGAATTGAATTTAGCATAGAAAAAATTGACATACTTGTGATGACAGAAGGAATAGAATTGCCAAATTAAGAAAAATAAGAACGCTAAGAGAAAAGGAAATTTGGTAATATTGGAAGCGGACACCGTCAAACAAGCGGAACTGAAAGAACAATTAAAAAAAAGAGTATCTTTGGAGAATGAAAATCTACTCGAAACCAAACTATATGGCAGAAATCTCAAAAGGGTAAACAGCTACGGTATCCCCTTTCTAAGATACTCGAGGCCCATGAGATGAGAGATGAACTTCAACAAATGGACCAGAGAACAAAAAGACTAATAACGATTTATAAGGCCATGTGTCAAGAAAGGAAGGAAGAAGAGGATTCACCAGCATTACAGATAGTGTCGATACATCGACAAGACGACTCGAAGACCACATAACAAAGAGTAAAGCGATTAGAAACAACTCAAACAACCCTAGGATTAACAGAACAACAATGAATTTTTTAAGTGACAAATAAGCAAAATCTCACATGTGAAAACTTGGATAGAGCTAAGAAAAGGAAACCTTGAGAGAGAAAGTGAATCTCTTCAAACAGCAGCACAAAACAACGCCTTAAGGACAAACTAGGTTTAATCAAATATAGATAACACACAACAAAATAGCAAGTGTAGATTAAGTGTTTATAGAGACAAAACGATCAATCTTATAAGTGAATGAATCAAATTGGCAAAAAGAGGGTACAGAGACCAGACACATCTGGGTATGGGAAGTGATCAATTATGAATTGTGCAAAAAACAAACCTTATTTGACCATACGAACAATTGGTGTTGGCACAGATCGGAATGTTTCCTGGAGAATGAGACACACAAACGTCTCTGGGATTTTTATATATAAACACTTGATCTCGACCACACGATGTGATCTATTGATAGTCAACAATAAAAGAGAACCTGCCGAATTGTGGATTTTGCCGTCTCTGAAGACCACAAAGCAAAAAAGAAAGAAGGTGAAAATATTGATATCTGGACCTAGCTAGAGAGCTGAACTAACAATGGAACATGAAGGTGATTGTGATAACATTTGTAATTGGTGTACTTGGAACAATCCCCAAAACGTTGGAAAAAAACCTGGAAGACTTAGAAACCAGAGGACAAGTAGATACCATCCAGACTACAGCATCATTAAGCTCGGCCAGAATACTGGGAAGAGTCCTGGAGATTTGAGGAGACTTGATGTCACTCAGACTCCAGAAATCATCTGCTAACTTGGATGTAAAAAAATTGAAAGAGTAAAATGATAAAAATAAAACAGCAATAATCGATAATACGCAACAAATGTATAGATTATAGGATGAAAGATATGAAGCAGTTAATCAGATAAGTAAATGCTACGAAAGCAGTACAGGCTTTGACATGATTGGGTAGGAATGATGATCCACTGAAAATTATTCAAGAGATGAATTATTGCCATGCTAAAAAATATTATATGCACAACTTTGCCTAAAAGACCAGACCTAGCATCAGTCAAAATGTACAAAATAACTTGTCATCAAGTAAATTTGGCTCGAATATATAGTAAAAATAAAAGAAAGAGAAAAGACAGACAAATACTTAGATCTTGCAAGAGGGCCGAAGAAAGTGACAGAGATACTAATTGGAATTGGTGCAAACGGAACAACTCCAAGAGTCTGGAAAAGTGTTTGGTGGAATAATGGACTAGAGGAAAATCTGAAACCATCAAAACCACAGCACTATTAAAACCGTAGAATACCAAGAATTCAGCACACTTGAGGTGACTTGCTGTCCCTCAGACTTCAGTGAAAGTTCATCGGTAAAATCTGGTTAGAACAACTCGCGAAGAGAATAATAATAATAATAATAGTTCGGTACCATTTTTGAAATGCACAATGGAAGAACTCTGACAAATGGACCAGAGGACAGGAATGTTGATGACGATGCACTAAGCATTACATCTGAGAGATGCAGATATTACGTGTCAAGAAACAAGGAGGAAGTGGAATCGCCAATATTGAAAAAAAGCGTTGATGAATCAATACGAAAACTTGAAGACTATGTTCAAAAGATTAAAGAAAGAATAATTACATCTGCCAACAACAGCACTGACAACATGAGCAGAAACTGAACTATTGGGAAATAGACATGTGAAGAAAAATAAATGTATAGCTATTTCAAGCGACAAACATGCCCAAATCTCACACGAAAAATCCTAGACATGGCTACAAAAGATAAATCTTAAGGGAAACCTTAAGAGAGAAACTGAATCTATTATCAAAAGCACTAAACAGCGTCATAAGTTTCTATTTTATTAAAGCAAAGATAGCGAGCAACAGAATAGCAAGTGTAGTGAAAGAGTCGAAAACATTAATAATACATCTAGCGAATGCAGTAGACTAGCGCAAAAAGACTTGACACAACTTGGTGATGAAGGTGATTCACCAGGAATTGTGCAAGAAATTGAAATTTTACAATACTACCAAATGGTATGGGCTCAAAACAGAAACCGTCCCAGGAAATGAGACGCATAAAATAATCTAAGATTTTGAGATACAAGCAGATCACATAATCCCGGCCAGACGATCAGACCTAGTTTGAATTAACAAAAAAAAAGGCAAAGAAAACTTGCTGTATTGTGGATTTTTCGTCCTAACTGTCCACTGAGTAAAAATCAAAGAAAGTGAAAAGAAAAACAAGCACCAAGACGTTGCAAGAGAAGTAAGAAAAATGTGGAACATGAAGGTGACAGTCGTAACAATTGTAATTTCCGCCTTCGAAACAGCCCATAAAATTTTAGGGCCTAAAAGAATTGGAAATCGGAGGATGAATCCAGACAATCACAACTACTGCAATGTTGAGATCGGTCAGAAAACTGAGAAGAGTCCTGGACACTAGAGGAGACTTGTTGTTACTCAGACTCCAGTGAAAAACCAACAGCTAACGCTGGCGAGAAAAATTTTTTGAAGTAAAATCCTACTACTACTTCTACAACTACTGCTGCTGCTAATAATAATAATGATAATAATAATAATGAATCTTTTTTAAAAGACTGTGCAGTAAATGTGATTTGTATCGATGTATTGGTTTTCTATACAGAGACTAATCTATTTTTGCGATATTACGTCTTTTTACAATTAGTTTGAAACTATTCTGTCTTTAAGTTGTGCGAAAAATGTGCATTAACATTTTAGACATGACTCCATAAATCCAGGTTAACTACTCAGTGGAAAAAATAAAGTTGATATTCCCAGTTCTCCATGGCAGTTTTTATTCTCTTAGTTGATTTGCTTCTGACACGGGACGGAGAAGAACAGCGTTGTCAGACAGCATCTTCAGTTACATGTTTCTTTACGTTTTTGATTGCGATTGGGAAATAAAAGAAATGAAAACGTTAAAATGTTGTTTATTGTTGCAATTCCCTCTGCAAAAGGACTGCACCAGTCAGTTTAGAAATTGTAGGTGAATTTCTTTCTTTTTTCTTTTTTTTTTTCTTTTTGTGCATCTTATTTTCGAACTGGTGAACATTTTCACGGATTTGTAAAGCGTTGAACATATTACAGTGTAAACAGAAAAAAAACATATATTGTCATGAGTCAAATAATGTTACGCAAACAAAAGTAACATTTCATTTACAAGAGAAAATAATGAAAAGAAAGTGAGAGAAAGAATTATATGAAGGATCTTGGGGCATCATTTTAACAGCATATTTTATTCATGTAAAAATGATGTGTTAAAGTTAATCAATATTTAATTTTAATTTGTCTCGTTAATTTGCAATTCTTGCGTTTAACAATTTTCGATTCACATATGTGATCTCTCTTCAAAAATGCACACACAAGCAAATGCAGAGAACAGCATACATAATGTTACAAAAATTCATATACAGACATATTTATAGAACATCTAAAAGAGCCAGAAGCTACCTACCCAGGTTTCACCAAACGGATCTTCAGGATAATTCTTTCTAACTTATAATTATGACTTCAGGATAATTCAGAATACTTAGTGCATTGAGCACCTTTATGGATTAACTTAGGTAATCCTGTTGGTGTTTTCTTTTAGCAAGGCATTGCGGTACTGGTTGATTATTTTCAAGCCATACGGATATATGTAGTCTTTTCTTTTTTATTAATTTTTTTCCAGATATGGGTTTGTAATATGCTTTTTAATTATAAATTTCATTATCTGTTTTTTCAGGCAGCCAGAATAATAGAAATAATTATAAAAATAATATATATATATATATGCGGGTGAAAACTTAAGCCATATATTTATATAAGGCGAATTCTCTAGAGAAATATATGCGCCCAACTATTTTTCCTTCAGCAATGGATTAAGTGTGCTGCAGATATTGGTCTGAAACCTTTCAATATCAACAGGTGTGGAAGGAACTCTCTGAATTCAAACCTGTTAAACATTCTGCTTGTGCAGAGGGGTAAAAGAACCACTCACACACACGCACGCGCATGCGCACGCGCGTACACACACACACACACACACACACACACACACACACACACACACACACACACTCTCTCTCCAGACAATACTATTATACTAATTATGATTCCCTACACAGATGAAGAAAATACCATCAGTATATGACCTTCCTAAAGAAATGATGGTTTACAAAAAAAAAAAAAAAGAAATGCGAAACTCTGCCGGTTTAGAGCACAATAAATTTTCCTCAAACGTTTTCAACTGATTATCTAGAGAAATTTCTTTGTCATTATGAGCATTTTTTAGAGAATGAAAAAGAGGAAAATCACCTGATTTTTAAATATGGTGGATGAGGAGAATAGAGAATCCTAAATCAAATATTTTTTCGGTGTTATTCTAGCTAAATACACCCTTGCGTTTGCTGGGAGCACAACGTTTCTCCGATTGACGAGTTGCGGGCGTGTTTTTTAGAAGATTTTCATGATAACTTTTCCTTTTCTTTTAATTTGGATATTTTCATATTATTTGTTAATTATCGAGTACTTTTGCTTGGATTGCATTCCACTAATTCACTTAAATAATTTTGGTCAAAGTGTGATGAGCGTCCTCATTTGCTTACATTTCTCAATGACCAATTAGAACAAAAAATACTTAGATACTAAGCACTTTTTAGGTTTATAAACTGATATATATATATATATATATATATATATATATATACTAAGTATTTTTTGCGCTGAAAATATCTATCTTTTTAATTAGATTATTATCGAATGATATTTAGCTTTCTTACTCGAGTTACAAATCAGATCCTAATGCGGGATTTGGATTTGTTCCTTAGAAAGTTCCAAGTAATGGTTTTGGATCGATTAAAATCTCATCCATTTGAAGTTTGTTAAAAAATTACCAAGACAGAAGTTATATTTACCCAAACAGAAATAAACAAGGGATGAGATATTCGTTTTCTTCATTTACCGCACTTCCAGCGAGTTTTCCTTTTGAGGAAGCGCTATTAATACTTCTTGTTTAATATGAGGAGAAATTGTTTCGTTATATATATTTTGATATCATCCACATTCTCAACTATTAATCTTTGATAAATTTTCTATTTAGAAATGAGGAAAAAAATGTAAGGAGTTACGTTTGATGTGTATGGACTGTTTTCCTAAAAAACATTTCGTTTTAAATTTATCTTTAAAGATATTTAGAATATTTTGATTTAAAAATACAGACTATTTTAAACTTTTTTTTAATATGTTGGCAATAAACATAAACTCATACAAACATGTGAATCTAGTCAGGTTATTTTTATTAGCATGAAGGCAGAGTTACTTTGTAATTCTCCTCCTGCGTTAAAAGTTCGATCCGAGGTAAAATAACGCTTTTTGAGTATTTATTTACATATATTTTAACCGGACTTAGGCCTAGGGGTTAGAGTGTTCGCCAATGGCCCGGGAGACCTGGGTTCAATCCCAGGTCGAGTCATACCAAAGACTAAAAAAAAATGGTACTTGATGCCTCCTTGCTTAACACTCAGCATTATAAGGTACGTATCAAGGGTAAAGTAGAGCAATCTAGGGAAAGGATTAGCGCCCTCCCCTACACATTGGTGTAGTAGCTATCGAAAAGGGAGCCTTCGGGTTACCCTCGACTATGGTCGCCAACTTTACTTACTTATTTACATGTGGAAAATTACTGCTATCTATTCGGCCTATTTCCCTGCCTTTCTCTGGACCCCATTTCAAATATAAAAAAGTAGCTCACAGAAGAAAATATCGATGTCATGAACTAGAGCAAGATTGTATCATAGATGGCGATAAAGATATTCTTTATAGGGAGCCTTTTTTTTCTCATTCAGAGTCAAGTTATTGGAAACAGTGGGCTATATATTGACCGGAAAAATTCTAGGATTATTGGAAAAAAGCATTGTTTGTAAACATTGTTTGTATTCAAACAATATATTTTTGATAATTTTTTCTGTTTGGTTCAAAATTAGATACATAGTTTAGTGTTGTAACAGAGAATGCAATTTTAAGAATTTCTAAGATTGTAGTTATGCTATAGTTCTACATAACTCCTGAAACAACATAGAAACACATCATGTTCTACTTAATAAAGAAACATTTAGGTATTTTCAATTTGAGATCAAAATTTTCTTACGATCAATAAAGAATTAGTCCATAGATATTGGTCTCTAGTTGGTTGTGATTAAGATGCACAGTCATATTTCAAATATTTCTTTTTAGATTAATTTTCAGGTTGGGGAACCAGAACCCACACCAAGCAAGATATGCTCAGACTGCAATATGCTTCAGCAACTTGATTTTTTTTGTTTAAGAGCATATCAATTCCTTATGGGTTATTTAATACCTCAATTTTATTAATTTGTTTGATTGTAATCATAATACTAATAATATAAACACAAGTAATTATTCCAATTCATTGATAATAGATTGGTTGCTCACAGTTATACGATTTCAAGTATTCGTAAGTAACACCAACAATGTGCAAAAAATTATTTTCCTTCAATTTTTTTTCTTAGTTGCATATCAACCTTTGTGGTTTATTTAATGCTAAAGGCATCCACATAGAAAATACAGAAGTGATGCTATTTCGCATAGCTGGGGAGATTAGAGTTTTCATACATTTCCAAAAGTTATTTATCAAAAAGTGAAGGTCATAGCACGACGGGAGCTTGCTTACTTCGAGGTCACAGTCTAACACATTAGTCTTAATGCCACTGGGTCTCAGCCATTTGATTTTAATTAATTAATAACAATAATTCTTTGTATATAATTATACCTTCAAGTAACTATTTTGACACAAATAATTTCCTCAGATGAATAGAGTATCAAATATTCCTATACATATAACTTTTAAACATTTGATTCATTGATGGGATTCAAAGAAACCCTCTATGACAGAGTGAACCTGGGAGTGATGGCAATGAAGGGGTACTGCACACACCCAGAGCTCTTAAATGAAGTCCAACAACTGGATACAGTTTAATGTCATATCGAGTATACATATGTTCATGGTGGGTATCTTTCACCTCCGCAGATGATGCAGTCGTCAAATTTGAAGCTCCCATACCCAAACTGACTCATTTTATCAAGTAAGCTGTATTCATGTCTTCATTTACGTTTTTAATTTCAAAATTTAGGGATTTTGCCTCTTCGTTTTCATCATATCTCGTATATATATATATATATATATATATATATATATATATATATATATACACGTTGATCATTACATAAGTTTCCAGACATTTTTCGTATGGGCACTTTTATTGATAGTCCACACATGAAACTCTACTTCCCTTCGAAGTATTCTCCTACGGATGCAATGCACTTGTACCGTTCCAACAACTTCTGGAAGGTCCCATGGAAGTCCTCTCGTGTGAGCGTGTCAATGACCTTTGTCACAGCCTCTTTCATCGCTTCAATTGCCTCATGACGACAGCCTCTGAGCTTAGGGAATAACAAAATGTCACAGGAAGCAAGGTCTGGACTATAGGGAGGCTGAGGAGCTGTCTTGATGCCCATCTTGGTCAAATAGTCTGTGACAAGGATGGAGTTGTGGACTGGTGCATTGTCCTCGTGGAAATGCCACAGACCCGATTTGAAGAGTCCTGGTCGTTTCTGAGGAAATCTTTCCTGAACTCCCTTAAAACCTCAACATAGTAACCCTAACCCTTACTCTTTGGCCAATCAACTCATGTGTTCTGACTTTCTTACTCCTCCCACAGTTCTCATCATCCCTCACAGAGTCCCTGCCTTCCTTGAATTTCTTATGCAACTCATAAACTGATGCTCGATTCATGCAAGATGGTCCAAAAGCACTCTGAAGTATTGATACTTTTCTGTGGCTTTTTTTCTAAGTTTAAAACAGAATTTTATTGCATATCGTTCTTCTAAAGTGTCCTCACGTCCAGATTGCATTTTTGAAATTCACCAGTTGTGACAATCAGGCTTGAGTAGGATGTATTCCAATTGCTGCTTTAGCTGTTCATTTAAACCTGAAATCATAAAAATTGATCGTCATCTTATAAGATGTATAGCAATAACATACTGAATTTTCAAGAGTCTACAACAATTTAAAATGCCTGTACAAAAAAGTCTGGAAATTCATTGAATATATATATATATATATATATATATATATATATATATATATCGTTGAAAATCTTCTAAGCCTCACCCTAAAAGAAGAACACCTACCACTTCACATAAAAGTAAAAAAAAATAATTTGGATTTTTTCTCGTTTCATATAAAGTGATTGTGTATTGATTCTGCAAAAATGCTTCGAACGAATCTGGTATATATTTCTAACGACTTTGTATCACTTTTGTTTTGTTTACATGTATACGCTTAACGGCCACCGAGTGCTCAGTTCATTTACATTATGCAAGTGACAATCGATAATTCCATCGTGAGAGGGATCAACCCCCGGGCATGCATATATATATATATATATATATACATTATTTAGGCTATCTAAATGAGGGTGAGAAGGTCAATTGTTATGTAAGACAAAACATTCTAAAACGCAGCACAAGAGAGAGAGAGTGTGTGTGAGAGAGAGAGAGCAGATTTTTACCAACCTCTGTGTCTCTCTCTCTCTCTTTCTTTGAGTCTTTCTCAGTTCTCCTTCTCTATCTCCCTCTCTCTCTGTCTCTCTCTCTTTCTCTCTCACTCTTATCTTTCTTATCCGTTATCCTTTTTTTTCTACCTTTATAAGATTTAAGTTTTACTGACCTCTTTCCTCTTAACCCAAATGAGACTTGACACAGACTCGTCTAGACTGCAGTTTCGAAGATTAGATTTGGTTTCTTTGTTAAATGCCATATCAACCTTCGCGGTTTTTTTTAAATGCCAAAGCCATCCTTATAGAAGAAGAGCAGCAATGATACTTTTGAAATCAAAGCTCTGAAAGATTTTGACAAAATCAATTTATTATAAAATTTGATAAGCTGTACATATATCATTTCTTTCGCTTTTTTATTTCTCTTCCCTTTCCACTAAATATTTCTTTGCTTTTTATTCCCTTGGCTATTCTTATATTGTTTGCGCAAGTGTTTTGGAATGATTTAATTCTGTAGATGTAGATATTCCTGCGTTCTGAATTTGCTAAAACTACTTATCTCATCATCTCGAAATCATAAAAAAGCAGATGCGCCAATCGAAAATAGTCCGTCATTTCTAACGGGTATTCTTCCTGTTTAATAATTCTGAACCATCACAACAGACTGTAGGGAATAAGAAGAAAATGAATTATATGAACTAGATATTTTCAATAATAGACGGATGAAATAATAGCAACATCTGTCCTATCTGTATGCTGAGATCGAACTTCCATTTTCACAGAATAATGTAGCAATGACTACTAGTAAAATGTGTTGTATTTCAATATTCCCCTGTATAGTAAGAAGATTACCAACCAAGATATACAATGAATTTTATTACATTTGGAATTGTATGAAATTATGTTATTACATTATTCTTCACCACCAAATGCCACGATTGGCAGACGAGAAAATAAAGCAGTTGAAGACTGTATTCTTCAATTTGATCAAGAATGTGAATATAGACAAGGATTCCTCCTCATTGACCTGAACTTGTCACTTTTTACCTTATATTATTCTCGATCCGAGTAGGTTTACTTTCAAATCTTTTCTACCCCGGATCTTCCGACGTATTAAATTTGTTTTGTGGTTTGATCTGTGATTTCCATACATTTTCACATTCACACCTGACACAACTCCGTAGCGAGATTAAGCTTTGAATTTTAAGACATTTATCATTTTTGTCTTGCATTTTAGCCACGCTTAAAACACCGGGTTATATTATTTGACCGAAATAACAGCAATAAACTTGATCCTTACTTAGATGAGTTACCATTTTGGAATTGCATGTACCGTAAACAGTTTGGAGCATGAAGTTCCTTTATGATATCTCACCTGTATACTTTGATCCCTCTGTGCGATTCTATTTAATCAATTACTAAAATACTACGTTTCATATTATAAAAATAAATTATATAGAAAACCCTCACTAAAATCCTCTTATATCTCAAAAACGGAGACTCAGCCAACCTAAAATATGATGTGGCAAAAGAAACTCTTATCATAATTTTTATCACATTACTTTACAAAAGACTTTCATCAACAGCATTTTTCATCTAATTTTTGCATATAAAGAACTCTTATAATCTATAATAAATAAAGTATTGGGAACCTTGTCCTCATCCTGTTATACACACCACATTTTTGTTAATGGGTGGATTCCCTAATTAAAGAGTCCGGCAAAAATGACATTAGGTTTAAGAGTCTCAAAAATGCTATCTGAAGTGTTCAATGGGTTTAATGGACAAGAGAATAAAGGCCAAGGAGAATGTGTGAATCTCTGAAGGAAGTCTAGGTTCAATCCCTAGGCTCAGATTCAGTGTAAAGAGAAACGAAAATGTCAGAATTTCATAATGAATGAACCTTTTTTTGTAGATGAATCTGAAGATAATTGTTGCATTGAGTTTGTTCATCGCGTTGTATAGCCGTAATACAAATAAAAGCGGAAACATAATTAAAGATAATGACGACATTCAATGAACGAACGAAACACTTCTTTATAAAAATTTCTCTCATTTTATTCTTGAAATGGGCCCACAGTTTGTTGTTGTTTGAGAGATAGATGGAGAGACATATACTCAGAGAGGGGACTTCTTCTTGCTCCGTATATTCTTCCAACAGCCAGGGGGTGCCAACGCTTGCACCCCCTTGCAATCCGTGTCGTCAGAGAGGTCTGAGACGCCTCTGACCGGCTGCATGTCCCTGGCTCGACTCTGATTCTTTGCCTCCGTCTAAATCTGACCACGTGGTTCTCATCACGTGGTCTCCTTCCGGTTACACACCTGTTGTACCCGACTGCCCTGATGTGCTGTCATATGCCTGTTTACTCATCACAGGGTGACTGCTTGTCAAAGCACACGGGGTCACTAGGAACAAACCGAAAATCCATGTCATATGTTATATAACAATCGTTCAACATAGCAAAACTCTAATGAAAATGAAGAAACTATCTACAGCTGGTAAAACTTGAATCGCAGACACAAGACTAAAAGATATACATAAAATTCTACGTATTTTCTTGACAATTTTAGATTAAAATCTTCGCCATAAATTATAAAGAGAAATTGTTATTGTTCCCATAGACATAACTGCTTATAACAGAAAAAAATACCATTTACATTCTCAATGGTTTCTTAATATTCTGAGAACAGTTTCAGAGGATTTTGTCTGAAAATATTTTAGAACATTTCTAATGAATGATTATGAAATGAAGAATTTCACGTATTGTAAAAGATATCGAAGGAAGAAATGGATTCGAAGAGTCGAGTTTTAATCCTGGAATACTACGTTTGAATTTCAATACTCGCGAGAAAGGCATTCATATTTCTTTTTTTTACTAGCTATGGGTAAATAGTAGGGCATGCTTACTTTTTAAGTTTAACATAGTCACCCGTCTAAGAGAATAAAACTCTTGAATTTAAAGCCTGGGGAGTGTTGTTTGGGAGACTGTGCAGTACACTGGTAAATCATTATTTTATTATCAGCTCATCCAAAATATTTGGCTAATTCTAAACAAATCTTCAGCATCATGAACAAAACAGCAGCGAAAGGAGTCAAGAGGTTCAAATCTTTAGCCGAACTGTTGAGAACTTATAATTCGGGGACATCGGATGTGATGCTAATCAATGTCCTTCAGAATGTTATGAATTCTACTGAAGACCGGGTTCTTTAACGTTGCTAAACCAAGTGTTCAAAAGGTGAAGAAAAAAAATCTAAATTCAAAACCGAAGCTGGTTATGGAGCTAACAATAGCACCTTGTAATTATGCTACGTTTATACTTTGAAGAATTAGCTGATAACTAAATCTTAATTGTTGAACTAAATGTGAATAATAATTAAAGCAAGAAAACATTTTAATTTTACTTTTTTCTTTTGACGTTTGGAATTTAACTTCTTTAAAATTATGTGTATCTTGCATTAAAATGGCCTCATCTGATTATAGTTTGCTGCCATAGATCCCATTATAATACGAGCCGCTCTTTTACCCACGAGGAATAATCTAAATTAAAAGCTTCCATATAGTTGGTGTCTTTACAACAACACGTTCGCCCGAATGAAGAAGACGGACTTGTTCCGCTGATTAACACAAATCAATATTCTTGAATCATAGGGTTCGCCAAAAAGCTGGACCATAATCTCGATTTATTCACATCAACTAAAAATAAGTCCAGTTAAAAAGTGTAGAATTAGAATACCCATAAGCCCTTAAGCTTATGTTGTAACAGCGGCCAAGACTTTATTGATGCTTCTATTTAAGAAAGGCAGAAGAAAACGAATAAGCATTTCATACTTGATGCCGTTATTTCGGGAATTTGGGAGATTAAGATATGAAGTAGAGTAAATAGTTTTACAATATTTTGGTAGATGCTAGTTAGCAATTCGTATATCACATGACAACAAAAGAGAGAAATGGAAATCGACAGATAGACACATATATTTTAAATGAAAATACTTTTCCTGCAAATCTTATTTCTGTAATAATTCTTAATGGCAAAAAGAATTCGCTAAAAACTTGGTTTAAAAAATTGAAGAAAATTTTAAGTTATATGAATATATGATTTACTGTTGCTTTCATTTACGGATAATGGAACATTTTCAGAAAAAAAGGATGTGAAACGCTTTAATAAAACAAGAATTCATAAGTCACAGAATTGAAACAAGATATACAAAAGCGAAATACAAAATTTAGATTTTTTAATGGCTCTCTCATGTTACATAAAATTCAAATTCTAGAAAATAATTTTGTTGCAGTTCTAGATAAATTTTTCATATCCAACCTCATTTGATTCTAATATAACAAAAAATTTTGAAATTTGTAGACATGGTGGATTGTATTTTCCTTTTAGCAGTGATAAGTCTAAGTTTATTTGAGAATATACTACGCCTCATTTTTTGCTTTTTTTTGTCAAAACAATTTTTCAACACTTTCCATGATCTGATTCATTGCCTGTCAATTATACTTAACATTTAAACAGTTCGTATCAGTGCATTGATAGGAAATTTTTTATAGATAAATATCGGAGCGGCAATATCGTTCTCGCTTAAGTGGTCTCTAGCAGCAAGCACTATTCAGTTGAAGGCCATGTAGCTGCAGGGTGTTATGTAATTTAATTTGACATGTTTTTAAAGAAAAGTAAATAAATATTTTCTTACTAAAGTTACTGTTTCTATTTGATCGAACTCAGCTCATTAAACCTATAGGTGGTAAAGTGATAGCGTTCTTATGACAAAAATTCTGAACAAAAAAACGAGTATGATTATAGCAGAAATCTATAAAATGTCACAACTATAATGAAAAAGTATATTTCCTTGGGAAATTCTATCTTATTTTCCATAAAAGAATATTATCTTTATTCTTTCTCTTCTTTGTCCATCCTAATCGATGAGGACCATCTGATCAACCTTTTGGTTGAGAAAGGCACCCGTGTGTGCGCAAATGACTAATGAAACCAATCTCTGTGCGGAAGAATCTTGGACAGTGAGAACAAGGAATGATGGTGGTAATGGCTGATGTGGCGGTGCCTTTTTAAGTTTCCTGCACAGCTCAATTGCTGCGTTTCTTCTCGTTTCACAGACTTTTGCTCAACATTTGACAACTTCACGCCACTTGTCTCTGTCCTGCGCCAGATATTCCAGGCAATTAGGGGCGATACCAAAAGTTTTCATGTATACCTTTTGTGTGAATCATATCGTTAGCGGAGTAGATACGTACTTTAACTACTTTTAAAGGTACCCATTGTTAGGCTTTATTACGATCGCAGATAGAGAAACGTGTCATAATTCACAATCTCTTATATTATTTACTATTCAATATTCAAGCAAGAGAAACAATAAAAGGTCATTTAATCATAGTCGGCTCACAAAAATTCATAGTTTTGAATATGTCAATTTAAAACTTACTAATAAATTTTGCTAAGTATTTTTATAATCATCGTAATGTCAATTATATTCAATCGGATTTGTCTGATAATTTTTCCTAGTCTGGGAGCAAAAGTAATGTGGATCGGAAATTTTCAAAAGGCTTCTGAGAGACTCTAACTGGAGTTTCAAACAGACTGGTTGTATTCATTAAAATACGAAATTCATCACCAACAAACATTCTAAACAAACTGTAGACCTAATTTCCTTATTTTCCAGAAAATGTCGCATTATTTTTTATTCCTCATCTGTATCGCTTATTCACTTTAGTGGAACGATGATCAAGAAGTTGTGATCAAAAACTGAAATGAAGATGAATGAGATTCTAGAAGAAATTGGTAATTGATTTTGGTTCATTTAGAAAACAAAAACAATACTATAACAAAACGTTTGTATAATTTTTAATATCTGCATAGGTTAGGAAAAATTTATGTGTATTTTAAATTTTTAATTCATGAAAAGTCCAAAATAACAAGTTTTTACATGTTTCTTAATCGCCCATGTCATTAAAATCTTTGAAAGGAATATATATATATTTGTTTTTTGAAAAGAATTTAAAAGATTGAACCAAACATTTTTTTAACGTTAGAAGTTATTATATAAATTCTTTAAAAAATGATCATTACAGTTGTATATTTCCCACGAGTGATCCGTATCCAAATCCAGTGGAAAGACAGGATTTCGAATTTTTACATGTATATCCGCCATGATCAGAAACAAAAAAAAATGATCACAAATCTGCCTCTCCTTTATATACTTTTTTTTCGTGTATTTTGTTATATGTCATTATAAGCAAGCTATATTAACGAGTGGTAAATGAGTTTGATTATAATTAGTTGCTTCACACTCGTGGCAAACTAAGTCAAACCTCTTAAATAAATACTTAGGAGTTTTATGGTTTACTGGTAAAGTGTTCGCCAATGGTCCCAGACACCGGGGTTCAATCCCAGTTCAAGTCATACCAAAAACTTAAAAAATGGTACTTGATACCTCCTTGCTTAACATCAGTATAATAAAGTACATATCAAGGGTAAAGTGAAACAATCCAGGGAAAGGAGTAGCACCCTCCCCTATACCTCGGTATAGTAGCTATTGAAGAGGGAACCCTCGGGTCACTCTAGACTACAGTCGCTAACTTTACTTTTTACTTATTTACTACGTCAGACAAGGCCAGGCTTAATAAATATACAGTGTCTTATTATTATGGGATTCATTTTAATGTAGATAGCTTCATTATATACGAGTGATAGTGAATACTCATCATCATCATCATCATCATCATCATGTCGTGCCACCAGCAAGGATATCCCTGACCCTCTCTCGCCACTTCTCCCTATCATTCATCGCCTCCGGCAGGTCTTCAGGATTACATCCTGTGTCCTCACATAGTTGCTGTATGTAAGTTAGAGCTGGTCGTCCTGCTTTTGCACGGTCATATGTGGGGGTCCATAGGAGTACATCACTTATGAGCTCGTCCTTGCTTCTCCAGCAGTGTCCCGCGTGTCTGGTTCGTCTTACTTGTATAGTTTTCGTGATGGGGGGCAAGTGTCCGTATACTTGGTGTCTCGTGTGGTGTTGTCTCCAGGACTTGTTCAATATTGCTCTCAACATTCTTGTGTAATTTCCGTCTAGTTTCTTCTCCAGCCGTTTAGTTACCGTCCATGTAGTGCATCCATATAAGAGTATCGACACAACCGCTACCTGGAAGAAACTGCGTTTCATTTTATCGGTTAGGTCTGATTTCCATATGATCGAGAGCCGATCAATAGCCGTCCATGCCTTCGTCAGTCGTGTGTCGATGTCTTTTTCGGTTGATGAGACGCTACTTCCTAGGTAGGTGAATTTGTCTACTAGTTTCAGAGAGGCTCTGTCTAGAGTGGCAATGTTGCCGGTTTGGTTGTAACACATATATTCAGTTTTGTGTGCATTGACATGGAGGCCAATGCCAGCTGCGGCTCGTTCCAGACTATTCAGTGAATACTAATTATTTTCATGATTGTGAATATATATATATTTCATTATATTACTAAAAAAAACTAGAGTTTATAATATAATCTAAAACTTGAATATAACATCCCTCCACCACGAATTGAGATTCTCGTTTTTTTTTTCTTTCTTTCAATTCAAACACAATGTAGCTAAACATATTAATTGGAATGATTGCAATACCTCAATGGAAGTCTTGCTTTAGTTCCACAGCTATACAAGGTTTTCATGCGTACATCTTTTCCTTCGGGTAACCCCATAGGAAGTAGTCCACTGGTATTAAATCTGGCGAACTATATGGATAATGGATGTCACCAAATCTTGAAATGATATGTCCGGGGGAATTGTTATTGAAGAGTTGCCATTATCTGTCCTATGGAAGTTTGCAACGGCACGAACTATCACTTTTCGGAAGGTGTTTGATGCATTCCATAATGCTATCGGGATTTTCATTTGTGCTGCTATTATAGAGTTTTGTTTGGCAAATAATATATCATTTATGTATACAATTTCTGCTAAAGTTAGCGATAACATAAGGGTCTTCTATTTACAAATAAGAAAGCAGATGCCTGTTCAAAATATATATTAATAAATTCCACAGCATATACATTAAGATGGATGATATTCTAATTGCAAACAAATGACCATGATATTGAAAATTAAAAATGAAATGTGTCCAATGATTATCGAACACCCTGAAAATGCTATTTCGATTTTTGTTGTCAAATACTCTTAATTTTGCAAATGGGTAGAAATATTATTGACATCATTGTTATTTTACTCCTTGAGAGTTTTTTACGCCAGTTTTAACTGTGATTTTTCCTGAAGTCTGACAGCGAGTCGTTTCAGGTTTTCCCGATTTGATCTTAACACTGCAGTGATCCAGAAGGTATGAATTCCTTCTCTGATCTTTAGTTCCCCAAACATATTTTCCTTGCTTTTGTTAACGGTTAAAAATACAACAAGTACAATTAGTGTCACAGTCGTCAACATGTACCACAACTTCTTTAGATTTCTTTCATTGTAACTCTATGATCCGTCGGATCGACAAAATCTACTAGATGCCAAATTCTTTTTCTTTTTGCAAATCAATATTATCAGACGATCTGGTTAAGAAACATGACTGAAAAAATGAAAAACAAAATGTTGAAATCAACAATTTATTTGTATAACATATTTCGCCTATGCAGCTTCATTAGGTATCACGAAACTGTTTTTAAGTTATATGTTCTAAATGATTATAGAAACAACCGCTGAATTTCGGTTGCTTGAGGGCTTTTAAATTTTAGTATTTGGACATCAGCTTTTTAATCATCATTGATACGATAAGATATAAGTAAAGATCAACTTTGAAGAGTAATATATTTTTGATCCTTAATTACACTGCAAAATATAATTTGAAAGAAGATAATCTGCACATTGTACATGAAAAAAGTGATAGCAAGTTTCTGGAAATAAATGTGATAATTATCGACAGAATCGAACTATTATAGGAGAAAAATGAATAGATTGAAAATGATTTTTATTGCAAATAATTTAAACAAATTGTTCCTATAGAAATGCACTGCAATAATTTTGTACATGCATTGTAAATGAATCTACGAAATGAATGTACTGAAATTCAGAAAAATGGATTCTTAGGTGTCAGAAATTGAGGTGTGTCTCGCAAAATAGGACGATTATATGTATCTTTAGATAGCAGGACTTTTTTGTATATTTTAAATAAATCACCTGAAAAATAAACCTTGAATAAAGCCACTATATCCTGTTTTTAAGTACAAAGTAATAAAATACATCAAGCTTACAAAATAACAAGTGCAATTTTCTCTGTTTTAATTAACATAAAATTGATAAACGAGACATATTTTTTAGGTTTTATATTTGATTAGTTTGTATCTTTGAAACATCCGATCCAAATTATGCACAGTTTGTTTCATTTGAACGGTCATTACATAAAATGAAGCCAGCAATGATTTATATTGCATTTCAGCTAAAGGAAAAGAGTTTACTGAATAAAAACCGGCAAAAATAATTAGCCTATAGCTGGTGTGTCTTGGAAGCATAGATAGGTGGCTGCTGGTAGAATAACAAGATTAGGTCAAATTTTGTATAATTAAAATAAAAAGTATTTCAACATGTGATATTGATGAGCTAAATTTGCATTCCATTTCTGCTGGGTTCCATCAACCTATAAAATTTTTATTCCGGTCATTGGGACTTAGAATACGTTCTGGGGATGACACTAAACTGCATTTGATGGTAAGGCTCTAGTTTTGGAGACCTGTTGAGTGTAGAGTAGTCCTTCATTGAAATTACTCTGAGGCGCACTCTGACCTGGATTTGTTGTACCTGTTAGGGCTCCATCTATTGATCAAATAGATCTGTTTAAAAATTACGTTTATTTGATAGGACCATTTGCAAACTATACCCGTTAAAAATAATAACACAAAAATATTAATATTAATGAATAATGAACCTAATTGGCTAACCTCTTGGTTTAAACTCACCCTAGATGGAGATTCCATGCCGGTAAAATCAATCAAAATTATTTTATTTCATCTCATTTATTGGTCGACCACTAATTAATGGTCACGAAATCATCAGATTATGGAATATTTTTAAGCGAAAATCTTCCCTTGTTCTTTATATTGTGTTTGAATTTCAACTATACAAAATAGTAACACATATCGTGATTGGGGCAAAGATTTTGTCAAAAACTTAAATCTTCGAAATTCAACCACTGCATAAGTCATCATAACATCTGTCAGTATCGCAAGGATGTGGATCTAGGCCAGGATCGCTACATAGACCTGGGCAATAGTTTTTGCCGGACCAGCTCTTGCAGCTATTTTTCTGTCTTCAGGGTAAGATCCACAATAACTTGTAGCCTCATTAATTTTCAGAAGCAGATGGAAGATGAAGTTGAACCATCTCCAAACATTCATTAAGAATTTTGAATTAAGATATTTAACTTCTACATGATGACCTGCTCTTCTAAGCTGAGAAAACTTGATCTGCCCAAATATATTTCTAATATCAAGGTGATACATGCCTTTCTAAAAGGAAATCAAGTGCAAACAATCTCGTCCAGAATTTGAAATAAGTCCATCTTCTTTGACGACAAACATTATGACACTCACGTCTTTTTACAGACATAGATAAGGTAAATATACATAAATTCTCAATGAAACAAGCATCATTATCATCATGATGTCGGGCTAATTGCACAAATTCCTTCGACTCTCTCTCATCATCTGTCTCCATCAGCCGTTGCTTATGCATCCAGTGTCTATACAGAGCTGATGGATGTAAAGTTTTGCTAGTTGCCCAACTCTGGTGTATCCATCCCTTGGAATCCCTTGGAGAACGATGTTTATAATTTCTTCAGTATTTGCTCGTCTTGGATTGTTAGTGAGATGGGAGGTAAGAGGCTGTTTTTTATGTTGCTTCATCCAGGAACTGTTCCGAATAGATCGCAGCATTCTTGTGTAGTTCCTTCAACCTTTTTTTCTCGTGTGTTTCGTCTAAGTGGTGCAACCATATAATAGTATTAATACGGCTACAGCCTGGAAAAAGTCAAGTTTTATTCTATCATAGGGATCAGATTTCCATACTGTCGTTAATCTTTCAATAGCAATCCATGATTTATTGTAATGCGGAACCAGTTGTACCAGATCGATCGAATGCCTTCATTGCTGACGTATTAGACCAGAAATTACTTTTGGCTGTTTTTCTTTTTAATCAAACTGCGTGATGGAGTGACCGGATTCATGAAGGGATTCTTGCTCCGGGTTGTGTTGAAGCAATCGGTTATTCGTGTAAGTCGTTGTCTTGATAAAATTGATTGTCAGAAATTTCAACACATCATTTTCGCTCATGAATGTCGATTTGACAAAAGGAACAATATTCAAGACTAGGAGGAATCACGTCTGTGAAAAGAGGGGATATAGCATCTTCTTTCGCACAACCGAAACACAATCTTTTCTTAGTTTCATGGTTTTAAAACAATGGTTTACATGCCTATCAAGCCACTGTATTCTATTCTAAATAGCTGCCTCACACGTGCTGAGAATGTTAACAAAGACTCACACTGAGACTTCTTTATTATTTTAATGTTAGGTAGTACTAGGTGATCATCTAGATCTGAAAAGATCTTATTGAACTGATATAACTTCGTAAAAAGCTCGCATGTGGTGAATATTATCATTATCAATATTTTGTTACTTGCAAGATTTTCACAGTAGCTTTAACTGATGGTTTTCACTGAAGATTGAGTGACAACAAGTCTCCTTATATTTCTAGGACCCTTCTGAGTATTATAGCTGATCTTAACAATATCGTAGTCTGGATGGCTTCGTCGACTTCATGTTCCATTGCTTTCTTGGTTCTTTGACAAGATCCAAGTATTGATCAGTCTTTTTGCTTTCTTTCATTTTCACTCGATGGTACGCTGAAATAGCAAAAGCCTCTTGTTGACAAGTACTTTTTTTCTTGTTAATTGACTCTAAGTATGGTCCTTTGGTCGGGATTAAATGGTCCATTCATATCACAAAATCCCAGATAATATTACGAATCTTATTTTCTAGGATGAATTATGGTTTGGGAATATACCATTTGTTAGTATTGTCAAATTTCAATCTCTTGTACAATTTTCAGTGAATCACTTTCCCCGCACAGTCAACTATTCCTTTTGACCATTTTGGTGGATTCAGTTATTATATGATAAACCGTTTCATCTCTTTCCAATATAACCTACAATTTTTATCATTATCATGATTATAATTATTTTGCTCAAATGAGATTTTTTCATACCAGCGTTGGCTGATGGTTTTTCACAGGAGTCTAAGTAAGAGTAAGTCTCCAGGATCCTTCTTAGTATTCTGACCGATTTCACCAATGTTGGAGTTTGGATGTTCTCCACTCGTCCTCTTATTCTAGCAAACCTACACGAGTGAGTTCGAGTCTCATTGGGTGCCCATTTCATATGGCCTTGTGCCACATCTAAGCAAAAAGCTTAGTAAATTTCCACTCGTCCTCTTATTTCCAAGTTCTTCTGTCCCTGTACCAATGGTGACCGTGCCGAGGGTACCAATTACAATTGCTATCACCTGCATTGTTATGTTTCACTATTGGTATCACCGTCACTTTTACGTTCCATGATTATTATTATTATTATTATTATTATTATTAACAGGTAAAAACCGGGATATTCTATAAGCAGAATACGCCATGATTGTTCCCAATCACTTCGAAAGGAGACTGTAGTTATTGGAGATTAGAGGGAAAATCGGGACTATCAAGAATACGGTATTCATGGAGGTTGATAGGCCAAAGAAACTGAACTAAATACAGTATTGTAATGATCGGCTAACATACTCTGATGTTTCCTTGAGACTTACAGTCACTCAGACTCCAATAAAACTGGTGCAAAAAAATCGCAAAGAATGATATAAAAAATACGTGTTGTTTGTGGCTTTGCCAAGGACCTCAAAGGCCTATAAAAAAGACGAGATGAATTAGGGATCACTGCAAGAATCGAAACCATTCAGACTACAGCATTTATATGATCGGCTACAATACTCCAAGGAATCCTAGAGACCTGGAGAGACTTACTGTCACGCAGACTTCAGTGAGAAATCACCATTCAAAACTGAAGAGAAATAATAATCATAATATTAACACATCTCTCAACGAATGGCATCAAGGAATTAAACGAACTAATCTATAGCAGAGCGAAATTAGTCTGTCATAAAATCGGCGTTTTCTTAAAGAATATGAATAGAAACTCAAAGGCTTGGCAGAAAAATTAGACTGGAAACACCGATAAGAAATCTATGACAGCAAGCAACAATATTAAGAGCATAGGTTGAGACAAAAAGAAAAGCAACACAATGAATAATAAAATTCGAGAAAATAAATCAGAAGGTACTCGCGAATGATCAATGAATAAAAAGATATCGAGACAGGATAAAACAATATACACAACACAGGACATTCCAAAACAACGAAAGAGAAATCTTCCTGATCTTAGAGGGAGAATGCTTCGAAGACTTGCCAAATGGCAAGGAAACAAAACAATCTTGGGGTAAAATATGGGAAGGAAGAGAACATAACAGAAAAGCTGAATGGAAAAAAGACTTTCAAGGACTCGAAGAAGAAGAACCTAAGGCGAAAATACATCACGATTCGCTCCAAGCAGCACTCAAAATGTATCAAATTGGAAAACGCCGGGCCATGATGACAAACATGGAGACTGGTTTAAAAAGTTTTCCATTTACGATAAAATGGCAATCGAAATAAATAGATACAGACGTACCCGAATGAATGATTAAAAGAAAGACCAGCCTGATCGAAAAATTCCTCCACAATAGAAAAGGACAACAATAATTACGGACCAATAACGTGCTTACCGATGATGCAGAAAATACAAACGGCACAAATCAAGAAGGAAATATAGTATCCGCTAATAAGCCGCGGACTGTTCGCGAAGGATAGAAATGATGACTGAAGGGGACAAATGGAACAGTTATACATTAATCAACACATCCTCAGAGAGTGCAAAATGCGACAAAAATGTGGATTGAGTACAGAGTGGCATACGATGTGGTCCCGTACAATGGACTGTACAAAATTTAAAAGGTATCCAGCAAAATCATGAAATTTATTGAGGAAACCATGAAAAACTGGAGAGTCAACTTTACGACTTGAAGAGAAGCTTAGTTGATGTAGAAATCCAGACAGAAATCTTCCAGGAAGTTGTGCTATGACCATTAGGAATCGTAATAGCGATGATTCCATTGAATATCATACTTATGAAATGCAGAGTCCGATACAAATTTCATGAATCGCAACAAAAAATCAACCACTTAATGTACATGGACGACGTCAAACATTTGGCCAAAAATAAAAACGAATTGGAATCCCAAATACAGACAGTGAGGAAATACATTGAGGATATAGGTAGGGAATTTGGCTTAAAAAGTATACCATGCTAATGATAAAAATCGGAAAACGGAAAATGACAGAAGGAATAGAACTACCAAATCAAGAAAAAATCAGTACACTAAGAGGAAGGAAACTCATCAGTACTAGAGAATATTGAAAGTGGGCTACATCAAACATGTAGTAATGACAGAAAAAATTAAAAAAGACTACCTCAGGGAAACAAAAAACTCCTTGAAAGCAGGCTATACAACAGAAATTTCATCAAACGGATCACGTCATCACGGCCAGACGACCAGATCTGTTGCTAGTTAACAAAAAAATGAAAACCATTCAAACAGTGGACTTTTGTGGTCCTATGCTAGTCACAGAGCCCAATGATGTGTGTCTACTAGTTACAAAACTTGTTGTGGCTATTGTGTTCGTGACTACCACATTAGCTTCCGGCTGTTAGTTTTGTCGAATCCTTCCGTACCTGCGCTGTGTTTGAAAGATCCACGGAGTAGGGTTGACACAGTTCAGCCGGATATTCTTCTGACGGTCAGGTAATATGAGTGGCTAGATTGTCTAGCAACTCAAAGAATGGAGAAAACCAGTTGTCTAACAACAACAAAAAATCGTTTTTTTTTAAACACGTTTGTGAGACAATAAATAACAAACCAACGAGGTTTGCTTTCCTGGCAAACAGAAGAAGAAAGAATACCCAGAGGTAAAATGACGATGAGGTGCGGTTAGAGTAACACTAATGTCTCTAAAGTTTGGGACTTTGAAATTTTTTAACATCTGATGATTGTTCAGAGTACTTTGGGTCTAGATGCTTCTTTGGCAGTCTTGAGTTTCTTCTTGGTCCCTTTTTTTTTTATCCTCCCTGAGGATTCGTTTAATCATCCCATCTTTTATAGACCAATATCTGAACTAAAAATGGTTTCTGATTGGTTGCCCAATAAAAGACAATTAGGAGTCATATTCCCATTGGTCAGCCAATCCTAGTTCAGGATTATATCTTACAGGTATAGGGAAAACCCTTTTTAGATGCTTTGACCAATGGGAACAGGTTTAGGGTAATGGGGTTGAAGAAAAATATTATCAGCCTAACCTGACTGGATGAGCCATGCCCGGTTCCCTTTTATTTAGGGTGGAGCAAAATTAAATCTCCCTTTGACATTGACCTTCAAGATAAGGACGAGAAAAATATATTTCACGAAATGACCCGTTTCATCATTGTGATTGATGACAACTCAAAAATTAAGTAAATTTGCTAACCTTCAAAATAAAAAACAAGTGTCTCGCACTTAACTGACCTTTAGGAACGATCAAGCAGCTTTTTAGGTAAGTATAAACCTTGAACAAAAAGGTACTTATTTTAAAGATCTTTTTTTTTGTTTCTGATATATATACATATATTTATATATATATATATATTTCATAAATTCAAATTTTTACATGTTAATTAAGTAGTCAACCGCACGTCGTGTCACACTTTGCCGTCTCGGTGAAAATCAAAGAAAATGGAAAGATAGATAAGTACTTAAACTTTGCAAAGGAACTAAAAAAGCTAGCGAACAGGGAACTAACTGTGATACAATTTAAAATGGTGCTCTTGGAACTATTCCCAAGTCTTGGTAGAGTTGGAAATAGGAAGACACGCCAAGATCATTCAAACTACAGCATTGCTGAGGCCGGTTAGAATACTGAGACTCCAGGGAAAGACCATCAGCTAACGTTGACGTGAAAAACTCGCAAGAAGAAGAAGAAGAAGAAGAAGAAGAAGAAGAAGACACGGGAGGATAGCAAATGTAGTATTTTTGCTAAAAGAGAATAAAAAATTTAAAACATAATTGATAATGTCACAAACTGGCTAAGAAGGAGTAGAGGAGCAGGTAAAACTTGGTCGGAATATTGATCGACAGAGAAATGTGCTCATAAGAGAATTCTCACCATACAGACCGATGAACAGAGAAGGATGTTTCCTGGAGAATAGGACCCAAATTTTCTGGGATTTTGAGAAAAAAATATGATCAATGAATTCACACCAAAGGACAAACCTTGCTATAGATAAGACGGAGAAAAGAAACTGTTAATTGTTTTGTGGATCACAATTTGAAGTTAAATGAAATCGAAAAACAAGATAAATAACTAAACCTTGCCAGAAAAGTGAAAAATATTCTGTGGAATATGAAAGTGACTGTGATAGAAATCAAAGTTGTACCCCTTGAAATAATCCCGAAAAATCTGAAAAAGAGACTGGAGAAACTGTAGATCTGAGAAAGAATTGAGTTTGCAAAAACTTCAGTACAACTTAGATCGGCTAGAATACTGAAACGAATCCTGCTTGGTTGAAGAAACTTACTGTGGTATGGAGCACCCAGTGAGTATTAAACTCACGACACAGTTGTAATTAAATGCTGAGAATAGCTTGAAAACCATTATCCCATGAAACGTTACCCTTAAAATGTGTAGCTTATTTAGGTTGCAAATATAGAGCATCAAGATAGAGACGAACTTCTAACCTAGTAGTTATCTATCAGTAAGAGTAGTTCGAAAACCTTATAGCGAGACAGGGTAAGCCATGTTAAATAACCTAGAGATCAAAACATATAAGTATGTCTTTACCCGCTGGTAATTCTAATCCCCGGAAGCTGTGAGAAAAATCAATGAATTAAAGTTCGACTTTTTACTTTTACATTTTTCATTATTTAACTCAAGTCACTCGATTTGCTAAATATGTTTATTTACCGATGTAAATTAAATCATTTAAAATGTAACTGGTCATGGATGTTTTGCAAAAAATACAAAAAAATACCTGAAAATCTGCCCTACTAACATTGCTTGATCCATTATTAAAAATATTTTCATCACCGATTTTTTTTAATGAGTAAATAAAATTCACTGAACGTTAACGTCTATGGGGTACGTACAGAAATATTCTTAACTACAAATGAAAATCAAATAATATCTTGTGCTGACCATAAAAAAAGTGTGGTACTATAGCTTCACGACACCTAGTTGGCTGTGTGTCTCGTGATTACCACATGTGTCGACTGGTCTTTCTCTGTTTCTTTCCACGCCCACGTTGCTTTAAGATCCAAGGAAAGAGAAGATGGATGTGGTCCAGTCGATGAAGGTTGGAATTCGTGTTGGAGAGAAGAAAAGTTGCCAAGCAAATAAAGAAAAATGACGAAAAAGCGTTTGTTATAAAGAGTAACAAACGTTTATTTACACAGTTGTACAAATATTTTTCATCGATAATTTTCAACAAAGACCGCGAACTAGGGGTGAAAGCAGTTGACTGGCGGAGTCTTAACTGCAATTAGGCAGTGTCAAAATGGCGAATGCAATGCCAACGGATTTGGTTCTTTAAGCGGCGAATTCCTGAACCAACTCGTTGACACTTAAATGAAAGTGTCATAAAAGGGTCATAAGATTTTTGTTTTACTTTCTCACTTATATCTGGTTGTTAGTGTCTGCTTAAAACAGTTAAATAAAAGATGTGTCCATTAAGCAAACAAGACAAGTACAAAGTAATCACCTGATGTAGAAATTTCAAAAAAATATATTAAAATGCTCTGGTATGTGTCAGATAAGTGATCGCAGAAAACACAAATGTTCTATCCATCCGGGATTTTCATATTGGCATAAAGAAAAAAAGATTTTTGGTAAGTCATCGGAAAAATGTACCAGCCTTGTCGCGCAATGTGAAATTTGACGGTTCTAAACAGTTTTTTGGATGCTCTCTCTGTAATTGTAATATGATAGTTTTACAAAAGACCTCATTCAAGTATGACAGCACTAAAACTATCTATCTATGCGACTGACATATTTGCCACTCACCGTAATAACAGAGGGCATTCAGTCATCAATTCGAATGCTGATTTGAATATAAACAAACTAAAAATGTGATAAATAATAAGGAAGTTAAATGAGATCTTAATACTTTTTGCTTGTTATGTGGAATTAGAATATTTTACTTGTTGTTATAACTATATGGTGTATCAATATACATGGGACCCATCAGACTGTTAATAACTCAACTACTAATAAGGGTTGTCCTCGTGGTGTAATGGTTAAAGCGATGGACTGCGGAATCGTAGAACGCGAGTTCGTACTCTAGTCGCGCTATTACGTTCACTTTCGGGCAAATACCCTTGGGAAAGGTATGAAACCTCTTATCCTCCCAGCTGTGGATTAAATAGTACAACTCCTCTTCTTCTAGGAGAATAGCTTTGGCATTAAATAATCTACAAAGGTTGATGTACAATTAATCAAAGAAACCGAACCAAATCATCTACTAATATTGTTGTGTTCTTTTTTTGTTTCAGATGTGAAAATTGAATACTATAGCAACTATTAATCCGCAATCACTATGCCTACAAAAGAGAAGAAAAATATTTTGCATCAGCACTTATTTGGAAACAAAATCACTCAAAACTCTCTCAAAATAGAAGCGACACATTAATATGATATTGATTTATTACTGAGACAAGAACCTTAAAAAAGATTGTATGTATTGGAAGCTCATATAATGACAATGAAAAAAAACAAGCATTGATTTGATGTCTCTAGCCCAAAGGATGCATTTTTGCCGGAGGTGTTCCAAATAACCGCCATTGCGCTTGTCTCTGTTATAAATTATTATCATATTAATTGGTTGCATCTATTTTGAGACACCCTGTATTTATAAATTTTCATAATTGAATAGGAAGAGTTAGTTGAAACCATAATATGACTAACTTCGGCATTATGAAAGCGAAAGAAAAGTTGGTATGGTGTAAAATGAACTTAGCAGCCAATTCTATCCTCTGTTTCTTTATTTGCTATTTCATTTAGGGAATTTTTAAGCTAATTTTTTTTAGGAAGTGCGAAGATGCACATCTAACGGGAAATTGCTATAAGCGAACAATGATTATTTTCACATAAATTCCTTTATTTAAAGCATGTATCTAACCCAGCCTGTGTTATGTATCGCCATCAGTCACCTAAAACTTTTACTTGTCATATTTTTTAGCTTTGTGGTTGCTACTACAAGTAAATTTTCCAGAAAATAAACGAATGTTGAATAAGTGTTACTCTAAATCATGACAATATTTACTTCAAAAGGGTTCCATTAATCAACCAAAATAAACATTCTTAAGAATAATTGAATTTGGAGTTAAAAAAAGAGGAAATTGATATCCTAATTTTTCAGCAGGTGGCAAATATGGATTAGCAGACGGAATATGGTAAGAAAATTCGATTATTCGTGCATAAGGCACGATGCTACAAAGTCGTATATAGTTGCACGTGATTAGTCAATAAATAGGCGATCTGCTTCATCCAATTTACGAATTTCTTGTCTGACAAAAAAAAATTGTTAAAAAAGCTGTTATAAAATTGAAAAGAATCCTCATATCGAGTTGGAAAGATAAAGTGACTCATGTTAACTTAAAAAAGCACAAATTTCAGAAAATGAAATGCAGGAATTTAGGTTGGTATAGCACTGTCTTATTCTCTCTCTTAAAATTCATTCAGTTAAGAATTCTCCCAGAGTTTTTTTCTCCTTTGTATCAGTTTAGAATTATATTCAACCACTGTACTTTTTTCACCTATTTTTTCTCATCCGGACACGTACAGCAAAAGCAATGCATCTTTTTAAATTTGGCAGAAAATAGATGTGACTTTCAGTAGAATCAGGGCATAATTTATGTCTGGCAATTATGGAAAAATGACATGGAGGTGAGGGGTGATTATATCGCTTTTTTTCGACAAAAATATCCTGGAAGCATGCAAGCTTAGAAAGTCAGTATTTGATATTCTAATATTACTTTTGGGCTCCAAATACGACCCCAAATCCAGGTGGTAATTACGAAATTATCTCAGTCACGAGACCATCGATGCAGAACTACGTAAATGAAAATGCAGCAATAACAAAGATTCCTAACCATTCTTAGAACATTTAAGAAAGCATTCTTCATTTTAGACAATCTTATACAATCACGGATTTCACATTACTAATGTAGTATAAAAAGCGCGATATATATATATATATATATATATATATGTGTGTGTGTGTGTGTGTGTGTGTGTGTGTGTGTGTGTGTGTGTGTGTGTGTTTGTGTACACACATATATACGCAGTAAAGCATACGAGCCAAGGACAAAACATTGTGCCGCTTCTTTTTTAAATCACATTAAATTAAATAGTAAATAATTATCCAAACCCTCCACCACAAACAGCATGTAAAACAAGCTTTTTTTGTTTGGGTGTTTTTGTAACATAGCCATACATGAACATGTGAAACGTACATAGAATGTTCATAACATATATACATAGAACATAGGAATCCCGAACACGAAAAACACTTACGACTTCTTAGTTCAGGTACGATACTTTTTATTACCTTTGAGTTAAAAGGTTTTTCGACATAAGGAGAGAGGCACAATCTTTCTATGCTGAATTTTCAATCGCCACCCCATTTCGTGCGGGGCCCGTAGCGCGCAAATTCGTCTGGCCTCAGTGAGCCCCGAAAGTCGTCCCTTCCTGTTCCGTGTCTAGTTCTCAACTCAATTGACTTTTTTCAAAGTCCCCAAAATCCTCCGCGCACGCTTCCGGTGCATGATATTATTCACATCCTAAAGTCACAATTTTCTATCTGGGATTTGATATATGTGAACGACAAATCCACCCCGCGCGTGCGTCAACATCTGTGCTCAAGTTTGCACCTAAGTAACTCATGTGCTGAGCCGAAGGGTTCTCAGCCTAACTAAACCCAAAGGCAAGATATATAAAACTAAATCCCTCGGCCATTATCTTACATTTTCCTTTTCTTCTAAATTGGTCGCATTGCCAATGCTTAAAATACCCTGTCTGCCTAACTATTTACCTCTATCTTGTAGAAGAACAGATGGACTGATGGGATTTGGCACAAAGTGAAATGAAAACAGCTTGGAGCAGGATACGAACTCTGGTTGACCATTCCATTTTGTACGATGATAAACGTTACACTGCGTAGATACACACAGATGTTACCAAAAAGAACACAGTTCAATCTCTTACAGACTTAATTTCACCTTTGAATGACATCATATATGACCTGCATCGTAAAACATTCTTAGATGTTTTCATTACTACAATCTTCTGAGTGATTCTTTCAAGGACTCAAATAGATAAAAATATGAGAATCCCTGGTTAACGCAGCCAAGTGAACGACGGTAGTTCGTCTTTCAATATGCTGTGACAGCTTGCAAGGTTGGTGAGACCATGTGCATATCGCAAAATAAGCAGCTCAGCAAATTACACAAGACCGATATACATGCCTTTAATCACAAGTTGAATACAAGTTAAATGGACGGATATTATGCTGAAGAATCCATTAGGAATATTGAGACTGTTTTGCTTATTTTAATATTTTTAGTATTATCCTTTAAGTTTGTTGCTATTAAAGAAAAATAGACACTTTCTGACCGACACTTATGTATATATATTTTCTTTTTGTGAGAGTTATTAACGAAGTGAAAAACATAGAAAAATTTTTGAATGTTCTATTTTTCTCGATGAATATTCTATTTCCGATGATGGTGATTTGTTTTTAATTAGTTCGATGTCATTAGGATCTCAGATTAATCCAACTTTCCGTTTTCGTAATTTTTGCAATGAAAAATATAATTTGGTAAATTCATCAACCAATCCCAACCTAGAACTAAAGCACTTGACAGGAAACTTGAAAGGATCCTAATAAAATTATATAAGAAAAATCTGTCTTTATTATTTAATCAAGCATGCGCTTATATATATATATATATATATATATATGTGTGTGTGTATGTGTGAGTGTGTGTGGGTGTGTGTGTGTGTGTTGTCTTCAAAATCGTTCTCATATTGGAAAATATGAGGCTGAGTTTCCGATACAAATACCTAAACTTTGTTATTTAGGCTTTCGACAACAGCAGTGGTTTCCTTGTCGGAATGGTAAAACCAAAATGATTCTGATTATTGTCGTACAGTAGCATTTCAGAACACACTTCGAGATATCATCACCGACTAGATCTAGAATTGGCGGACGAAATCGGAACAACAGAACATTTTTTCCGAAGGAGACTATCTGTATATGGAAAAAAATAATTGAACTCTGTTCTGACCAAAAAGTTTCCAAAAATTCACCAGTTGAACCGGCAAGAGGTTACAAATTTCACAACACACTGGAAAGCTTTTCAGAAACTATTGAAATGATTGCTTACAAACTCCAGTTATTACAAAATATCCAAGGGTAAAACACATCTTGATTTCTCTACAAAAGTCCTGGCATCTTGTAAAGATGTTGAAAGGGAGTTAATGAAGTTTGTGATTTTCAGCCGTAAAAACACTGTAAATGCAACGATAAAATTGTTTTACAAAAAAAAAAAAAAGAGTCATACTCAGTGGTATTCTTTTTTTAATAACTCTATGGAAACGTCAATTTCTTTTAAAGCTAATCTTGATATTACAATGATTAGGTCTTCATACGATACTTTCTATATTCTAGTTTCTGATTTGCACCAACATATTCTTCGTCGATGTATACAACCATCTTTGAGCATATATATATATATGTATATATATAAGCAAGGAAAACTATATATATATAGTTTTCCTATGTTTTATTTTCTTGCCAGGAGGTATCTATATACATATTTCTGCTTTACAACCAACAGACGTAAAACAGTGAAGCAGAAAACGGGCAGAAATTGAAATTGAAGCGCTTAAAACCAATAAAAATTCATCATTTTTTCAAAGAATAATTCTTGGTATTTTCCCCCAAATACTAAACCATGTATTCTTGGTAGATCCTAAAATTTGAGAAATATATATACAAGTTATAGCCTGAAATAGTAAACCATGTATACTCGGTATGTCCAAAAATTATCATCAGTAAAACTACCAACTATTTCAACAACGTAAGCTATATATATATATTTTACATATATTCTTTTTTCCGAGGAAGCAAACATAGATAGAATTAGTTTCTAACAGTGTAATATAACTACCCAGTATTCGAGTCGAGACATTTTTTTATAATAGATAGTAATCTCGTGTGGTGACACAAGAGATGCAATGCTCGATTAAAAAAAAAGAGTCCTGATCAAGATATATAAGTTGTTGGCCGGCCATAGTCAAGCGGTATTTCTTCAGAGCTCAGTCTGAGCTTGTACCGCTCAATGGATGCACTTACTGGACGCTAACGAACACATAGAGAAAAAGCTAAATATATTGCACACAAGAATACTACGTGATATTTTAAATGAATCGTGTAAGCAAAACTCAAGAAAACATCAGCTCTATGGCCACTTACTTCCTATCCCCGAAACCATACAATTAAGACGAACATGACATGTTGAGTACTGCTGGGAAGTAAAGGAAAACTTATCGACGTTCTCCAATGGGATTCTGTACATGGACGCTCTAACGTTGGTCGATTTGTAAGGACATCAGCTCTGTGAGAACACTGGATACAGTCAAGGGGACGTCTCCGGGGCGATAACGATAAAAAAAGCATCATGTGTTTATGCAAACAACACGATTTTACGATGTTGATGATTACTGCTGAGATGACATGAAAGTAAAATATAACATCTGTTTTTCTATGGAAATTTGAAGAGGGTTTTACTTCAAATTGCTTTGCCCAGCCTCCATCGTTTCCTTCACGTCTATCTAAAAAAAATTATGAAACGTCTTTGTTTACTCTATCACTTCTGGCACAGTCTAATTAAACTTAGAATGTTTCCGCAATTCAATTTTTTTTTTATTCAGTGGAATTTATCTGATATATCCGATAACATAATGGCAAAAATTTGTGTAGTTCCCGGAAGATATTTTTAAAGTTAGTTAAGTGACGGCATGAATAAAAATCGGTAACTGTCTGAGGTTTGAACATTATAAGTTATTCATAAAGATATCAAATAAATAACACTGAGTCACGAACCTATGGTTAGCCATCCTAGCTCCCTGAATGCTGTAAATTTATGTTTTAGTGAGAGACTAATCTCAACTAAAAGCATACTGAGGTTGTCTCATGGGAAAGCTATGGTTAACGAGTTTTTATTGTTGGGCCTTATTGAGTTCAATCATCAGTCTACTGATCTCCGTACAATACGATCTGTCTGCTCCCATCTCCTCACCACAATTAAGTTCGTTCTTCATTTCATTTGACTATTGACCCTGTTGCTCTGGAGTCTTTTCCTTGTTACCATCCTTTTTTCTAATTCGTAAATTAGGAATGACAACGTGACCTCAAACTAATATGCGCAGTTGACCTTTTATCTATTGTCTACCTTTCCCTTCATTATACTCTCAGCCTAAACGGGGAATCAGTGTGAGCAAGGTGGGCCATTCCAACTCTAGCATTGAGGGTTTTTTAAAGTTATTCTTAATTCTAGAACAGTTTTGGTCTCCTGATTGAAATCATCCAAATAAATTATACACATTTGGTAAATAACTTCATCCAAATTTAATTGGTATATACTACTTTTAAAAATTAAAAAAAATGTTAAACTTATGACAACTTTTAAGATTCATTTTTGCCAGAAAGTATTAAAACATCATGATTTTGATTTGAGGTATTCATATGATAACAAGAGCTTCGACAAAACTTATTGTTTAGAAGTTCATCTTCTCTATTTAACGTACTGAACAAACCAGGTAAATATTTTTGCTTTTAAATAAGTAGCAAACAATTCTTGCAGATTATTGATACAATAACGAGTTCGATTTTTACAGTGCTTCTCGCATTTGGCCATATATTGTGCTTAGCTAAGCTTGGTAAAAAAAAAAACCCCAAAAAACAAAACAAAAAAAACCCCAAACATAATAATCAGGTTTGAACAGCGATTCTGCTGCCTGCTTGTAATAGGTTAAATTCTCCCTGCGTGCACCGGTGTTCTGGCTTTGTGGCTTCAAGAACGACGCATTAAATATGAATAAAGTTGATTTGTCCAATTGTTTGGAACTCTGTAATGTAACCCTTAAAGTAAATCAAGAATAGCTTTTTCATTTTTTTAGTAAGACTTCCTAGAAAGTTCCTATTACATGAGGAAATGCGAAAACCGATTTGGAAGGACCAACAAGTGGAATTATATCTCGGTGACTCGTATCCCAACGGGCATACTCAAGACACTGCGGTATTACAAAATCAGAATCTTGCCACGAAGAAACGGGTTTGATTCAAATGATCAGGGTGGGAGTATCTAATGATATAAAAAAAAACAACAACAGTGAAATGCTCATTTTACTAAAATTGTTTACCTTTGATTGAAATGAACCAGTGTCGAAATTTTACAACAATAAATATTATATATATCTATATATATGTCAAATAATTATATAGATATATATATATTTATGTTATGTAATCACACACACACACACACACACACACACACACACATATATATATATATATATATATATATATATATATATATTGTATAGCATCAATACAAATACAAATACAAATATAAGCGGAAAAATTAATCAAACATATTTTACGAACTTCAAAGAACGAACGAACACAATTCTTTATAAAAATGTATCCCTCACACTTTATTCTTGCAAGGGTTGATGTTTCTGTGGTGTGTGAGGCATGGGTGGAGAGAGGGACAGACTACTATATTGACCAAACTTCTTCTCCTAACCATAGCATGCTGTGTTATCTTCAAGAAACCACTTAGCAATTCTCTGCATCTTGGCTGGGGTTGTTTAACCGGGAGTCGCTGAGGGCAATAGCCCTCAATGGGTCGTTGTCAGTCGGCAAGCTGGCTGGCCTTCCTGTCTCTAACTGACTCAACTGCCGCGGGCATCTGCCGATATTATTGCATAGCGCCCACTTGCTTCCGCTTCTTCTTCCGCTTCTTCTTCCGCTTATTTACACAGGTGCATCTCTGATTGATGGCTCGGTCACACACACACACACACACATATATATATATATATATATAATTTGAAGCAATTTTATATATTGATTATATATTTATTTATAGATATGCATATATATATATATATATATATATATATATATTTAAAATAAGATGGTCCACGAAGAGATTTGTATTTTTAGAATTTATTTATTTTGTTCTTACATACGTGTTATATACCTGTATTACATACGTGTTATAGATATCAAAGAAGGATGCAGAAGACCAAAGTAAACATACTTCAAGAAGGGGGAAAAACTTATAAAAAAATTCAACAAGACAAGAATCTGAGAATTACTTTTTTTTTATTTATTGCAGACTTTTCCCCCTCATCTTGGTAGTTTTTGTGTTGTTTCTTCTTTCACTACGTTTCGGCCAAATTCCCTCTGGCCTTCTTCAGGTGATTTTTACCGCGACCTCGGATAGGAATGCTGAGTCTTGTAACCGTATCCCCAGTAATTACTGCCTTCCATAGTTGTTGTCTATCGCACCACGTTTTGTTTTGTTTTTTTTTCTTTTTTTTTGACCAAGTAAACCTCTGGCCGGCTTGGGTAGGATTTGAAACCGCTATCTTCTGACAATGCTCACCTGGAACCGAAGAGACTCACCGCCTCTATCTGCTGCGCTACGGGCTCCGAAGGGCGATCAAGGATGGATTTTTTGGTCTCATAAATCCTTATCTGGTCTTCCAGAATCGGGTCCGTACCAAATTTTTGTATATTGTCCTTAATTGGAAGCATTTTTGAGATGAGGCTTTTTAATCTGAGATAAAATTTTTATTTATTTATTGCGGACTTTTCCCCCTCATCTTGGTAGTTTTTTGTGTTGTTTCTTCTTTCACTACGTTTCGGCCAAATTCCCTCTGGCCTTCTTCAGGTGATTTTTACCGCGACCTCGGATAGGAATGCTGAGTCTTGTAACCGTATCCCCAGTAATTACTGCCTTCCATAGTTGTTGTCTATCGCACCACGTTTTTTTTTTTTTTTTTTTTTTTTTTGACCAAGTAAACCTCTGGCCGGCTTGGGTAGAATCATTTATACTGGAAACAGGAGTGAGTTCATGTCTCATTGAGTACCCTATTTAAAAGGCCTTGTGCCACACATATTCTCTGACGAAAGCAACAAGCTGGAAACATACATATATATAACACGTATGTAATACATGTATGTAACACGTATGTAAGAACAAAATAAATAAATTAAAAAAATAAAAATCTCTCCGTGGACCATCTTATTTTAAATGTATCCTTATTCTTTCTTTGGACCGACCACAACCATCTTTATATATATATATATATATATATATATATATATATATATATATATATATATAAACTAGAATACTTAGTCCAGTTAAACCGGAGTTAGGAGTAATTCCATCAGGACAAGAAATTATTCGTGAATGAATATTTAAATAAATTTATAATCCTTTGTGATTGGTTTCGTTGTTTTTTTCTTAAAGAAATATATATATATATATATATATATATATATATATATATATATATATATATAGTATTATTTGGTCCAGTTAAACCGGAGTTGAGAGTAATTCCATCAGGACAAGAAAATTATTCAAGAGTGAACATTTAAATTTTCCTGATAAAGAGCTCAATGTAACAGACAATACAGAGCAACAAATTCTTTAAGAAAAACAACAAACCGATCACATTAGGATTATAAATTTATTTCCATCCTGTTACACGTTTTTGGAGATTTCAAAAACACGAAAAAAATTTAACAGGACTTTTTCAGATCCTATGGATAAAAAAACTAGAATAGACACAGAAAAAGGTGGGAGAGGATAGAAGTGGGGTGAAGTGTTATCTCCTCATTTAGCCCACTTCCGTTTTTATTTTAATTTCGGTTAGAAATGTCGTAAATTCATTTTTTAATTTTTTTTAATTTTATATCTTAATTTTTAATTTTTAAATTCTAATTACATTTTGACTTAAACTACATAAAATTAATTTGATTTTTTTTATTTTATATTTTAATTTTTAATTTTTAAATTCTAATTACATTTTGACTTAAACTACATAAAATTAAAATAAAAATTTATTAAATTTTTAGTTTAATTTAATATAATTATTACTGTATCATTACGTAAAGTTATTGAATAAAGTTAAAAATCTAATTTAATATTAAATCTGTAGTTTAAGTCAAAATGTAATTAGAATTTAAAAATAAAAAAATAAAATAATTTAAAAAAAAATAAATTTACAACATTTCTAACCAAAATTAAAATAAAAACAGAAGAGGGATAAATGAGGAGATAACTCTTCACCCCTCTTCTATCCCCTCCCACCTTTTTCTGTGTCTATTCTAGTTTTTTTATCCATAGGATCTGAAGAAGACCTGTTAAATTTTTTCGTGTTTTTGAAATTTTCAAAAATGCGTAACAGGATGGAAATAAATTTATAATCCTAATGTGACCGGTTTGTTGTTTTTATAGAAACAACAAACCGGTCACATTATGATTATAAATTTATTTCCATCCTGTTACGTATTTTTGAAAATTTCAAAATATATGTATTTATAGTATATATATATATATATATATATAAAGAAAGAGAGAGAGATGAGGAAAACTGAAAAAACATATGCATATAACTTTCGCGTTATTATATTTTGCTTATTCTCGTTTAGTTTCAAACTTATGTCATATCTGGGAGAAAAAAAAGTTTTCGTAAATTTGAAAAAAATATTTAAGTTTTGCTTTAAAAGAAAAGCAGGAAGAATGAACTGGTGATTTGCTGAATGAAAATTATTATCTGTTATATATATATATATATATATATACTTAGAAGAAACTAATTTTAACGTGAAGTATCACAATTGCTTCGACGGATTTAAAATCTTCTCTTGGGGAATTTGAAAATGGTGTCTAGTCAATTTGTGTACATAAAAATGTTCTAACAAACAAGGAAACGGAATCGACTGATCATTCAGGATTTCGATTGGTATACAATGCTGGCTTTTAAAAAATCGATCAGCTTATATGACTAACAATTTAATCAATCTAATACCTGAATACATCCCATTAAAGCTACACTCAATGCAACTTATTGTTATATACAAATATATGCGTTTACATATGGTAAAATCTTTTTTATGGGATTTAAACAAAGTCGATTTACTAAATGTTAATTTTCATTGTGCCCCGAGCAATTTAAAACTATTTTTTCTGTAGTATATGTTTTTTATTTTATTGATTTTGTTAGGAAGATAGGTACATTTATTTGATCCACAGTGTAAAAAAGATAGACACCTCAAATTACGATATGTACATATTCATCGCGACTTTTCAGCTGAGGCTTACATAGACGAGCAAGCTTCATGTCTTGTTATCGTCTTTTCCTACGTTTATTCCAATCTTAAACCTTTAATTTAACACTTCACTATTAATCTAATTCCAACAATGTATTGTACACAGGAAGTCCCATAATGATAGGATTTTTAGTTTTCATCAACAAGGTCCTTTGTCAGCTGTTAAAGACTGTGTATCTCAAAGTAATTGCAATGGCGTTATTGTTTTTATATAATTCAACAAATATCTGCCTTCGTTTTTGTAGATAGTAGACACTTATATTGTCGTGGACCTTGTCGAAATTGCATTCGAAGTAGAAATATATTTTGACTTCCTAAAATCCAATAGAGCAGCACCGAGTGAATCTGATGTTCAGGTCATCAGATCTTACCCCTGTGGTCTGCTTCTGGTGGGGGTTATCTTAAGGAAAAGCTGTATGTAGGAAAGCCTTGCAAAAATGAAGAGCAAAAAACATCCTTTGATTGCAGCCATTCCAGTGAATGTGCAAAGCCGAATTCTGTTTGATTTGAGATAGAGAGGAACCAGCATATTCTGTTAGTGGTTGTTAATATTTATGACATATAAATATTTAAATCTTAGATAATGCCAATAACTCTTCTCTTTTAGTTATATAAACTAATATATTTTGTATTCAATATCGTTAACAATAATCAAAGATATCTGCACTGAAAATGTGTTCCATCATTATACGATGTATGATTATATACCATATAATACCGATCATGTGTGTGGGAGAGGGGGTTAAATATATTGTGAGAGAGAGAGAGAGAGAGTAGAGCAAGAGAGAGAGAGAGAGAGGGGGGATAGATAGCGTCAAAGAGAGCTCTTAACAGGTTATCAGAGGAAAGCAATGCTACATACGTAGGTGGCATTAGTTCTTGAGATTTCCGTTTGTCTTTTTATATGTTTTGCATGGCACGTGTATGTTGCATATTTGCCCAAATTTCTTCCAAATCTGCATCCCGGCCAACCCTTAAACATCTTCTTCCGGTCAACAGTCAAAATGTTGTTTGTGTTCTGTTTCCTGGCTTCAGGTCCCAGAATGATCTGCATCCATCGTCGGAGGATGGCAGTATTCTCCTTAACATTGGCTGTTTATTTCCTTTTTTGGCCCATCGAATTTATAAATAGTATTTTCTATGACAAAACCCTTGGAGATAATCACTATGCAACGAAAAATATAATTGCTTAAATATATGTAAACATATAAAAGGATTTTATTATTTTTGAACTGATAGATATTCATTTTTGTAGTTACAGATTTTTGATGCTGCATCGTCTGATAATAACTAATATCTAATAATATCCATTTTGCTTCTATTTGGATTAAACTTGGGTAGAAGCCATCAAAAACTTCCTATTCAAAATAAATTAACAAAGAGTTTGCATTTTGGGAAAACCAAATATTCTAATTACTTTATAAACAATGACCATGTAAGCCATGTGAACTCTAAATAGAAAAACCCATGTGGACAAAATTGAATTTACTATTTAAATTTGTTAATCTGAACTTTGCCCTTTCTTGATTTAATGCTGAACTGGATTGTAACAATCATTTGAGAGTTAATTGGAGCAAAACTTTTTTATCTGTTTTACTGTTCAATATGTCACTTCTTCTCAGTATTAATCAACTAGAAATCGTCGAATATTGGTCAGCTCGCAACCGACACATAAGTGAACTGGTGTCCAAAAACGTGTCTGAGTAATTTTATCGAGAAATATGTAAGTGAATTGACACCTATCATGTAAATGTGTTGGACAGGTCCATCCTAATAAAGTGGACCAATCCACATGCTGCACAGGAACTCTCCCATAAAAGAGGTGAACTAAGTTGGCTAGCTTCCCCAAGGAGCCAGCCATCCCCTAATAAGGGAAATGCCGACGGGGCCGTAGGCATTTTTGGGAAATGCCGGGCGCGTGTGTGCTACGGCCCTGCGCCCGGACCCACCATAAAAAGGCCTTTTGCCACACTTGCTCGTAAGGTGAGGTGGTCAACAAATACTCTAAGGAGCCAGCCATCGCTTATAAGGGGAATGCCGACGGGGCCGTAGGCATTTTTGGGAAATGCCGGGCGCGTGTGGGCTACGGCCCTGTGCCCGGACCTACCATAAAAAGGCCTTGTGCCACACTTGCCCGTAAGGTGGGGCGGTCAACAATTACTCCAAGGAGCCAGCCATTTTTGGTTTTGTGACTTCTACCGAAAAGTTTGTTTTTCAGGCGCTACCATATCGAACGGATTTTACCAACGTCAACTTCATCTCATTGTGTCGACTTCTCCCGGCTGGTCTGAATAATTCTGACCTGGTTGGAATAATAAGATAAGTTTTTTTCCCACCTTTTTTTTTTTTGCTTCATTTCTTCCTTTTTTTTCATCACTACACCCCCTTTTTTTCTTCCACCCAGCCCATCATTTATGGCCGGCCGGTCAGACGGCTCGGCCATAAAGGCCCTATTTCCTCCCTGCAAGAGTGACCCCCCACATGTTCAAAAAAGAAAGCCAAATCACCCTCCTCCAAAAATGACCCTCCCCCTGACGAAAGTATTACATAGCAATCTCCCCCTAAAAATACCCCTCCACCTGAAAAAGATGGAAAATCACCCTCCCCTCATAAAAATGCCCCTCAACCTGACCAAAATAAGCCAAACAGTTTGTCTGCAATAAATGTTTCACCAACCTCAAATAACGACGAACCAAAAGAAAAAGAAAAAGAATCCGAAAATATCTGGAAAGCCCCACCTAAAATTCAGGTCGATGTCGTGGACTTACTCCAGAGAGCAAAGGCCATATCCAGCCAAGTGCAGGAGCATGGCCTTATGTTCAATTTGGAGGAAGTGAGACTAGACCAAAAGAAAAGAACGGTGTCTGTTTTTGTCGTGGACAAACGGTCAAGAAAGATCGTTAACACCGCCAAAGACATGGTTCTTCGTTTATTATCCAGCTTGGGCGTAAAGGTGCAAGCTCTAAGAGCTGGCACTTCTTACACTTTCTGGGATATACTGCTACCAACTGAAGAAGAAGCCGTCGCCCTAACACGTAAAACTCTGGAAAATAAGGAGCATTTTTTCCGAACAGAATACATGGGGCGACGGCGGACCACGGTCTCAGTGTATGAGGTCCCTAGCTTCTTCAGAGACGCCAATTTAGCCGCGTTTATGCTAAATTTTGGTGACATCGTCTCGGCAACACAAGATGGAATGCGTGGGGAATGGAGGTTCGACATAATGTTGGACGCAAAGACCTTCTACTCCGTTCCCAACTGGTTGGATGTGGAAGGACGCAGGCTTCCGGTGATCGTCTCTGGACGTAAACCTGCCTGCTGGCACTGCCGCGAGATTGGTCACCTCTCATCAGTTTGCCCGAGGAAGAAGGCCCCGAAAAAGCCCGACCAGAATCCCGGCACCCTCCCACCTGTTGGACAAACAGCGAAAAGGAGGCTCCCGTAGTCTCGCCCACATCAGCGGGTAAAAAAATCCCCACTCCCCCTACGTCATCTACGGTTAGTTCCGAAGAGGCGGGGGCCGAGTGGCTGACTGTGGGAAAAAGTGGGAGGAAGAACCAACCTGCGGATCCTCATTCCCGAAAGCCTTTTCTGTGCAAGCTAAAGGCGAACCCGGCCCTACGCGGCCTCACGTTACCTGGCGCCAGTGAGGTAGCCAGATACACTGCATACGCTGACGACGTCAGCGTGCTTGTAACGAGCAGTGCCGAGGTGGAGGAGGTAAGCAAAGAAATCGGAAGTTACGAAGCTGTGACAGGGGCCAAGATTAACCGCGAAAGACGGCCCGTGCAAGATACTCGGCGTCTGGTTCGGGCCTGATCTTCAATTGGAGAAAAATTGGTCGGAAGTACAGGAAAATGTGGTAGCTGCAACGGAGTTGTGGCTACGAAGACGGCTCTCCCTTAAGGGGCGGGCTGAGGTGTGCTGTTGGTACATCTACTCTCTTGTCGTCTACAAATTTTCAGTGCTTTCTATCCCGCCCACCATCCTATTCAAGCTGGAAAGGATTCTCTTCCAGTTCATCTGGGCTAAGAGGTTTCCTTTGGTGCGACGGGAGATCTGTTACCTTCACCCTTCTGAAGGCGGTCTAGGTGTGCCGAACGTCGAGGCACGGCGCAATACTTTGCGCCTTACTTTCCTTGACCGGATGCGTTCACGAGATACGGCGGCGGGAAGCGTCTGGAAAGAAGAGGCTAAACAATCTTTCCCGTCGCTAAGAAGTGTGCATTCTGCTGACGGGGAGGCCCACCGTTTGCCCAGACGTGAGTGCCCCTTCTATCACGAGTGCCGGCATGCTTTGAAAGTTCTCTCTCGGCTGCAGACAGGTCTCTCTGACAGCGGCCGTTGTCGAGTAGGGCATTATATCGTTGTTTAGTGAGGGGGGCCGCTAGCGATGGTCTGATTGGCTAGCTCGGTGTGACGGAGGCGGAGGGTCGCTTGCTGTGGCCTTGGGCCCCCAGGATGAGGTGTCTCAATAACGACGAGGCTTCCCTCACCTGGCTGGTCATTCGGAATGCCCTCTGGGTCGGCAAGAAATTGTTTTCAGCGCAACAGGCTATTTCGCCAGAGTGCAGCCGGTGCGGTGATTTGGAGGAGACTATTGGTCACGCCTTCTTTCACTGCCCGGTCGTACGGCCGCTGTGCAAGCTTCTTGAAGGCTATATGGTCCGCATCCTCAATGGAAAGTTCTTTGTCCTGGAAGCCAGTTCTGTGTGCAGCAATGTGGTACCGAAGTTGAACAGACAGGAACATTATGTGTTTCTCTGCTTACTCGGCGTTATGCGTGTCGTGATTTGGACGACGAGAAAGAAGGAACTCTACGAGGACTATTCTTTTTCTTCTCAGACCCTGGTGGCATTTTTTAAGCACCAAATCAAGGTCAAAATCCGGTCTGAGAGAAAGAGACTCTCTTCACTAGAGTTTGGCGAAAGGTGGGTGACTGTTGCGCGCTTGTGTCGCGTGGTAGGAGCCGGCCTTATTTTCAGCTTGGACATCCCAGGGACGTAAGGATCTTGGGTTACCGGAAGGACATGACCACCCAGCCCAGGTAAGTTAGATTTTAGGCCATTTTGATTTAGTTTGTTCCTATTTCCGTTAACTTAGCTAGAGTATGCGAGGTCATTGGGCCCCCCTTTTTCTCTTTGTCCCCTTCTTTTGTTTTACTCTCCCTCCCCTTCCCCTCTGTTAGATTACAGAAATTGGAGTTCTCTAGTAGTGCGATGGAGTGCTTATGCCATTCCATTCCTTTATTGTTTACTCATATTATTTACCATTTATTTATTTATTTATTCATTTATTTATTTATTTATTCTCCTTCGACACTATTTTCGACTGGTTAACTCCTCTTTCTGCCATGTTTTAGTACGTGTCGGGGACCCCATATTAACCATCATAATCTATATATATTTTTTGTTCATCTTTCGTTTAGGGGATTTGTACATATGTATATAGTTTTTCTTTGAATTTTTAAACTGTCCCCCTCCCCCTCACATTGTAAATATGGGATTAAGTGTTGAATTCCATGGAGCACTAGTGCTGTTTTGGTGAATGTAGTTTGATAGTGATATGTTTAATTGAGGTATTTTGGTGCTTTTATTTTGGAGATATGTATTGGTCAGTGAATGAGTCTAGTTAAGTTAGAGATTAGGATAGTGTAGACCAGCCTTCCCCCTCCATTTTTATGCTTCGTGCCATATTTGTAAATTATTTCAATAAATAATTCCAAGGAGGCAGCCATTTTACTTTTGACTTCTATGGTGAGTTCTCTTCATTGTTATTCCGTAGAAATAATAAAATCCTTTCATATTTTTGCGAAGAATAAAATTAACTCGTCGATTGTAATTATTTATAAGCAGTACTGTATATGACGCTGTAAAGAAAGTCACTAAAAGTAAAATTAGTATGATTTTGTTTTCCAGTAATTTTTGACGTTGTTTGGTAAGTCTGCTTACGGGATTTGTTCAAAATACCTCGGAGTATTCTTGCATTGTTCTAATGCAACCCCCAACAAAACAACAGCTGTATGTCCACTTCCCTTCCATTAGATGTAATAACCAGATTACACAAACAATACGTTCGAGATACAACTGGATACGCAAGGACAAACTTCTGAGTGACGTTATTTTATGGACCCCTGCACATGGACCTGCCTGTGCTGGCCGACAGACAAGAACTTATCTATATCGGCTCTGTGTGGACACAGGATGTAGTTTAAGAGAACTGCCGTGGGCGATGGAGAGAGAGAGAGAGTGAGAGAGTCAAGGAAATCCATGTTGTCAGCGTGAATTGATGATGATGATGATGATGATGATGATTGGTAACGCTGACGTTACTGGATTACTTTGAAGTACACATTCCGTCAACATGGGATGCGCAGGTAACTTTAAAAGCAGCCACTACTTAACGGAAATCATCAAAAATAGAAAATTGTATTTCGATATTAATAAGAAAAATGGTGTTATGGTGATCATAACACTCATTCTTTGTGAAGCTTCCGAAAAAACACCTGCGTCCCCTAACTTTTTGTTTTAAATAGATCGAACGGATGATATTACTTACATGAACAAAACTTTCTTCTTAATACAAGAGAAAGTTTTGTTTTTTTTTTTTTTAAATATCTATATCTATTTTCTCAACCCCCCACCACCACAGGCAGAATGAGACTCAATGATAATTTTTTCAAGCAAAGTACAGATGGTTTGCATTTAGAGTTTTCCTTCTCCTAATCTGGTTGCTTTACGATAAAGAATACAATCTTTTTTACTATTTACTTCTAGCCGGCTGGAAATAATAAAGATTCACGCCTTTCCTCTGGGCATAAGCATTGAATGAAATGTAAAAAGACTCGACCAGGATTTGAACTCTACTTTACGAAACTAATTGCTATCATAACCACCGTTACGCTAAGTTCGACTCCAACATAAATCTCAGTTCTAACCTCAAAGAAATATTTTCTTTGATGTAACATTAGAACATGAAAAAAGAAATGAGTGAATATTATAATGAAGACAATAATATATTAATCGTAACGACTCTTGTTCCTCTTGGATTTTATGGTTATTCTTTAAGAGTGGGTAGCTTTAGTGATGGTTTTCCGCCAATATCGTCTGTAGGCAGACTCTGTTGTTTACTCACAGTGGTTGATCGCACAGATGAAATAATTTTTTGGACTGTCATTGAATCTGATTCATTATGACCTTATGACTGAGTATTTGTTGGACAGCTCACGTAGGAGAGTAAGCTGTGGGAGGTAGTGGTCTTACCATGTGGCAGCCCAGCTCGTCTGTATATTGCATGAAATGGTTTTGATACAAATTATTTTGTTGTTTCCGTGTGGTAGAAATATGTCAAATAATAGCTAGAAATTAAGTAATAGACATTTACGATTAATAAAAAATTATTTGTCAAATTCAATACACTCTTTCAATCAAAAGAAGGCTTATCCGAAATAAAATATGTTAAATATTGTTAAAAGACATTTTGTATTGTACAATATAATTAAATACTCTATTACATCTGACCAACATTTTCTTCTCTTTCTCTCCCCACCTCTCTCTCCCCCCTCTCTCTCACAGCTAAGTAAATTAGAGCTATTGAACACACCGACTGCATCTCTGCAGAGGGGTACGATTTCCCCCACACTGAATGTTCTAGATATGACACCAAGTAATCTGATGATAAGCTCCAGCAAATATGGAGTTTGGGAAATGCGGAGTACCTATTGATTGTCATTACTCCCAGGTCCACTCTGATCTGCAGTTGTAGTACCTGACAAAATCCTAACTATGGGTCAAATAGAATTATTTGACTGTGTGCAAATAAATGACTTACACTAAATTGAATTGTTTGAAATAAAACTGTTTGATCATATAAATTTGTAAGCAAATGACTATTTAAATGACTTATTAATGATACATAGCAATACATGGAACCATTTAACTGTGTACAAATTAGTGAATGAAGAGTCTTGGCTCGAAATACTAGAGTTAAATAGCTATACTTGTAATTACTTCACAGTGTGTAAAGAAATGATTAACTCTGAATAAAATTATTAGTGTAAGATAGAAATAATTGAAACCATTTAACTGTGGAAAGAATAGCAATGCTCGTTAGCAAAGAAATTAATTCTAACTCTTTCAAAAATGAATTTAACTACAAACTATTCCCTAATAAATCATATATATATATATATATATATATATATATATATATATATATATATATAAACAAATGGCTGATAATACTTTGTTACTGTTCCATCGCAATACTTGAACCCATTGAACTGTGCTAACAAATGATTCATAGAAATATTCATATTAGATAGAAATACTTGAAACCATTTAATTGAGAACAAAAGAATGAGCTCAGGCTCATCTTAAAATATATCTACAAAATGTGTAAATAAATTATATCTAATGTATATGTAAAAAAAGGATTTGGAATTAAATAACCAATATTGATATGCCATAAAACTCAACCAGACCATGTCCAATCGGCTGGGGCTGTAGAATACACCGACTGCTTCCCTGCATATGGGTAAGATGACCCACCGAGTGGCCTGAATATGACACAAACCAATCTGATGGTGAGGTTCCAGTAATGCTGGAGCTTTGCGGAGTGCGGAGTACCCCTTCATTGCCACGGGTTAAATAGAACTAAGCTGTGTTTTGAGTTTAGTTATTGGCATTTAAACTGTATATTCATGCTAAATTGGATTATTTAAACTAGAACTGCTTTAACATTTAAGCTGCGTACTTATGCAAAACTGAATTGCTCGAAATAGAACTGCTTTTACCTCTAAACTGTGTACTTATGCTAAAATGAATTATCTGAAATAAAACTGTTTTGACATTAACTCTGGGTATTACCCAGTCTGTTGTTCCTGTAGAATACACCGATTGCACCTCTGCAGAGGGATAGCCCCACTCCAATGAGTGTCCCGGATATGACACAAAAAAATCTGATTGTGAGGTTCCTCTGATACTGGGGATTTGGAGAATGCAGATCCCCGCTTCATTACCATTTCACCCAGGTCCACTCTGGCCCGGAAAGGTAGCACTGGTTAAATAGAACTAAACTGCATACTTATGCTAAACTAAATTGTTTGAAATAGAACTGTTTGACTAAACTCAATAGCTTGAAATAGAAATGTTTTTACAATTAAACTGTGTACATGCATTTAAACAGCGTACTAATGCTAAACTGAATTTGTTGAAATTGAACTGTTTTTGACATTGAAACTGTACTTAAACTAAACTGAATTGTTTATATATAGAACTGTTTTGACTTCTAACAGTTTGTAAACAAAATCTACACTTATACTAAAATGAATTGGCTGAATTAGAACTGTTTGAATTAACTGAATAGCTTGAGATAGAAATATTTCTGACAATTAGATTGTGTACTCATGCTAAACTAAATTGTTTGAAATAGAACTATTTTTATAAAAATGGATTTGGAGTTGAATAATCTACAAGATTGATATGTCATAAAACCAAAACAACCAACCAACCAATCAGACCAAACCATAGAGTTTGCCCCCCCTCTCTCTATCTTTGCATGCCTGTTTGTAGGTGTTCATGCATTTGGGAATCAGGACATAGATCTCTAAATTAGTTAACAGTAAAGCATCGTAACTATATGCTATGATCTGGGAATTTTACTGCTGTGATACCCATCCCTCTCATTCTCCAGGACAGATTCTGAGTTGTGCATATACCATTTGGTAGAATTATCATACTTAAACTTCTTGTATAATTCCCAATGGATGAACTTCCTCACCCAGTTGTCTAGTCTTGTACTCTTTTTATACTATTTTGCTGCATTCGATTATTTTGTGGATAATCATTTCGTCTCTGTCACCACATAACTTACACTTTCAATAATGTAGCATCTTATCCATTCTTTGCTTTAACATGGTTGTGATGGCGTTGTTTTGTTCTGTTATTTGAAGAGACTCAGTTTCTTTTTAAAATTTTTCCTCTTTTAGCCAAGTGCAGGTTTTCTAGTGTGAGATTTCGCTTGTCTTTAATTGGAATCATTTTGAGATGAGGTTTCTTAATCTGAGAATTAATTTTAGAAGTTTTCATCTGAGGTAGGCTGTTTTTGTTTTCTAGTTATTTCTGTTCTGTAGATGTTTGTGTTGTCTGTATCTTTCTTGTGGTTTTAACTAGTCTCCCTCCGCGCTTTTTCGAGTGATTTTCTAGTCGTTGTATCGATGCATCGATGCTATCTTGAATGCCAGCATGTCATCCTCCTCCTTCTTTTCTTGATAAATGTAGCCTGTCTACGTCATCTTCGGGATGCTACATGCTACGTCATGAGTTTTTTGTTCTCTGTTCCATTTGCTGAATTTCTTCTCTCGTCCACTTTAAGAATGGTCCCGAGTATCTTACGAGGGGGACAGCCAACTTACCTATCTATTATTATTATTATTATTATTTACTCATTAGAGTTTTTTACATCAGCGTTAGCTGATGGTCGTTCAGGGTAGATTGAGTGAGAGCAAGTCTCCTGAAGTCTCCAGGACTCTTCTCAGTATTCTGGTCGTCTTCAGTAATGCTGTGGTTTCGATGGTCTCCTCTCTGCCGCAAACTTCCAAATCCTCTGGGTCATCTAATAATCCTTTAGTTACCGTGCCAAAAGCATCAATCACAATTGGTATAACTGTTACCTTCATGTTCCATAGCCGGGTCAGCAAAGTCGACACTTTTGCAAATTTTCTTTTTTTTTTTTTTGTTGATTATTATAAGTTCTGGTCTTCTGGCCGAGATTAGGTGATCCGTGTGTATGTCAAAGTACCATAGGAGTTTATGTGAATATACCAGGTTGTGCATATACCTTTTGTTGGCATGGTCAAATGTCAATTTCTTGCACATTTCCCAGTTTATCACCTTGCCCACCCAGTCGTGTATAGCCTTGTACTCCTTCTCTGCCACTTTGCTGCATTCACTTATTACGTGATTGATGGTTTCGTCTTTGTCACAGCATAACCTACATTTGCTATTTTGTTGCATCTTATCTCTCCTCATCTTGATATGATTGGTTCTAATGACGCTATTTAGTGCTGCTATTTGGAGAGATTCTGATTCTGATTATTATCATTATTTACTCCTATATAGTTTTTCACATCAGCGTTAGCTGATGGTTTTTCACTGGGGTCTGAGCGACAGCATGTATCCTCAAGTCTCCAGGACTCGTCTCAGGATTCTGGCCGTTCACAGCAATGATGTCGTTTGGATAGTCTCTACCCGTCTGCCGACTTCCAAGTCCTCCAGGCCTTTTAATAATCCTTTAGTTATTGTGCCTAAAGCACCAATCACAATTGGCACAATCGTTACTTTCATGTTCCACAGCTTTTTCAATTCTCTAGGAAAGTCGAAGTACTTATCCTTCTTTTCACTTTCCTTCAGATTTATTCTGTGGTCCGCCGGGACAGCAAAGTCTACAATTTTGCAGATTCTCTTTTTTTTTTGTTGATTATTATGAAGTCTGGTCACTCATTAGAGCTTTTCACATCAGCGTTAACCGGTGTTTTTTCACTGGAGTCTTAGTGACAGCAAGTATCCTCAAGTCTCCAGGACTCTTCTCAGTATTCTGGCTGTTCTCAATAATGCAGTCGTTTGGATGGTCTCCATCCGTCCGCCAATTTCCAAGTCTTCCAGTCCCTTTAGTAATCCTGTAGTTACTTTTCCAAACGCACCAATTACAATTGGTATAATTGTCACCTGCATGTTCCACAGTTTTTTCAATTCCCTAGCAAGATCGAGGTACTTTCTCTTTTCTCTGATAAGAATGAAATACTAGCCTTCCTTATACTTTGAATGATACCAAATATTCTTAGGTCTCCAGAACTCTTCTCAGTATCCTGGCCGATCTTAACAATGATATGGTCTGAACCGTGTCAACCTTTCTCTGGATCTCTGTTTTCTTGTGTATCTTTTGCTAGATCTTCGAGATTGTTTCAAATGCAACGACTATGATTGTTAACGCTGTGACTTTTCTGTACCACATTTTTTTCAGTTTTATAGTAAGGTTAATTTATTTACTGATATTTTGCTTTACTTTAAATTAACTCACTGGTCATGTGGAATAGTTAAATCTCCTTGCTGACAATGACAAGCTCTTTTGGTCTTGCTAACTATATTTAGGTCTGTTCGCTTTCCTTGGCTATGTGTGTCATTCTTCAATAACAGAGAATTATATTTTAGATAAAAGTGTGTGTCATAAAACCCCAGAAACCATCAAAGAAATTTCATATTTAAATATATTGGGGATGTATGTATGTATGTGAATGTCTAATGTAAATTTTACACTCAACAAGTTTTACCACTCTCGACAATCGTACATATCAGTAATCTTTGAAATATATTAGTTCTCTTTTCTGAATTTTCCAGAGAAAAATAATTACCAATCAATAAACAGGCATGTTTCAGAGTTTTTTTTTTCGAAAGTTTGAAATGCATTTTCCTGATTCTTAATGGAAAATCCCACAAAACTAAAATAAAAAAAAAACAATCTGGCAGAATTATGCATGCAATATCTTGAAAAAATATTTTATTTTTGTAAATTCACATTCATTTGTAATAATTCAAAATTTCCATTTCAACATAAAAATTCTTAAAGAAATTTACGTCAACCTGATTTTTTTTTAAATCTCAAAAAACAAAGTCAGTAAAAATTAATAAAAACATGTGAAAATACATTTTACGTATTATTCAAAGTATAAATGCTTTTGTTGAAAGTTTTTTTTTTAATACGAGACTGATACTTTTACTTTTTTTACACTTGAAATGTACATGACCAATTAATATGTGAAGACTTGAAGAACAGATCTGCTTGATAGATTTATTGACAAATTCAAAATCGGTAAGTAGCAGTGTACAAAAAAAATGGCCAATCTTTATAGATTTTGACGAAACCACTGATAGTTCGACAGCAACATCTCTCATACTCGACAGCAACATCTCTCATACTCGACAGCAGCATCTCTCATACTCGACAGCAGCATCTCTCATACTCATCATGTCTTGCTACTTTGTGAAACGTTTTACATAAAGTCAATTAAAAGGGTCAAATTTGAGGGTATAATTGACATCAAAAGAAATATAATGGAGTAGTTTCGCACCGTATCATAGAGGGCAAATTTGTGTGATGAATGGCAATAAGGGGAACATTGGTCTAATGAGTAGTGTATTAGCCAATGGTCTGGGAGACCCATGTTCAATCACAGGTTAAGTTATATCAAAACTAAAAAAAATTGGTACTTGATACCACCTTTCCTAACATTCCATGTTATGAGGTACGGATAAAGGGTAAAGTTGAGCAATCCAGGGAGTAGAGAAGCGCCCTCCCCTACACTTTCGCGTAGTAGGAATTGAAAAGGGAGCCTTCGGGTCTTCCCCATCGACTACGGTTGCCAGCTTTACTTTTACTTATTGCCGATAAGAACTTCCTTGAATATTCCATTAATTTCTATATTAATAAATTATTTCCTCCTTGATAAGTAAAGCATCAATCTCCATATTTTTTCTAATACGCCGTGTGCTTTTCTTACAAAAGTCTGGTATATCTTTCATCTAAGATATATAAACTTAAGTGTTATGCCAAAGTATAAGCCTAACACTTTCTTTTTTGAAGCATAAATTTCTTAGCTTCTTAGTCAAAGAAAAACAAACTTGATATCCTTTTTAAAGCAGGTATAAACTTAAAATCGTATATTTTAAAACGAAAGCTTAATACTAGTCTTGAATATCTTGCTCGTTTAGAGCACCGATAAGATGTAATTTCATTTGTGCTCGATGTAAACTTTATTGAATATATTTTCCATATATATGCTTTTTAGGTTAGCTTTCAGCTAACTTCTAAATTCCACCCTTACCAATTGTTTACTCTTTCATTAAAGAACCATTCTACCTACCTTTTTCAGTATTATCAATGAAAAAGCTCGAAAAATCGTTACTTTTAGAAGGGCAATATCTGGTGAATTCGGTGGATTTTTCAATAATTTGTAATAAATTTTGTCTTGTCTCTGATAAAGAAGGTAGTAGAGCGTTATCATAATGGTATATTACTTGCATTTCACTTGAATTTTTGACGGATATTTTTCTTGATTTATGATGTCAAGTTTTTTATTAATTGGCAGCAGTACTTATTGAATCGGTCGTTGATTTTTTTCGTAAAGAACTAATAGAAAACGTTTCCCTTTAATCCCACGATAAAGGTTTATTTTCTTCGATTCAGGAGTAAAGTTTGATATAATTAGTTCAATTTCATTTGCCCCATGAAATCCCTGCTTCTGCGTTATTGTAAAATATCAGGGTTTTTTTTCCACTTATTTACTTTTAAATAAAAATAAATTAGTAAAAGTCAATTTTACGCCATTGATTATAGTTATGAATTGTATTCATCAAGTCTTAATTATTCCCATAAGTCAACCGGTTTTTATAAATGAATTTTTTCTCAAATATTTTTCACAGAATTCCATTTCATGCCATTGTTGAATCACAGTAGCGAAACACCAGCATAGGAATCAACAGTCAATGGAATCTGTTACTCAACACAAATCATGGATCCAAAATAGGGTTCAGTGAAATGATCGGAAGTAAATAACAAATAAAATATTCTTTTTTAAACATTTTTTGCTATTAGTTTCGAAGAAAAAGATGAGGATAAGTCACCTTATTTTTATATGAGCATATAACAGGTGAAGAAGATCGAAAAATGTACCGATCGAAACGCCGTATGTACAATAAAACAGGAAATAATGCAATTGTTTAAATTAAACGATTATTTCGTCTAAATTATGCTTTTGATCTTTTATTTTGTTGCATTGCAAAATGCGAAAGTTGCAAATTCCTCATACCAAACAATTATGGAACTGAATAGAGAATGGTCTATCTTATTCGATTTTCTTTTAAAATCCTCGAAAGATTAGATTACTTATATTTCTCAGTGCAAGATTTCTTTCTGAGCAGCGTTTCAAAATGTTGAAGACAAAAAAATTCCTCGAAGAATTCATGAAATCAAAACCAGAATCATTATTTTTCATAGAATTCACACTTTAATGGAGGGAATTAATCAAGTTAAAACGTTTGAAGGTATTTTTTTAGATTAAGTGTGTTTCATTTTAAATAAGTTCGTGACTCATCGTCAAGTCAATCTGAAAGCATCAATTCCTTTCAGGTCACGATAGTTAAGTAACGATGAGACTTTTAAGTTTTAAGTGTGTGATCAACTATTAACACAATAGTGTAACACGATAACAGTGTGCCGGCTTAAGCAACGTGTAACTGATAAACTTGAAATATTGTTTTTGTTTCTTTCTTTATTACAACCCATTGTATATGCTCTTTAAAAAAAGTATTTTTCTTTCTGCTTATTCAACAATCCTAATCATGGTTGGACGGACAGTGATATTCCGCCCCATCTGTGAAAAATCCATGCCATTCATTCCTCGTATATAATCTAAATCTTACATTTTTTTCAAAGCTGTATTTTAAAAAAAGAAATCTATATTCCAATTTCATGAAGTCGGTTCTCATCCACATATTCGACAGCAAATTGTTTTTGAAATGCGAGGCCCTAGAATTTTGCGATTTTAGTTTTATTGCAATTTTAGTTATTTTTATTCTATACGGGATTTTTTAATGACATTTTTAACCAGTAATTTTTCAATGGAGTCATTTCAGGTCTCCACAGTATTTTCGAGTATTCTAGCTGATCTTAATTGTCTGGATAGTCTCGATTCTTCCTGTAATCTCCAGTTCCACAAGCCCTCTTTCCAGACCCTTGGGGATTTTTCTAAATAATCCAACTATGATTAGTATCACCGTCACTTTCAGGTACCTCAGGTTTTTCAACTCTCAAGCAAGCGCTTACTCTTAATTTTACTCTGAGAAATAATCGGACACCAAATACTCAATATCCCAAGTTCATTTCTTAATAATTAATACTAGTTCTATTCTTCTGGCTGGGATTGGGTAATACTTTTTTATCTTGAAGAATGCCAGAGTATCTTCTTTTTCTTCCTCAACGTCTTTTCTTATTCTTAGTATATGTTGCTGTCCGATTAAGAGACAATCCTTGTTCATCTCGTGAAAAGATCGCTTGCTTCTGTGATGGCATGGTCACTTACGTGGTCAAAAACTTGGAAACAGAAGGACAAAACTTTTTAGAAGTTCAAAAAGACTTTTTTAATTATTTTACTCTCTCTCTCTCTTCTTTGTGAGAATGTCATGATATGAGTTGAAGACATTTTCCGTCATTTGTATTAGAGATTTCTCTCTCTCTCTCTCTCTGTCTCTTTCTTCCAGTTCCTCTCGTTCCATTCTAACTCGAATCGACTTTTTGACAAACTATCTGGTTAAGTGTTTAGACTAAAACCATTCGCATAAATCACAGTCTGTTTTCGAGTTTCTTTGGAGCGCAGTATACTGAAAAAAAAACAACAACAGAATTTGCTGTTTTGCTTGCCGTTGGGTTTCGATCAAACGAGAAATATCTTTTTTTCTGGAATACTACTCTGATTAATATTAAGCAGATCATGTTAAGCTAGAAGACGTGAGTAAAGATTCAGTTCATATTTTACTTATTAGAATCAACGTTCAGTTGAGTAATCTTTAATTATTGCAGTTATATTTGATTTTGTGTGTCACAAAAATGTAAGAACAGTTTAAATTATTTTCTCCTCCGGAAGAATGTAACAAAAAAAAAAAAAAAACTACCATGGTCGGATAGAAATCAAGTTCAATTCCAGGCTTAGGATTTTATACTGGATGAAGTATTTTTGGTGGTTTAGAATACTTAGAAAATAAATCTCATGGACAGAAACAAACGCATCAGAAGTGAAGATCAATATCAAATATTTTACTGTTGGTTTCTAGAATCATTTGGAACCAATTAATATAGATCAGCTGATTTTCTATCAGGTTTTCTAACTTTAACGACTCTTCAGTGAATCTGCTGGCTCACTGCGTTGTGAGACCCCCAGTCTGTGTTTGTTGCACAGAGCCTGTGGTAGTGTAACAAAAGTTGAAGAAGAAAAAAAAATCAAACCAAAGAATGGAAGGACTGGATTCGCTAACAGATGGAGTGGTGTGTGTCTCCTCGGACCTTCTTAGGGTACTATCTAGCCAACGCGTTTACGTTGCCAGATTGTAGCAGATCATCTCAGCTTTATGGGAACCATCAAGTCTTGAGTGCATCTGATACCGGCAGCTTTCTCTGACCAACTTTTTCCATCTGATTCTTCTGCCTGATTTCGAGAAAACAGGAGGGGCTTGATCATTTTGGTTTCTTTTTTTCACTTTTCCCGCGATCTTTTTAACTCCCAAGTTTATTGAAGGTTGCGAAGTCACTTTAATCAAACCCACATTGACCTGCTAGCCTGCCAGGCTGTGCAAGAGGGTGAACTACTTCCGTCTACCTCGATTTATTACATACCTCATGGATACATCTACACACATATACACATGTACCTACACCTTCTCATATGTCTACGAAGACATGCATATACATATGCACACGCATATGTCTAACTCTACACAACGATTCCAAGGGTCCATAGTGTCACACAACCAAGAAAAAAACAAGAAAAAAAAAAGAACAAAAACAGTCCGATTAATTTCTAGAATCACAGTGAATGAGTTTTTGCAAAAAGGAATATTTTATTATTAACCTAATCTGCGACTTCTGACTTAACTTTCTCGTTAGCAAAACCAAAAGCCAGGCCCGTTGTTGACATTTTCGAAATGTTCAGACCATTCAATAGGTCTGAAGTTATTGTTTATTGAAGACGTTATTGTTTGTTTGAACTATTTCCAGGGGTGAGGGGAAACAACGTCTTACATAGAACGTAGTTTTCTGATGAAAGTATTCTGAAAGAAACTAAGCTAATTTCTACTCAAGTTGTAAATATATTATTTTATACAATCAGTCTTATTAATTAAGCAACCCATCTGCCGACTTTTTATCTGTTTCCTCTTAGATATAATTGCTTGGATTATTTTTCATTTGATGGAATAATGAAATATCTATCCCGTTCTTATTTTCAAGTATCATTTACATGACTAAACATTTTACTTCTTCTGCAATAATCACAACCCTTTTTTAAAAAGTTTCATTACTCAATTTCTAATAACTTTTTAAGTTTCTACTGAATATTAAGAGAATTGTTTTATGAAAATTCTGCACGCCATCACAGTTTAAAAACATTGTAATCGGAACACCACACAATTTTCCCAAGGAATTTAATGTTTACGTTGATGAATCATCAACAGGTTATATATTTACGTAAGAGAGTAAATACATTACAAACATTTGGATCCCATTTTCACACCTAAAACAAGAAAGTTTTCTACAATGAGTGAAAACACGTGCATCCATTTAAATTCCACTCTGGATAAATTTCCTTTCCTCCAACGTAATACATATTTTTTTACAGACTACGGTAGTTTTGCGTAAATTGAAGCAAAATGATTCTATTTTTACAGACCAGTTAAAGTTCCTTGAAACTGATGAATATTTTTGGTAAAGTACCAGAATATAAAGTACGTCTTGGGACGAGGAAATGGATTTTTAGATAAAAAAATCTAAGATAACATCTCTTCTTTTTAGTATCCACCCGGTTTCCTTTCAGAGTCTGGATAGAAAATACATTCCGTCTTGAAATGTATGCAAGAGATGTTAATTATTTGACTTTTAGTTGGTTGTTCGCAGGCCATCAAGAACGTTTTGTTTACCTGATTCATTACAATTTTTTTACACAAGCAAAAGTTACTAGAGTGAGTTAATAGTTTTACTCTATTTTGTTAACGTGAGACACAAATCAGAAGCCCAGCATGTCTTTTTTTGTCGAAATTGTGTAGGTGATGAGGATGACAAACTCGCCTGATACTCTCAGAGTGCTATTAAACAGATTCGCATCCATGGATTAAAAACCAAAATTTTAGGCCTAATAATCGAGGTTTTTTCTATCTTGCGAGATTTCTGTACCGTGAGCAACTGAATCTTCAATTTTCACTTTTTTGCTTTCATGATGTTGAATCCCAATTAAAAGCAGAAGTTTCCGAGTTTATCTACGTTTCAAATCCCATAAAAGTCGAAGCTATGCACGTGTCAGCGAACAAACTACCACTATACTACCAACCAAAGTGGGTATCTTCTACAGCTAGAGCTTTTTTTCTCGATAACCCGATATGTGCACCGCAAATTAACATTTAGCAAAATATTAAAAAAATGTCTTATCTCAGTAAGATCAAAACTGTCGGCAGAATCCTCCGTTGCCAGGAATTATTTTTGATAATTTGCTTAAATAAAATTTAATTTGGAAAACCAAAAAATAAGATCCTTTTAGGATTTATAAATTATCACTTATATAAAAGTATATTGCTAACATTTTTAAACTGTTTGCTTACAAAGAAAAGATTTCGGGAAGTTATAATTTTTCGTTGTACAATAAAAATATCATTATTAGGTGTTATTTATAACATATCTGTTGGGGTGTCTCCCCTACAGATGGACTCGTCCACATGTGACACATACCGGCTTAGCTCTCTTCGGCGCAGTCTCGGCGAGCCGTCACCAAGAACGGACGTTAGTATTCATGATTGTGTTAAGCTGAGGAGGGGTTTCTCCTAGCTATCGTCTACGTATTTACTATTTTCCTTCAATATATCTTTTATCACACATTTCCGAGTCCTGTTATCATTTTAACCTCCCCTTGACCATAACAATATCTCTATAACATTAAAACACAGAAAGAAAAAAACGAAATTAAACACATATTTTTACAAGGGTTATACTTAATTTTGAAATACAATATATTCATGTTTTTTATTATGATTTATTATTCATGGGAGATTATTTAGGTTTGGAGGTGCCCGTGGTGTAATAGTCATCGTCTTAGGAAATGGACACGGCAATGAGAGTTCAAATGCTGGACGTGACTGATTGCATTTCACATAGCACTAATACCCTTGGGAAAGGTATGAATCCGATTATTCTCCCACCAGCTATGGGTAAATAGTACGGCAGACTGAGTTCTTCAGCCTTGGTGAGTAAACTAGCCGAGGAGAAGGAAAACTCTAAATTCAAACCTGTTAAACTCCGCTTAAAAATTGACATTGCGTCATATCTTTCATTTTTTTTTTTTAATTGACTTAATTTTACGTTTATATTTATATATCTAATGTTGTTGTATGCTAAGATTTTTTTGCAAGCAGTTATATGATATAAGGTATTCCTAACACTAATATTTATACCCAATTTCATGGTTTCAAGTAGTTATTTCCATTTAATAATAATCTGTTATTTCTACTTAGTTACATGGTGTTATGTAACTAATAATGATAAAAATAATAATAATAAATAATGAGATAAAAAACAGATCACATAAACTTGCTAAGAAAACCAGACCTAGTGATTGTCAAAAAATTTAAAAAAAGAAAAAAGAAAAACTATCGAATAGTGGAATTTTCCATCCCAGCGAATCATAAAGTAAAAAGAAGGAAAGCAAAAACAAAAATATGTACCAAGACATTTCCCGAAAACTAGAAAAAATATGGGACATGAAAATGACAATGATACTAAATGTAATTGGTGCGCATGGAACAACCCCCAAAGGCTTAGTAAAGGGACTGAAAAACTTTGAAAAAAGAAGACAAGTGAAGATTTTCCAGACTATAGCATTTAAAATCGGTACGAATAATAAGAGTCCTGGAGGTTTTATGAGACTTGCCGTCATTCTAACAACAGTGAAAAACCACCAACTAACCCTAGGCTGAGAAATTCTCAAATGAGTAAAATTATGAGAAATGAAACCTTAAGAGAGAAACCGAATCTCTTCTGATAGCAAAACAAAACAACGCCTTATGGACAAACTATTTCAAAGTAAAAATAGACGAGACGTAATAAAATAGCTGATATACATTGTGGTGATAGAGATGAAAGGATCAATCACATTATAAGCAATTGATGTAAGAGCGCAAAAGAGTATAAGAATAGACACGACTGGGTGGGGAAGGAAATCTACTGGGAATCGTGCAAAAAGTTGAAATTTGACTATACGAACAAATCGTATATGTACAACCCAGAATAAGTCCTGGGATATGTGTCACACAAAGTTCTCAGGGATTTTGAGACACAAACGGATCACTTAATCTCGGCGAGACAACAGACCAAGAGATAGGGAACCAAGTAAAAGACAGCCTGTCGAATAATGGACATTGCCGTTCCGGCTGACCACAGGGTAAAACTGAAGGAAAGCGAAAAGTGGTAAGTATTAAGAACTTGCAAGAAAATGGAAAAAAAACTGTAGAATATCAAAGTGACGGTGACACCAATTGTGAATGGTGCATCGGTACAGTCGCAAAAGGATTGGTACAGAGACTGGTAGATTTGGAAATAAGAGGACGAATGGAGATAATCCAAACTACTGCATTTTTGAAGTCAGTCGGAATACTGAGAAGAGTTTGGGAGACTTGTGCATACAAGCTCTCTTTCAAGCTCCAGTGGGAAACCATCACCCAGAACTGGTGTGACAAACTCTCAAAAGAGAAAAATGAAAATAATAAAAATAATTTAGAGCAAACAATTATAGCTTAAATTGATTATAAATTATACAAATAATTTACAGTTATATTGTATCAAGTATTCCTTTCCAATACGAATAATTTTTAAATAGAACTATTTGATTCATACATAGGACCGAAATAGGTTCTAACCACTTTAAGTGGGAGTAGCCCTAAGAGTAATTGCAATGAAAGCAAACTGCACATTCCACAGAACTCCAAAGCTTATCAGAGACAGTTTTGTGTTATACCCAATAAACCACTTTCTTGAAGGTGTAAAGAGACTTACCCCTTTGTATAGTTAGTGTATTCTGAGCCCCACTGAGTGGTTTGATAAGATTTAATTTAAAAATGTCTACATTTAATGAATTTTTATGAATAAACCATTTACATTAAGAATAACTGTTATCTCTAATTCCATCCCATTGAAACCCTGTGACCAAACAGAAATTACTTACATATACAAAGAAAGCAAAATGATATATATTTATACTGAAGAATATACTCAATTTTATCAAGATTTTTTTTTATTACAATGCGATATTTTAGATTTTTTTTAATTCGTTAAAAAAGAAAAAAGATTAAAATTAAGAATATTAGCCGGTAACTTTCCTCATAAGAAAGAAAGATCGCATTATTTTTATGATAATCTTAAGCTTAAATCTATTCATATAAATGCAGCTGTTTACAATAACAATATTCTCATTATAATACCTGTTTCTCATTAAGTGACCACTTTGTTTCTTGCCAATAGCTGAAGGGTGAATTGTTGGATGCAGACCTTTCCCAAACGCAATGTGAAAATGCAACCTCGTCCAGAATTTGATCTCAGGTCACCTTGCCCTCCAACGATCAGCATTATACACTGAAACACACACACACACATTTATATATATATATATATATATTCTTATATATAAATATTGACAGAGAGAGAGAGAGAGATAGAAAGATTCTCTCTGTATTTTTGTGTGTATATATGTATGTGTCTCTTTGCTTAATACAAATCAACCTTCATGGACTATTTAATGCCAAAGCCCTCCTTCTAGAAGAACAGCAGTGATGCTTGTTAACCCATAGGTGGGAGGATAAGGGGGTTCATACCGTTCCCAAAGGCATTTGCCCGAAAGTAAATGTAATAGCGCGACTGGGGTTCGAACTTGCTTACAACGATCCCACAGTCCAGCACTGTAACTATTACACCACGAGGACATCTTGTATGTGTGCGTATGTGTGCATGTGTTTTTTTTTGTGTGTAAGGGGTGTCTTCGCAGTCATGCATGTTAGTTTAAACAATGCTAGGATTAAATTGATTATTATTTATTGTATGATGATTTCGATAATAATGGCTGTCTTTTACATTTTATCGTTTAACAATTGAATATGACTTAGGATAACTGCTTTTTGATTGTGATGACAGAATCAGATTATTTAATGGTAGATAAAAAGATGCTCTGAAATAAATGCTATTTTTAAGAAACATTTTATCCTGAAGCGATGAAAAGTAAGGTAAACAATCTGCTAATACCAGTTACGTTAACATTAAATATAGTATCATGATTGCATTAGGTTACATCAGGAATCGTCCCTTGCTACTGGTAACATCTAACACTATAATTTGTCACGTCTTACTTGAAGAGGGAAGAGGAAGCACAAAGTGACCTTACTATTGCCCTCAGAGACACCATGAGGAAGAAATACGTAAAAGGTTTATAATGTATCATTAACTATTACTGTTTTATACAGTACATAAACACACACACACACACACACACACACACATTTATATATATATTTTTTTTTTCTGAATAAAACAGTTGTGCGAATGTAATACTGTGTTCATATAAGAGGTTTTTATTTCTTTATTTTTTAGACCTTTACAGTAAAAAATTCATGGTAAATTTGAAGGATAATTACAAATTCTCTTTACATAACTCGCCAAAGTCTAGTCGGCTGGAGCAGCAGAATACACCGACTGCATCTCTGAAGAGATGCAAGACCCGCACCTCACCCAACGAGTCTCAAGGATATGACATTAAATCATCTGATGACGAGACTCGAATCTTGCGGCTTTGAGGAATGCAGAGTACCCCATCATTGCCATTACTCTCAGGTTCACTCTGAATCATAATGTTTGCACCTGAGAGGATCTTATCTATGGGTCAAATAGAACTGATTATCCTTTAAACTGTGTGCAAACAAATGATATTTGCTTTACTGAATTGTTTGAAACTGAAATGTTTAATCATTTAAATGAGTGTAAACAAATGACTGATGTTTAATTGAATTGGTTTTGAAACATAGCAATACTTGGAATCATTTCAAAATATTCACTTTACTTTCTTTGGACCAATATCAACAATACACACGCGCACACGCGCGTACTTACACACACACACACACACACACACACACACACACACACATATATATATATATATATATATATATATATATATATATATATACTGAAATGGACAAAAGGTTTTTTTGTTAAATGAGAGACGTGCTTAAATCATTTTAAAATATTCACTTTAATTTCTATGGACCAATATCAACAACAACAACAACACACACACACACACACACACACACACACACACACACACACACACACACACATATATATATATATATATGTTGAAATGAACAAAGGTTTATTTTTTGTTAAATGAGAGACGTGCTTAAATACCATTAAAACAAAATTAATCCTACAATAAATAAACAAGATTTCTAGCTTCATTTCATTTCCATGACTATAAGTTACATGCATTTGTCCAAAAAAAAGGACACTCAGCAAATCAAGAACACACAAGAACACTCACATGTGTCCTTGTATCTGAGTTTGTGTGTGTGTACTCTACCATACAAAATCACCCCCTGAATCCATGGGCATATCCACCGAGGTATATGCATAAACAAAATGGAGGTGTTCATGAGGTATTGATCACCGTCATCGGAAACTGATCCAACGATCATTGATAAAGCTGTTTGCATTTCACATAGAGCTAATACTCCTGGGAAAAGTTTGGATTTATTTATTTCTCCTCTAGCTATGGATACATACTATTGCTGACAAGGCTCTTTAATCTTTGTATGATAACCTATCTAGAAGAAAGAAAACTCTGAATTCAAGCCAATTAAACTCCGCTTAAAATGCCCTTGTGTAGCAAAATATGCATACAGAAAGTTGGGTTGATGTCTGTCTGTCCATATATATATATAGTTTATGAGACGGAAATGTTAAGATATCTTTAACATAGGAATTAAAGGTTTAGTATTAAAATCAATACAGGATTATCAAGTAATAATATGAACTGTTCTATTATTTCCCTGACACTTTACAGAGGAGGTTGTTTCTGGTTAATTCTCCTGAAGGCCCGAGAGAAAGGCGTCGTTTTACTTCTCATGAAAAAAAAGAAAAGAAAAAAAAAGGTGAAACTGAGTTTGAAGAAAACTTATATCTGTATTGATTGGTCTGTCAGCAACCAATCAATCAATTTAATCTATACTTCTGAAAAGTATCTGCATTTATGCACTTAACTGAAATTCCTCTGTGGTATTGTTGTTGATAAATTTTGTATTGTTTTTTTTTTTTCATAGATGGACATGTTAATGCATTACACAGAGATGAATGACACTTATACATATAAGCATTCATAGATTTCTGTCATTGCCAATTAATAACGTTTTTCTTAACTGTATTTTATAGGAAAGGTGAATTTTACAATTTTACACACTTTTTTTATGGTTCCGAGCAAACCTGTCACGGGGAGTTCTATCTGTTCTATCACCGGCCACAGTTTAGCTGAGCATAGTAAGTTAGATCAGTTGGAGTATCCATAAATCAACCACACTGTAGCTAGGCTTGTTATGTATGCCTGAGAGCCATAGGCTTACAATACAACCCCGGAATTCTTGTATATTCACTGCCGTTATGTAAACTTATCACAGCTTTATAGAATTCAGAATATCCCTTCTCCATAAAAGTTTGCTTGACCAAAGCTAGAGAACTATGTCCTACTTTTTATTCATAGCTGAAGGCAGAAGACACGGCTTCATGTTTTTTTCCTGAAGGCATGACTGTGAAGTTAAATGCAAATAGTTCCGAATTTAAACTTCGTTAACAGTATACATTCCACCACCACCTTGCCCTGTTGGCTGGGGCTGTAGAATACACCAAGTGCTTCTTTGCAGAGGGGTAAGACTCCTCAACGAGTGTCCTGGATATGACACTAAACAATCTGATGGTGAGGTTCCAGTAATACTGGTGCTTTGCAGAATAAGTACCCCTTTATTGCCATCGCTTCCAAGTCCACTCTGGCCCGGAGTGGTAGCACCTAATAGGGGCCCTATCTATGGGTTATATAGAACTAACGGCATACGTATGCTAAGCTGAATTGTTTAACTAAACCGAATAGCTCGAAATAGAAATGTTTTTCACAATTAAACTGTACTTATATTTAAACTGCGTGCTCATGCTAAACTGGATTTTTTTTAATGGAACTGTTTTTTGATTTTGAAGTTGTGCTTTCACTAAACCGATTTGTTTAATATAGAGCTGCTTTGACATTTAACTGTGGGTAAAAAAAAAACTGTACTTATACTAAACTGAATTAACTGAAATATAACTGCATGACTAAAGTGAATAGCTTGAAAAATGTTTTTGACAATTAAATTGTACTTACACTTAAACTGCATACTTATCCTAAACTGAATTATTTGAAATAGAACTATTTTCATTAAAATGGATTTGGCATAAAATAGCAACTAAACAACCAATCCACCACCACCACCACTATATATATATATATATATAACATTATAATTTTAGTAGATTAAAACATATATTTGACAGTCAGATTAACGAGAATTACACTATTTTGGCAAATATTGTACATAGTCATTGTCATCGACAATTGCTATGTCGGTGATGTGATCGTTTAGAGGGCGAGAAGAAAGACAAAAACACAACTCGTTTCAAATATAGGATGTTCCATTGTTTCTTACCTTCGTTCAGTTTCTGAGGTCGAGGAAACAACTAACGAACACCATCTGCCGGGTAGATTAGCAGATCTTTTGTTATTCTGATTGAAACTTATTCTTCTCGGGTATTTCGGAAGTTCTTTCACAGTCCGTCAACGCTCCATCTTTTGTACGGCAATAAGAAGAAAGCAAACTCTTCATTCAAAACACGGGAAGTTTTGTTTCGAAGAATCTGTCAAAATTGTGCACCGTTCTTCTGATTTCAGTTTATCAAAAAAGAGTGGCTTGTTCGACAAACAACTTACGACTAAAAAATAATCGTTCTAATTAGTCTAGTGGTTCACAGAACTTAACTGAATAGCAGAGACTTCATAATTTTATTTATATATACATATATATATATATGGAATTTAAAAAGAAAATTTGGATAGATAGATAGACAGATAGATAGATAGATAGATACGTGCGTACATATATACATATGTGCATAATCCTTTATAGTTTGGTTCTGTATTTTATTTAAAAATGTAGTTTATTTTTAAAAGCAGTTCTCCTATTCTTTTAGTGGAAATAGTTAACTTATCACCAAGACAAAAAAAATTAACGGATTGGAATTAAATAGTATTTTACTCATGTAATCATTTTAAAATGAATTTTTTATCTTTAAATTACTTCATGAATTGCTAAATATAAACATGAGCAAGAAAATGTTCAGCGTATTGGAGGTGTGGTATGGGTAGGCTGACTACATCGCAGTTGAGTTAAACATTATCTTGAAAATCTAAGTGGTAAGATATTTAAAAAATTATAATTGCTTTTTATTCTATCTGGCCATGAATTATATTATAATGTGTGTGTGTGTGTGTGTGTGTGTGTGTGTGTGTGTGTGTGTGTGTGTGTGTGTGTGTGTGTGTGTGTGTGTGTGTGTGTGTGTGAGAGAGAGAGAGAGTCTAACTGTGTATATATATATACTGAAATTTTTAGCGACACGGCTTATTCTACTGAATTTAAAATTTACTTAACTTCCAAAATGCAAATGTAGATTTTCACAAAAATTAAAAGTAAAGTAAGCAAAATATTCTACTGGGATTAGAAATAGTGAAAGAATTGATCATACAAGAAAAAAACTGATAAAATGTTGTCAAAAACATTTATGATTCCGCATATAAATCACTTGACTGCACATAATCAAAATGATTAAAGTACTCGCACTCTCTAGAGATTGTCAACGTGAAGGACATATCAATGTTTTATATAGTCATCATTCGCATGAATTACAATTTCCATACACCTCCTCATGTAATCTTATTGATTTTCTGATATACACTGGCGGAATATTTCAGTATTTTACTGGTTTGTCAGTTCAAGTTCAGCTTGTATTTAAACGTGGAACGCTAACTGGCAACTTCCAGCACAAAATGTCACACCGGTGTTCTTTAAGGAAAATATGAAGGTTTCTTGCAGGTCATGGATATTGAATTAATATGCATTTATCAAATCAAGCTTTTGTACCATATTCACCATGTTCATAGCGATAGAACATAGGAATCTCGAAATTCGAAAACACGTAACGACTTCTTGTTCAGGTACGAAACCTTTTTATTAACTTTGAGTTAAAGGTCTCGATCTAAGGAGGAGAGACAAAATCTTCTATGCTGTCTTATTCATTTGGCCCCCGTCTCGAGCGGCCCCCATAGGGTGCAAGTTCGCCTTGCGTCTGCGAGCTCCAAAAGTCGATCCTTCTCCTTTGGCGTCTAATTCTCAACTCTTTAACTTTCTTCAGATTCTCACACAAACCTCCGCGCGCTTCCGGTGCTTGACGTCACCCGTACCCTGTCACTCCGTTTCGTCTCGGACTATTATGACACCTCCATTCGCCCGCGCGCACCTGCGTTAACACCTGCCTCAATGTTGCACCTAACTAACCCATGTGCTGAGCCGAAAGGTTCTCAGCCTAACTAAACTCAAAGGCATGAACCGAAATCCCTCGGCTATTATATAACACTTTGACATTATTTCCATTTAACAGGATATTGAATTAATAAGCAATTTCTTCAGATAAAGCTTTGACATCATTCACATTTAACAGGAACTGATTCTTTTTGCACCAGTGAGCCAACTTCCAAAAACAGATGCCCTAACCCGTTCTGCTTCTGACCAACAGTAAAATAAGAGTATTCTTAACATAACGGTTATCATCCAAGGAAATGGAATCGGTGAGTAGAATTCAAATCTAGCTAGTTAGCTGCGGCTGCGGAATACACCGACTTCTTCTCTGCAGAGAGGTAAGACACCCCCCAATGAGTGTCCTTGATACGACACAAAAATATCTGACGGTTATGCTTCAATAATGCTGGAGTTTTGGCGACAGTGGAGTATTCTAAAAATTGCCATCACTCCCAGCTCTACTCTGGCCTGAAGTAGTTGCGCCTGATAAGATCCACTGTGTGGGTCAAATAGAACTGTTTGATATTCAAACAATGTACTTATGCTCAACTGTATTGTTTGAAAAAGAACTGTTTGATCATTTAACTGTGTAAACAAATAACTGATGTTTATTTGATTTTTTAGTGATACAGAGCAGTGCTTGAAATATTAAACTGGGAAAACAAATAATGAAATACAATTATTCATATCAGATGGAAATAAGTGAAATCATTTAACTGTATGAAAAAATGACCCCAGGCTCTTTTAAAAATGTTATCTACAAAATGTGTTTAGAAATCATATCTTTCGGAGATATGGATAAAATGATTTGGCATTAAATTACCCTACAAAAGTTGATATGCCCTAAAATAAAACGAAACCAATCAAACCATGTTCAAACACTGGACGAGACTGTTTGCGCTCCGTTTTGCACTAATGTTCTTGGGAAAGGTAAGAATCCATTTGTTCTCAACCTATGATGGGAAAATTATTAGGTAGATATGGTTCAGATGTACGGTTTAGATTAGTTATGGTATTCTTTCGTTGGTTATTTTTCTCATGATTAGGCTTTGATATAGATAGTAGTAATTTTCAAACGGAACCATTTGATCCTGTACGTTGAGATACGATGTTCTTCTGCTTAACATCTAGTGATCCAACTTTAGATTTATTTACCTTGATTCACATCCACTTTGCTTTACATTCATCACACCGCATCCCATCGTTTCCATAGTTATACCCTTGTAGGGCTAGTAAAATACTCCCCTCCTTTAGTGAGTGTCATCCAGTGACAGGATATCTGAGTGGTTATGGAAGCGAGAAGAAAAAAGCTCGCTTCATTTTCTTAGGTTTTAACAGTTAAAACTCAACTAATCTATTTTAGGTTGATAGGATATACGTGGTATTATCTGTTTTGTTTATATGTTTTGACAAAATGTTTCTGAAGCAATTGAGCCATAGTTTTTTAATGCAATGAAAATATTTTCATTTTGATTTTATGTTCCACTCCCTCTCGGACTATGTTGTCTTTATTATTGTTTTCAAAATCGGCCTCATGAAAGAGAATGAGAGTCAAGCAGTCACCTTCACAAGCGAGAAACGTTACTTATCATATTTCCACTGAATAAACTAGTATATTTCACTATTATTCAAAAGTCTAAGTCAGTCTAATACAACTTTAGATAATGCCCGGAATAACATTCTTTTTTATTGGCGGGGGGAAGTGGGCTAGAATAGGCGAGACTTAAATGCTGCACAAGCATATTTTTACATACAAATGAATAAATAAAAAAATCACTGACAATTCTGTCCAAAACATGATTAATGGCCAACAAGACACCAAATTAGTAAGAAGAGCTTGGCGGAGTATTGAAAAGCATTAAAAACAGAAAAGCTGCAGACCTCAACGAAAAAATCTCTGAAGTTTAGAAGACAAGAAAATTAGACAACATACTTCACAGATTATGCAACGCAGTCAATAAACAACATTTAGAAATAGACGAAAGGTTATAATTTTCTGTTGGCCAAGAAAGATGACCCAGGAATCACAATGGACTAAATGAGGCATGACTCTTAACTGCGATTGCTGCTAAAGTCGATACTAACCTGCTTCTTAATCATATCCGACCCGAAATTGAAACAAAAGAGAGTCGAGGCAGTTCTACCGTTAGAAGAGGTTTCTTTATGGCATTCGATTCCATAGAGAAAGGAAAAAATAAAGCAACAACTACATACATATTGTCTCACCAAGCAGAATTCTTGCTGCATGGCTTAGAGCAAGCAGCAGGTGGCATTGCTCCCTACGTGAACGCATCTAAAAGAGATTAGATTTGTTTTAGACAAAAGGAGCCATGTCCACACAAAGTGGCAAGTAGCTAGAATTAGAAGACCAGTTTACATATCTTGGCAGCAATATCTCATCTACTGAAAGGGATATCGACATACCCTAGCGAAGGCGTGGATCGCTAATGGTAGGTAATCGATCATATAGAAATCTGATCAATCGGATAAGGATTTTTTCCAAGTTTTAGCTGTATTAGTACTACTATGTAGTTGCACAACCTGATAACTCATAAAAAACATTAAGAATTGACTAGATAGGAACTTCATAAGAATGTTACGTGCTGTCTTTAACAAATCCGGGAAATAACACCCAACAATCAGTAGCTGTGCAGCCACTTGCTTCTCATCTTACAAACCATCCAAGGAAGACGAACAAGACAAGGTACTGCTGGAGGAGACGCCTCTGGTGGTGTAATGGTTAGCAAGCTCGACTAGCAAACCTACACGAGTGAGTTCGAGTCTCATTGGGTGCCCCTTTCATATGGCCTTGAGCCACATCTAAGTAAAAGCTTAGTAAATTTCCAAGGTACTGCTGGAGGAACTAATACGAACACAAAAGTGAAGTGCAGTCGTGGATTTCTTCACACGTTCTTATCATTGTTGGCCGACCAGTAAGGATATGCGCGCCACTGCTCTGTGTGGACACGGGAGGTAGCTTAGAAGACATGCCAGCTGTGTGGTGGATTTTGAGAGTCACGGAGCTTGACTTAATGATGATGAGTTGATGATGATTGATGTTTAGCAAGTTATTTACGCTAGTTTTATGGTTTTGATCTCATTTTTAGCGCATAACGTCCAGTTTATGCGAAAAAGTGTTTTTAAAAACTTTTGGAAACAATGACAGCGTGGGGTATTACCATATCAGTCAGCAGCATTAAGTTGTGCTTTCTCTCTCTATTTGTCCTTATCATTCATCGCTTCTAGCCGGTCCTCTAAACAGTATCCTGTGCCTGGAAGCAGCTCTCTACAAACCAACAGTTGTACAGCCACTCACTGCCCATTTCGCAAACCATCCAAGTTTGAAGAATTGCTGGTATGGGTGGAGAAGTTAGGAGGAACTCATGAGCGACTTCCTTTTATGGATTCCTATATACAAACACACCATTACTGAACAACTAAGATTTATACAAAACAACACATAACATTCTTTTGTAGTTCCTATCTAGCTTTTTCCTGAAGTGCCTCGTTAATCCAGAACGTGCAGCCATACAGTAGTAGCAACAAAGCCACAGCTTCGAGGAAATCCAGTTTTATTTTATCAGAGAGATAAAATTTCCATATGAGCGATAGTCTGTCAGTAACAGTCCACGCCTTCCCGATACGTCTTCAGTAGATGAGATATTCCTGCCGGGGTAAGTGAAATAGTCTACAAATTGCGGGGGTTTGCCATTTAAAGAATAAATGGGTCTATTCTGTTTAAAACATTGGCACTCACGTAGAGACCAATGCCTCTTGCAGCCTGTTCTAGGCTATGCAGTCGGAACTCGGCTAAAGAAGGTGTATCCCGAGAAGCATTAAATCATATGCGTTGTCGGCATCTGTAATAACTTCTGTGAGATATCATTTACTCCTTGTTTTTTTGTTTTTTTGGGGTTTTTTTTTTAGTTTGAAACCATTTTTTTTATTTGTACAAAGAAGGAAATTACTTAATAATTGATACTCAGCAAAGAGTGAGTGGACAGACAAATGGTTCTCTTGCCATTCACATTCCTCAGTGTAACTTTATATAATGCGATTCTCTTTGTTGAATTAAAGTTTTAGCCTTAATCTTTTTCTTATAGAAAAATCGTATTACGGTCATTAGGAGAGATGGGCACCTATTCGGGACCTTCCTCTCAACGGTTTTATTTGCACACCGGTCTCCCTCACAGAATATAAATGCATATATCATTGAGGTGCCCGTTCTGTAACGGTTATCGTCGTAGGAAATGGACACGGTGACACGAGTTCAAATCCTGGTGAGACTGATTGCCTTTCACAATGCACTAATACCCTTGGGAAAGATATGAATCCAATTATTCTCGCTCCAGCTATGGGTAAATAGTGGGGCAGACTGGGTTCTTCAGCCTTGGTGAGGCAACTAGTCTAGGAGAAGGAAAACTCTGAATTCAAACCTGTTAAACTCCGCTTAAAAATTTGCTTTGTGCCATATCCTGCCCGAGCGGAGGGGTTGGTAAATATATATATATATATATCATTGAGGCCTTATTAGTAATGAACTAAGCTTAACTTAGATATTGACTCAGAAGTGTATCGGCGAAATGTGATTAGAAAAATAACTGTGGGTGCTATGAGAATATAATGTGAATCTCGTTACGCATTCGCGATTGTGTGTCGGTTTAACGAACTTCATTTTTAAATGTTCCTGAGAATATCTCTTTTCTTCCATATCCATATAGAACTATTTTCCTTTTATACTATGAGGCGTTTTAAACATTTGGCTCTATTACGCCCTTTGATTCCAATTTGACTCAGAAATTGGTACAGGGTGCCTGCTATGGAACCTCATGCTCCTATTTCTACAGCTTTCAAGATAATGCTGTGCCCTTCCTTTTCCAACTCTTTTTCTGCTGATTTTATACCCGTGGCTTTGATCCATCTGGCTTTCATATGGTATTGATTCTTCTCCCACGATGATTTTAAAGTTTGCCCTTGAAAAACGAACAATGTCTGATCGCAGACCTTTCCTGGATATTGTTTTGGGTAATTGCCATGCAATTCTGATTGGTAGGCAGATACCTCCCAATTTCCACTTGATCCAAGAAGTTTTTGACCGGCTACAGATTGATGCTTGATTGTTTGCAAAGAGAAATAAATTTCTGGGCTGAAATAACAGGTTCTGATTTCATACAATTCTTTGTAAATTTGACCTACTCTTTCAATACTCTATTGTGCCTCTAGACGTATCCTTTATTTCTAAGAGCCATCTTACAAGAGCTGAGGACGAGCTCCAATGTTTGTGGGTTTGTCATTACGTAGAGGACAGGGAGGATCGCTTTTTTTCTTCCAGTTAAAAAGATTTTTAGAAGAAAGCTGAGAGAATCAAACTACTGTATGTTGTTCCAAGTAATAGACTTTTGCAAGGTCTCCTACTAGTTTTTCCCTTGACCTTGTTGGGATTGATAAATAGCTTTTAGGAAACTTTTATTCTCAACCTCGATCCTTACATCCTGAATGACCATATCCCAGCGATTTTTGCTGGTAGTTTTGGACCACTGTTGCTTTAAATTCGTTCCGATACCTTGTCTCCCAGATTGAAAGTGTCTAATGATTTCATTGAAAGCGAGGCTGTCTTTAAGACTTCTTATGGTGTCCCTGACTTTCCACTTCTTTCCTATTTTCAATGTAGGTTTTAGTGGTTTTATCAAGCATCATTTGGAGTCTAATTTTCCCGGATTTGAAATCCTCCACAAATGATAATTTTAATTTTGCTCGTCTGCAGTACATAGCAACATCAGACAAGCCTTGAGATAAACCTAACCATTTTCGAGTATATCTATTTATCTTAGCCTCCACTGACTCAAGCATACTTTTTGCAATTTTGTATCCGAGTGGGCGGCCATAATAACATCGGAATAAACATATAGTCAAGACATCAACCTTGAATTTTTCTTGTTGAGGACTGCGATCAATCTTTTGCAGACCTTCTTGTAATGTTCTCGATGTTTCTTTTACTTGATTAATATCTTTCAAGGACTTATCAAACCAACATCCCAAACTTTTCACTGGTTCTTGTGGAATTTTTGACCACCTACCATGAAATTTATATTTTGGTTCACTTTTCCTTTCCTAAGAAAGTGACTTCTAGACTTTTTGGGTTTGAATTTCATCCTACACCAAATCATCTGCTTATTATCTTACGAGTTGTAGATTTTTGGGATGAGAGGATTGTTGTGTCATCCATGAATGCCTTCACTGGAGGCATTTGAAGCCCTGTAACGATTTTAACAATCTTAGCGTTGTTCTCTGTTACTTTTAGAAGCAGCTAGATTGCTATCACAAAATGTGTTGGTGACACCGAACATCCCTTCGCAATTCCAACTTCAAGCCTGTTCCAATTTGTTGTATATTCTTTTGTGGTGAACTGCATAAGGAAACCGTCAAAGTATGTTCCTGACATTTTGGATATTTCCTCTGGAATATGGTACATCCGTAGAGATAATAGTATCATCTGATGGGGAACCGATCCATAGGCATTAGCCAAGTCCTATCAAATGACATCCAAATCCTTTTTGTTGGGTTAGCTTTTTGAATGACTTCCCAGTTCATATACGTAATCTAGGCAGGTTAAAAATAGACATTGTGCTAGGTAGAAAGTCAAAGAAGTTGCTGTCACCATTAAGCGCCAGGCTATGTACAAGCAAAACAAAACGGAGAAATTAAAGAAAAGCTACAGCTTCTTCTTACCAAAGAAATGGGATCTCACAATCTTGATGAACTACAGAAGCATTACTGTAACAGCTATGATTTCTAAATCTTATAACGCCATGTTTCTCAATCGTATTCAACCTGGTCAAAAAAATTCTTATGAAAAGTCAGAACGACTCTCAGAGGAATCGATCCAGAATTTCACAAATTCTATCAGTTGAATTATCGAAAGAGTACGTACAAAAAATATGAGGACATCACAATTGTTTGTAAATTTCTACAAAGCAATAAAATCTATAGATAGGAAAGGGAGATAATGCTTCTCGCGTATAGATTTCCCCCAAAATACTGTTACCGCGATAATGATGCTTTACAAAAATATATATGTCGAATGAAACATAAATTTCTACACTTCTAACAATGTTTTTAATAAAAATTCAATTTTCCTCTACTGCCAAAGACACCAGGGTTGTATCATTTTGTTTAAATACCATGCAATTCAATTGCATGTTATCTATTACCAAACGCTCCACTTGTGAACTTCTGTAACCAAAAATATGAATGTGTAGCCGTCGTAAATGGTGAGTTCCCTCAAATACAAAATATATTATTGTTTATTCCAGGGAATATGCAATTTTATGTTTATAGCTGCAGTCACTCCATACCGACTTGGAAAGTTCTTAGATATTTTGAGAAAAGAAATTATTGTTCACGGAATGATTACAAAAATTCCTACGTTTTTATACTTCTATTTGAGATCTAAAAAAAAACTGAACAAATAAACATTTACAATTTTTCCTCTTTATTTTCCCAGATTTTCTCGAGGTACATGAGGTCGAAAAGTAAAATATCTCATAAATTTCACCGATAATATTAATCGGAATGAAGAAAAGAAATAATTCAAATGTAAATTTGTTGTTCCTATATTCTATTGGAGGTAAAATGCCACATTTTGATATAACGTATTAACCACGATTTTTGATACCGACTTATTCAATGGAACTTTAGACTTTCAATGAAAAACTTGGATCAACGGAATAAAGGTGATGCAATATGTATAGTATAAGAATGAAGAATGTGTATCACACATATACACACACACACACACACGCGTACACGCACATGCACATTAAAATTATCTTATTGTGTGCCATGTATCTAAGATGCCCGCTTATGTTCAAAATGATTTGTTTTCTGTCCGATTCCAAATTGGATAAAATGTAAATAACAATGATATTAATTATTTTCATTTATTTTTTTATTCATAAATCTAAATTTTCAGTGAATGTATTTTCATTGTATTGATTATCAATCGTGGTACTCCCACTTCTTGTTTCTATTTAACTAATAATTAAGGGTTATTAAAAAATAATGTTAAATCAAATTAATAAGTAGGTTTTCACAAAACATAACCTTTCATCTCTAACATTAGTAGCGAATATTTCATGGATATTTTCTTTAACTAAACTGAGATTGAAATATGTTTTTAGCGGAATGATTTCAGGTTTGTGCCTATTTTTGTGTTTTATAAAAAGCACCCCTTGGTTTTCCGACGTCCACCTGGAATTCCATCACAGTGAGTGTTATTGTACTAAACGCCTGGTCCCAGCGGGCCTGCTCCAAGACAAAATCTGCTTAGCAGGGCTGAGTTCATTGTTTGGCACCTGAGTTGCCCCTAAAATGCGGAGTGTCGATGGGATCAAGCCTTATTTTTTGTGACAACGTGCATGAGTTTTGCTTGTGCGTACTCCCCGACTATAAAATGTCTTTGTGTTAACTCAAGCCTGATGGTTGTTTAGATAAATATCAAACACATTTCACTTTCAGTTATGTAACGAGAAACCTGTTAATTACTAAGATGTTGCATCACTTAGTGCCTGTACTGTAAGCAAACTGAAGCTTGCATGCCAGGTTAAGCAAAGCTTATAAAATGAGAAACGAAAACGGTTCATAGATAGATGGATAGATACGTTTTGATATGAAGAATTATTCAATCAGGAGCTGAGTTTATTCAATTCTTGACTGAAAAATGAATAACTTGGACTATAGATTAGAAAATTTAAACAAGTACAATATTGATACTTTAACAAAATAATATTCTACTCAACAGTTTTCGAGTCAGACAATTTTGTTGTTGATTTAGAATGGCATTATGATATACTTAAAACCAGTGTAAAGGCAACGTACGCAGATATGCAGTGGGATTGTCATTTATATATAACTATTGATTATATAATATTGACTGAAATTTTAACGCAAACATGACTTTTTCATAAGTTCAGTATCTCTATATCTCTAAATAACCTTGTAAATATTCCACTCGTTGATACAGGGAAAAAAACCTGCATATTTTAAATAGGGCCTTTTATGAACATGATTCAAAGGCTCGACGTTTCCTCCATGAATTTCTCTCACAAAGTAGCGATGAGTTATAAAAGCTTTTTATGCAAAATTCACTGTCACACAAACCTTTTTCAGCATTTGATTAAAACTGTTTCCCATATAATCACAAATGTTGTGTAAGATCAATACAATATTTGAGTTTAAGATTATGGTATTATC
>OY757924.1:89976966-90136966 GCA_963585895.1 Sepioteuthis lessoniana | reverse complement strand
CGTTTTCTTTCTTTTTGACCCAAATTTTTCTTTCTTTTTCCCCTGAGCGGTGACTCGAGATACTTTTTTCCTGGCCAGTTTTTTTTGCTTTTTTCTGGTACCGTGAATACTGGTAGATATTAGATTAGTAAATATATATATATATATATATATATATATATATATATATATATATATATAAACACAGATAGATAGATAGATAGATAGACATATAGATGTGAAGAAAAGATGGATAAACAAAATACTCCAAATTTGAAGAATTTATTATGAAAATCGACATTGAACGTTACGTTTGTAAACTTCTTTAGGAGTTTATATTAATGAAAAATATAGTTAAAATAGTGATGGATATTTGATGAAATAACAGGAGAAAATAAAGTGTGTATAAAAAGAAAGATTCATGACACCATATTTAACGTTCTTATTTTTAAATAGGCTGCTGTGAATCTTGTTATTTCATTAAACACCCAACTTTATTTTAACCAAATGATTTCAGGAATTTAAAGTCCTGAAGGAGGTTATTACAATGGAAATGAAATATTGACTGATATTAGACAAAAAAGGTAATGATTTATGTGTGAATCTATTTGGCTAAAAGATGATTTTTTAACAATCGACCAGGGAAACAATTTCTTAAATCATTTTGGCTTTTGAAACAACAAATTTTCCACAAGAAGTTAAATTTTGTTGTCTGTAAGTATTTCAATAACTAGCTCGAATGCGCCAATTGGTGAATAAATGCAAAAATCAGATACAAAAGTTGCATCAATCTTGAGGCAACTTTTTGCACAAAAACTAACACTTTCGAAAAACAATTGAATCCTCCCCCCACACAAACATATATATATATACATATATATATATATATATATATATATATATATATATATATATAGAGAGAGAGAGAGAGAGGGGGGGAGTGTAATAATGTAAATACAGAGGTTGCATCAGTCTAGAGATGGATCCTCACCTGATGGTGGTCCGAGGTTGGCGAAGGGGGTTTGGGAGGTGGCTGATTATAAAAGTTTTATAAACCAATTCCCGCAGAATATCATGGGATCGATATGGCAACTGGAAAGGATTAACAGGAACGTATGTGGATTAAAAAAAGTGTCTATAATGCTCAATTATATATATATATATATATATATATATATATATATATATATATATATATATAATATATATATATATATATATATATATATATAAATCTTTATATCTAATCTATAATTATGTTGGTGTAAAAAAACAGATTGTACAATTTGAAAATTCTGCAAACTGATATCAGGGACAAAATTCATAAAGAAAAAACAGATGAAAAATGTACAAGAAAATAATCAAGCCACACGTGTGGTTTTGTGTATTTCTCGAATAAAATGGTTGTTAATTATGCTCCTTTTCGCATAGTTGAAGGGTCTTCTTAAAAGATAAAATGTATTTTATTCTAACCCATTTCGCTTGTGCGATCCTGACGAGCCGTTTGGTTAAACCTAGGTAGAATCGCTCTTGGCTATGTAAGATTTTTTTTCAATATATCATCATCATCATCATCATCATCATCATCATCATCATCATGTCGTGCCGTCAGCACGGATATCCCTGACCCTCTCTCGCCACATTTCCCTATCGTTCATCTATTCTGGCAGGTCTTCAGGGCTATATCCCGTATCCTTAAATAGCTGCTGTATGTATGTTCTAGCAGGTCGTCCTGCATTTGCTCGGGCATATGTGGGGATCCATTGGAACACATCCCTTATGAGCTCGTCTCTACTTCACCAGCAGTGTCCTATGTGTCTGGTTCGTCTAATTTAGATAGTTTTCGTGATGGGAGGCAGGTGACCGTATAGTTGGTGCTTTGTGGGGTGTTGCCGCCAGGACTTTAAAAAATATCAATATCAATATATATATATATATATATATATATATATATATATATATATATATATATATATATATTATCTCTCCGTCTAAGACAATTTATGAGTGTCCGATAAATCTTTTACAGTTTCAAAAAAGCTAGACTGTTTACAGAAGGCCTTTTTTTAGTGGAAAAGGTATCAATTTCAGTTTTGATGATCTGATAACAGTAAAATCATGCTCAGTGCTCGTAAGATTCTCTGAACCTACTTGTCAGTTTTTGAATTCAGAGATTTTTTTCTCCACCGATACCAATTTATTTACCAAAGCTTGTTCTACATAATCCTCCTGCTGATCATGTCTTTATCTTTTTTTACAAACACACTGTTAAGAAAACAAGTATGTCCAGATGTAATTACGATCATGATCATATTCAATGTTGTCTAAAATTCTCATTTCTCTAATTTAATTTTAAATTTTCATTTGATGTTTTCAGCACGTCAGTAAGGGAAATCTAGTGGCATTAAAATTGAAAGAAAAAGAATTTTAAAATGAAACTTTTTATACATTTCTAAGGTAAATAACTTTTAAAAATTTCGTTTTGTTGAGCAAAAACCACAGAAATATTTCGCATACTTGTGTAGATTTTTTTAAATATTTGAATTGTCTATTTTAGCGACTATGTGTTCTAAAATTTCAACCGTAAATACTGTTTTTTTAAACGTATAAGATCATTTCCTCCAATCATAAATGCTTCATGGCACACGCACTTGATAATATAATTAGATTATCTTTCAACCAAAATTTGAAAGGAAAACTGCATCAACTCCAAAGAGAAAATATATGATATTATTTTTGTAAAATATTCCTATCTTTATTTTGACTGTGTATTAATTTCAAGACTATCGTAATTTTCCTTTTGTTTACGTTCAGTTTTGTTCATAATTCATCTAAAATTTACCTTTTAAGGCAAATTTATAGAGTCAACAAGCAAAATTGACAGGAACAACAATAAAATTCCTGAGTGTACTAAAATATTACCTAGTGAATAATTTTCAAAAGATGTCTTCTTCTTTATGTGATTCATCTACTTGTTTTGTCATGTACTTCACAGCTTCTATGTTTGATTAATTGATTTAAGGCGTAAGTCAATAGGTCTAGGTTTATTTTATGCCAAGACGTTAGTGATTAGCGTTTATTGTATTTAAAATTACTTATTTTATAATAGTTGTTTTTAAGAGTTGTTGCATGAAAAACAATTGTATGGCTTCAAGTATTCCTATCTAATACAAATAATTGTTTACAATTGTATAGCTTCAAGTTTTCCTATCTAATTTAAATAATTTGCACACAGTTGTATAGTTTTAATAATTCATATCTAATTCGAATAATTTCCACAAAGTTGTATGGTTTCAAGTATTCCTATTTAATACAAATAATTTCCCAGCAGTTTTATGATTTTAAGTATTTTTACTTGATTGTGTTAATTTTATGGTTTCTGGTAATTATTTCTCTTTGATAATAGTCATTTGTTTGCGAGCAGTTACCTGATTTTAATTAACTAATAATAATCTTTAGTAAACAATATAGCTTTAAGCAATTAATCTTAATAGAAACGATTTACAGCTTTATTTGTTCATGCATTCCCATCTAATTTTGATAATTGTCAAACAGATATCTCTCGCGAATAGATGGGATCTTAAAAGGAAAAACCAATACGGCTCAAAATGGAATTGGGAGTAAATGCAATATAGTGCTGCTCCGAAGTCTCCAGGTCTTTCGAGCAGGAGCTTCACCATTAGATGCAGTTTACTAAAATAAAGAGGACACCCTTTTTATGTGTGGTTCTTAGACCTCTGAAGGAGATAGAGGCAGTGTATTCTAATTCTTGACAGCAGGGGAGTCACAACATTTTATTTGATCAGGTCGTGATTACTGAATGTAACTATCGTATCGCTAAACCGAAAAAGTCACGGTAATAAATATGTTCCAATTAATAAAAATCCAATTTATAATTAATAAAAATAATCGTTGAGGTGTATAGAGCCTGATGGAAGCGTCTTACATTTTAGATTTAATGGAAGAAAGGAAATGACAGGAAATATAATTGATTGAGATAGAAAGAAGAGACATGTTTTTGTATATTGAAAGGGAATTATGATATCGTAGTATTTCAAGAGCAAAGAAAAGGAAAGTGGAAAACATAATACTATTAGTGAGTAGGCTGTGAGAGGGTAGAAAAAAATTCATTAGTTTCTTACAAGAGGAAGACATAAAAATCTCATGATCATTTTATTGCGTTGTTGATTTGTAGAACACGCTTGGGAGAGGGGCATCTGAAAAGTGAAACAAAATCTTTTCTTCTGGCATTATAGAATGAATGAAGCGAGGCTAATCATATCAAAGTGAACATTGACGAAAACAAAGAAAGAAGTGCCCACTTTGTTGAGGAAAGTGGTACAATAAAGTTAATAAATATAGAAAAGAACATTTGAAAGAAATGCAGAAAAGGAACCGTGATATACCGGGAATTATGTTAACGACTTAGGTTCGACTATATAAACAGATATTATCGAGCCTAGTTCGCTGGGGATATATCGAATACACCGACTACATCTCTGCTTAGAGAAAAAAAAAAACTCCCCTACCAGGTGTCCTGGGTATGACACTAAACAATCTTATGGTCAAGCTCCAGACTATAAGTTTTGAGGAATGTGAAGTACCCCTTCATAGCCTTGCCCGGAATGGTAGCATTTCGTCGGTTCCTATATGTGGGTCAAATATAACTGTTTGACATTTGAAGTGTGTTTAAACAAATGACTTATGCTGAATTGAATTGAATTGAATTATTTGAAATAGAGAACTTTTTCACCATTAACTTTGTGTAAACGAATGACTGTGTAAATAAATTTTCAATGATACATAGCAATATTTGGAACCATTAATTCTGTTCAAAGAAAGAATTTTGCTGGAAAGAATTATTAGTGCTAAATTGGGATACTTGAAATTCTTTAACTGTGTGTCTAAACTAAATTATTGTTATTGTTATTACACAACAATGCTTGGAAATATTTGACTGTGTGCAAATGAATAGTGTTGACTAGAATTAGTGTTAAATAGCAATACTTACAAGCACTACCCTGTCAGCAAACAAAGAATTAATATTGAATTAAATGTTTATTGTTTACTAGGAACAATTGAAGCCGTTTATCTATGTAAAAACAGATGATTAGTAGTAAACAGAATTGTTCATCTTAGAAATATTTGAAACCATTAAACAGTGAGCAAAAGGGATATGAACTCAGACTCGTTTAAAAATGTTATCAGCAAAACATCTTTGCAAAGCCTATATATTTAATATATATGTATAAACGGGATTTGGTATCAACTAACCTACAACGGTTGCTAAGCCACATGACAACGAAACCAAACCAACCAACCAAATATTAGCATAAAAATATTGTTTCTCAAAGAAAAATACTCTCTTATTTTTACATTTACTCTTATGTTCTATTTCAAAAGAGAAGACAGAATCTTCAAGTGGTAAGGAGGTAACTGAGAACCTTTTAGAGAGCGAACAAACATCTCTCAACGAACAATTGCAGGAAAATATGAAAAATGCTAACACTTTGAAAGTCTTCAATCATGAACTGAGAAAATTATGAGCGATGTAAGTCCATTATAATTTCTCATAATACGAATGCCAGGAATCAGAAAGAGAAAAATGTTGCACTTTAAAACTAAGACAAAGTAACTAATAGTGTGAGCCTAAGATATGATTAAGAAATTGGCATACAGACACAGGAACTGATCACAATAACTACAGACCGATAACGTGTCTACCGATGGATATAAATAATCTAAGTGCAGCCAGAAGAACAGACCTAATAATAAGTAATAAGAAGAAAAGAAGTTGGTATCTTGTATATTTTTTATTACAGAATGAAAGTGAAGAAATGCAAAAAGCTGAATAAATACTTGGATGTTGCCCAATACGCCGATTGTAGTAGGTGCGCTAGGATATTTCCACAAGAACTTGAAAAAATTCCGGAAGAATTGGAAATCAGTTGAAGAATCAAGACTATACAGACTACAGCATTGTTAAGAAGGGCCAGAATACCCAGTAGAGTGCTGGAAACCTGAAAAGACTTTCTGTTAATAAGTCTCCAATGAATGACCACCAGTTAAAGCTACATTGAAAAACGCACAATGAGGGAAGTGAGCAAATCTGTCAATCCCAGTCGATATGAAACACAAAAATTACACACTTCCTGACTGCTCATCTCTTTCGAAGATTTCTAGCCATGAGATGAAAAATATTACCCAAAAGAGGCAGCAAAAAACGTATTTATATTGAATGCATATAATGACTACCGCCCCTCAAGCAAGGTCTTGAATAAACGATTGCAAGACAACACCATTAATACTATAAATAATGATATTAGGAAGAGTCCAGGAGATCTGAGGAGACTCGCAGTCAATCAGACTCCAGTGAAAGACCATCAGCTAACGTAAGGAGTAAAATAAAATTGGGGATGTTAAGCTGTTGGCAAAAAATGAAACAGAATTGGAGACCTTGATATAAACAATAAGGATATACAACCAGGAATAAGAATGGAATTTGGCATAGTAAAATATGCAATACTCATATTGAAATATGAAAAAAAAAAAGATTATTAACGGGAGGGTTAGAACAAACAAATCAAAAAAGATAAAATAAACGACAGCATTGCTAAGAACGGCCAGAACCCTGAGACGAGTCCTGGAGACTTGAGGAGACTTGCTGTCACTCAAACTCCAGTGAAAAACCATCAGATAACACTGATGAGAAAAACTCTAAAGGAGTAAATAATAATAATAATAATAATAATAATAATAATAATAATAGATAAATAAATACCTAGACCTTGCTTGCGAACTGAAAAACCCAGGGTCCATGAAAGTGACGGTGATACCAACTATTAGCGGTACACTCGGTACACTCACGAAAGTGTTGGTACAGGGACTGGAGGACTTGATAATTTGAGGACGAGTGGAGACCATCCAAAATACAACATTGTTGAGATTTGTCAGAATACTAAGAAGAGTCCTGGAGACTTGAGGAGACTTGCTGTTACTCAGATTCCAATGGAAAACTATCGGCTAACACTAGTATGAAGAACTCTCAAAATAATAATAATAAAACGACAAAGTCATAAAGTTTATCAATGAAAACATTTTTTAAAATGGTGCGTAGAATTGACAACTGGAAGAAAAAGGTAAGCTGTAGTGAAAATCTTGAGAGGTACATTCCAAGGAGATGCTCTATCACCATTATTATATGTAATAGCGATGATGCCACTCTGTCACATATTTAGAAAATGCTCTGTGGATACAAACATACTAAATCTCAACCAAAGATTAACCTCCTAATGAACATGGATGATAAAAATGGTTTGCAAAAATTAAAAAGAATCGGACACCCTAATAGAGACAGTGAGAATGTACAGTCATGATATAGGGATGAAATTTAGGATAGAAAAATGCGACTTGCTAATAATGAGAAGTGGAAATATCCAAGTGTCCATAGTAATGAAACAATCAAATTTTTAAAAAAATCAGATCGCTCGGAGAAAAGGAAACTTCCAAATACTTGTAAATATTGGATGCGGACACTATCAAACAAGCGGAGATGAAAAAAAAGAAGTTATCTCTCAAGAAAAGAAGACTACTCGGAATAAAACTATATGAGAAGTCTCATCAAAAGGATAAACATCTGGGCTGTCATCCTTGTAAGATACTTAGGACCATTCATGAAATGGACGATTGGAGAACTTCAACAAATGAACCAGAAAACAAAAAAACTAATGACCGTGCATAAGGCCTTACACCAGAGAGATAATATTGATACATTATATGAGTTAGAAAAGAATGAAGAAACTGACTCGCCAGCATTGAAAATATAGTTGATATATCGAAACCACACCTAAAGACTACATAAAAAGAAGAAAAACTTTAAAGATAACACGAGAATCAACAGAACAGCAATAATTAGAAAACAAAATTGGGAAGAAAAGCAATAATATCGATGTTTCAAGCGACAAACAAGCAAAATCTTATACGAGAAGACTCGGTTACGGCTAAGAAATGGGAACTTTAAGAGAAAAACTGAATCTCTTCTCATAACGGCAGAAAACAATGCAGTAAGGAGACACTATTATAAAGCAAAATTAGATCAGACGCAAAAAATTGTAAATGTAGGTAATTTGGAGATAGAGGCAAAACGATCAATCTCATAATAAGCAAATGCAGAAAATTAGCACAAAAATAGACAAGACTGGTTTGGGAAGGTAATCCACTGGGAATTGTGCCAGGAATATAAACTTAACCATACGAACATAGGGTACATAAAGTAAGTAAAGTTGGCGACCTTAGTCGAGGGCAACCAGAAGGCTCCCTTTTCAATAGCTGCTACACCGAGGTGTAGGGGAGAGTGCTACTCCTTTCCCTGGATTGCCCCACTTTACCCATGATCCTACCTTATAATGCTGAGTGTTAAGCAAGGAGGTATCAAGTACCATTCTTAAAGTCTTTGGTATGACGCGACCTGGGATTGAACCCAGGTCTCCCGGATCACTGGCGAACACTGTACCCACCAGGCCAATGAGCCGGTTTATGGTATATGCACAACCAAAACTCTGTCCTGGAGAATGAGACGTACAAAATTTTCTTGGATTTTGAGATACAAACAGATCACCTAATCTCGGCCAGATGACAAGAGAATCAACCAAAAAAATGAGAACCTGCGGAATAATGGACTTTGCTGTCCAGGCAGGCTTTAATGTGAAAATCAAAAGAAAGTGAAAACAGAGATAAATACCTAAAAGAACTCGAGAACTAAAAACAAACAAACATGGAAGTGACGGTGATACCAGCTGTATTTGGTTCACTTTAAACAATCTCTGTAGGATTGGTAAAGCAACTGGCAGAATTGAAATATGAGGACAGGTCGAGACCAGGCAGACTACAACGTTATTAAGATCGGTCAGAATTCTGAAAATAATTCCGGTAACTCAAGGATACTTTCTGCCACTAAAACTCCAGCGAGAAACCGTCAAATAATAATAATAATTATAATAAAACTCATTAAAAATGCAGATATAATGTTGATGACGATGTAGAAAAATAATATTTTTTGAGGATAACTTGCTTTGTAAAAAACGGATATAACACTGCTAATGTCAGCTGGAGTTTCTGAACAAAAGAATGTTAGTCACTACTTTTGGTGCAATTCACTGAAATATCAATAAATTGACGAATAAAGAAAATAAAATTAAATGTTATCAAAACAGATTTTTTTTTCAATTTGAAAAATAAATGAATGAATAAATAATGAAAAACGATTATTAACTTCATTCATTTTCAGATTGTTAATTTCTGTTAAAAGAAAAAAAAAAGATTTTTTAAGAACGTAATCATGTAACTTTAATGTCTTAATTCCTACATCTAAAGTTTCGCTAAATCAAATGCTATGTCAATGCTAAAAAATTATTTTTAATATCTTGTTGAAGGACAAAAAGATGTTTAAAATACCGTGGTGAAGTCAACAATAGTTTTCTGTTGTTGGATCAACTACTATAAATACTAAAAAAATCTCCTCCATAACTGAACGATAATAAATTTATATTTGTAAGAAACTTAAGTAAAGCAATTACGCAGTCCGTGTTTTATGATAAACACAAAGTATAATTTCTCATAGAATAGCATCGATTAAAACTTTTTAAAAATCCAATATTTTTTTGAGAGGGACTGTAAAAAAAACGAAAAAAGATATTATCGCATTTTTTTTTTCCAGATTTTGTGTTTTATTTCCAAGAAGATTCTGGCAGAAACTTCCTGCTTAATCAATGATCTTGCATCAATTTAATTTAAAGTGTTTTTCCGCAACTCGTAAACAGCATTAAACACTTCAAAGGTGATAAATTACTCAGGCAAGACAGCCAAATTGTGTCGAAATTAGTAACAGTAATTTTAAAAGGAAACTCGAAAATGTGAGATCACCAAGAAAAAGAAATTAATTTGAGTAAAAAATTAGATATTTTCTTTTTTATAATAGTGACTTTATATGGACGGACTGTAGAAGAGACATTGACTATTGAACTCATCAAGAACTGTAAATTGCTACACGGATACTGTGAATTCACTCCAATGAATATTCATTTCTCAGATTGTACAGAAATGATATCAAATTATCTAGACAAGCAATTTTTGGTTACACTTGCAGCAGGCTAGTCTCTAAGTTCACACTTAACAAGTTTTTATCTATTTATTTATTTTCTTTTTGATAAAATGTGATTCTTCTTCTATATCAGAAATTTTGTTATATCGCGCGGAACATAAAGTTAAAACGGATATTAAATATTATTTATTAGCAAATTCAACTGTATAGAAACTTTATGACAGAACAAAATATAAAATTGCCATTCCTCAAAATGAAACTGATTGAATATAAACGTGATTGGTTTGGTTTGGTTTCTTTTTTTAATGGCATATCAACCTTTGTAGGTTATTTAATGACAAAGCTATTCTCATTGAAGAACAGTAGTGGTACTATTTAACCGATAGCAAGGAGGATAAGGGGGTTCATTCCTTTCCCAAGGGTATTTGCCCGAAAGTGAACGTAATAGCGTGACTTGAGTACGAACTCGCTTACTACGATTCTGCAGTCCATCGCTTTAACCATTACACCACGAGGACACCCCCTATAAACGTGAGGTACTTATTTTGGGCCTGATATATATATATATATATATATATATATATATATATATATATATATATATATATATATATATATATATATATATATATATATATATATATATATATATATATATATATATATATATATATATATATATATATATATATATATATATATATATATATATATATATATATATATATATATATATATATATATATATATATATATATATGGATGCACTACATGGACGCTAACAAAACGGCTGGAGAAGAAACCGGATGGCAATTACACAAGAATGCTGCGTGCAATCCTGAACAAGTCCTGGCAGCAGCACCCCACAAGACACCAACTGTACGGCCACCTGCCCCCTATCACAAAAACTATTCAAGTTAGACGAACCAGACATGCAGGACACTGCTGGAGAAGCAGAGATGAACTGATAAGAGATGTACTCTTATGGATCCCCACACATGGCCGCGCAAAAGCAGGGCGACCAGCTCGAACGTACATTCAGCAGCTATGTGAGGATAAAGGATGTTGTCCTGAAGACCTTCCTAGGGCGATGAACGATAGGGAGGAGTGGCGAGAGAGGGTCAGGGATATCCGTGCTACCAGCGCGATATGATGATGATGATGATATATATGAGGTCATTTTATTGTGAGGGTTACGCATAAATTGTGTTTCATGCGTGGCCGTTACAAAAATGCTTGCTTCCTTTTATTATTGTCCATATTGGGGTGCCTCAGGCACCAATCTATGAACTCAGCCTTGAAAAGCAAGTACTGTCGAGTGGGGACCCCTACTGGGACCAGGTGATTCGGTTTCATAAATCGCACCCGGCTTGAACGCCAGAGTTTAAAATCTCGCAATGCGTGTTATATATCACCAAGAATAAAACGTTTACATAAAATATGGTGTTGATGATTTACATACTGTTTAAACAAAACTGGGGCTAATGAATTATCACTTGTCTTTGATTCATACGATTGTTTTATTTCCAAACGCATTAAAAACAATCTTATGTTTAATCTCATGCAGAAATAAAATAAAAACACGTATAATCTTTTCATATGGTTTATTTTATTTAGTTTCTTTATCATTTCTACGTTGATATATTTTATCACAGTAAAACCTAGATAGTTGAGCCCGGCAGAAGATGCATATTTTTGCCAGGAAAACTAATGCTATTTACTTAATTTGGATTTATATGAACTGAAAGACACTACTCGACGCCCAAAAAACTCAGACAAATTAGATGCGTTAAAGGAATTAAAAGTATCAACAAAATCACTTAAATTTTCGCTATATAAGAAAATCGTCTTTTCGTTTTATGCACAAGAAATGGCCACTCCGGCTGAAAATAAAACGTTTTCTAATTTCTAACATAGAGTAAGAATAGGCTCTTGTCTAATTTATTTGAAGTTCTTACAGTCTATAAAAGCAATAGAATCTCCTCACATAAAAATTCTTGTTTTCTTTCCTTAGCTTCTAACACATTGGAGTCACGAAGTTGCTTTTTCTGTTATTCATCAATTTCTCTTCCATAACAACTTGAGACACTTGTCAGGTACGATTTGATCGAAGATTAAAGAAGGAGGATTAACGCAGTTCAGTTATTTAAAGTGAATATATGACAGAAACAAACATAGATTTTTCCTCAAAATTATCGGAGTCTTTTTTTTATCTCTTCTTTCTATATGAGTAAGACGCAATATTTTGCCATGTAAAGACATAATTTTTACTTTCTATGTATAAAAAAACAACTCATTTACAATTTTATATATTTCTATGTACGTATAGATCAGAGACTTGTACAATTTGTAGATTTTATAAAGAATTATCTCCGAGTCACGATTAATTTAGGTAGGACTTTTCATTAATAAAGTAAAATTTAAAAAGATATAGTTTGTTGCAGGTAAAATACTTTTGGAGAATAACATTTCAAATTTAATGCTAAATTCTACATGATTGTAATATAAAATGATGAAAAGCATTAGTTTTTACTCATTGCATGTTTTCAGATTTTAAACGTCCTGCTCGAGATTAACGTCACAAACAGAGCTTACATTTGTATTTTTCATATATTGAATATATATTGAAAACCACTCCTGGAATTCTCTTTTTGCGTGTGTTTTTTCATCACTTTGTCAAGATTTTAACAGTGATATAGTCTGTACCGTCTCGATTCTCCCTCTAACAACAATTCCTCCAAATCATCGCCCTTTTTGTGGTCAATCCTGGGGTGGCTACTTTTTTCCGCCTCGGTTTGGCTTCTTTCAGAATGCATGGATCTGTATATATATATATATATATATATATATATATATACAGTAGGTCATTTGTTTTTTCCAGGTTAGTATTTTCTGGAGTCTTACACTTTGTGATATCCGGTGTTTATTTACATTGGAGTCTTCTTTGAGTTATTCTTATATTTGACATATTAATTATCTATTCAGCAATTCTGTTATATTCTTTCCTTCTACTTATTTTATTTTAAAATATTTTTTTTAATTTATTTTGCTTTCTGCTGTTGATTTTTCTTTGTGCATTCTCCATCATCATTTTTGTCGAATTTCCTTTCGCTATTTCTGAAGTTCCTATTATGCTACTTTTATTTGACCCTTTCCATGAATATTTTAAGTATTCTTTCTTTTTATTTATTTCTACTAGTTGTTTTCTCAGATTCGTCTGTGGTGCATTTTTGGGATCTTTTCATTTCGATGTATTTTTGATCACTTTATCTTATTTAGCAATTTCATTTGTTCTCGCAGTTTCTCTATTTGTCCTTCTATCTTCATTTCCCCATCTTGATTTTGTTTTTCTCTTTAGTTTCCGAAGGGGAATACCTATTTTATTACTGAAAAGTATAGATCCTGCCAAAATCAACTTGTTCAATTCGATGATTTTGTTCTTTTGACTTTATTTCCGTTTTCATTTTCCAGTCTTGGATTCTTAGGGATGGTAAAGTAGTCTTCTGATAACACAGGAATTTTTTTTAATAATTCAACTTATTTTCTATCTTTTTGCGTTAATATTGATGTGTTTCTCGGTTCAGTGGTGATTTGATCATCAGTATTTTATGTTTCAATTCGTTTAGGGAACTCTCTTTGTGTATGTTTTTAAGGATTTAACGGCCCACTTATTTCTAGAATCCCAAGGTCAGAAAAACAACGTTTCTTTACAATCAACCTTGCTTAATAGACAAATCTAAGAGTTATTGCATTCTTTTTATCAGATTCTGTCCAGATCGCAATCACCAGTTTCTTATATTCACTTTGCGACGGATGATTTTTAAAATAACAACCGATTACTTTTTGTTGTCTTCTCTAGTAAATTTTATCTTGATATTTCTCAGATACATAGTTATTTTAGTCTATGTTTATGTACTTGGATTGGGAACAGCCGACATTCGCAGGATGCCGTTCCAACCCTCCATATTAGCTATCAAGAACAAAGGGAACATTTAAGCGTTCTACCGACAAAGAGAACCATTAAATGGTCAATCGAAATATGTACGCCTTAAAGTTTATTAAGCTTTAACTTAGAACAATCCCAACAGTTACTTTTTATCTGATTTTTAAGGTTAAATAACAATACCCTGAGTAAACAACGGGATTCCACTAAAGTTTGTCTATGACTGATACTAATATTCAGAAGTTTGCACGCAAAACATTTTTGTCGTATTATATCTTCGCTTAACAAGTAAATTAACGATTTTCTATTTCTTAAAAAATAGTCTGTTCATTTATAACTATATATCAGCCTTGCTTAGTTACTTTCACTTAAATAATTATAGTCAGAAGACCCTGGGGTGGGAAGAGAAACGAGATGGAGACAAACAGAGACAGAACGCTGGTTGTAGAATTACAGCCATTTTCTGTTTTTTTTTTCACACTACACTTTTCCTTTTGTTTACTTATGTCCATTTACTGGTTTACTACTAATTAAATTTCCAAGTTCTCAAAGACAAAATTTTAATTCTATAGTTGGGCAAAGTTTTTATTAACTTTATTTTTTTGCAAACGGGCACATTTCAGTAAACATCACCGAACATAAATTTACTAAATTTAGATAATCTTACACTGGGTTTTAATTGTCTTTATTCAGGTATCGTCTCAAACATCACTGCTCACGTTTTTTCTTTAAAAGATAGAATTAAAAAAAAATATATATTTACTTATCACCCTTGGTTACCTACTTTAGCAAAAATAATAGCAGTCTTGTGACCCAGAAGAAGGGAAAGAAAAGGGGATTAAGACAGAACACTTGTTATAGAATTATAGCCATTTCTTTTGTTCCCAACCTTCTTTTCCTTTTGTTTATTAATGTTCATTTGCTGGTTTACAACTTGTTAAATTCTCAGGTCCTTAAAAACTAAATTCTAATTCGATAGCAAGACAAAAACTGTGGGTCCAATTTTTGCAATATTTTAGCAACTTGGGGCACCATGCGGACTTTATTAGTCTTTAGCCGAGGCCCTCAAAGTGACAAAGCACACTGGATGTCGAGCTCGCCTGATACACTCCAAGAACTAATCAAGCCTGAATGGCTTGAAGCACGGCCTCAGAATCAATAGGTTTAAATTTACTTTACTTTGCCTGAACCTCAAGGTTCTTGAAACCTGAGCAAATTTTCTTGAATCATCTAGTTAGTGTACAGTAATCAAATATGAATTCACTTTTCGCAAGAAAATGTTTTTGGTGTCTTTCTTAGTTTTAGAGACGAGATCTAAGTTTTGGTACGAGAAAACGTTGTGATGAATAACAGCATCTTTAACTTTTAAGCTATGAGAGCAATTGGTATCGCAGAATCCTAAATCACACCAAAAATGTATCACTGATGTCTTACCAAGTTCAGTTGGTAGCACCTTCTTACATCTTTTATACATAGATTGTGTCAATAGAACAGTTTTTTTTTTAATTTTCATTGATTTTTTTTCCCTAGAATTGTGGCACGATGGTGGGCATGCGTTTCTGTGGGTTAGGGTGTGGGTGAGCGCCAGTCAGAGGATTCCTTTTCCTGTTTCGGCGCGAAATCCACACAAAGGGCTTACGCACGATATTTTCTACGAGACCGGGGGAAGACGAGGAAAAGCAAGTTCCCAGGGCAGTCAACAAAAGAAAGGAGTTAGCGTTAGTCAGGAAAAAGCGACAATCAGAGAGAGGTAGCTACTGGAGAAGGAGTTGGGACCTGTGAACAAAAAAGCCAGGTCACCCAGCGCGAGTTAGCGTTCCTGGTAGCTGTGTGCAAATTTCGTGCAGGGACACACTCGTGATAGCAACAGAACGCCAGAAAAGTATCAAAAAGTTCTCCCTTCTTACGCTTAGAGCTAACCCAAGTCCGTTCTTGTTTGTTCTTCTTTCTTCCACTCTTGGTTATATATGTTATATATGTTGTATATTTGTAAAATATATGAAATGCCCCTGACCGGAGATGAGAGGAACCACTAGACTATCAAATGGCCATGAGGTGATTCAAGAAGATGTGATAGTGGGGGCCGACCGTGTCGTACATATTGTTACAGATTACTCGAAGTTTAAATATGATTTTTATCGAAGAATCTAAAAAGATTGATTATTTGAACACCTTAAAAACTGCATTTGCTCATCTTGTCAAAAGTTGGATCTGCATTGTGACAAGATCCATCACAATAGAGAAAAGTTTTAAACTTTTTGTTAAGTAAGAAGGTCTAAAATTCTTTGTTGATACTCATTGTAAACGACACGTTTGTTTTAGTTGGTTTTTAAACAACGAGGATGTCTAACAGAATTAACTTCAAGCTAATCATTGTCAGGTGTGGAACATTTACAAAGTACGGGATCAATGGATTACAATTATTTCAGAAGAGTTCATTGTAATCTTATTAAGAAAATTATATTTGTTTCACTGAAACAATTTTTTTTTCTTTCCTAATATTAAAGCTCTTAGAGTAATTGAGCTTTTAGTTATCTAATCTAATTAGGCGCTATTTATCACTTTCACTAACTTATAAAAGAACACACACACAGACATATATATATATATATATATATATATATATATATATAGTTATCTGGTTTAATGGCACATCGAGCCTTGATGGTTATTTTATGCCAAAATGTTCATATATATATATATATATATATATATATATATATATATATATATATATATATATATATATATACCGACCCCTTCGCTCCGGCAGGATATGACACAAGGTTAATTTTTTAAGCGAGGATTAACAGGTTTCAATTCAGAGTTTTACTTCTCCTAGACTAGTTGCCTCACCAAGGCTGAAGAACCTAGTCTGTCCTACTATTGTACCCATAGCTGGGGAGAGAATAATCGGACTCATACCTTTCCCAAGAGTATTAGTGCTATGTGAGATGCAATCAGCGTCGTCCAGGATTTGAACTCGTGTCACTGTGTCCATTTCCTCCGACGATAACGATTACACCACGGGCACCTCCAAAATGTTCATATATATAGGTATATACGAATGTATGTGAGTGTGTGTGCCTGTGTGTTATTTGTAAGCGAATATTTTCTAGGTAACATTTTACAAGAATTTGGGAACTAATTTTAAACTGGTTTAGAACATATTAGTGAGTGCACAGTTAAATAGTTTCAAGTATCTAACACTAATAAATATTACTTAACATTAATGATTTATTTTCAAGTACTGCTATTCAATACAAATAATTTTAAATCTGAATAGTTTCAAGAATTGTTATATAATAAAAGTATTTTCTTCAACATTAATTATTTGTTTGGACAGAGTTAAATGGCTTCAAGCATTGCTTTTCAACAGTTTTTAGAAGTATTCCAATCTAATTCAATTAACTTGCACACAACTGTATGGTTTCAAATAACTAATAATAATAATTATTATATATATATATATATATATATATATATATATATATATATATATATAATGAATAGTGCATTGAATTGCGAGGCATACTCCTCTTTTGAGGGTGTGTCCACCGATCACCGAATAGTCACGGCGAAAATACGGTTAAGCCTACGAAAAAACGACAAACGAACAGCGACCACCAAACACTATGACTGGGCCCTATTAAACAACAAAGATGTAAGAGATAAATACGTATTAGAATTAAGAAACAGATTCGAAACACTACAAGAAAAGACGGAAAAAAGTACACCAAACGACGAATACGAAAATTTCGTCAATGCACACCTTGAGGCAGCAGCAAAATACATTCCAACAAAAATTAAAACTAAATATAGAGTCCCATGGGAAACTTTAGCGGTGAGAGAAAAACGTGCACTAGTGAAAACAGCCTCCAAAAACTATCGAAAAAACCCAACAAACACAAATGCCTTAAAACTAAAAACGGCACAATATCAATTAGCAGGCATATATATAAAGGAACAGACAGAATACATTCAAAATCAGATAGATAAGATTAGAGACTCGGTGGAAGATAGACAATCTAGAATTGCCTGGCAAACAATAAACGAAGTGAGCAGAAGAAAGAACACGGCCAAAGCAAAACTTAAAGCAGCAAACCAACAAGAAAGAATAAAACTGTGGAAACAGCACTTCGAAAACTTACTTGGAAACCCACCAAAAATAACGCCTGAACCAATCACCAGAATAATTAGAAAACAATTAGACATTAAACTTGGACCGTTCACACAAGAAGAACTCGACTCGGTTCTCAGAAAAATTAAAAATAGAAAAGCTGCAGGACTGGACGAAATTCCCCCGGAAGTATGGAAGACCAGACAATTCGACGACATACTGCTCCGACACTGCAACGCAGTATACAATCAAAATCCGATAGATAGATGGACGAAGGGATGCATACTCCCCTTCCCTAAAAAGGGGGACCTCGGATTAGCCAAAAACTACCGAGGCATAACACTTACATCCATAGCTGCCAAAATCTACAATGCCCTACTACGAAACAGAATAGAACCCAAAATCGACAACATACTTAGAAAAAACCAAAATGGCTTCCGAAGAAATAGATCTACGACCTCACAAATATTAACCATCCGCAGAATCCTTGAAGGTGTACGGGCAAAGAACCTACAAGCGACATTAATATTTGTCGACTTTACCAAGGCTTTCGACTCCATTCACAGAGGAAAGATGGAACAAATCCTACTAGCGTACGGCATACCTAAAGAAACCGTAGCGGCAATAACGATTCTCTATAGAAACACTAAAGTAAAAGTACGATCACCAGATGGAGACACAGAATACTTCGACATAGTAGCAGGAGTACTACAAGGAGACACGCTGGCTCCGTATCTCTTTATCATTTGTCTAGACTACGTACTTAGAACATCGATTGACAAAATCAGAGAGAATGGCTTCGAACTGACGAAGAAAAGAAGCAGAAGATACCCTGCAACAACAATTACCGACGCCGACTACGCCGATGACATAGCGATACTGGCAAATACACCTGACCAAGCCGAAACACTTCTGCATAGTTTGGAACGAGCAGCAGCAAGCATAGGCCTCCATGTTAATGCACATAAAACGGAATATATGTGCTATAACCAAACGGGGGACATCTCCACTCTAGAAGGAACCCCTCTTAAACTAGTAGACAAATTCACGTACCTAGGAAGCAGCGTCGAATCAACCGAAAAGGACATCGAAACGAGGTTAACGAAAGCATGGACAGCTATCAATAGGCTATCGACTATATGGAAGTCAGACCTAACCGATAAAATGAAACGCAGTTTCTTCCAGGCAGCGGTCACATCGATACTGCTATATGGATGCACTACATGGACGCTAACAAAACGGCTGGAGAAGAAACTAGATGGCAATTACACAAGAATGCTGCGTGCAATCCTCAACAAGTCCTGGCGGCAACACCCAACAAGACACCAACTGTACGGCCACCTGCCCCCTATCACGAAAACTATTCAAGTTAGGCGAACCAGACATGCAGGACATTGCTGGAGAAGCAGAGATGAACTCATAAGAGATGTACTCTTATGGATCCCCACACACGGCCGCGCAAAAGCAGGACGACCAGCACGAACGTACATTCAGCAGCTATGTGAGGATACAGGTTGTTGTCCTGAAGACCTGCCTAGGGCGATGAACGATAGGGAAGAGTGGAGAAAGAGGGTCAGGGATATCCGTGCTGCCAGCACGATATGATGATGATGATGATATATATAATCATTATTATTATATATTATATATATATATATATATATATATATATATATATATATATATATAAGTAAAGTTAGCGACCATAGTCGGGGGTGACCCGAAGTTTTCTTTTTCAATACCTCATATATATATATATATATATATATATATATTGCAGTTCTTTGATCTCATTAGTAAAAAATGTCATGAATAGTAGATATCAATTCATCATCTGAAGTCTTCAACCTAATAACATTTCAGCTTTCCCTCGGATAGATAGATTGAAAGAGAGACCTATTATATCAGTCAGTTTCTTTGTCTACCCTAAATTTTATAACTAAAAAAACCGTAATATCCTGTTTCAACCTAAGTTTTTCAAAGCAGTATATGATAAGATCACTTTTTAGGCTTTTGCACAATCAAGCATGGGCAGTTCTTTATACTGTGTGGGTCCAGGGCATCTAATAATTTATCCAGAAGCATCATACCCTGAACCTGAATTTTACCATTTTTGAACGAGTTATCTGGGTGAATGAGAAGCTGAACAATATTTCTAGGCCGGGAAAAAACTTATCAGCTTGAAACTGTGTTTCCATTCCCCCTCCATCACGAACATGAGGCGATATAAGATCAAATTTTTAAACGGAGGCCATCACCGGCACGTATACACACTCAACGACAGTTTTAGATGCTTGACTCCATCAGCATTCTCTATTGGAGAGGGGTTACCCCAGGTATTAAGTACTAAACTTGAATTTTGTCTTTTCTCATGAGTGGAAAGGTGTTGTTTGAGGGATCCACACTCTGAAGTTAAATTCTGTGTATTGTGGTATATAAAGTACTGCTCATGAGTATTTAAACAAAGACATGTCTTTTTTCCCCATACGTATGTTGCAGCTATTTCGGACCTTTTGATTCGGTCTAATATTTTATAAGCGGAGAATATTTTAAAAGCTGTCCCTTACTTTAAAATGTACTAGTTTGGTATGTACATATTTCATTAAACCTGTTAATCCATCCCAATTAAAACACACACAATTTATTTTTTGTTTATTTGTAGATTTTAGAAGGAAGAAATTATTGACAAAGTTTTAATATGTATATATTTTTATACGAAAACATTGGAAATGCATTGGCAAAATAAAATTCACCTCTGGGTTCAATGAAATCGATGATTCCTATTGGATAAAGCAATGACAGTAAAATCGGTCCTTCTGATTGGTTAAATAGTTTTCGATGAATAAAATGTTTGCGGTGCATTGTTTAAAATATTGCTCAGGGTGTCATCGTGGTGTAATAGTTAAAGCGATGGACTGCAGAATCATGGTAAGCGAGTTCGTACTCACAGTCACGCTATTACCTTCACTTTCGGGGAAATACCCTTGAGAAAGGTATAAAAACTCTTATCATCCCAGCTATGGGTTAAATAGTACCACTACTGTTTTTTTCTGGGGGAATAGCTTTGGCTTAAATAACCTCCAAAGGTTGATATGACATTAAACAAAGAAACCAAACCAAAATATTTCTCTCGCGTATGCACCCTTTTTTAAATCTTGCGCCCATACTGGAATGCCAACTGATCGCTTTTAGTTGGGTATTTAGGTGAGATAGACTGATGAATATAAGACCCAAAACAATCGTTACCTCAGGAAATAGATTACTGAGGAGGTATTCCAATGCATAATTGCCTTTATAACAAACGTACGGTTGAATACTTCCTGATATTTTTCCGAGGTGATTTGGAGAGATGATGTGATCTCATGTAAGAATATCTCAATGAGACAGAGAAAATTCCTTTCTTTCTTGTTTTGTTGTTTGTTTTGTTTTGTTTTGTTTTGTTGTTTTGTTTTTTTTAATATTTGGAGAAAACTTTTAGAAATATTTCGTTTCAAATAGGTCTTTCTTCGTAAAGTGAAAAGTGATTACTTTCAAGCAAATATCAGCTCTTCTTATTGACCCCACAAAACGTCTTAAATAGTGTTTGTAGGGTTTGTATTTGAATGTAATGCAATAAAAAAAAGAGACACAATAATTGTCTTTCAAATTGTATGTCTCTACTTACTCTCATAATTTACTAAACATAGTCGCAAAAGTTTTTATTCTTAGCAGCAGGAAAATCAGTAATTCTTTTTTTTATCAGAAGCCAGAAAGGAATCGGAAAACCTACTATAGAAGGTCAAAATCTTCAGTCAATATATAGGGATGCAATCTGGTATATAGATATGTGCAATACTAATAATACATCAGAGGAAAAGTGAAACAAAAAAGGGAATATTACAACCCAATCAGGAAGGTACCAAAACAGAAGGGGGAAAGAACACAAAAATACTTGATTTATAAAGAAATTACAAAAAAAAAAAAAATATATATATATGCACTTTAGAAGACAAACTTAAAATTTTGCTCTTGAGATGACATGTATTTCGCTATGCAGAGAAAACCTACAAAGAGAAAGAAAACCACTATTAATACCAACTGTTGGATATGCTAGGGGTATAAGTATTTATTGCACGCCCCACAAACGGGAGAATAAGGCACAAGGCCCAGTTTTAGGTGGGTCCAGGCGAAGGACCGTACCCTAGACAAGCGGAAAAAATGTCTCGGGCCCAGTCTGCATTCCCCTAAAAAGTGACGCCTTAGGCGCCAGACAATCAAGCTAACCCCCACCTGAGTGGGTTAGAGACTCGAGGGCAGATCCCTGAGGTTCGAGGAAATGGATCAGTCTTGTCCACAAGACGCAGGTACTGAGATTCCCCGGCTGTCTCGTTAAGCAGTCTCGATCGATCAAACGCCACCAAACCAACCGCATATCCCATACGGCCGGTCAGAAAAGGATATATTAGGGGTATAAATATCTATTGCACGCCCCACAAAACGGGCAAATATGGCACAAGTCGTAATATCGTAGTCTAGATATGCCTGGCGAGCAAAAAAATGCCTCGGGCCTCGTCAGCTTTCCCCAAAAAAGAAGTACCTCATGCGCCAGATGATAAAACTAGCTCCCCCGAAGAGGGTTAAAGACTGGGGGACGGTTCCCCGAGGCTCGAGAAAATGGATCTGTCCAGACCTACATAGACACGTCTGCTGGGCTATGCAGGCAGTCCGGTCAAGTAATATTGAGCGACCAAACACCACCACAACACATTCTCATCCTAAACCAACAGAGTACCCCCCATACTGCATGTCAGAAAAGAATATTTTGGTGGTATGAAACATCAGGAACATCGTCCATCCTACTTATAGATTTGCCAGTCAGCAGCAGCAGCAACAGTAGTAGACTAGTTTTTCGGCAATGACTAGAAACATACAAGGTTCATTATATAAGTTTCCCGACTTCTTTCGTATGGGCACTTTTATTGATAGTACACACATAAAACTTGAGTCCCCTTCGAAGTAATCTCCACCGGCTGCAATGCACTTGTACCATTCCAAAAACATCTGGATGGTCCCATCGAAGTCCTCTTGCGTGTCAATGACCTTCGTCACAGCCTCTTTCATCTCCTCAATTGTCTGATAACGACAGCCTACAAGTTTTTCCTTGAGCTTAGAGAATAACCAAAAGTCACAGGGAGTAAGGTCTGGACTATAGGGACGGAGAGGAACTGTCTTGATGCCCATCTTGGTCAAATAGTCTGTGCCAAGGATGGAGTTGTGGACTGGTGCATTATCCTGGTGGAAATGCCACAGACCCGATGTGAAGAGTGCTGGCCTCTTCCGACTGAATATCTTGCTGAACTCCCTTAAAACCTCAACATAGTATTCCTTGTTGACTGTCTGTCCAGTTGGAAACCAATGCATGTAGATCATGCCAGTGCTGTCAAAAAGAGATCATCAAAGGTTTGTGGGTAGATTTGCTCTGTCTGGCCTACTTGGGTCTGGGAGAGCCAGCATGTTTTCACTGGGAACTCTATCTCTTGGTCTCTGGGTCATAGCAGTAGATCCAGCTTTCATTGCAGGTCACCAGAGCATCAAGAACTACAGGATCTGAATTGATCAGCTTGACTATCTCCCTGTTTTCATGACAACGCCTTTCTTTCTGATCTTCTCAGAGCACCCTGGGACAAACTTCACGCAAATCTTCCGCATCTTCAGTTCCTCACGAATAATTGTGTGTACCGTTCCCACAGTGACATCAAACTGTGCACTTATTGTCTCTATAGACACACGACACTCCTTATCCTTGAAATTCTTTATTTGGCCAATCAACTATGGTGTTCTGACTTCTTTACTCCTCCTACACCTCTCATCACCTCACAGCCTTCCTGCCTTTCTTGAATCTCTTATGATACTCAAAAACCAATGCTCGATTCATGCAAGATGGTCGAAAAGCAGTCTGAAGCATTCCATACGTTTCTGTGGCATTTTTTCCAAGTTTAAAACAGAATTTCATGGCATATCGTTCTCCTAAAGTGTCCTCACACCCAGATTGCATTTTTGAAATTCACCAGCTGTGACAATCAGGCTTTAGTAGGGTGTATTCCAATTGCTGCTGTAGGTGTTTATTTGAACCTAAAATCATAAAAATTGGCCAGTCTTCTTATAAGTTATATTGCAATAACATAGTGAATTTTCAAGAGTGTACGACAATATTAAATGCCTGTACAAAAACGTTTGGAAACTTATAGAAGGATCCTCGTATAACATCAGCTGCAAATTATCCTCATTATTTTACCGTTCTGCAGGTTTCCCCTGGCAAGACATATCTTTTGTATCATGAATTTCACAAGTGGAGGACAAATTGACTACCAGTATTCTAACACCAACCTAAAATAATGACATCCGAATCAATGAAATATAAGCCAAGACACGTACGATCTATTAAGTAGAAAATGGAGTTTTTACGTTGAGAGATGGGTCAATCAAATATAACCAAGAACGCTGTACACTAGCTCAGAAAAAGTACAAAGTGTCTAACAACAGAAATGGGCTAACTACTGAAGTTTGACAATATAGGCCAGTGCTATATACTGAGCGCTGAATATATTCTGGAAAATGAAGCCAAAAATTCTCGATGATTTTGACATAAAAGCAGATAACCCAATCTAGAACAAAAGACTGGACCGTGTTTTAGCTGAGAAAAAGAAAATTACTTGACGAGTAGACATGACTATTCACAGAGAAAACTAAAAGAAAAATAATAATCTGAAGAAATGGTTATTTAATCGCTTACCCGATAATTAATGTTTGACTCATTCAAACAGTTAATAATCGGAAAGATTTGTTTGGTTTTATGGCTTATCAAGTACTGTAAGTTATTTAATGTCAAATCCTCTTTATATATATATATATATATATATATATATATATATATATATATGATTTTTAAACATATTTTGATGATAACGTTTTTAAAAGAGCCTAAAGTCATTCTTTTGCACACAGGTAAATAGTTCCAAGTATTGCTATGTATCACTAACAATTCAATTAAACATATGTCATCTGTTTAAACACAGTTAAATGGTCAAACAGTTTTATTTTAAACAATCCAATTCAGCATACATAATTTGCTTGCATACAGCTTAAATGGCAAACAGTTCTATTTAACTCATAGATAGGACCCTATCAGGTGATACTACTCCGGGTCAGAGTAGACCTGGGAGCAATGGCAATGAACGGGTTCTCCGTATTCCACAAGGCTTCACCGCGGAAATTTCATCTAATAGTTTAGTGTCCTATCCTGGACACTATTTGGAGGTGATTTTTTACCCCTCTGCAGAGATTCAGTCGGTGTATTCTACAGCCCCAACCAACTGGACAAATCTTAAAGAGCCAAATTAGGACTATTATGTGGATGCAGTAAACTACCCTAACTATAATTGTGCTCCAAGCTAAAGAAGTGATACTATTGAATATCCATCCCGACTCTTAAATACTTTTATGAACCCCCGACTTGGGAAGATCAGTTATATCACAAGATATGCACCATTCATTATCTTTAATCAAATATCCCCTTCATGCAATATCGTCTTGTTTTGTTGATGAACGTGAACACCAAATCTGAGGTTCGTCCTGTCAATTTGTATGCATCTCTTTGAATACACATTAGACCAATACCGTTTCCTGTCAATTTCATTTTTCATATTTTCTCGTTGGGCCTCAATTTTTACCATCCAAGTGTCCCCTCACCCCTTTGATGCATCTGCAATGCCTCTTTGGAGTTGTGTCCTTAGACACGTTTCTGCTTTGGTTGACGTCGTCTATGCCCCTCATAACCAGTCTTTCCCTTTTTCTACGATCTGTTCCTGATCACAGAATGTGAGAAGCAGGTCACTGGATGAGATCACTGATGTACTAAATAGAAATGTGGCTGGTAGTCACATTAATGATAATTCTTCAAACAAAAGAAATTAAGTCCACACGAGTTATCAATGTATCAACTTTGTTATCTAAATGGTCTGATATGTACAGCAGTTTCAACCCTTCCCGTTCACTTCTTAGCAAATGGGGTATTCAGAGGGTGACACAAGGTCATGAATTCAGCAAATCTTTTCAAGTGATATGGACTCCAGCGGTAGAAGAAAAAGAGGGCTTCATTCAGCGAAAACACTCTGCTTATATGCAGTATAGTTGCCAGCTGAGGCTAGGTTTGGGTCGGAAAGGTTTTAACGATTTCATTCAATGACTAAATAATGATTTGCAGATTAGCGATCGGATATTTGTCCACCTCTTTAAAAAAAATCAATCTTTTTCTAAATTTCAGATAACTTCAATCCTTTGTAGGGGAGGTCACTTTTTATCTCATGGTATTTTAATCACGAAAAATTCCAAAGTTTAGATAAAAATATTTTTTGTCAGGCTTGAAAAATATCATAACTCAGGCTATTTAAAATTTTTATTCTACAACGGGCTTGTCAAATTTTAATATCGATCCTTTTGATCTTTCCCCAGAAATGATGCAGTTACAATTTAAACTTTTGTGAAAACAACCCCAATAACAAATGATTATTGAATTTTGACCCTTCTCATATTCTAAAATTCGCTCAAACAAGTCCCCGAACAATAAAGTTTTTGATATTTCACATACTTTCAAGCGCCTTGGTACTTATCACTGATTTTACAAATGCGTTTTAGACTTTTTATTATTTTCGCTTTATAATTTTCTCTCAATTAATTCTTTTAATTAACCATCTCAGGATGATAGTGTCACACTTTTCCATCAAATTATTCCCACAAGTCAGCTGAGGTTTGAAGCTGGAGCTTTCTTGTCCTGTTTTGATTTTAGAATAACTTTTAGAAGGGTTGTCTATACTATGGCGTTTTCATTAGACTGGAACCACTTCTACCCTTAACAGAAAACCTGCATTTTGCATAGTCAACAGTTATCTTGCTATGCCCGTCTCCCTAGTAACGGCACCAAATGTGTTACTATGCTTGTCACGGTACTCTATTGTACCTTGGTTTCGTGACTAACACACATGTTTCCGGGTAGTTTGTTTATCAATTCTGTCTGTGCCCACGTTGTGTTTGAAATATCCACAGATGAGGGATGATGACAATCCACCCAGAACCTCTTCTGACAGTCGAGGTTCTTCGTTAGAGCAAATTGCCTGAGTGCTGGAAACTCAATGACAAGAAAAACTCTCCCTTAACAATTAACGATAATTTATTTATTTGGATAATCTATAATCAACAGTCATCAATAAAATAGCAATGAAACTACTTCTCCAGCAGTGTCCTGCGTGCCTGGTTCGTCTAACTTGGATAGTTTTTCGTGATGGGAGGCAAGTGGCCGTATAGTTGGTGCCTTGTGGGGTGTTGCCGCCAGGACCTGTTCAGTATTGCTCGCAGCTTTGTTGTGTAATTGCCGTCTAGCTTCTTTTCCAGTCGTTTTGCCAGCGTCCAAGTTGTGCATCCATACAGCAGTATCGACACGACTGCTGCCTGGAAGAAACTGCGTTTCATTTAATCCTTCAGGTCTGATTTCCATATGATCGATCGTCTATCGATAGCTGCCCATGTCTTCGTTAGCCGCGTGTCGATGTCCTTTTCTGTTGATGAGACATTGCTTCCTAGGTAGGTGAATTTGTCTACTAGTTTCAGAGAGGTTCCGTCTAGTGCGGAGATGTCACCTGTATGATTATAGCACATATATTCCGTTTTGTGTTCATTGACATGGAGGCCAATGCCTGCGGCGGCTCGTTTCAAACTGTGCAATAGTGTTTCGGCTTGGTTGGGTGTGTTTGCCAGAATCGCTATGTCATCGGCGTAGTCGGCGTCGGTAATTATTTTTGCGGGATCCTTTCTGCTTCGTTTCTTTGTCAGCTCAAAGCCGTTTTCTCTGATTTTATCAATCGATGTTCTAAGCACGTAATCTAGACAAATGATAAAAAGGTATGGAGCGAGTGTGTCCGCTTGTAGTACTCCTGCTACAATGTCGAAGTATTCTGCTTCTCTATCTGGTGAACGTACTTTCACTTTGGTGTTTCTATAAAGAATCGTTATTGCTGCTACGGTTTCTTTTGGTAGGCCGTATGCTAGTAGGATTTGTTCCATCTTTCCTCTGTGAAAGGAATCGAAGGCCTTGGTAAAGTCGACAAATAGTAATGCCGCTTGTAGTTTTTTTGCCCGTAGTTTAATTATGTCTCCAGAAAAGACGATTCTGATTCAATAGATTTGGACTGGAGCTAGAATAAATTATGTGATTAATTAATCTTCTGCATTAATACGACAACATCCGACATTAAGTATGGTGGAAGGATTTGAAAACTTAGAGGCGCATTAATAAAAAGACAAACGGTACCGACGCTAGAAAATGAAATATTTTTGTTAATTTACCTTCCAACTTTCTTAAGTATTTGTTTTTACAGACTTTTTCAATTGGTACTTTAACTTCATATACTGTTGTAACATACAAAATACACGAGACCAGTATTTCTCATTCGGTGTTCCCCGGGCCCTTAGGTTTCTGCAAGTGGTCACTGGGGCTTCCTCACGAAACAATAATAAATCAGCTAATGCATATATAGGTAAATAATGGTAGATTATAATTGTTAAGCAGGTGTTCCATGAGATACGAAAACTATTTCATGAGTTTTTCGAGGATGAAATGTTCGAGAAATGCGGCACAAGAACCTTATAAATCTTACACAACATTAAACATTCTTTGCTCCTTTTTACTATATTAACCTTTCCACAGCGGCCTCCTGCTAATGGTACTACAGCCGATTAGTATAATATTTATCACGAGAAGCTTTACGAGGAATAGAAATATCCCAAATGTAGAAAGAAACGTTTTATTCGAACATTTTATTTAAATCACCGAACACTTTATTTACATTTGTAACCATTGGCTTTTAAAGCTTTATTTCCACTTTCCTGTCATTAACCTTCAGAAACCTTTCAAATACCAAAGCGATGTTTTTCTTACACGATAAAGGGTTTAGAAGCGGTCAACTTCTCACCATGAATAAATCGATTTAGCTCACTCATTAAATAGATTACTTAATAAAAAATAGGTTATTTTTTTACTGTCAACCTAAAATGTGTTTAATGTCACAAATATAGAAGAATATTCTCATTGTTTATTTAATCTTATCGAAAATCAAAAAACAGTTAACATTTCAATGACTTATTTCTCCATATAATCTTAATTTTCATATAGTATCAATAGTTGAGAAATGACACAAGGACATCTGTATCATTTTCTATTTATCTTATCATCTATCAATCAGTAGGTATTTCGTTCATATATTTCTGATTATTATTACATCTGTTTATCTTTCTATATATCTATGTATTCATGTTTTCATCGTTTTTTTCTGTCTTTTAGTTATTTCTCGATTTTCTTATATCATTCACAATTTCTTATCTGATTTATTACTTTCTCCCCCTATCCAGATGCACTAGTACATACATACATACATACATACATACATACATACATGTACACAAAACTGCATCTCATTGGATAATCCCAGGTTTGTAAGCTGCTAAATATATTCACATAGATACCTTCGTCGATCCCGAAGGCATCCTTCTAAAATATCAGGATTTATATCTTTTAAACAAGAGTTGGAAGTATAAAGGATTTTACACTTTGACTAAGATTACCAGTCCCACAGTGAATGTAGTTGTGGTGTTGGAATTCTAACTTACTTACTAGTCCATCACACAAGCCACTACACCACAGGCACTTCTGCTTTAGTGTAATAAGTTTTTTTTTTAAATATTCTTTGGGAACGAGAAAAAGTTATATATTTTCCACTTCTGAATTATATCCATATGTTACACAGTATAGGAAAATGGAGGCGTATTTTGCTTGTCGGTTATCGACGAAGGAACTTATTGCATTTCACTTCATACTAATGCCCTTGGGAAAAGAATGGGTCCATCTAGTCTCTTTCCTGTTATAGGTAAATAGTAGGATAAATCTGGTTCATTAGCCTTTGTAATGTAACCAGTCTAGGAGAAATAAAATGAACCTAAACAAGCTGTACTACGCTTTTAAAATAACTTTGTTTCATGTCCTGTCTGTGTTGGAGGGGTAGGGTAGATATGATACCACTTATAAGCTAAGCTTGATAAATATTTATACAGTACAAGAAGAAGTAATCAAATTAACTTTAGGTTAGTTGGACCCAATTTATACCAAGATTCTGTGTTTGGCTTTGTTCTATATTCTTCATTTTTTTTCAAGTGAAGATAAAGATTGATACACTGTTTTGGATTTGGTGTTTGATATTATTATATCCCGAATACAATCATTGAAAACAAAAAACTTTAGCGATAGAATCGAGAAAGCAAGAAAATACATTTTGCATCTTAGTAAATTTTTACAAAAGTCTGCATCTTGCCCATCACATTATATTTTTACCCGTGTCAATGTACGGAACGAAAAGCAAAACAGTTTTCAACGTGTAATATTTTCGATTCTGTATCGATATAATGTTAACAACAAAGTCAACCTTTAATTTGGAATAGAGTTATAAATTATTCCATGGAACATGCAATTTTCTCATAATGTTGCAATGCTGAAATTGCATCTTAAGATTTGGTAGAGGTCCTATGGCTGATAATTTTTTTTTTATAATTCATAAAGCCTGATTAATTTTGAAAACATTTAAATACAACATAGGATTATGAAAAAAATCTTAAAATGCCATTTTCGCTTATTAGTGGACTGTTCAACGAATTTTTATCGTTTCTTAAAAGAGAAAAGAAAAAAATTTAAATTGATAAATGAAAAATTAAATCTATGATTAGTCCAAGATATCTTCACATATTTTAAATCTTCGTATAATTTCAGAGAGCTATTTATGGGGTTTTATTTCGATACGACTACCTAAGATCAAAATGTCTGTCATTTTTCTTAGCATTGAAGATCAAATTAGAATCAATGATATTAAATCTGCATATGTAATTTCATTCATAATGATAAACTAATCTAACGTTTCGATTACATTTAATGCCTTTTTTTTCTACATTATGCGAAATCGATATGTCCATTGACCCGGTGATGTTTCAACGAGTTATTTTGATCTGACACACTTTGCGAAGATCAAAGAAAATTAAGCTATAATCAATCTAATTTTTGATAAACTTTCAACCTTCTGCAATTTTGGTATTCAAAATGATTTCAATTAAAATTGCTAAGGTTTCTTTTTATAATGAAGTAGTTAAAGAAATTGGAGAAAACGTAAAAAGTGAAGTGAACATAGTAAACAGGAAACCATAATGGAAAGAAGTAAAAAAAAATGTCTGAGAAGAGAAAATTGAAGAAAATAAATTAGGAGATTGACAAAAACTTTGATATGAAATAAAACATTCCTTCTCTTGATTTTCAGTCTATAAGAAATGAATTTTCTCTAAAGAAAATATATAGTTCACATAATTTTCTCTATCTTAAGTTTTCAGCAAAATCAAATAATTCGTTAATGATGATAGATAGACTGACGATGAATACCGAATTTTTGAAATTTTAACTGATTCTAGTTAAAATTTCAAAAATTCGGTATTCATCGTCAGTCTTTCTATCATCATTAACGAATTATTTGATTTTGTTGAAAACTTAAGATAGAGAAAATTATGTGAACAAACATCATAATCAGTGGGCAAGACTAAGAAGAAAAAATTAAAACCATGGCTAAGTTTAAATGGTTCATATCAATTTTATAATATTATCTTGATCATTGCTTCATTTCTTTATTATCCGAGATGGCTAATTTTAATTTAGAATACATGCTTGATACGTTTAGCGTTGTGTTAAACTCAATTTATTAAGGAACTAATATCCAAAGTTTCTACGCTCACATATATATAATTATTAAATATCAATACTTTGTTTTAAGTATTTGATTAATAAACCTTATTGTAAACAGATAATGAAAATACATTTTTAATCTATCGTAGAGACGTATAGAAACGAAATAAATGAACATAAAATCTAACTTGCTAGTTAGAATAAAATCGTTTGAAATTTTTAATATTAATCATCAATTAATTAAAATATATATTAACGCGATTATATTTTTAAGATATACTAGACAACGCGTCAACACAATAAGTTTAGATTGTTACAGAGGTTAGTAATTATTATAAAAAATTAAGAACCATTATGGAAAACGATTTCACAGATATGGGACTTGCCGAAGTAGATGATCATGCTGAAGTGCCTATTAAATATACGTAGGGATTTTCAGTTGTTTGTTTTAGAGATTGTCCCCAGAAATCCATTATACCGATCTGTCTAGATTACGTTGAATAAACATTAATAGTTCAAATAAAATAAAATGGTTTCGCAACCCCCTCAAAAAAAGTCAAGAATCTGATGACATCTCACAGAAAAAAATATTGGCGCAGAATACGTGGATGATTTCGCTCTAGTCACAAATACAAGTCAAATTTCTCTTACACAGTCTGGATCAAGCAGTAAGATGGATTGGACTCATCTTGAACTCTGATAAAACAGATTTCATGGATTTCAATAAAGATCCTAGTCTCTCCTAATGAAATGGTAGACGATTTTACAACATTCAATGGTAATATCTCATCTACTGAAAGTTATATCAACATAAACAAACATGTCATATATATATATATATATATATATATATATATATATATATATATATATACTGCATAGTTTGGAACGAGCAGCCGGAGGCACAGGCGTCAATGTTAATGCACACAAAACGGAATATATGTGCTATAATCAAACGGGGGACATCTCCACTCTAGACGGAACCCCTCTTAAACTAGTTGACAAATTCACTTACCTAGGAAGCAGCGTCGCATCAACCGAAAAGGACATCGACACGAGGTTAACGAAAGCAAGGACAGCTATCAATAGGCTATCGATTATATGGAAATCAGACCTAACCGATAAAATGAAACGCAGTTTCTTCCAGGCAGCGGTCACATTGATACTGCTATACGCGTGCACTACATGGACGCTAACAAAACGGCTGGAGAAGAAGCTAGATGGTAATTACACAAGAATGCAGCGTGCAATCTTGAACAAGTCCTGGCGGCAACACCCCACAAGACACCAACTGTACGGCCACCTGCCTCCTATCACGAAAACTATTCAAGTTAGACGAACCAGACATGCAGGACACTGCTGGAGAAGCAGGAACGAACTCATAAGAGATGTACTCTTATGGAACCCCACACATAGCCGTGCAAAAGCAGGACGACCAGCATGAACATACATTCAGCAGCAGCTTGTGAGGATACGGGATGTTGTCCTGAAGACCTGCCTGGGGCGATGAACGATAGGGAGGAGTGGCGAGAGAGGGTCAGGGATATCCGTGCTACCAGCGCGACATGATGATGATGATATATATATATATATATATATATATATATATAATCTGCCGTATATATATATATATATATATATATATATATATATTCTTTTAAATAGCTAGTCCGGTGGAAAAAGCTACTTGGTAGCTGCTTTGAGCAACCAAAAGTGTGTTATCACACTGGTTGGCGGCTGATGAGGGCAGGGTATTGCACGTGCTTTCACACGTTGTATGATGAGAATATATATATATAGAGAGAGAGATATATAAGAAATGTATTCTTTTATTGACCAGCACATGCCATATCCACTTAGGCAAAAAACTTGTATAAAAACCATCTGGTTAAAATGACCAACTCCCCGTGAATAGAATGGTATTTACAATACTGCTGCTCAAAATCTTAACATAGAATGATAAGAAATTGACTGCAAAGCATTTGTTAGTTTCTGTTTTCTATGAATTAAACAAATACTCAACATTAAAAAAAACATTAAAACTAATTAAAGAGTTTCTTCAGTAAAAAAAAACTAAACTTTGGAATACAAACTCCGTGCAACTCTTTGTAATAATGTAAAGAGATATGGAAAAATCAACTACAGAAATTATCCTGTTTCTCTTTTATATCTCATTTTAATAAACATAACACAACATTTAGTTGGGACAAAAACTACGACGAGACTATTACCCTCTTCTTTTAATTGGAAGATTTAAAGCTTTATACACAAAAGGATAAATTAGAAGGATAATTGAAAATTGTCAAGAAAGAGCTGAAGAAATGATATACAAATGGTATTTTGTATTGATAAGAGTCCAAAAGCAACATTCAGATATGAAAACTTAGAGCATAGTCAGCCATTTTTCATGGATGTACATATGGTAATCAAGTTCTGAGATCAAGAAGTTACCAATAGATATGTTGGCGTAAATGAAGGTAAATCAATACAGCGCATCATCATTTAGAAGTAGGGAAAATAGTACAATTGGTGAATATGGTTGATTAAGAAAAGAATTAAATTCGCAAAATCGAATTATGCAATCAACTCAATCGTAGTCACATACGTCTAATGTAGTTCCACTGTTATACACTAAAACTTGACGGACACCCAACGAATTGATGTGAAAAAACAGAAAGCGACAATCAGCAAACAAAAAAGTACCAAGTAGACAGATTTTATCTCTCAGGAAAGGATGGAAGTAGAAGCCTTATTTAACTAAAACTGCTATATGAAACAATTATCCGAGAAATACAAAGGTACATACAAAATAACTTAGACTGGATTATATACTAAGTAAAGAAATACAAAAATTCTAAAACAAAATTACACTTGATCACTGGAGAAGCTAATAAATACAAGAGATAATCTTATGTCCAAGATGAAAAAGATACCGGGACTGACACATCAAATAAAGCAGTCTTGAAAGTAAAAGACACAACTCAACAGTAAGTTAGAAAAACTATATTGAGCAATGATTTAAAAAAAAAACTTCTTCACTACCAATACCCTGGTGGTATCATAGCAGTTGTTGGAGATAAAAAAAAACCTTCTAGAGAAGCGAAACTCATAGTTAAACGACGAAAGAGAAGGTTTCATAATGTTAACCAAAGAATAAAGCTTACTTATTTAAAAAAATGTCTGGAAAATAAATTTATCAATCATGATGAATTTAAATACAAGATATGTGTTCATGAGAATATTGTAGCAGGATTTTCTTTTTTCGAGCAAATGAATACATAATTAAACCTGATTTAATTGGAAATATTAGATCATCTGCAAACACAATATCTCATATACCAAGAACTCATATAAGCCTTACCCTGAACCAATATGAAGGGTAAACAATCTGACTTACGTAGAATTTTCCAATACCACTGACACAAAAGTAAATGCCAACAGGCGAGAATTTATAGAGATTGATATTAAGCATAATCAAAGCTTTAATTTGAACGAATTTGAAAAGTTTTCCAAATATAAAGATGGAAAAGAGGTAATTGTCAGAACGTAGCAACATATACCAAAAGCAATACCAATAACTTTGGTTATTACTTAATATGAACGCAGGTGAATTTGTCATTAGCATAACTGCAACGCCTAACATGAGCAAAGTTGAAACGATTTTTCTCATTTCCACTTTCATTTCCAATTCATATAAATATGAGCCAAAGAATTCAAGATTGTTACGTATATCTGTATATAATAGATACATGGAATTGCTTGAATCTTCTTTACGAAAAGCTGCTATATCTTGAATACATTGTTTTTCAGCCCACGTATGTTCACTTAAAAATAACGAAATGGAATAATAATAATAATAATAATAATAATAATAATAACAGTAGTAGTAATTATTATTATTATTATTATTATTATTATTATTACGCGAATCTTAAATCTGTAGGGTTTCCGTTACCAGAGTGATGCATAATGCCTCTGATAATTCTATTAGGAAGTAGTAAAATAATCTAGTTATTATTTCAGTTATCTTCGTTAGATCTTAGTTTTTATGTGTAAAAATGACGTAGAGCGCCTACACAATTCCCGCATATTAACATTTAGTAGCAAATTGAACTTGAAATTTATTCATTCTCAAAGTTAGAACACATAAAGTGAATCGATCTAATTAGAAAAATTCACGTAATGAACTGTTTTTGCTGCGTTACTATTACATAGATACTGGCTGGTAGCCATCTTGAATTTGAGTAAGGCCATTGCATTATATAATTTTTTAGCAATCCCAAGGTATCAACTATTAGCTGTGTCTGAAGTTGTTATTGTTAGGAAACATGATGTACTGATTAAATATTTCCAAAAAGTAGAGCAAGCCTAGATTACAGTGTGATTGACGATCCATATGTTATATAAAATCTTCTTTCTTCTAAACGGATGCTTTAACAAAAGCATTTATTGTATCACCCCCAGTTATATACCAAAATCTATTTATCCTTGAGGGATAATTAATAAAAATTCTTGATATTCATCACCGTTGGAGTTTCCAATATGGTGGATGACACTAAATGAGCGTCAATCTTCATTTTGAAAGGTTTCATATTTTCTTCCCACCGGTTGTCTAGCTTCTCCTGACAAAGTTTGCCTGATATGGAATTGGTTTAATTAACGATCACATGACTATGCAGAAAACAGTACAGAGTTACATGGTGTAAGGATCACTCGTAGTGAGACCTGATATATATATATATATATATATATATATGATGTACTGATTAAATGTTTCCAAAAAGAAGAGCAAGCCTACATTTCTGTGTGATTGAAAGTCCATATATATATATATATATATATATATATATATGTATATTAGAAGATTGCGTGACGTTAAATTGTTTCGCTATAAGAATAGCTTCTTCTGAATTAATTTTTCCATTCAAGAAAAATGAAATCTACATATGACAATGGAAAGAAGCGCGTGAACATTTTATGCTGTATCCCTTAAAATGTTGAATGAAATAGAGATAAAGGATAAATGAATAAACTGATACGCTTCTATCTTGACATGTTCATATATCTTTTCTGAAATACTTTTTATATTCTAACCGATCTATCTCTATAGTGAGATATATCAATCTGATTTTTCTTACTGTCATTTCTTTATCTCTTACAGTCGGGTCACATTTCAAACCTCTCTCTCTCTCTCTCTCTCTCTCTCTCTCTCTCTCTCTCTCACACATACACACACACACACACACACACACACATACCTATATATATCTCTAAAGAGAGATAGAAATATATATATATATATATATACACAGAGAGAGAGATTGTGAGAGAAATAGAGAGAGAGAGACAGACAGAACACACGGACAGAGAACAAGGGAGAGAGATGCTTATAAGTTGTGCCTAATGTTAATGGTATCGAGGATCAAGTTATTTTGCATCTCTATTTTGAAAATACAACACACCCTCTTTATTATTACAGAAAAGAGCAAGAGACCTAAAATAAACCAAAAATTCACTGTGTGTATGATTCTTCTCACTTGTATGTAATAAAGAAGTATTAGATTAAAAAAAGATTCACAGTTCCTTAAGTACAATTTATTTGAAAGCATTCCGCTTGGATGTCGAAACAGAAGGTTGCAGCAACCGGCTAAACTCATTCGCCATTAAATCTTATCTTTTTTTATTTCATGGAGTAATCTTCAGAAGAGACTTTTTGGTAAATATCAAATTGTTTTGCTATATGAACAGCTTCTTCAGAATGAATTTATCATTACAGAATAGCAAAATCTACATATGACCAGAGAAAGAAACGTGTGAATATTTTATGCTGTATCACTTAAAATATTTAAAAAAAAACTTGTAAAGTGAAAGATAAATGAATAATCTAACACGCTTCTCTTTTACCATGTGCATATATTTTTTTCTGAAATTCTAATTTCATCCTGAGGGATTTATCCCAATAGCGAGATATATCGCTCTGATTTTCCTTACTTTCGTCTAATAAAAAAGTATTAAATTAGAAAGTGATACCCACTTCCTAAAATACAATTTATTTGAAAGCATATTTCTTAGAGGTCGAAACAGAAGCTTGCAGCAAACGGCTAAACACATTCGTAATTACATCTTTTTTTTTTTCAGGGAGAAATATTAAAAAAAGGACCGTTCTTTTGAATAGAATATGTTGTATGAATGCGTTTTCTGTATAGCAAAATATATTATAAAGAGGATTTATCCAAAGTTATTCCATAACCATTGGCCTATTGGGTTGAGTGTTCGCTTATGGTCCGGGAGACCGGGGCTCAGCCCCAGCTGTTGTATTGTCACTCAATAACCATGACCATGATTAACGATACAAAAACATAATACATGTATATATGCAGCAAAATCATAATGGCACAATGAATAAAAGGATGAGCGAAGTCTTCTTTAGAAAAATATGTACCTCTCACTTTATTGTAAGGGTTCGAAAAGCGTTACTCAAGGTTTGCGTGTGAGAGGGGGCTAGAGACCGAACATAACTGCAACATTTTGACCCCCACTCTTATGGCCGTCAGCGTTGTGTCGTTCTCGTTCTACAGGGCTGCTCAACCGGAGGCCCGGGGACTCAGCTCTCTGCTGGATGATGGCTTTCTTTACTGCATTTTATCAGCAAATTCTCTGGACAGCAACTCAATCGGGGGCCCCGAGGGCCCTTTCGGCCTGGTGTGGCTTTCCCTACCACCTCTTGTCTATAACTCGTTTGTTCTCCAACTCTAACTGTCTGAATTCTGTCTTGACTGAGTTATATAATAGTTCAACGTCCACTCAATCACCCACTCAATCCTTGGAATGACATTTTTAATCGTCATCAAGCGGAAATAACTGTCATGCAGTTCACAGGTCACTCTCTTCCTGTGCATCACTCTGTAGTGGCACGGTGGGACCTTCACCTTGTCCCATATTATCAGCTGAGCTCACCTGCGCGATTTCTTTCGATTACTGGCCATTGGGATGTGTCACTTCCTTCTGGTGCATCACTTTGAAATGGCATGTTTGGCCGGCCGAAGGTCAAAATACAACACAGCTCGAGTCTTACCAAAGACGCAAAAATGATACTTGATATCTCCATGCTTAGCACTCAGCATTATAAGGTACATATCAAGGGTAAAGCTGAGCAATCCAAGGAAAAGAGTAGCACCCTTCCCCACACTTTGGTGTAGTAGTTATTGGAAAGGGAGCCTTCGGATCTTACTCGACTTCGGTCGCCAACTTTACTTACTTACTTATACATAAGAGGCGTATATATATATATATATATATATATATATATAAATGAATAAAAGATGTGAGGAAAATTTATTTAATGTTATGTATTCTTTGATTGTTTTTAGTTAAAGTCATTGTCTTCAGGAAAGTTTTAAGAGGAAAAAAAATTTTAAAAGATTTTTAAAGACATTTCACATTCAATAAGAAAATAGACGTGTAATTTCTTGTCGATGTAGCATATTCATTACCCGAATAAAATATATTTTCTCATCAATTTTTAAGGGCATTTGTTTAAAAATGCTAACCATATAGTACTCCTACTTGTTTATTTACAATAACTTAGATTATTAATTCTATAAATAGTAAGTGACATCATGGCAACTGAAAGTGTATAAGATTAATATTGAATGTTTTCTTTTTTAATAATAATAATAATAATAATAATAATATACATACATATATATATATATATATATATATATAGTGTATCACAAAAGTGAGTACACCCCTCACATTTCTGCAGATATTTAAGTATATCGCTTTAACACAATGAAAAGTAGTCTGTGTGCAGTTTATATAACAGAGATAATTTATTTCCCCATCAAAATAACTCAAAATGTAACCATTAAAAACTAAACACCTACCAACAAAAGTGAGTACACCCCTAAGAAACAACACCCCTAAATATCCAAATTGAGTACCGTTTGTCATTTTCCCTCCAAGATTTCATCTAGCTCATTAGTGTCACTAGGCCCATGTGTGCATAGGGAGCAGGTGTGTTCAGATTTGTAGTGCAGTTCTAACACTCTCTCATACTGGTCACTGAAAGTTCCAACATGGCACCACATGGCAAAGAACTCTCTGAGGATCTTAAAAGACATATTGTTGCGCTACATGAAGATGGCCAAGGCTACAAAAGATTGCCAACACCCTGAAACTTAGCTGCAGCACAGTGGCTAAGATCATCCAGCGTTTTAAAAGAGCGGGGTCCACTCAGAACAGGCCTCGAGTAGGCCGTCCAAAGAAGCTGAGCGCACGTGCTGAGCGTCACATTCAAATGTTTTCTTTGAAAGATCGGCGTAGGAGTCCTGTCAGCATTGCTTCAGAGATTGAAGAGGTGGGGGGGGAGTCAGCCTGTTAGACCATACGCCGCATTCTACATCAAATTGGTGTGCATGGCTGTCACCCCAGAAAGAAGCCTCTTCTGAAGACGATATACCAGAAAGCCTCCAAACAGTTTGCTGAAGACATGTCAACAAAGCACATGGATTACTGGAACAATGTTCTATGGTCAGATGAGATGAAGATTAATTTGTTTTGTTCTGATGGCTTCAAGCATGTGTGGCGGCGACCCGGTGAGGAGTACAGAGATAAGTGTGTCATGCCTACAGTCAAGCATGGTGGTGGGAATGTCATGGTCTAAGACTGCATGAGTGCTGCAGGTGTTAAAGAGTTATATTTCATTGAGGGAAACATGAACTCCAACATATACTGTGAATTACTGCTGCGGATCATGATCTCCTCCCTCCAGAAACTGGTTCGCAGGGCAGTGTTCCATCATGAAAATGACTCCAAACACACTTCCAGACGACCATTGCTTTACTGAAGAGGCTGAGGGTAAAGCTGGCCAAGCATATCTCCTAACTTGAACCCAATAGAACATCTTTCGGGGAACCTCAAGCGGAGGGTGGTGTGCAAAGTCTCAGATATCTGCCAGCTTTGTGACGTCATCATTGAGGAGTGGAAGAGTATTCCAGTGGCTACCTGTGAAGCTCTGGTAAACTCCATGCCCAGGAGAGTAAAGGAAGTTCTGGATAATGATCGTGGCCTCACAAAATATTGACAATTGACATGGTGTATGTTAATATTGACAACTTTCTCTAAGGGGTGTACTCACTTTTGTTGGCAGGGGTTTAGCTTTTAATGGTTATATTTTGAGTTATTTTGAGGGAAAAATAAATTAACTCTGTTAGATAAGCTGCACATTTTCATTGTGTCTAAGTGTCATTTTGTTAGTGTAGTCCCATAAAGAGATATACTTAAATATCTGCAGAAATGTGACGGGTGTACTCACTTTTGTGATACAATATATATATATATATATATATATATGTGTGTGTGTGTGTGTGTGTGTGTGTGTTGAAATAATAGATTGTGGTTAATCTGACTGTATGATAGAAATATGAGTAAAGTTGGATAAATCAAACACTTCACTCCGATTTAGATGACGTTCTTTTTGTTCCGTAGAGTTTGAAAAGCTGTGTGGGAGAAAAAGAACGAAATATCACGCATCTAAATCAGAGTTAAGTGTTTTATTTGTCCAACTTTACACATATCTCTCATATATATATATATATATATATATATATATATATATGTGTATGTGTGTGAAAGAAAGGGAAAATGGCAAAAGGAATTTAAATATTAGTTGCAGCAGTATTCTCTTCCGATTCCCAAGACTGATGTTTATTTTTTCACAAAATTTGTTGATATAAAAATAGCTGACAAAGATGGTTGAAAGTATTTGGAATATTTAAAAAGCTGAGCAACGGTCGGGCATTGACGAATATCTTAAAACTTTTCAGGTATAAAGAACAAAAGATTCATTTAGTTAGGAAATTAAGCTTGAAGGAAAGATATGGAAATTACATCAGTCAAATGTGTTAAAGAAGAAGAAGTACCCGAGGATTTTTTGGAATGAAATGATACCGAGATAGGGACAAGCAATACAAACAAAACGGGACATTCCAGAATACCGAAAGAAATTCTACCAAAAATTAGGAGGCGAGTTCACGAAGACATACCGACAACCGTAAACAAAAGAATTAAAAGAATTTCGGAGTAAAATATTGGAACAGAAGTAACATGACGGAAAAGCCGAATGAATAAATAAAATGAAAAAGGGAACAAGAAATGAAGAGCTTGAGGTAGGCATACACTTATAATCACCCAGAGAAACACTCAAAAAAGAACCGAATTGGAAAACTTCCATAATGGCCTAAATGGATTCAGATTTTTTGAAATTCACGTTCATCCACTGCAGATAGGCTATTGAACTGAGAAGATGCCTACAAAAAGCAAATATAACCGAATATATGACTACGGCGATAACTAACCTGATCCAGAAAGACAGCCAAAAAGGAATCATCCCTAACAACTATAGACCCAAATTAAGTGTACTACTTGTGTGGAAAATCCAAAGCGCACTGATTTGCGAGGAGAAATATAACTCGCTAGTATGCAGTGAACTGTTTCCTGAAGGAGAGAAGGAATGTCACAAAGAAACAGTAGGGACAGATGATTTACTGTACTTTGATCGGTACATGCTCAAGGAGTGCAATATGTGGCTTGAAAATGTGGGTATGGCATGGGTTGACCATAAAAAGGCATCGCTAAGAAAGATTAATAAGAATGCACATGGTAGATACGAAGCTATTTGCAAACGAGAAAAAGAATTGGATATTCATACCAAAAAAAAGAATATACTGCCAGGTTATAGGAATGCAGTATGGCATAGAAAAATCTGCCGTTCGCATAATAAAAAGTGGAAAAACAGAAATAACTGAAGAAAAAGTACAACCAAATAAAGAAAGAATCAGAACGCAAGGAGAAAGAGAAATTTACAAGTATTTGGTAATATTGGAAGCTTACTTCACCAAACAAACGTAGTTGAAAAAAAAAGAATAACTTAAATAAACAAGAAAGCTTCTCGAAACTATGCTTTGCATCAAAAATGTCATCCAAGAGATAATTACCCGGGCAGTCCTCGTTGTAAGACTCTCGGAACCATTCTTAAAATGGACACAAGGAGAACTTAGATAAATTGACCAGAGGACAAGACTGTTGACGACTTTTCACAATGTTTTACATCCAATAGATGACATAGAGAGCAGGCTCTGTGTTTTAAGAAAAGAAGGGGGAAAGGGATTCGCCAGCATTGAAGATAGTACAAGGAGTCAAACATTGCATTAAAAAGAGCAATAACTAATTAACTAAGACTATAACAGCTGTGATGATAAAAGGAAAAATAAAACAACAATAATAAGAAAGAAAAAAAGGGAATAAGAACTACAGTATGGATATGCTAAACAATAAACGGCAAACATCTCCTGTAATACTAGAAACGACTGGATGAGGATGGTGATCCACAGGGAATTGTACAAGGAATTTAAATTTGGTCAAACTACTTAATGATAAATGCACAACACAGAATCTTTTCTGGAGAATGAAATGTTCAACATTATCTGAAATGTTGAGATACAAACAGATCATGTGATCCCAGCCAGGCGATCAGAACTACTCATAGTTAATAATAAAAAAAAAAGCTTGTCGTCAAGTGGAATTTTTTAATAAAAATAAAAGAGGCCGAAAAAAGTTCTCGGTCTTTTGAGAGAGCACTTTGAAAACTCTGGAGTATAGGGGTAACAACTATTCCAATTATGTTTGGCACTTTTGGAACGCTTCCTAAAGGCTTGGAAAAGTAGGTGGAAGAGTTTGAAATCAGAGGACAATTGAGACCATCCAGACTACGGCATTGTTGAGATCGGCCAGAATACTAAGAAGAATCATGAAGATCTGAGGTGACATCCTATCACCTTGACGCCAATGAAAGACCCTGGATTTAAAAACTTGGCATAATAATTATGATAGTAATGGAGCACATTAAATCTACTACCGTTCTAGTGAAGCCCCGTGAACGAAAGGGGCAGATAAACGTATTAAGTTGATACTTGGAAGTCCAAGCCTTTATGAAAAACAAAGGAGTTCACATTGCGGAACTGCTTATCTCCTTAGGAGTGTACAATCAATGGGATTGAAATATAACACACCCAAAATCACGAAAAACATGAATACATAGAATATTGGTAATCACTAAAATCTATCACATAATGTCTTGGGTAAAAACTCAATGAAGGTTTTTAAGAAACCAAAACTAAAGCTTAAAATCCAACAACAACAATAATAACAATAAAAAAAATAGTAATGATTGTAACAACAACAACAACAGCAATAACAACAACAACAATTATAATAATAATAATAATAATAATCCTATGGGACTCAAACATACAAATGGATCACCTAATCCAGACCAGAAAACTAGACAATAATAATCAACAAAAAAAGGGAACTTGCAAAATAGTCGACTTTGCTGTCCTGGCTGACCACAGAGTAAAACTGAAAGAATGTGAAAAGAAGGATAAGTACTTCGATTTTGCTAGGGAATTGAAAAAAAAACTGTGGAACATGCAGGTGACAATTATACCAATTGTAATTGGTGCGTTTGGAACAGTAACAAAAGGATTACTAAAGGCACTGGAGGATTTGGAAGTTGGCGGACGGGTGGAGACCATCCAAACGACAGTATTATTGAGAACGGCCAGAATACTGAGAAGAGTCCTGGAGACTTGAGGTGACTTGCTGTCACTCAGACTCCAGTGAAAAACCATCGGCTAGCGCTGATGTGAAAAGCTCTAATGAGTGAATAATAATAATAATAATAATTCCAGGATAGAAACGATTTCAGAAACTACAAGATATGAGGGAAGTACTGAGATAGATATTTTAGCTACCAAATATAAATTTTCCTCATCATCATAATCATTAGCAATATCTTTTTGGCAGTGACAAACAAGAGCCGCATGTCGTGCTCTTAAAAGAGTAATATGATTGTTCCGCGTGTAATGACTCCTATTTTATATTGTCTCAGTGTGTTAGTACGTTTCTAAGCAGGATAACATTTTTGCCAATAACTTTTATGCTCGCCTTGTTGCAGCTGAGTGGCAAACGACAGCGACCCACATGAAAACCTAAGCGTGTCACTAAATTTATTCCCTTGGTAAAAACTGCATTCATTGATATACATTCACGCTTAATGAATGATTTCAAATCGAATTAGTGTATGTGATTATAGACATGTGTTAGGTAATGCGTTCAAACACTGTGATCAGTGATGTGAGTGAAAGGCATGTTTCATATAGCTGTCAATTCGCCATATTGATTTTTTCGTCAAAACCTACTGGACCGAGAAAAGATCTGGTATTTGAACAGCATTTTCCTGAAAATCACGCCGTCATTACTGTAATGTAAAGAAGGTCAGTGCAACTGTTGCCCTTTTTTCGCAAACGTGGAATGCAGCTTCTGATCCGTCGTTATGATAAATGCAAATCAGATTTGGTGACTTGGTAGAAAAACTGTTTTTGTCACCGAAAACTTGCTCTAACAGTTATTTTGGTTTCACTGTAATTATTGGTGTTTTTTCGGAACAATTACAGGAAGTATTTTCGGAGCAATACATGTAGAACCTGTTTATTATCATAACTTCTTAGAAGAAATGTTATTGTGCATTTTGTATCTAGTTTTCTTCTATATAATATGTAATTTAAAAAAAAAATTGTTTTTGAAATCTTCAGTCATCTCATGAAATGATTCTGAAGATTTAATGACCGTAGCAACTAATCTCAGGGTCTATGAGGCTAGTGTGGCTAAGTGTACTGCTGTATTGTTCGAAATGTTGGCCTACACACTAATCTATGTAAATCCAATGAAGTTTGTTCGAGATTCCATGCCTGGAATATATCTTAAAGGTCGACTAGAATGAGAAACTGTGGCAGCCTAATCACCGAAGGCTACTCTGTCAGTGAAAGATAATCGACGGATGGGCAAACGGAACACAAATAACATCAAATATGAGGATCACTATCGTCTTAATCTCCCAGTTAAGTTTCTGAGCTTGTGAAAGGAAATGTAAATGGATAACAAACACAACATGCTGAGCTACTATTTCGTACTTTTAGGAACCGATTCTTACCCTATCGTTGAAAGGTTAACGAACGATCGTTTCTTCGTCTCCCAGCCACCAAAAGAGGCTCGGTGAATCAAGAAATCTATTCTCTTTTATACGGATTCTTAGAACACTCATCCCGCACTTCTGCTTCGCGTATGGGATATCGTCCGGCCAATCTCTGCCACCACTTAGGTGTGCGATTGAGATTTGTGACCTGGGAAAATCCTGACTAACTACATTTTTTAGTCTGAAATTAGAGATCAAGCATATCTTGCTACAGTTAGCCGACGGGGCAAGTTGCTAAACTTTGTCAAGGTGTTTTTCATCCACCAGCTAACTTTTGTTAATATCTATACACAGCTCTGTACCATTCTCCTACGATGTGACACTGGCCAATAAATATCTACTTAAGTTTATGCGTCTCAGATAGGTTTGATATATGAACCGGGTGTCAAAGCACCGTATATCACTCGCTGCGCGCTTTGATGTCCTGCAGGAAGGCACACGTACCATACATATAACCAAACTACACTTTAAAGATGTACACAAGAGAGACATTAAGAATTTTGGGGTTAGCTCCTGTAAACAAACACAACAATCTCAACAAAGTGGTGAATGCTGGTTTAGTATACACAGTGGGAATTCAGAGCCACATAACTTAAATGAACTGTAGCGGTGATATCAGAGACTCCCGACTATTGATGAATAAGTGAAGTCTCCATGGAGTGGCTAAAAACAACAGAAGATTGCTTATAAATGAACGGATATTGCAATGTCAACTTAGTTTTCTTTCAACAATAATCAAGCAAGCTGTATTTATAAAAAAATGTCTCTGGTCGAGATGTGAAAACGTATTCGCATTCTTGTTTACCTGATTGGCATGAACATCACCTTCATTTCGTTTGAATAGCAAGTACCGTAAAAGTTTTGTTTTTTAATCCATAAAGTGTTTCCAATACGAAAATGACTATATATCCTGAAAGATGCGTGTTTAAATATCATCGGTATAACATTCTGCTTTTTCAACTTATGACTTTAAGGAACTATAGAATGTGAAACAACCTGAGAATCAGAATATAAGCGAAAAACTTAAAATAAAAGAAAAAATAATCAAAACTTTAATAATACATTCATTTAGTTTTCAGACCAAAAAGAGTAGCATTTTGACGTAAAGAAGTTGTATTAAGGTTATTCATATAATCAAAATATATGTTCATTCAATAAACTGTTGCAACATTTTAAAATACAATATCTAAATATTTGCCCGAAAATACTATGTTCATTCAGGAAAAGTTGTTGGTATTTACTTACGTACTTTTTTTTACAAAATCTGAGGGATGTTTATAAATCCAAAATGTTTATAGCTATAAAGCTAAAATATTGTGCCTATGTTACATACATTAGAATGCTACATTTCCAAATTCATGCCTTGTTCTCTCAGTATATAAGCATATGAATTCCCACTTCAAAAAGAATCGTATTTACAAAGCTATGTGTGACGGCAAATTGACTAAAATCCCAAAACGGGACTTTATTTTTGCACGTGTGAAGACGGGGCAGGTTGGCACTTGATCCCTTATAGAATAAGTCCTCGTTCAGAGTTTTTTTTTTCTCAGGCATATAAGAACTGGCATATTACGTGAGAGATTAATTTAGGGCTAGACTGACCGCCGCTGGCAAGGGGTTCCAAATTATACACTATCCACACACCCACCAGGTCGCTTCCCTTCCTCCCCTAGACAATGGAAGATATGGACCAATAGGTTTAGTCGTAATAATATTATATTGTAGTAGTCGGCAACTCCGGTTTCCCGTGTGATATTTTAAAGGAATTAATAGGACAATTCTAAGCAAGATAACATAAGGCGAATAGAAGCTGAAAAGGAAGCATGAAGTAACAAACTCGTAGAAGACACTGCAAATAACAACTTAGACCACGTGGTAACATTAAAATACATGAATCTTTTTCTACAATTATATACACCTTCAAAGTGTCAAAATATATAATAATTGAACAGTCCATGAACATAAATGTCTTTCTTCTTTTCTGTTCTTTCGTTTTTCTTCAAATTGAGAGAGAGAGAGAGAGAGAGAGAGTGGTATATAAATATTGGGTATAAGGAGAAATGGTCCCAAAGTTACTTATCTTATTTTTCGACGGGATTCCACTGGAGAATCTTTCTTCTTTTACGGGCTAATAGACTTTAGGCTATTTTTAACACTGGCTTGAAGAAAATGGCTTCTTCGTGTCTCGCAGATATTTTTTCGTCTTCTTCACCCGGAGTACTTGGCTTTTGGTTCTGTCTCCTACGAACCATGTCCAAAAACTGACTTTTCTTACTATCTATTTCCGCTGACGGGAAGGAGTCCCCACTTCCGTTTTGGGGTCCCAGCCAATCATTTGGCTTCTCTCTTCTTCCTCTTGGTGTCCGGCGACCTGAGTGAGGTTACCAAGTACCAACATCTGTTGGTATCCCCTCTGTGACCTACATTCTTTCTTAATGGTCACTCTTTGACGGCTTGCTACTGTTCATTCAAACGGAAGGATAGTATTAATCTTATTTCTCTCGTCTCAGTGGGACACCACGTGACATATGTAACAACAGCTTCTTCTGCAAGCAAGGCAGGTCTATATCGTGGATGCAGTAAGGCATCCAATGGTATCAATTGACGCACAAAGAACTGTTCTTTAGTACCAAACAAAATGGAATTTTTCGTGGAGGATTTTACGGAGCCCCGACTTTCAAAGATTTAAGATAGATTGATTGATTTTAACGGCATGTGCACTTCAACCAAGGTAGGTTGATTTTATGGCTAAATATTTGTGAATTGCGTTCATTTAAAATTTATATTTATTTTTTGAATTATTTTTAAGAGATTTTTATTCACACATTTCTGTCAAATAAGAATAATTATAAACATTTATTTGACCCCTAGATGATACCCAAAAGGAACAACTACTCCAGCTCTGAAAGAACGAAGGAGCAATGGAAATGAAAAAATAATCCACACTCTCCAGATCTCCAGAAGTGGAGCCTTATTACCAGATGTAGTTTAGTATCATATCTCAAGCACTTTTTAGCGAGTGGGAGGGGGCTCTTAACCGTCTGTAGAGGATGCAGAAAGCGTTTTCTAAGTCAAACTGGTAAGGCTGTTTGCAAGATTAAGTTCCGCTGGATATAAGAATCTCTTTTACAACACATATTTTTATTTATTTTTGTACCCCTTTTTATTTTGGTGGGAAAGATCTGATGACACATGCATTCATTCAATATTAATGGCTTCTTTGTTTTTTCCAAAAAATGAGTTGCTATCTTTTTACAGCTTTCGAAAAAATTCAGTTTCTGTTAATATATTTCGATTCGTTTTTTTCTTACTGGGTTCCTGTCGAAAAACATAGATGTTGACATGGGAAGATTGTGTTGCACGAGGTTCCAACTGAGTAGTACTTGTCGCGTTAAATACAAATAGAGGCTATTCAAGCTTTTCAATTGTCATTAAGCACAGAGAATCAACATCAGTGTGAATTATGTCAGTACTTAATCCACAAAATGAGCCACTGCTGACCAGATAATGTTCTAAACAATCAGATACATTCAAATGAGTGTAACGTATGACTTGCTTCCAGGCTTTTCCGAATGTTAATTACAAACATGGCTGACGTGCACTCAGCTAACAGGCACATAACCTCTTCGTAAAATGCAGCGCTTTCTGAATTAATTTCTTCGATAGCAAAAGTAGAATCGCCCGAAGCTTTCACTTGAAGCATTCTATTCTTATCAATTATTCTGTGAAGAGTTTTCGTTTTCATGATTTTTATCTCAAGATATCGGCCTCTGTGACCTCTGAACTTTCTTGAATTTAATCAAATTTTGAGTGTAGTTGTGTTTCATTTTTATTTTCTGAGCTTGTTATACATTCATTCCAAGCTCTCTTGATGAAGGTCCGAACCCGAAAAAAGTCTGGATTTCGAATACAGATTTTAAAACGAGTCTAATTTTCATCACTTAATAAAACAACACAATATTTACAATTATTTTTACTTATTTGGCTCCGTACTAAATTGATTATAGGGGAAATTACTCATGGGCAAGTGATTAAGATGTTGGACTGCAACATTTTAATAAGCGAATTTAAACTCCAATCATGCTATTACGTTCCCTTTCGGTTCGGTTTGGTTTCGTTTTATGGCATATCAACCTTTGTAGGTTATTTAACGCCTATTCCATCTTTATGTAAATAATCAGTTCTATTTAAAACAATTCAGTTTCGCATAAGTACACAGTTTAATTGTCAAAGAACATTTATATTTCAAACTATTCAACCAGTTATATATAACGATTCAGTTTAGTGTAAGTACATTTTCAATGTAAAAGACAGTTTCATTTAAAGCAATTCAGTTTAGCATAAGCACGCAGTTTAAATGTAAGAACGGTTTAATTGTTAAAAACATTTCTATTTCAAGCTATTAAGTTTGCTTTTTAAATAGAATCATCAATATTAAAGATGGTAATTGAAAAATATGAATTAAAAAAGTGTTTCTCTTGCTCTATAACTACTGCATTAGTTTTATAATCCGAAATAATGTCAAAGTTCACAAGGGAAGCGTGCTCAGCGTGATGGTTATTATAATTGAAAAGGTAAAATTCTGGATGTGACTGTTTCCATCTCAATTTGTGCTAATGCCCCTTGGAAAGACATGGATCCGTTTCTTCTCTCTAGCTATGGGTTACTACTAGAACAGAATGGGTTCGCTAGCCTGGGAAATTAAAATTGAATACTTTTAATCCACGATAGCGACACTCCGTTGAAATAACTGAACTTTTGTCGTAACCTGCTCATGGCAGAAGTTTTGGATATATTGATCATAAAGAAAGATTATTCGTCTACATGTAAATTAATCTAATTTCTTATCCTTTACAAAGGTGATGATATAAATCGTAGTTTCAATGTTAAATATGCTTATTTTTACAAGTTTTATTGATAAACCAGAGTGCAAATATCAAAGTATAATTCTTATGAAATATGCTTTGTCTCTTTAAACAATAAAACCTATTAAACCTTTTGCCGGTCTTTATATTCTATCGTCTCTATTCGTTTATGAGTTGATGTAAACCATCCTATGATCTTGGGTTTATGATGTGTTTTGAGAACCTATTTATTTAAAACAATCTAAATATACAAAGTATATTGAATATACTACCGGGAGCTAATAACAAAAATTAACCGGCACCAAATATACTCTGGTTTGGCTAACCGCAAGGAACACTGCATCGTCAGCATAGTGGTAAGAACCTCCTGCAAAAAAAAATAAAGGAATCTCTCGTTATAGACATTAATTAGCATTTGATGGTGAGCCTCTGGTTCTGGGGATCTGAGGAGAATGGAGTACTATTTTATTGCCATTATTGTTTAGGTCCGCTCTGACCCAGACTCATCAGGGTCCCATCTTGGGTAAAATATATCAGGTTAAAAATCATTCGTATTTGATAGACCGTGTGCAAATAAAACCCATTAAGAAACATCTTCACAAGAAATGTAAATTTGAATGCAAAATTAGCATGATTCTTAAGCCTCTAGGCATGAAATAGACAGTTTAAATCAATTCCTCAATCAAAAGGAAATGAAGGTCAAAATAGAAGGTTTAACCATTTGCTGGGTGTTGGTGAAACTCTGAAATATCTTAGTCACGCGATGACATTTTATAAAATGTTAAAATAATGAGTTTCTTGATGATAGAGTAATTCTAAGAGATTGGTGAACATTCTGGTGAGACATGAGAAACAATGTAATTGGTTTAATAAAGTAATCCCGTTGTTCAGATAACCTAGCTTTTAGTTGACAGTATATCTTCAGCCATTTTCCCTAAAACAAAGAATAATTGGAAAAATTATTTTTTCCTTTTAAACTGAAGTATTAATTAAAATTTATTCGGACGGAAGAATATCTTAATAGGATATTTCTTTGGATTTTCTAAATGAATGAAGTCTTGTTCATAGTGCTCGTCATCATGGGCAAATTTTATCAACAGATAATTAGATTTCGATTTAAATATCCAATAATACAGAAGTATTTATATGTCAACTGAATATTTTTAAATCAAAAACACGAATTACTGAAATTAATAACAAAGAAATTATTAGCAAGAATAAATCAAGGAATAATTATAAATATTCGCCTTTCATGAATAATGTTGATAAAGTACTAGAAATTAAACTTCATTTCGTTATCATTTTATCTCTTTTCTCAGAATGGATTGGAAAAATGATGCTAACCTAGTTTTTTTTAATGTAATTTTCTTGGAGACCGAGTGTTCAAATATTAATTAAAGGAAATGTTTTGCGTCTCATCAGTTATTAGTTTATTTACAGCTAAAAAACTCCTCCAAGATTTTCACGACATTTTATTTTTCTATCCTTTTGCTTTAATATCATTCATGATCTACCAATATGTTTTCCTTAGTTAACCACACAACCTGTTGATTGTTGTCGGCATATTGGATTTTTTCAATCCTTTTTACTGGTTCAACTGACTGCTCTTTTGTTAGAGACATTTTTTCAATAACGTATGTCCAACCACCTGTTAAAAGTGGCAAGAGGGGTCTATTAACGGAAGAATGATCTATAGACAGCATAAGAAGGTTTTTAGAGTTATTTTCATTTTTATTCAAAGTACACGATCATTTCTTAATTTTTTTCCTTAACAATGGTTATTTACATAATATTTTCCCTTGCTTTGTTTGGAAAAATATATTATCAATCTAATATAATCTAGTAAGTTTAACGAATATTTTATGAAGACATAATTGTTAACTATTAAAGAAAACATTTTTGGAATCTCGTCTAACGTTAAAAAAATCCCAACTTATCAAATAAATGTTCTAATTCCATATGTTTTCAGGGGAAGTATATGTATAATGTAAAAATTTTAACTACACTTCACAAGAAAACTTTTCCCTAAATCGTGTCTATTATTTAAAATATCTTTAAATCATCATATGATTGAAGAATCTTAATGGCATTTCAACCAATCTAGGTTTATTTTTTACCTATATGTTAGAGAATCGCGTTCATAGTATGTTCTCGTTTACATTTTTGTATTGCTGTATCTAAAGATATTTTTTTTACAAATGGTTCAATAGAATGTAAATAATTATTAACAAGATCTATTTTGGACATAGATGAGACCCAAAGTGGCACTACCCCTGTAGATTTGAGTGGACCTGTGAGGAATTGCAATGAAAGGATATTCTACACTCAGCAGATCTCCAGAAATGGAAAGTGACCACTAAATGCATTTCAGATTCATGATACCCTCACCTTTGGGAAGGGGGTTATCTCTTTACTGTGTGTGCAGTCATGGTATTCTAAACCTCGCTGGCAGGGCGATTTGTCTTTTTAGTTGTTCTAGTATAAAAAGAAAGTAAATAAGGTATAATGTGTGAATGTCATATATCACTTAACCGATAAAATATAACAGAAATAACATGAAAAAATATCAAAATAAATAATCATTTTATGTCAGACATTTTGTCTGCGAGAGTTCAATATATTAAACAACCGATGAAAATACAGATATTATTGATTTCGAGTCATATAAACGTGTACGTAATTAAAAAGGTTTTAGACCGAATCGATTGACAACGAACCTTCCTCTGAGTGAAATACGTGTACACTTCGTTTATGTTGACATCGGCCATCTTTGGCTTATTGACTATTTATTCCACTTCTCATAATTTTTTCTTCTTTCCATTATTACACTCGGTGAGTGTGTCTGCTTACTTGGAACTCAGTATTTTCTTTTTGAGACGGTTTTTGCCCACGCGAACCATCATGTGGCTTTTTAAAAATCTCGACAAAGATAATGACTCAGCCGGTGTAGGTCATCTCTTGCCAGCAGGAGCTTGGGGGTTTTGTTGCTATTAGCTAGGTGGTATCTGTTATTATAAGCTTAGTGTTCTCCAATTACTATTGACTGTATGCCTCTTAGCTATCACTTTATAAGACATGTGTTCCTTTGTTATGTCAACTGTGATGAACAAGCTACTTAAAATTTTTGATTGTTGATAACCGATTTTCACTTGCTGTAGAAAAAAATATTTCCTATGGTGACCCAAATTTCCTGGTTATCGGGATTTTATATAAAAGGCATGCAAACAGAAGCTACACATATGTGTGTGCGTGCGTATATAGATTTATAAGAATGTTCTCTTGCTTATATAATTTACATATCTCAAAATATAATTTTCGCCTTGGTTATGACTATAGAATTATGACCGCACTAACCTCTGTCCGGCTTTAAGTATCTTTTGTTGAAGTTGATAACCATTAGATAATTTTGAACAGAACATTTTTATAAAATTGAATATCTTGCATCAGATACAATGTCCTCTTAGTTATTTTGCCCTTGTAATTTTCATTCTCTTTCTATTAAACACGTATTGAACTCATAACATTCAAGTAGACAACAATAATTTTATTCTTGAGGATATTGTGCCATCGAGTAAATATAGCGATATCATAGTAAGTTTGAACATCAGTCATGTTATTACATTCACTTTTCGACTAATCCCTACTTACCCTTCAGATATAGCTTAAATAGTACAACTAATGTTCTAAATAGAGGTCTATGGCATTAAATAACCCACGAATATAACAATAGACAAAGAAAACCATAGAAAATTTCAGAGATCATTTTTCAAGCTTTAAATTTAATATCATTGTTAATGCCTCTTCATTTAAAGCAAGTGAACTTTTTCAAAATGCAATCAGTTAGTGTTATTGCTTATTCTTGAAGCCAATTCGTTCTTCTTAAGTAATGGTTCCCATATTGTGTTAATCACGATGTCTGAACTATTAAGTTGTTAAGTTGCTAGTACTTACTATATGCACTCTTTATTTAGTTGTCACATCTTCCATTATTGGTCTCTGTCGATTATTTTAACTTAAGTCCATAGGTGTTCATAACTATCTTTTTTCCTTTGTTCTATGGGAGATTTTATTTGAAGAGATGTTTCCGAATAATCAAGCAACAACTGGCAAACATATTACTGTCGTCTGGATTGCAGATCTTCTACATGTTTTCATACCTACTTCTGAGTTATGACAAAAAGACCCTTGTAGATATTTGGTTATTATCCTCAACCATTCCCTCTCTCCTCATGGAAGTTGGTCTTAAGTAGACAGAGTAGGTGTTACCCTGAACACTCTTTTTTAGGCTGAACATTAACAGTTGATATTTGTCAGGGTCACTTCCATTGACTTTTGCATTGTATTGTATATATTTACCCATCCCTTCCTCCAGTGGCACGGTGTATTACGAGGCCAATTTTTAAGCGGTGTACAGCTGGTTTAGATTTGGAGTTTTCCTTTTCTCAGATCGATTACCCACCCACTATTAGATAACCAAATCTGCCCAAAAATTTTATACATAGTCGGCGGGGGAGAAGATATGAATTTGACTTTCCCAAGAGCATTAGCTAGAAGTCAAACTAAATCTTCATTTACTCAACTCAGCCTCTACAAACGGAATGTGATACAAGATAAGTTTTTTAAACAGAGTACAATTGGTTTGAATTCAGAGTTCCTTCTAGATTGGTGTACGTATCATGGCTATAGAGCCGAACTGCCCTACTGTTTTTGACATAGATAGAGAAAGATGGAGTCATGCCATTCTCAATCACATTCGTCCAAAATGAAACGCCATTAACTTTTACCCAACTGCTCTGTCACGAGAAGAATGTCTCATCAAGTCATTTTCTATGAAGAGCACTGTTGATTTGAATCCAGAGTTTTCCTTCGCCAACAATAGTTGTATTACTAAAGAAAAGGAGCATAAGATATCCTCTACTATTGTATCCACAGAGATCAGCAAAGAAGAGGTGAATTCATTCCTTTTCTAGGTCATTAGCGAGAATTGAAATCCCAACAACCTTGTCCAGGATTTGACACTCGCATACCAAGTGCAATTCCTTAACTCCATGCACCTTCTTTGAATTATGACATTGGCAGGGACGTCTTCAATTTTTGGTACAATTACTCTCTTAGATTCCTCAATAAGTAGGCCAGGCGTTTTTTCATAGTAATGCATTTTTCGCGAGTACAATAACTTCCTAAGGGTGGCCATCACTTTCGCTTGAGAGAATGCATAAAATACCTGATTCATAAGTCCTAAAGAAGACCAGACGCCCGTGATATGTGTTGGGGTAGAAAAATTAAGGATGGTCTTAGTCATTTTCTTAGTGGGTTTCACACTACCGGCCGTTATTTAGAACCTAGCAAACTTAACCTCATTCTCTACAAAGTGGAGTTAATCGGGGTGTAAAACAACCCTATTCACTCACCTTTGTGAGCTAGGACTAGAAGACCACACTACCGGCCGTTATTTAGAACCTAGCAAACTCAACCTCATTCTCTGCAAAGTGGAGTTAATCGTGGTGTAAAACAACCCTATTCACCTTTGTGAGCTAGGACGAGAAGACCACACTACCGGCCGTTATTTAGAACCTAGCAAACTTAACCTCATTCTCTACAAAGTGGAGTTTATCGGGGTGTAAAACAAACCTATTCTCCTTTGTGAGCTAGGACTAGAAGACCACACTACCGGCCGTTATTTAGAACCTAGCAAACTCAACCTCATTCTCTGTAGAGTGGAGTTTGTCAGGGTATAAAACAACCCTATTCTCCTTTGTGAGCCAGGACGAGAAGACCTCATTATTATCTCAAAGGAAGCTATTGTCAATACAACTGGTTTGTAAAACCATGTCCACTGCAATATTGTCTTACCAATAGATATATTCCATTTCCAGACACGTGAAATCTTTTGGTTGCACGAAGATTTTTGTACCATCTCCATTGAGAGATAAATGTGGTGGCGAATTGTGCCACTGGGAAAAAAGGTAAGCTGCTGAACCCGTTCTTTGCATGTAGAACAGTTGTCCTGGTCTGAGCCGGACTGACGGAACCTAATTAAATGGGTACAGGGTGTGAGGGGTTTCCTTCATAATGACCACGTTCAATTTTCGTAAATACACCATACATCTGCGAGAGCCGTCATTTTGCGACGAACATCTTTGAGTTCCAGGTCACATGACAGCTCACTGACACTTGTTTAATTATGGGGAGAGCTTTTTTCACTTTTTTTTCTTCAAATAGTAATGGAAAGGGTTCTGTGTGTAAAATGTTTATATTGTATCACGGTTAAAAATTTTGTCCGATGGCTTTCCTATAAGGTTGGGTGTGGACATGTATTAAATGTACTTGAGCAGAAATGATTGGATATCTATTGCTCCAGAAGGTACCACTTTGTATATGTCCCACATCTTGTTCTCATTTCTTTGCTTATTTCAACTTGGTCGGTAGCCTTATATATCTTCTATACCAGCCTCAAGAAATAATGCCCAGTCGTAGTTAGTTGCATTTGGTTCATCGACTGGACAGTCTGTTTTATATACGTTGTATCGTGTTTGGGGTTCGATCCACCCTAGCTGTGATAGTTTTTCTTTGGTAGATCAATCATCTGTTGCATGTGTTGAGCAATTAAGTCGAAGGTACTACCTAGTGCTGATATGTTTTATTTTGTTAAAATAGTTCAACGTATTCACCAGCGCCATGTTTAGTTGTGATAGTAATCCAGAATCACTTTATTCCGATATCAAACGCGAATACAAATGGTTTTCCCGGCTGTTTTTATAACATGAGAGGAGGTAACTTATACTTTCCCATAACTGCTTCTGGAAATTCTCCATTATTTAATGGAACATTGCATTTCTATACATCACGTTTACATACATTTTTTATTGAAAATTATTTTCTTTTGCATTTTATGACTCTTAATATACTTTATATTGCTTTCCTCAATCCTTTTTTTCCTAAATGCACTTCCGCGTCTTGTTTGATTATCCCTTGATATAGTCTCACCAGCATTGATGGAATAGCTTTTCAGACAGTATTTTTTTCTATTTGTTCATGTAGTAGTGTATGCATTCTTTAAAACCTATCTCTCTTTGTGCACCAGAGATTAATTTTGTAAGGGCGATATATTTTACAATCAACGATTTGAAAACAACTGAAAATTCTATCATCTATTATCTAAACTGATTTTTTTTACTGATTAAATAAAATAGGTATAAAAATATGATACTTTGAAGATAATCTTAAATCAGTGAAGCCAATCGATCTTGCATTCGTTTTTCCCAAATAAAATGTTACACTTTCGACTTCGCCTATGTCACGTTCTTTTGAGTTAGATTATTTTAAAAGACAAAGTTTTCAGTTTATATGTACGTTTACAGTAATACTGATGCTTTTTCTAAATACATATGGGAAATATGTAAAGTGAGTGATCATATTATAATTCACAAAATAACTTCCCATCCGTTCGCCCGAATGTAGATTTATAGGTAAAAGATACTGGAGCGTGGATAGATAAGTTAAGAAAAGGCCAGCAGTCAGATTAAAGACAAGTTTTCAAAGTTCAACATCTTTTCTTGGGGGTACGCTGAAACAAAATATGTTTGATCTTACACTCAGAACAAGTACTTCCAAGGTCACTACAATGACTTTTACATGTAACATATTCTTATTTCTTATTCCAAAGTGTGCTGTCTCTCGCTGTCGTAGAAGTCTCGATCTGAGTGAGATTCAAACTAAAAAGATGAAATAATAATTATCAAAAGATACGATTGACTGAAATTCATCCGTTACAATGTATATAAATGTATGTTTGTGTGTTAGTGTGTGTGTGTGTAAGAGAGAGAGAGAGAGAGAGAGAGAGAGAGAGAGAGAGAGAGAAAGAGAGTTAAATATACAATGTGTGTGTGTATGCTAAAATCTTGTTTACAATCTCTATTTAGTCGCTTAAAATATCCATTCAGTTGTTTCTCCTTCCATTTTGTTTTCTAGATTTTGTTGTTTTTTTTCCTGTTTAACCTTATGTTACCATTGCTCTTACTGGCTACTGTAAATAGTCTTTCTTTGCTCTTTTTAGTGAAGACCTTCAATTTTTGCATTCCTCCAATCCTGAAAACTGGCGAATTCTCTTTCTATTCTTCTTAACCCATGGATTATGTCTATGTAATCTATTGGCTCTAAAGTCTTGTGTATCGTCATTAATTTCTCAGGTCATTTGTCTGAGTTCTTCCTATGTTTCTTTTTATATGGATAATCCTATTTTTCTATTTTTCCAGGCTATTTTACAACTGGGGAGGGCTGCCCAGGAATTTATTCATTTCATAAGAATTCTGCAACAGAGTTTGGTTTCGAGAAGTTTTCTTCTTCTCTGAGAATTTTGTTCTGTATTTTTTCTCTTATCTCGGTTTGATGGTGACTACTTATAATATTTCCAGGTATTTGTAATCTTTTTATTTAACTATTTTGGTGTTTACTGATTCAGTCCTGTTACTTCCTTCGTTGCTTTTCTCCACTTTTTCATTTTCAGCATGGCATAATTTTCAATGTAAAATTCCATTCCTATATCCTGGTTGAATATTCTTATGGTTTTGTTTTAATATTTCTTGGTCTTTTTCATTTTTGGCTAATATCTTAATATCATCCATAAACATTAGGTGATTATTATTTCCTGAGCATTTCCTAAGAATATAAGCGATTGGCATAATTCCTATGATAAATGGAAATGATGAGAGAGAAAGTGAGTCTCCCTAAGAGCTGTCTCTTTGGATGTTATCCACTGCTGGAGTTCGACGTCCTGCTGCTAATTCCACTCTCCAGTTCTCTTTTACTTTCGAATTAGCGCTTATAACTCAGTCGGATATTTTAAAAATTATCAGACATTTTCTTATCCAAGTTTGCGGAACTATTTCATACGCCTTTCGTAATATATATATATATATATATATATACGTGTGTGTGTGTGTGTGTGTGTAACTTATTGTTATGCTATATCAAAGTCATTCTTAGGTTGATGCATTTTTCTTCAATTCACAAAACTTTAAAATTGAAAAAGAGTTCGACATTTATTAATCCAAATCGTTCAATTTCTGTAATTTTATGCGTATGTTCGTTGAATTTTTGTGGCTACACCAATTCTCTCTCTCTCTCTCTCTCTCTCTCTCTCTCTCTCTCTCTCTCTCTCTCTCTCGATATATATATATATATATATATGATGGTGCAGGTGACCGTATGGTTATCGTCGTAGGATATAAACACGTCGATTTAAGTTCGAATTCTTGGTGGGGTCGTTTGCATTGCTCATTGTACTTATACCCCTTGGAAAGGTATTCAATTATTATCACTCTAGCGATTGGTAAATTGTAAAGCAGACTGGAATTTTTAAGTTGGATTGAATTCTAAGTTTTCTTTCTCCAAGACTGGTTGCTTAGCTAAGTATAAAGAACTTAGTCTGTTCGACTGAGAACATGCCCTGTCGGCTAGGGCTGTAGAATACACCGAATACATCTCTGCATAGGAGTAAGACCCTTACCCCGAAGCGAGTATCCTGGATATGACACGAAACAATCTGATGGCGAGGTTCCAGTATTGCTGGAGCTTTGGGGAATGCAGAGTACCACTTCATTGCCTTTGCTACCACGTCCACCCAGACTCGTTGTGGTAGCATCCAATAGAGTCCTATAAATCGGTCAAAGAGACCTTAACTGTGTATTCGAGATTTTTCTTTTTTGCATTGAAACTGCGTATTTATGCTAAACAGAATTGTTAAAAATAGAACATTTTTGACATTTAAACTGCATATTTATGCTAAACTGAATTATCTGAAATAGATATGTTTTGATATTTAACTTTGTGCATTGCCCAGTCGGGTGGGGCTGTTGAATATATCAACTGCACCTCTGCAGAGGATTGCTGGATCTTTGAGGAATGTAGAGCACACCTTCATTGCCACTGCTCCTTCGACCACTCTGGCCTGGAATGGTAGCACCTCTATAGGGCACTATCTGTGGGTTAAATAGAACTAATCTGCGTACTTATGTTAAACCAAATTACTTGAAATAGCGTTGTTTTGATATTTAAACTGCGTACTTATTCTAAATTGAATTGTCTGACATCTAAATTCTAAACTGAATTATTCGAAAGAGAACTGTTTTGCCATTTACCTGTGTGTGGACAAAAACTATTCTTATACTAAACTGAATTGTGTGAATTAGAACTTTTTGACTGAACTGAAGAGCTTGAAATAGAAATGATTTAGACAATTAAATTGTATACTCATGTTAAACTGAATTGTTTAAAATAGAACTGATTATTCGAATAAAAATTGATTTGCTATTAAGTAAGCTACAAAGGTTGATACGCCATAAAACCCAAACAACCAACCCACTACTGAGAACATTACAGGGTGGGGTAGAACATGAATTCAGATTTAATTGCATTATGCGCTATAACTATCATTGAGTTTAATCATTTTGTCACATACACATACACAACACACACACACACACACACACACACACACACACACACACACATATATATATATATATATATATATATATATATATATATATATATCTTTGGCATGTTAGTTTTTGTTGATTTCTCATATCCAGTTCAAAACTTAATTCCTTGATATTCTTTTTATCAGCAACCGTCTTAGGCACGCCACAAACTCAATTTGATCCGGAAAAAGTGATTCTGTTAATTCGAAACGTGACGAAGTTTAATTATCATAGTAATCCGTTTCTTCACAATTGTCTGAATTGGATGGATGTGAAAATTCAGATTTTTGTTGTCTTCACCCAGATATGGTTGATTATTGGGAAGATCTGGTGTAAACCCGTATTCTGAGAGGTGAAACCGTCTATATTGTAGCTGGCTAGATGTGACAACCACCTACAGGCTGATGATATTGGAATATTGTAATTAGTTATTAAGTGTAGAGGAAATTATTCGAACTTGACTTGAACAATAGCTAATTTCGAATGTATTTTAAGCTTGGGAATGGATTTGGATTATGAAGTGATAAACATATAATGATAAAGTTTAACGTCAAATGTTTGTTGGTATTTGGACTGCAAAGAGAACGAATCGACTCGACTCATATGCAATTTTGGTTGCAATCGGCTGAGATAAAGCTCAAATAAATATCTGTTAGCCAACTTATATACCTACGCACTAATCAATGAATTGCACAAACATTTCACTAATTTACTAAAATTCGGACCGACACACATATATCCAGTCCAGACACTTTCTTCTCTTTTATATAATTGTCGATGCCATTTGTTAGTCGATTGTATTTAATATACTGTTTTTAAACGGTTTATATTTAATCAATTATAGTTCTTCCAGAGTAGGAGTTGAGTTATTCGTCAGCAGAGATTATCATGGCTTATCGGTGTGAAAAACACCCGCTCCATTGGTCTACAAGAATCACAAGAATTTTCGAACATCAAGCAAGACGATCAACAACTGAGGGAGGCTACGGCTCCAGGAGAGTTTCAAATTATAAACGATCCACCATTCTGACAGCTGGGTAGAGAGTGAGATTTCACTTCAGGGTTCGAACTGAGTTGCCCATTTTACGAGATATACGATGTGTTTGGATTGAGATGAGCTTTTTTTTTATATTGGCAGTAAACAGTATTTGTGACCCTGGACTGAAGAGATTTGATTTTATTGCTATTTTTAACAGAAAAAAAAAAGTTTTCCCTGGTAAATAGGGCAAATCTTTTTGGTCTCCGGAACCAGAAACCAAATCTAAAATCTAATTACGAAATAATTTTGGATAAACGTATAAACATTTTTATTAGCTCTTCAAATAATTCGCTAAAAATTGATCATTTCCTGGCGTTAACAAATCCAAAGACATCTCGTACAAAATTCTAAAATGACTGGATAGAAATATATTGATTCTCAAAGGCAAACCCAAATATGTGTGCACTACTATTAAAGGAATTACATTTGTTTATACTTTGACATTTTTTTTCTTCTTTGATTTATTCCCGAACACTAATAACGGGGAAAGGTGGAATATTTGATCCTTTAAAGGATGTTGGAAAATGATCGTTTAAATATTCTTGCTGTTAATTGGTTCTATTATTTCTGTTTTGCTCTTCATTCTGAATCTTAAATAGAATGTATTTAATAAATGTCATGGTTCATTAAATATCTCCATAACTGAAGCAGGAAAAGCAGCGATAAACGATTGATTTGCCTTACTGCTCATTCAATGTCCGTTTATTCATAGCGGTCAATCTCTCCTTACTATTCTGCTCATATCTGTCGATCACGAATAATTTGCTCATATCTATCTATCTATCTATCTGTGCAGTTGATACGTTGCCATCTTAATCTCTTTTTCTTCTCTGCAGTAGGTCGTTTTTTTAGCCACTATCTCTTATCAATCCACCCTGTTCAGTGTTCTTTATTTCTAGGATGAATCAACAAAAACTTCTTTCTTGTGCATATTCTTTATTAATTAAAAACGTATCTGGCGGGTTAGGATGTACCTATGGCTTAATGTCAAAAGTGCTGTACTGCAGCCTCGACGTAAACGATTTCAAACCCTAATCGTGCTATTACGTTCATTTTCAGTGTAATACCCATTGGAAAAGTATTGAACCTCACTTTCTCCGCCGTTTTGGGTTAAATAGAATAACTGCTGTTCTTCCGCGATGATGTCTTTAGTATTAAATAACCCACAAAGATTGATATATCATTAAATAAAGAAACCAAACCAAAGAGGTATCTACATTTTATTTACTTCGTATAGTCTTTTTCAACTCCTTACAAATTACCAACCGTACGTACCAGGAATTAGCCTTACCATAGATGGAAATGATCGGCCACTTAATTAAAAAATTCTGTAATTACTAATTTAAAGTTAAATATTACTTTTCATTTCTAGAATAGCTTTCTCACCTGACAGGGATTATCTAATCACAATCGATTTTTGATATTGATCATGGTGTCATGACTGTCAATTAAACTAAGTTGACAATAAGGGTTTAAATCTTTTGAAATTGTTGTAGCCATCCTTTGCAGTTCAAGCTAGTTGGTCTAAAAATACAGGCAAATATTTCTAAGTAGTATGTGGATAACTCTCGAATGGGAAATCAAAGATTATTCGAGGGTTAGATAGAATTTGACGGCCAAAGAGAGTAGCCGACGCTTTGTTGGTATTTGAGCGAAGCAGAGTGGTTTCGATCGACAGGGTGGATAGAAAACCGACATAGTGTGTATTTGAGAGAAAAACAGTATATCTGACCATCAGTCCAGACTGTCAAAAAGTTTTGAGCTCTCGAATCGAAGAGCTTTGTTAATATCAGAAGCAAGCCACGAGAAATACATAATTGTCTGCCTATCTCTCTATTTCTCCTTCTTGCTTCAAAAATCAATCAGCTTTTGATCAATTATCGACAGACACATATTCATTGTAAAACTGAATTTCGTTGCAGTTATGTCTTCACGTAATAAGAGAAATACTTTGCATCTACTAAGTAGTCGGGAATCTGCTTACTCCTCAGACAACTAAAAGATGACGAAAATTCGACCACACTTCTTATAAAAGACAGGTAAAGAATCTCTCTCCGAAAACGTTCCCTCAGCAGAACAGTCCAAAATGGCTATCCTCACACACTCTTCTGACAACAAAATGCACATCCATAAATTCTAGTGGCTACTATAACTCAGAAATAGTACGCTGCCCGCGCAAAATTCGTCCTATTAAGGTCACCTACATTACATATACTGTTTTATTAACACGTGACACATAAAATATTACGTAACAGTTACAGGACAGTAATAAAATACATTTTCCTAAATATCCATAATGTAGACTTCACAAAATTAACTTAAACAACAATAGTTTCCGGTACCCTGATTGACAGCAGGTGTTCTGTCGTTATAAAAAGTACTTTTTTCTCCTAATCATCATGAGTACCAATATTTTTTTTAAAAATCTTTGAAACATTTTAAATCATTTAGTGAAACAAGTATGAGTATGGAAAAGCAAAAAAGCACAGGGAGAAGTTACCCTAGAACTTTGTGGGAAACGCAGAAATTCGAACTCTGGTCTCCTGTTTTGCCATCGGTGCCAATAAATGTTGATCACACAGCGTTCATTTCCAAATTTTGGGGTTAATACCTTAAATTTTTCTCTTTTGAAAGAAAACCGAATAAATTGCTGTAGACATCAACTGTCTCTTAAATGTCAGGGAAAAGTTACACAATATAATCGAAAAAAGACATCAATGGAGATGAGATAAATTCTAAGGAAATCTAACACACACACACACACACACACACACACACACACACATACATGTATGTATATATATAATTATGAAATGAAAATTATATATATGATATAATGATATATCGCTCACATACACACGCACCAATATATATATATATATATATATATCATGTCGTACTGCTAGCACAGATTTCCCTGACTCTAACTCACCATTCATCTCTGTCATGCACAGCTTACAGCTGGTCTTCTAGAGTAGATGCTGTATCCGTACAGAGCTGTTGTAGATAATTCTAGCTGGTCGTACAACTATTGCCCATCCGCGTGAAGGGGTCCATTGGAGAACGTCGCTTATAAGTTCGTCCTCACTTCTCCAGCGCTGTCCGGCATTTCTTGTCCCTCTTATTTGGATTGTTTTAAAGATGGAAGGGAGTTGGCCATACATCTGTTGTTTTGGGGGATGATGCTTCCAGGATTTGTTCGATATAGCTCGTAGCATTCTGTTTAGCTTTTTCTCATTACGCTTAGTCAGCGTCCATTAGTCAGCGATATTAATTTCCTGTTTGGTTTGACCCCGGTGGGCATTGTCCAGCAAAGGCTGACTCGAGGTTGAAAGGCCCTCGGCTTCCGCTGGACCTTCTTAGGGTGGGCGAGCAGCATCATTGACACTTTTGTCACCATTGTATAGCGCTGTTCCTTGCTGTCCAGTTTAACCTATAATCAGGCATCTGTGTCTGGACCTATGTTTGGGTCCATGTCCAGCTAGGCTCCTCAGACCCACATTGCATTAAGTGGGCCGATGACCAGCATAGTCTAGTTGGGCTCAAGCCTAAGCTCGTGTCCGATATTCCCTTTCCCTAATCCTAACTATGATATGACCTTCGGGTCTTTGACCTTGAGTCAAGTTCCGTCTAGTGACAGGCAGAGACAACATGTTCTTGTGCATAGAGAGTGGGGAATAGAAAAAGGAGGATATTTTTTTGTGTAGATTTTTTCGAGAATTCAATTTTTTTCCACTGATTTCAGTTTTTTTTTTCCAACTATTAACTATGGGTTATTATCGCTACCGTTCTTCCTCAAGAATATGTTTGGCATTATTCATCCCACAAAAGTCGATATGTCATTAAACAATGATGATGTGCCCTTTCATGTCTTAGATGACAATATAAATGACCCACTTTTGCGACCAGGACTTTTTTTTCTTTATTAGAGAGTCAGTATGATTTAATTCTAGGGACTTGCCTTTCGACTGAGGCTTGAAATGGCAAACTCATATTTAATCCATGTGTAAACTTTTTGTACTAAAATATTCTTCCTCATACACATCACACATTCTTCAGTAAGTTCTGTAACTGGTTTGCATTAAAATCTAATGAAAACTCCGTTTGAGGCCTGTTGTGTTCTATTAGATACGCAGCCATTTTGAATAGCCTCAAAAAATATATTAACGTGATTAAAATATTTTTTGCTACAAACCAATTCTAAACGAAGCAGAATTTACAGTTATGGAAAATGAAATCTGAAAAAATGAGATTGTTCTTTTCGAAAAAAAATCCTCTTTTTGCTTGAAGCCCCCCTGTGCGCGCACACACACACACACACACACAAACACACACACACACACACACACACTTATATATATATATATATATATATATATATATATATACTCAAAAACACAGGAAAAGTCAGGAAAAATGATGAAATTATCATCGTAAAAAATCCCGGATGTGTCTATTTTCTTTTCACTTTGATGTATGGTCCAAGTGAAAAGAAAAGAAAAGAAATATACTTATTATTCCCACTAGTGTTAACTTGCAAGAATGACTTGGCCCTCCATGGAAAGATACTCAGAGAAAAAGAAAACTTGCACATCTTAAGAAATTATTTGCTATTGAAACCAAAGCAGAATTACTGACGGTGTGACGGCAATTCTCGCTTGTCTAAAGTATCTTCACAAACACTCAGAGACAGATCGATACAGAGATAGATTGATAGGTTGAGTGAAATTTATTGTGAAATAATCTTTGATATATTAAAGTGTTTTTAATAATCAACGCATAAAAAGTGACAGAAATTCTACATAGACCAATATCAAAAACCGATTCAATGATCTTTGATCAAATCTATCAAAATATTAATTTTAAAATGATTTATCTAATTTTTCTAGCCCGACAATTTCACTCAAAAGAATGTTATGAAACAGTTTTATTCTAACATCTAGTTCTTTAAAAAATATCGAGTAAATTAATGAGTTAATGAGTTTAATATAAATTTCCTTCAATTGCAATTTGGTTACTCTCTTTAAATTATTTATGGCACAAAAATATTCAGTAATAGTTTTATCTCGAGGATTGATAACCCTTCTCTGAACAAAACCTGTCCATATAAGGTAGGTAAATGTGAGGAAAACAACCTGATATCAATGAAAATGATAATGGTTTTCTGCTTTTCGTTTTTGTTGTTTTATTCAATAGAGATGGTTTATCTTTCTATAGCTTAATCTAACTCTACGCATTGCTTAACCTGCTGTTTAATAGAGATTCTGAAAGAGAGATATATTGATGAATAGATTGCTGTTTGGTAGTGTTTATGGCAAATATGGCATTGTGGGTTATTTAAAACCGAATGCTGTTTATTCAAATGATTTTTAAATGATTAGCTTATTGGAAAGATTTTTTTAAAACGCGCCAAAGTTCTTTTGTTTGATCACAGTAAAATAGTTTCAAGTACTACTATTTATTGTATGCACACAGTTAAATAGTTTCAAGTATTGATATCTACAATAATAATTATATTTACTACAGTTAATTTTTTAAGCATTGATATGAAATTCTAAGGGTTTATTAAAATATTAACCATTTGTTTGCACATAGTTTGATGTTTTCAAGTGTTGTAAATGATTCAATAGTTCCACTCGACCCGTAGATGAGATCCTGACAGGTACTTCCATTCTAGGTCACAGTGAACCTTGGAGTAATCAAGGGGTCCTCTACATTCCTCAAAGCTCATGGACATGGTTCTCAATATCTGATGATGCTCAGTGTCATGTCAAGGATACCCAATAGGTGGATCTGTCTGCAGAGACGCTATCGGCTTATTCTACAGCACTAGCTGATGAAGATATAGATTGATGAAACATACTGACATAGATAGATTGATAGATTGTAATAGGTTGATATACATTTGTGGGCATCCACAACAACCAGAATCCACTTTTCCCTTGATGGAGCCAGCATAATTCATTTGAACTCGGAACCAAAGCCCTTCTGGCCATTCCCACATTTGCATTATCTTGGCACATGCCACAACGCCTCAAAAACAGTTCAATATCCGCATCTTATGATAACACAGGATCTCTTGATGTGTAAAAAGCAACAGTTTTTTTTACGTGAATGGGATTAAGTCTAAAGCAGACATAGAAAGTATTTCTTCTTTGGAACAGGGTAATGGCGTAAAGTAGTCCTCTACGGGTAGCCGACGCTGTCTATCGGCGTTAAAAAAACGTTCAGCCAGGTTTGTACACTAGCTGATAATGTTAATTCACCAGAACCAATGCCCAACGCTGTACTCTAGCTCTTCGTTTTGGTAATATTGCACAGTCCTCTTTAAAAAGTCCAAGTAGAGGAACCTGTAAATAAGCATCACTCAAATCCAGTCCCATAAAAATAATGCCCACTCCCAGGAAACTTCAGAATACAGGTCATCTATCTTGGCAATCAGATTCTTGTCTATTTGCAAAACAGGATTTACCGTCGTCTTAAAATCCCCACAAATCCGAATTTGACCATTTCTCTTTAAAACTGGCACGATAGGGGAAGCATATTCGGAAAAATTGACTAGTTTAACAAAGTGTTGTATATTCATAATGATATCAATAACAACAATAATAATACAAATACAGGTGGTACGAACGAATTTCTTTCTTTCTACCTTCAGTCCTTGGCGACACGAGGAGAGGGACACAAATCATAAAAGCCTATGCTAACCATACTAATCTGACTCCCCCACGCGCGGCGCATCTTGTGGTGCTTAAGATCTCAATTCATCTCTACTAGTCGAGACCCACAAAATATGATCTGATCAGTTCCGAATAACTCAATCTCTACCTTTAACGGACAATCCCAACTATACCGTCTTTTCAAAATTCTCAAATTCTCAGGACCATCTGTTCTGCGAATGATGTCATCAACCCACTCAGTTCACTCCAACTGCCGTCCAGCCTCATTTCCTGTCTGGGAGTTTATGATGACGGATGATGATTGTCATATCCTTTCCGCCTAGGCGTAAGATTGCACCATCTGACTATTGCATTTGAACTTACAGTGGTTCAAAGACTTACCAAAGTAAATAATCAAATATAATTGACAAAAAATGATTAATATAAAAAAATAATTACACACCTTTCCACCCCACAAAATAAAATTATTTTATAATAGGAGACAAACAAAACAATTTTTAAAAAAGGTATTGATGTGAACGGATTTTCCTTTTGTTTTTCTCTATTTCCTTCCTTTCCGGTTCTATAATCTGTAACAATCATAATCTAACACTCTTCCTTATGGCGATTCGACCAACAAAATTACAGTAAAAAGAACAACAATTCAAAGAGCATATAAAAAGCAACACAATAAATCATTCAACAGTTAAAAAACTTAAAGTCAGTAAAAAGAAGTGATCGTATCGTCTTTAATTTTCTTTTTTATATATTTTTTTCCTTTTCTAGTTCTTCTTTTCTTGTTTTCATGTTTCCTTTGAAAGACAAAGTAGATACTCTTTCTCGTGTGTCAGTCTCTTTCTCTGTCATTTAAAAAAAGATTTCCCACTTAGCCCTTACCAATAGTTATTCTGTCTTTATGTCTAATTGTCTATTTTTCTTCTGAATCTCTTTTAAACTTTAGTAATTATGTTATTTTTCTTATCAATGCATTTTTCCTTAACTTTTCGTCTCTCTTATCTCATGATTCAATGTCTATTTTACTTTACCAATTGGCATGTATCATTTTTCTCTTCAATCTTTTTTTTTCATTGCTCAATTGCTCATGATCTGTCTTTTACTCTTTTTGCTTTCCTTCTATATCCCTAACTCATTACTTCTAACCTTTTTTCTCTAGTAATCTCTGTCATTAATTTATATATATTCTTTATATAACGCACACAATCATTGTTCGCGGCCCCCGTCATTTTCCATTAAATTCCCTTGTAATCAAACCAAGGTAAATGAGGTAAAATTTCTCGGTAACCTTTTTTTTTGTCTTTCCAACCAACACAAACCGTTCCCGTTTTCTACCCTTGTTTATTTAACTTTTGACCGCTGTCCATCGGTCTATCTTTCATCTCTTCAATAGCTAACGAGTGCCTTTTTTCTTCTTGCAACAATTATCTCGTATCCAGCAAACGTTTCTTTTTTTTTACTTATTCCAACCACAACAGCACTATAGAAGTTTCCTGCTTACTTCCAAAGGTGAGATAAAATATCCCTGTGGTTCTTTTCCTAAGTAACCCAAAACTTTTACTCTGTCCACTGGTTTTTCCCTTGCCTCTCGGTCTATCTTTCTCTTTTTCAACAGTTAACGAAGGTATTTTATTCATTTATCAATTTGATCAACTATAATTATCCCTAAAGCACGATTCAAAACCGAGTCCATAAATTTTCCGGTGCATACCACGAAACACGTCAAAATTTTGCACACATACTCCCTAATTTCCCATCTCCTGTTTCACAATATTCTCTTCAGCACAATAGTCTGGCCACTAACCAGTACCTCAAAATTCTCGACCCTCTGTCTAGGGCCCGAGATAAAACCTGGTATGACTTCTACCAGTACCCAAAATATCGATCCCATTCTAGAAAAACATCACAGAACGCTTCCAATGTCCACAGCATTTCCAAACATTGAACTCAGTCCACTAACCTAGCTACGGATCCAAAGGTATATGAGCCTTCTCCCGACAACATATCGTAGATGTCCAGATCCTTCCAGGTCTCGGAATTGAAAGACACACAGACAAAAATATCTCAATACAAAATTACTACACTTTACGGTGAACATTTTTGAATTACTCTAAATTTCATTAAAAAACAAACAAACAAGCATTTATATGTTACCCAAAATACTACCTCATCACGGGTTTTGTTAAGTCAAATTGACAAGCTTGTATTTCCCTTCTTTTCTCTCTCTTTTTCCCTTCTTCTTTTTACTCCTCATGATTTACCGCCCCTTAACATAGCAGTAATCTTTATCAACATGTACAATTAAACTTATGGGTCTTATCATAGCTTTTTGAATTTTTTTTTCGTAATTAAATGAATTCTACTGGTTCTGAATAATGCAACTTAGAAGCGACAGAGAAAGACATAAAACAAACAATTAGCCATGTGCTTTATCTTTCTTTGTTTTTTTTTTCTTTTCAAGCTTTCTTCTCGATTTTCTTGTTTTAATTTTCCTTCTTCGTTCTGGGGCTTTGTGACGAACATTCTTAACCTATTGCTTGTCTTTTAATATTTGGCGTTCTTCGTTTTTTTCTCTGGAGTTCAATTCTTTACTTTCCATTGTATCCTTTTTTGGCCGATGTAGCACAGTTTTTGTTTGGAGTTGAGGTTTTTATTGTTTATCTTACGTTCTCTCTCTGCCACTTGAAACAACATCGCCTAAAATGTATTTTCATCATTCTTAGCCGTTTCAAATCGTCTAATGTATTGTGAATTGTTGAGTGGGCAACCTAAGTTTAAAATCAATTTATGTCATCTTTTTTTCTTTTCTTTTTGGAAAAATCAGAACAAGTCACCGCGCACCAAATCGTGTATCATGTTGCATTGTTTTGTTGATGTCAATAATAATGCGAATACAAATACAGACACCGTTTCGGATACGAACGGGTATGTCAATTTCTGGCTTCATTCCTTTGTGATGTGAGGAGAGAGACATATTATGACGGATGATGATTGACATATCCTTTCTGCGTGGGCGTAAGACTGCACTGTCTGACTATTGCACTTTAACTAAGAGTAGTTCAAAGCCCTACCAAACTAAATAATAAAATATAATTAACGAAAAATGATTGATATAAAAACTCAATACCTTAATCATATAACAAACGGAGGTAGAAACCATTCGATCAATTTCAGTTTCAAAACTTTTTTCGAATCGGTATTAGTACTAGCCTTCATCGAACGAGGGGTACTTTATTGTTTAAGCAACATTTTAGCTGTAACGTTTTTCAATGTAACCAAACTTGATTTAAACAGTTCTGAAAAATCCTGATTCAAATGGGTCGACTTAGTTTGCTCGCACGTAGCAGGTAGATTAACTGACAAACTTTCCAGCCGATCCCTTTCAGGAAGACTTGGTACCGATCCAGGTACAACCAACACTCTTAAATTGTAAATATTTCCTTTGTATTTTTGATATTCAAGTTAGCCACCCCCTTAGGAATAATGACCTCACCAGAATATGTCCGTAATTTTTGTATTACCAGCTTTTTAGAAAGTTTCGAGTTCGGTAGTTCGTAAAATTGTTTTGGGCTTACCAATGACAATGAACACCCAGTGTCGATTTCCATTTCACAACTGATTCCATTCAACTCAAGCTTAGACGCGAAAATGGTCATATATAAGGGTAAATCGTATGTGTCTTGCATTTAGTGTGACAGGTTTTCCCGTTGTTCACTTTTGTACTGTCTTGAAAAGTGATTTTCTTTGGACATTTAAAACAAGTTTTTCCCTGCACACGTCTCTCGTGCCATTTTTCACTGCACCCAAATCACAACCTTTTCCACTTTTGAATCTCAGCTGAATTCTCTTTCGTCGTAAACATTTTATATAAATCCTCCGTATCTTTGTACTTTATGTGAGCTACATCTTCAAGCGACATGTCAACGGACAACAATCTTGTATTTTCTCTTCATTTAACCCTTACACAAATTTGTCACGTAATGCTCTTTTAGGAATATGTCACAAATTCGCATGTAGAAGATCATTGTCTAACGCGAACAAAAAAATTAGAAACTGACCCACCCTCCTCTTGTTTGGCATTATAAAACCGGTAACTGTCTGCAATTACGAGGTATTTTGGCTTGAAATTCTCTTATAACACATATTTTATTTTCCCAAAAGACTTCTTTCTCGGTTTTTGAGGTGCAAATAAATTTCCTAAGACTCTCTACGTCTTTTCTCCGATAGTCAGAGAAAAGTTGCTTTGCATTTTGTGTCTGTTTGTGTGCCATGTGAGATATCATTTGCTATGAAAAAACTGTTCTACGTTGTCCAGGTAAGTTGAAATGTTTCTTGACTCAACGCAGAATTCATCCACACGTCCAAGCGTTAGCATTTTTCTGTGTGAAAAAATAAATCCTCGTTGCCAAATGTTCCATTTTGTTTTAATAAATACACATGAATAACAGCAACGTAATCTGGTTGTACTCAAAATGGTGAAATAACCATTTCCACCTTTTTATTACAACCGGTCAAACATGGACGAAATGATACTTCCGTTTCTAGGACTATATACAGCAAAATGCTCGAATAAAACACTGTTCTACGAATTCACTAAATTTTAATTCTTTTATTTCTTGAAACATTTTATTTCTTTATTTCTTGAAAAGTTTCTTGAAAAACAGAGGTTTTCGTACAATTTCTTGTGGGAAAAGTATATTTGCCAGAATGTAAATATTTTCAAATTTTTATATTACAAGAAATGTTGTATATTGACCCTTGACCGAGGCGTCAATCAGAGATGCACCAGTGTAAATAAGAGGAAGAAGAAGCGAAGCAAGTTGGCGTTATGAAAGAATATAGGCAGGTACCAACGGCAGTTGAGTTAGTTGGTGACAGGAAGGCCAGAAGCAGTCTGTCCCTGTCTCCACCCATCTCTCACACACCATAGAAGCATCGAGAATAAAGTGTGAGAAATACATATTTTTATAAAGAAGTGTGTTCGTTCGTTCATTGAAGTTCGTCATTATCTTTGCTTATATTTATATTTGTATATGGATACGCATAGTATACAACAGAAAGGAAAGTCCGAGCATTCAATGTAGTAGTCTATTTTATCTTTAAGCATCTATATAAAATATTTTGTGCGTGTAAAATATCTATAAGTAAGTGTTTCCCTTTTTAGAGCGAAACTATATTTATGAGACAACGATGCAGCTGACAAATAATATATAAGAGAAAATTGTTGCAATCGTATCAGCACATCTCGATAAATAAATGATCTTCTCCCTTGAAAATAATTTAGTGTATTTAAAGAACAAGGAACAGAACGTTAGATTTTCTCTTGAAAGGAAAGGAGTTGAAAGTTTGTGACTGATTACATATTGAAACTATAATACACATAGCATCAAGCCTCTCATATATATATATATATATATATGTGTGTGTGTGTGTGTGTGTGTGTAGAGAGAGAGAGAGTGAGAGAGAGAGAGAGAGAGAGAGAGAGAAAGAGAGAGAGAGATAATATGAGAGTGAGGGAGATATGAATAAATCGAGATAGATTGACAGATACCTAAGAGAGGCTACTTAAAGTTCTCCTATTGCAACAGTTTGTGCTAAATTCAACAGGATTCATTGCTTATTGGACAAAACTAAATGAGAAAATGAGTCTGAAACAGAAATTCTCAAGGTCAAATGTACTTCGAGCTTGTTTTTTTACCGATATTAGTGAAGAGTGATAGATAGATAGATAGATAGATAGATAGATAGTGCATTTAAATATCTGGAGATTGGAACAATATTTTTACATTTAATTTTCATAAATTTATATATATATATATATATATATATGTATATATATATATATATATATATATATATATATATGTGTGTGTGTGTATGTGTGTGTGTGTGTGTGTGTGTGTGATACTAAGTAAGAAATTGGCTATCACCAAGCATTGAAATAAAAAAGTCACATTGTAGTTTATTGCTTCACTTTGTCAGGATGATCCGGCAATATCATATGCTATAAAGTATGACAGTGACTAGGAGAAGTTGGTGGTGAATAGAAAGCACAAAATATAAAAAGACTTAACTGTACAAAATATCCAAGTGGTCTTAACAAGGATATATCATTTGTAATATGCTGAAAAGACGACCATTTGTAAAATTTCAACTTTTTTTCGTTGGGATCTTGTAATAATCTTAACATAATACTAACCTAATTTCATCTGTCAGTCTTTCACTTAATTAAAAAATTTTCTTGGGTGTCGGTATTTTGATGTTAAATTCCCTGCCGAATTATCGAGAGTTATATATATATATATTTCATTAAGAAAATATTACAAACCAGTGACATTTGAATGTTTTCTGCAATCTAAAAATGAATATAATTTAACAGTTCCTTCCACAGTGCTTAAAATCATGCCTGTAGTCACTTTTAAGATGAATGCACACGGATGACTAGAATCACTTTTTGACTCTATTTATATCGACGGTTATTTCAAACCCTTCAACATAATACCGGTTTGACAACGTTAACTAATTTTCTTATACTTGTATAGATAGCAATTATTTTTCGTTAATTTCAAAGCAGAAATCTTTACCACCCTTTTCCATCCTTATGAATGAGGCGGAAATAATCATTTTTTTTTTAAATAAATCATAGACCCATTTTTCGATTGTAATTATATTTACACCGTGAGAATTTTTCACATAAGCGTCAGCAGATGGTCTTTCACTGGAATCTGTGTGACAAGTCTTCTCAAGTCTCCTGGACTTTTCTCAGTGTTCTGGCCAATCTCATCAATATTGTGGATAATCTCCACTCGTGCTGTTATTTCTATGTCCTCAAGTCCATTTACCAATCCTTTGATAACTGAAGCAAGTGTACCAAATACAAATGATATAACCATTACTTTCATGTTCCATAGCTTTTCCAATTCCCTGGCAAGATCGAGGTACTTATCCTTCTTTTCGCTTTCTTTCACTTTTACTCTGTAGTCAGCCGGCACAGCAAAGTCCACAATTTTACAGATTCTCTTTTATCTGTTGATTATCATAGGGTCTGGTTGTCTGGTCGAGATTAGGTGATCTGTTTGCATCTTAATTTCACGAAAAGTTTGTATGTCTCATTGTATGTCTCATTTTCCAGGACAGATTCAGGGTTGTGTATATACCATTTGTAATTTTGGTCAAATTTAAATTTCTTGCACAGTTCCCAGTGGATCCCCTTATTTATCCAGTCGTGTCTAGTCTGATACTCATTCTGTGCTATTTGCAAAATTCGCTTATTTTGCGTTTCATCGTTTCGTCTCTATCTCCACATGACCTACACCTCCCTTTTGATACGGTTCCTGCTACATAGTTTTGTCTTTAGTAGTTCTCTTGTTTTCCTGAGATAGGGCCGCTAAATGAATCTTCAGTGTGGTGTTCAGAGGAAATCGCGTCAGTAAAATGTCTCTACTTTAAAAAACATTGATTTTGAATGATTTGTAAAATCTTTTGGTGGACTATTGTATTTTTAAATGAAGAGTGTTTTAATCGTCCAAATTATTTTCAGCTAAACTATTTAGAAATCACGAAAGATTTGTTAAAATCTACCGCGCTAAACTCAGACATTAGCAGTATGAAAGGAGTGTATTAGATTTTAGGTGAAAGAAAGATTTTCTATCTTTGATAGATTTGTTTAAATTTACCGTGTTAATCTCAGTATGGCTCATGAATTTTCTCAGTAGATGAAAAATACGCATCTGTTTGTCTTAAAGCACAAAGTAGTCACCGTCCTCAATTCAACCGGAAAGTCATCAGAAGCCTTATACATAGTTAAATATGACCAACCTCTTCGGAAATAGTCAAAAATAAGACAGTAAATATAAACCATAAAGGTGATATAGGAAAACCTGAAACTAGCTCAGGGTGTTAGTTCGAGAAATAAGGCACAAAATAGCTGGACACTGGACTTTAACTAAGTTAAAACTATTTTTTTAAATTTCTTATTTTACTTTATTTCTTTTTTTTTTTTTTTTACCCCGTTATTAAAAACAGTCACCATGACTGTTTTCAGTCACATCTGAGTCAGGTGCGCAGATAATAAGCAACCCCTGGGTCTGGTATAGCCACAATATACCACCTATGATAAAAATGTCGAATCGCAACATTACACAACCTGGGACCTGGGCAACAGGTTTGGATGTCATTACCGGCATGTGCTCTCCTGATAGTCAGGGTTGTGCATATACCATTTGTTCGTATGGTCAAACGTCAACTTCTTGCACAATTCCCAGTGGATCACCACCCAGTCGTGCCTAGTCTTACATTCTTTCTGAGATAATTTGCTGCATTCGCTTATTATGTGGTTGATTGTCTATTTTCATATATCTTTCACCACATAACCTATATCTGCTGTTTTTTTTTTTTGCGTCTTATCTATTCTTGCTTTGATATGGTTAGTTTTTATGGCGTTTATTTGATTTGTGTTGCTACTAAAAGAGATTCGGTTTCTCTCTTAATGTTTTCTTTCTTAGCCACGTTTATATTTTCTCGTGTAAGATGTCGCTTGTTAGTCGCTTAAAACGTCCATTGAGTCGTTTTTCTTCCCACTTTTATTTTCTGGCTAATGTCGTTCTGCTGGTCGTCAGTATTGCCTATGGTGGCTGTAATCTGTCTTCCCCCGTGCTTTTCTACATAGTCTTCGAGTCGTTGTATCGATTTATCAACGCTGTCTTCAATTCTGGCCAGTCCTCTTCCTCCTTCTTTTCTTGATAAATATAGTCTGTCAACAGCATCTCTGGGATGCCAGGCCTTATGCATGGTCATTTATTTTCTTGTTCTCTGGTCCATTTGTTTAAACTCTTCTCTGGTCCACATCAAGAATTGTCTCACGAGTCTACCAGGGGGTCAGACCAGGTATTTATTCCTTTGACAAGGTTCCTGCTATTGGGTTTATTCTAGAGTATTATTATCATTATTATTATTATTATTGCAATATTTTCATACCAGGATGGTTGTATTTCACTGGACTTTGAGTCACAGTAAGTCTCTTCAAATCTCCAGAATTATTCTCTGTATTGTGGCCGATCCTACCCATGCACTGATTTGGGTGGTCTCAATTCTTTTTTCTGATTTACTATTCCTTCTGTCGTTTTTCAAATCTTTACTTAACTCACCAACTAGTAATGGTTCTATCTTCCTGTTCTACAGTTTTTGTGTTTCTCAGGTAAGGTCAAATATTTGTTATTCTCTTAGCATTTTTTTACATTGTGGCCTAACGGAACAACAAAATCGACGATATAGCTATTTTTTCTTGTTATTTAAAACTAGGTCTCGTCTTCTTGCTAGGATTATGTGATTTGTTTGTATTAGAAAGAATCCCAGAGAAATTTGAGAGTCTCAGCCTTTAGGACGGATACTAGTTTGTGCATATATCATTTGTTGTCAGGGTCAAATTTGCACATTTCAGCAAGGAAGCGCGTAATGCACAAGAGAGAGGAGAGAGAGAGAGAAGAGACGAGAGAGAGAAGAGAGAGAGAGAGATCTGTCTGTATATATGAGTGTGCCTGTGTGTTACCAACGTAGGATTTGTCGAATAAATGTATTTTCTTCTTTTGCTTTCTTTCAAATTTTTCTATTTTCTTCCTGAAGCTATCATTTCAAAACATTCAATATTTTCACTTTTCATTTTCCCCTTTCTTAAACTCCTCTAATTTCTTCTCTAGTTTTATATATAACTATACGAAACAATCGATTTCTTCACAGCCCCCCCCCCTCCGGGCATCTATTTGAGCTACTCTTAATATCTAAATTCCCTGCTTCAGCTGAGAAAAACAATTTCCGGAATGAACACAATATAATCACTGCCTTTCAATGGATCATGTTATTCCGTTTGCTTTAGCATTTTTAAGGAGAGATTCTCAACACTTTACATCACTATAATTTTTACAAAGGCTTAAGCTAAGCAATCGTATTTAAAGTAAAATATGTTTAACAGTTTTAGAATTCTCAGAGAACGAAAGTCTCTTTCGTAAAATATATTAAAAAGAGCATAGTTTTCTCAAATCTATATCCTTATAGATACGACTCGAATAAATATAGTTTTGTTAATATCTTATTGTAAATATTGTCCATATTGTTTGATAGTAGTTATACTGATAGAATGTGTATAAAACTATTATATTTATGAATCATTTCAGTGCAGAGTAAAAATAAGTTTGCGGCGTAATTCTATTTCCATTGGTTTTAATCGTTTCTGCGTACACTTTCCTAAAATTTCTGGATTTTAAATCTGAATTTTGATTACGAGCCGAAAGCCACACTGAAGAGTTCTGATAGAACGAAACAGTCTGTCTGTGGATGACAATATATATATATAATATATATAATATATATATATATATATATATATATATATATATATATAATATATAATATATATATATATATAACCGATGTTAAAAATGAGAAAGTTGTCCAATCAGACAACCACATATATATGTGCATGTTCAATCTTGTGGATTTCTGTCATCATGATTATACTAGCAATATATATATATATATAATATATTATATATATATATATATATATAATATATATATATATATATATATATAGTCATCCACAGACAGATCTGTTTCGTTCTATCAGAACTCATCAGTGTGGCTAGACAGTAACTTCCGTAGCTGGGATCGAAACCCGGTTGACTCAAACGTCAATATATACTATATTATATATATATATATATATATATAATATATATATATTATATATATGTATGTATATATATATATATATATATTATATAATATATATATTTATATGGGTGGGGGTGCATATATATATATATATATATATATATATATATATATATAATATATATATATAAAGAAAAAAGAACCCACATATAGCACAGATTAAGGAGCTGGCTTTGTACGTCCAGACCTAAGTCGAGGTTACTGCCAAAGTCGATATAATGTTAATGACCCGAAATCAGAAATGAAGGCAGGACATCACTGAAGAGCTCCTACAAGCACTTGGAATGTATTACTGGACTATATATATTTTTTGTAATGGTTTTATTTGGTATGGTTTCTTTTTCACCAGCATATCAACCGTTATTGGTTATTTAATGCAACACCATCCTTCAAGAAGGACAGTAGTAGTACTATTTAACCATAGCTGGGATGATAAGAGTGTTAAACCAAACCATCACAGAAAAATATAACTTCATAACTAGTATATATATATATATATATATATAAGCATGATTATCGCTTTAAAAGTTATATATATATATATATATATATATATATATATATATATATATATACTATATATATATATATATATATATTATAGCAGGATCGTGCTTTACAAAAGGACAAAAGCAATGTTCGCTCACTTAATGGTGATACCGTCATTTCGACATTGTCGCTGAAGTCCTGCTAGGTAATACATTAGGATGATTATTTTTATAATCCACCGAGCTCATGTGCTACGAACGTTAATAGATCTTATAAAATAAAATTGTTCCACAATACCAAAGACAAAAAATTGATAATATCCAGCAGAAACTATGACAGGTGCAGACTACACTGATAATCTAGGCTTCTCGCAAGTACATGTGCCTAATCCTAATTTCTACCGCATAGCCTGTAGCAACCTGTAAGGTGCATTGGCCTCTACGTGTGCACATATATGACTGTGTTCATGTATTTTAAAAGAAGTCATCTCTACTCTTAGAGTCAGGCCTCGGAAATAAGTAAATCAGCTCTTATAACTCGACAGCATTATCTCATTACTGAAAGCTATGTAAACATATGCATAGGGAAGTTGTTTACTGCTACTGTCTGGTTGTCGATCATATGGATATCGGCTGCGTCTAATAAAATAATTTGGTTTTCTTTAGCCAAGGCAGTACGAATGTATGGATGCACTACATGGACTTTAACGAAATGTTTGGTGAAAAAAAAAACATGTGTGCGATGTTTGCTATTTTGAACAGATCCTTGAAGCAACAACTCACAAAAAAACAGTATTACTTTTGTACAACCACTTGCCTTTAATTTCCCAAACCGTCCACGTAAGACGAACAAACATGCTGGGCATTGTTAAAGATGTAAACACGAACTCATAAGCTGCTTCTTTTATGGATGCCTGCATATTAAAACACCAGTGTTGTCCAAAAGGCAAACAATTACATACATCAGCTCCCTGTGAACATTTGATTGCAACCTAGAGGATCTGCAACAAATGAAGGCCAATAGGGACGAATAAGCGTGTGAGAGCCAAAGTGATCCATGCTTTTATCATGACTATATATACATACTTTTGCACTTTGACCCATAAATATAGATATATATATATACATATATATAAACGTCTACATATATATATATCATCATCATGTCGTGCCGCAAGCAAAGATATCACTGACCCCTCTCTCGCCACTTCTACCTATCTTTCATCGCCTCTGGCAGATCTTCAGGGCTACATCCCGTATCGTCACATAGCTGTTGTGTGTATGTTCGAGCTGGTCGTCCTGCTTTTGCTCGGCCATATGTGGGGGTCCATAGGAGTACATCACTTATGTGCTCTGTCCTTGCTTCTCCAGCAGTGCCCTGCATGTCTGGTTCGTCTAGCTTGGATAGTTATCGTGATGGGAGGCAGGAGACCGTATAGTTGGTGCCTTGTGGGGTGTTGCCGCCAGGACCTGTTCAATATTGCTCGCAGGATTCTTGTGTAATTGCCGTCGAGCTTCTTCTCCAGCTGTTTTGTTTGCGTCCATGTAGTGCATCCATAAAGCAGTATCGACACGACCACTGCCTGGAAGAAACTGCGTTTCATTTTATTGATCAGGTTTGATTTCCATATGATCGATAGCCTATCGATAGTTGTCCATGCCTTCGTTCGCCGCGTGTCGATGTCGTTTTCGGTTGATGAGACGCCTTCTTCTTAGGTAGGTGAATCTGTCTACTAGTTTCAGAGAGGTTCCGTCTAGTGTGTAGATGTCGCCTGTTTGATTATAGCACATATATTCCGTTTTGTGTGTATTGACATGGACGCCAATGCCTGCGGCGGATCGTTCCAAACTATGCAGTAGTGTTTCGGCTCGGTTGGGTGTATTTGCAGTATCGCTATGTCATCGGCGTAGTCGGGGTCGGTAATTGTTTTTGCGGGGTACCTTCTGCTTCTTTTCTTTTTCAGCTCGAAGCCGTTCTCTCTGATTTTATCAATCGATGTTCTAAGTACGTAGTCTAGACAGATAATAAAGAGGTATTGGGCTAGCGTTTCCCCTTGTAGTACTCCTGTTACAATGCCGAAGTATTCTGATGTCTCCATCTGGTGGACGTACTTTCACTTTGGTGTTTCTATAGAGAATCGTTATTGCTACTACGGTTTCTTTTGGTAGGCCGTATGCTAGTAGGATTTGTTCCATCTTCCCTCTGTGAATGGAATCGAAGGCCTTGGAAAAGTCGATAAATAGTAATGTCGCTTGTAGTTTTTTGCCCGAACGCCTTCAAGGATTCTACGGAATGGTCAATATTTCTGAGGTCGTGGATCTATTTCTTCGGAAGCCATTTTGTTTTTTCCTAAGGATGTAGTCGATTTTGAGTTATATGAGGTTTCGTAGTCGGGCATTGTAGATTTTGGCTGCTCTGGATGTAAGTGTTATGCCTCGGTAAGTTCTTGGCTAATCCGAGGTCACCCTTTTTAGGGAAGGGTAGGATGCATCCCTTCATACACTTGTCTATCGAATTTTGATTATAGACTGCGTTGCAGTGTCAGAGCAGTATGTCATCGAATTGTCTAGTCTTCCATACTTCTAGGGGAATCTCGTCAGCCCTGCAGCTTTCCTAGTTTTAATTTTTCTAAGAACCGAGTCGAGTTCTTCTTGCGTTAACGGTCCTAGTTTAATGTCCAATTGCTTACTAATAATTCTGGTGATTGGTTCATGCGTTACTTTCGGTGGGTTTTCCTAGTAAGTTTTCGAAATGCTGTTTCCACAGTTTTATTCTTTCCTGTTGGTTTCCAGCTTTCAATTTTGCTTTGGTTGTGCTCTTCCTTTTACTCACTTGGTTTATTGTTTGCCAGGCTATCCTAGATTGTCTATCTTCCACTGAATCTCTAATCTTATCTATCTAGTTTTGTATGTATTCTATCTGTTCCTTTATATATATGCCTGCTAATTGATATTGTGCCTTTTTTAGTTTTCGGGCATTTGTATTTGTTGGGTTCTTTCGATAGGTTTTGGAGGCTGTTTTCACGTATGCACGTTTTTCTCTCCCCGCTAACGTTTTCCACAGGACTCTATATTTAGTTCTAGGTTTGTTGAATACACTTCGCTGCCACCTCGAGGTGATCGTTGACGAAATTCTCATATTCCTCATTTGGGGAACCCTTTTTCCGTTTTCTCTTGTAGTGTCTCGAATCTATTTCTCAATTCTACTACAAATTTATCTCTTATATCTCTGTTGTTGAGAAGGGCCCAGTCATAGTGTTAAGTGGTCACTGTTCGTGTGGCGTTTTTTCGTAGGCTTGTTCGTATTTTTGCCGTGACTATTCGGTGGTCGGAGGACACACCTTCGAAAGAGAAGTATGCCTCGCAATCATCGCGCTATTTTTCCATTTCTTGTTTATAAAGACGTAGTGTCTATCTGTGCTTTATTATTGTTCGCGTATGTGTAGGTCCATAATTTTCCCTCCCTTTTTTGGTAGTTTGTATTGAGGCATGTTAATCAATTTTCTATCATGAAATCTGTTAGATGGGGTCCATTCCTATTTGATGTGTTGTGTAGGCTGTATTTGTTGCTTCCCTTTTTCCCTATTTGAGCGTTCATGTCTCCACCAATGACTAGCAGGTTGTGTTTCGGAATGCTACGCACTAAAGAGGATAGCTAATCGAAGAAGGTGACTAGTTCAGTTTCTTCATTAACATTGGTAGGGCTGTAGGAGGAGATGATTGTTGCCCTTGGGTTGCCATTAAACGTAGCAGTCAACATACTAGGTTGTATTCTCTCAATGCTGTTCAGTGTTTTTAACGCTCTAGGTCATATAAGAATTCCTATCCCTCCTACTGTGGCATTGACAGAATTTTTCCATGCCGATACTGTGGCTAGCGTCCATCCATTGCCAGTTTCGTGATATTTGATATCTTCGGTGTGTGTGTGTATCTGTGTTCTTGTATGCATATTATGTCTATCTTATGTTCTACGGCCGATGCAGTTAGCTCTGGTAGTTGTCCTATTCTATTTAAGGTTCTTACGTTAAATGTCGCTATTTGTATTGTGTTTGCATTTTAGTAGTTTTATTGTTTGAGTTCTGTTGCTGAGTTTTCGAACAGTGCGAGCAGGGCCCCAACCTCAGCAGGACTCGCCCCTTTTTTACCCGCGCGAAGAGCGATGCGGTTTATGTATGTGGTTTGTGGGTCATGATTATCTTTCGATGGCTGTTTTTATTCTCATCCATAGAAGAGTTATAGATGAGCAGCAGTAATTCCCCGAACGAACTGACGATCCTAAGCGTTAAGTCGTAAAACTCACGTCCAGGACCAGGTTAGGCATTGAGTTTAGCCGTCAATGGGTTTATTCAAATACCTTTACCTCCATCATGCTGCTTCCCGTGTGTACGTAAAAAGAAGTGGGGGCTTTAATTTTTCTTAAGTTTTAACTTAAGAAAAAGTAAATCTCCCTCTTTTATTTTTAGTTAAAGTCCAGGATTAAGGTATATTAGTCAGAGTTTTCGTTATATTTTCACCTATCTTCTGATACTGGCCCTAAAATGTGTTTTTTTTTCCTTTTGTGGCATTGGGACTTTTACTTAGGCTGTTTAGTTTCTTTCTAAACTACTGTTGGGTGTGGGGCTATGATAATTTTAAGCTTTTAGAAAAGATTCAAAACTTTTTGCCGTGTAAACTGACACATTTGGACAGAGTCATATATTCAATTTGGGTTTACGGTAAAAGTGTCTTTACATTTAAAACAGAGAGTCCAAGCAACATTTTACAAAAAAATACAACAGCAAACAATTCTGCAAATTTTCGGCATTTTAAATTAGTAGGACTTAAAGACATTATACTAACCAATATTGAAGCTAATTTTCTGCTGGCACAAGCGAGTTTCTCATCCCTCCTGTTCTGCTTTACTGTTTTGTTATTAATGAATTTAAATATAATTTGGGGAAGGTCTACAGCTTGGGGAGGGGGCCACGAGTTATTTCGTCATATTTTTTTTTTGTTTTTGTTTTTGAGCGGTTTGTTTGGGGGTGGCTTTGGGACTTTTAGGCTGTTTAGTTTTCTTCTAAACTACTATTGGGTGTGGGGCTATGATAATTTTAAGCTTTTAGAAAAGATTCAAAACTTTTTGCCGTGTAAACTGACACATTTGGACAGAGTCATATATTCAATTTGGGTTTACGGTAAAAGTGTCTTTACATTTAAAACACTGAGTTCAAGCAACATTTTACAAAGAATACAACAGCAAACAATTCTGCAAATTTTCGGCATTTTAAATTAGTAGGACTTAAAGACATTATACTAACCAATATTGAAGCTAATTTTCTAGTGGCACTTGCGAGTTCTTCATTCCTCCTGTTTTGCTTTACTGTTTAGTTATTAATGAATTTAAATATAATTTGGGGAAGGTCTACTGCTTGGGGAGGGGGAAACTAGTTATTTCGTCATTTTTTTTTTTTTTTTTTTTGTTTTTGAGCGGTTTGTTTGGGGGTGGCTTTGGGACTTTTAGGCTGTTTAGTTTTCTTCTAAACTACAATTGGGTGTGGAGCTAGGATAATTCTAAGCTTTTAGAAAAGATTAAAAAATAACCGGCAAGTGATTTAAAGATGAAAATATACAACGAATCACTGTCAAGGGGAAAATATATATATATATTGGGAAAAAATATATATATTGGAAAAAAAGAAAAAGCCAACCTTGTCATACCAATTGAAAAAAATCGAAAGACACGTAATTGGTTGGTCAAAAGAAAAAAACACTGTTAGGGCTGCTAAGCTACAAGTGCAAAAAGTGCTCAATACTAAGTAGAGTAAAATAGGTTGCTATTGGGATTAGGTACCCTGATGAGCTGCCTAGGCGAAACTATAGTAGGTTATTTCCTGACTCACTAAGTAATTATTGTTACTATATATATATATATATATATATTTATAAACAGCTACTTTCGCACTTTGACCTATACACATGATCCATCTCGACCACCACCATCTACCATACCAACACCACATCCACCACTAAAAACCACCACACTCCATCGCATAAAATCCTATTACCATTTTCCTCCCTTGAACCCTCACATCCATCCCAAACTTCCTGACTGACTGTTTATATAATGTTCAACATAATTTCATGATTGTTAGAAGTACCCCCTAAAATAATATTGTTATATTCCCTACCAAGGAACATGTCCAATTCCTCTTCAATAAGTTTGATGCTATCGTGAAGTGGGTAATTGTGGCTGACTAAGTAGTCACAGCAAGCATTTGTTTTTTGGTTTTTTTTTTCATGCTGCTGGTGAATATTGTATTTTGCTAATGTTATAAAGATTTCCCTTACGTTTCCAATCTGGTTTTGGTTATTTCTCTGTCAGTAACTTTTTGTTAGGTTAAAAGTATATTTATCATATTCATTACGTATATCAATTAAGCATTTAGTTGTAACGTGTCCGACAATTTAGAGTGCTTTATATACAAAGTGCAGCATACAACATCCCAATATATTGTGCATTACATAACATATTAACATGTCAAAATCTAATTTACAATATAGTAAAAGTGTATAGCGTGTTATGGTGATGTACTTCGGTAATATCATTACACTGCGTATCACACTATCATAGATTATAATAATATATATGTAATATAGAATTAACACGACAGGCAACCAATATAAATTAATAACGTATATATTGCTATTTAACACAGAACTAACATATGAATGGTAGTATTGCATAATACACCATAGTAAATAAAATTGAACCATGTCTCATGTTATTCCCGCCTCAATTATTATTTTTACGTTTTAAACCCAGCATTCATTTCATCTACATTTATTCGTCCTACATTTTGAATCAAAAATTCATTTTCTTAATAATGCAGTGATTACGATAACTTTTATCTGGGCTAAAATCGTCACTATACATAATAAAAAAAATTATTCGGCCAAATCCCTAATGATCTCTCGACTTCCACCACCTTTTGCTACACAGCCCAACACAAATATTCATGAGACAAACACAAATCTGCTATGTGGCTCTTGTATCATCACACACACACACACACACACACACACACACACACACACACACACACACACACACACAAACAAACAATCACATATACGACCATACACAGGAATACGCAAATATAATCTACCCTCTCACGCATACACAAATTTAATCTACTCCCACACACGTACAAAAAAGAATTATACGCAATTCTAACGAAAACATTATTTTGAATGTATCGTTTGGATTTTTTAGATTTCTCCCCAAAATTTCTTTTTGATGACTACCTTATAAAGACAGCATGAAACCGCTAGTCGCAGATAAGATTCCATGCTATTAATATATATATATATATATATATATATATATATATATATATATATATATATATACATATATATATATATATATATATATATATATATATATATATATAGGTGTGTGTGTGTGTGTGTGTGTGTGTGGTGGTAGATAGATATTTTGGTTGTTCTTTTTTCAGAATTCTTTTCTGGTTTCTCTATCTTTCCTTCTTTTGACTAAATCCTCTTCTAATATTCCTTGATACGTATTATATCAATTTGTTCAGCCTCCAGATCGTTCTCTTGTGGCGTAAAACTATACGCTATCTTCCATTTCTTGTTTTGTTTCTCTGTGTATCACAAAATATTGCACATTCCTGGATTCTGATGTTTTCTGTGATTTTTGTTTTTGTATGAAAGTTTCGAGTTTCTTTTTGTATGAGAAAGAATACTTTTGCATGTCGCTGTTATGAAACATCATTCAGCGATCCGATTCTTTTAAAAATCTACAATCTCGTCCTGTTTTCTGAAGCGAGTGGGGAATGAATAAATCTAGCATATCTTTATGAAAAGTGAAACTTAAACGTTATTATAAAACTCGTTATAAAATGATAAGATTCAAAAGGTTTTATTGAAAAGCAACAATAAGATGGCGTAAAATTAATAATGAAATAAAATGAAGAGAAATATTAACAACAGCAAGAGACATTAAAATTTGTACAAAATAAACAAAATTCAAATGTTTATTCAAAATTTTAGACTCTAACTTTAGACGACAGTTACTACGTTTCAAAAATCAAGAAAATAAGCAAAAAGCAGATAATCTTAGATAATCGGATAAAAACGATCTTTCTTAAATGTTTAAGTTTTGATTTCACACCTGAACAAAAGATATTCTAAGTAAAATGATTGTAACTGACGATCTGATTTAAAATATAACTACGTTAGCGGGGATTAAAATGCGCAAACTGTATCCCCCAGCAGAGGGGTACCCGCACTTCACAAAACAACAAATTAGTGTCCTTGATATGAAATTCAATTGTACTTGATGGTAAGACTCTAGTTCGGGAGCTCTGGGGAATGTGGAGTAACACTTCATTGACGGTTTTCCCATTTTTACTCTGACCTGGAGTGGTCGTACCTGTTAGGTCACTTGTGTGAATCAAATAAATATGTTTAAAAATTATTTCATAGGATCGTGACCAGAAAAGAATACTTAAGTTACAATTACATAAAAACTGTGAATATGAACGTACAATGAACCCAATTTCCTAACCTCTCGGGAGAAAATAACCCTTGACGGATTGTCATGCCGTTACAATCAATCACTCATTTAAATAAAATATCACCTTTAGCGTGTGAACAATTTTATAAATGATTATATAACTATCAGTATATTGTAGTGGTTTGAGTGTCAGGAACATTTAACTGTAGAGTCTTATTCTTTATTTCTGGTTTGCGCTGCTTTCTTAATAATCATAGAATAATTATTTTGCGTTGCGAGAAAAAGCAATGGAGCTTAAAGGAATTTAATCCTCAAGGGAAATTTGTTAGATATTCAAAGAAATTGATTTTTACGAAAGTTTTTTTTTCTCAAGATCAGTGCATTTAAAAAAAAACTTACATAGAATGCTTTCATTATGTGTGTGTGTGTGTGTGCGCGCACACACACACACACACACATACTAAATGAGAAATAACCAACTTGGAGATGGAAAATTTAATGGAAATCTTTATAACATTAACAAAATACGATACTCGCTAACCACTGGTCGTTGTGACTACCTAGTTAGCATATTTTACACCTCACTCACAATAGTGTCTAACGATTTTATGAGGAATGGGACATACGCATTAATGTTCATCGGTAAGTTATATAACAATGCAAATAGCAGTTTTCAGTTTATAATTTAATTCAAATTACATTATTTCAACAAGAGTTTAAACTTCAGAATGTATTGTAAAAATATTAAATATTTGGCATGATTCTATCTATCTATCTATATATATATATATATATATATACCTATATTTATCTATAAATATATATATATATATATATACCTATTTATTTATTTTTAAAATATCCAGTCCTCCGCCGAAATAAATGTATTATGACGACTTAACCGAGTTTGAGTCTCCATCAAATTGTACTAACCTAACCGATAAAATGAAACGCAGTTTCTTCCAGGCAGCTGTCGTATCGATACTGCTGAATGGATGCACTACATGGACGCTAACTAAACGGCTGGAGAATAAGCTAGAAGGCAATTACGCAAGAAAGCTTCGAGCAATATTGAACAGGTCATGGCAGCAACACCCCACAATACACCAACTACACGGCCACCTGCCTCCCATCACGAAAACAATCTAAGTTAGACGAACCAGACACGAAGGACACTGCTGGAGAAGCAGGGACGAGCTCATAAGTGATATACTCCTATGGACCCCCACATATGGCCGGGCAAAAGCAGGACGACCAGCACGAACACACATTTAGCAGCTATGTGAGGATACGGGATGTAGCCCTGGAGACCAGCCAGAAGCGATGAACGATAGGGAAAAGTGGCAAGAGAGAGTCAGGGATATCCGTGCTAGCGGTACGACATGATGATGATGATGATATATTCTTAAAACCATTGCTTTAATATCCTGACATTTTACCGTGCCTCGAACACGTATACAGGATGGAAGATACGTTAGAATAAAGTATCATTTAGTGAACTGATTTCTTTCATTAAAAAAAGAGTTAATTCTTCTGCAAAAAAAAATAAGCCCGACACATTGTAATTTATTAATCTTATTTTTATTAAATTTGGAGCCTACCTCATTTGTATAAATAAACGTATAATAAAAATGCCTTTTTCAGTAGGAAAGAATTACTTTTATATCTTCTTAAACTTTCGGTTTATATCTTTTGAGAGAAAACTTAGCATTCTTTTCTTTTAAGAAAGTATTTAATTTCAACGTTGTTTAATTATGAAAAGTTGAACAAATTTCTTCTATCACATTCTTATTGCGGTAAAAATATCCGTATTACTATTCCATCTATATCCCCTGCAGATAAAAAAAAAATCAGTTATTGGCGAATATACTTTAAAGGCATAAATACATTTTCTCTCTCTCTCTCTCTCTCTCTCTCTCTCTCTCTCTCTCTCTCTCTCTCTCTCTCTATTGTCATACTCTCACAAAAGATCTTTTATACACGCCAAATATATATCCCTTCAGATTCGCCAAACATGAACTGCTTGTCATGTTTCATGCATAAATCTTCATTTGAAATATTTCCGCTTTGACAAATATTATCTTTGCTTATAAAAATCTCTTTAATCTCTTGCACTTAATTTAAATAAATAAAATTTATCAATTTGTTGATTGGGATTTTATTCAATTATTTACACTTTTATACTTTATATATTCATCTCTCTTTCTCTCTCTCTCTCTCTCTCTCTCTCTCTCTATCTCTCTCTGTAGATAGATAGATAGATACACACTTGTATTATTCCTCATCCCATTGTTACAAGAAGAAGAAGAAGAAGAAGAAGAAGAAGAAGAAGAAGAAGAAGAAGAAGAAGAAGAAGAAGAAGAGTCTATGTCATTATGATAGTTTTGTCAGAAAATACGTTCAGCAAAAGAATTAATAAACTTTCAAAATATGAAATACAGAAGTTTCATGAATATGTTGTTTATACATCAACACTGTTTCAGTTGCGCAAGAAGCTTTAGGAATATTTACGAAGAATATTTATTATACACATCTTGAATACCCCAGAAATGCATCTTTATTCTAAATGCAAATGTTCGTGCTGAAGAATCCCTGCCCATCCACTCAGAAGAATAACACTTTTAATCTAGTTATGTTCAATAAAAAAAACTTAATTTACTTCATATCTCAGGTAAATAAATCTGAAAAGGATTTAAAAAGAAAGAACCAAAATTAAAAAAAAACGATTTGATAACAGACACGACGGTGCCGGACTATATCCCATTTTTATGTTCAGCGTATATGATTTATTTTTAAAAATTGGCCTTCGACAAAGTTAAAATAAAATGAAAACGAAAAGATAGATTAGTGTGACAGACAGTTGCCCCTTGTGAAACTCGCTATTGATTCCTACTTCAATCGGCTGAATGTTCAGCTGGTCGAGAAAATGTGTGAATAACGCGAAAGGATTGGCTATCCGCCCACGTTGTGTTCTTAAAATCCGGACCACGAATCAAATAATAATCGGGGTTACCGATCTGCAAGTAAAGGAATGATACCCCACAGTTAAGGAAGTAAGAAATTCTACGCCAAGCAACGGAGATCAAACACAGTTTTGCAAAAATAACAGTATCTAGTATATATAAAAATATCATTCGAAATTCAAACAATGATAAGTTCTGTCAATGATCGATAGTTACTCATTTAAAGCCTTGTCTATCTTCCACTTTCTGTACTTTGGACAGTTTGATAAAAAGCAATCTTAAATGGCAGTTATGTTTATCTTTCATAGCATCGTATATGGACGGCTTTCTCACTTTCTCTGCTCAGGACAGTTTGATACAAGGTCAATAAAACCCAAACCTTCGTGTGGAGTTGTTTGACAACCTCCCTTTCTCCTCTGTGGTTCTGTCTCGGTTGTGGGTATGTGCCCTTCTATCTGCTTACAACTATTATGGTTAATTTATGCACCCTCCCAACCGGGTTTAGGTCGGCGTTAGGGTTGACTTCAAATACCTGCGAAGAAGATTACATAAAAAAAGCACGGAGGAAGATTTATTACAACCAACAGAAACAATTTAGACAACAAAAGCACCAGCAAAATAAAAATAGCCAGATAATTAAAGTGGGAACAAAAACAACCCAGTGAACATTTCAAGTGACAAACAAGCGAAATCTCACACAAGAAAACTTGGAAATGCTTAAGAAAAGGAGACCTTTAGAGTGTAACTGAATCTCTTCTGACAGCAGCACAAAACAACGCCATAAAGACTAGCTATATCAAAGCAAGAATTAAAAAATTCAATAAAATAGCAGATTGAGACCATGTGGTAATATAGACTAAACCCTCAATTACATAATAAGTGAATGCAATAAACTTGCACAAAGAGAGTATAAGTATATGGTAATGTTGCAAGAGATTTAAATTTGACCATACAAACAAATGGTATATGCACAACCAAGAATCCGCTCTAGAAAATGAGATGCACAAAATTTTCTTGGATTTTGAGATAAAAATGAATCATCTAATCTCGGCCAGACGACCAAGCATTGTGATAGTCAACAAAAAAGAGAACATGCCGAATAGTGCACTGTGCTATTTCGGCTGACCACAGGGTAAAACTGAATGAAGGGGAAAAGAGTGAAAAATGTTTGAGAATTGAAAACACAATGGAACATAAAGGTGACAGTGATAACAATTGTCATTGTTGCACTCGGTACAGTCACCAAAGGATTGGTACAGGGACTGGAGTATTTAGAAATAAGAGGACGAGTAGAGACTATCCAAACTACGGCATTGCTGAGGTTGGCTAGAATACTAAGAAGAGTCCTGGAAACTTCAAGAGACATTCTGTCTTTCAGACCCTAGTTGAAAACCATCGGCTAATGCTGACGTTAGTAACTCTCAAATGAGTAAAGTAATAATTATGGATTCGAGGAATACACAAACATTTTAAAAGAAGGACTAATTAGAGAAAACTTGAAACTAGAAATAGAATAGAAAGAAAAAACTGTATAGATATTTTAAGCGACGAACTGATAATGTTGCACGTAAGAAAACATTGAAAGGAGGACTTAGAAAGGGAAACCTCGAAAGAAAAACTGAATCTCTTAAAGCACAAAGTAATGCTATAAGGAACAATTACTTTAAAGCAAATATTGATAATACTTAACAAAATAGCCTGGAAAGGTTACGTTGAGACACAGATGAAACGGTTCATGACATAATAAGTAAATCCAGTAACCTAACATGAAAGGAGTAAAAGATTAAGCACGATTGAGTAGGGAAGGTGATCCACTGACAATTCGGCTTTAGATTCAAATTTAATCATACTACTGAACTGTATATCCATAAACCCTAATCAATCCAATAGAATGAGTATAGAATTCTCTGGAATTTTGAGATACAAACGGATCACCTAATCCTGGCTGTTATACTCGACCTTGTGTTAATTAACAATAAGAGATAACCGGCCATCCGATGGATTTCACCGTTGCAGTGGACCAGAGTGAAAACAAAAGAAAACAAAATGATTGAAAAATACTTGGACCATGTAAGAGTGCTGAAAAAGTGTGTGACATGTCGGTGACAATCTTTACAATTGTAGTTGGAACATTTGGAACGATCCCAAAAGTTTTAGAAAAATATCGAGAGGAATTGAAAATCAGAGTAAGAATCCATATCCCATTCAATTGGCTGTGCATAAATCATTGTTGTCTCTAATGTCTCAACTATTTCAGAGTTAAGCTATGAACCTGATTCTGGTTACGCATTTGAGGCATCGTACAGGCCCTTAGAAAACAATCTTTTCAATGAGTTCGATCGGGATTTTGCTTCAAGTTGAAATCTATCTTACATGGTTTAAATTCCCAAACTTTGAAAGAAAGAAAGAAAAAAAGAAAAGAAAAAGAAAAAATTACAATCTAATTACTAAAATAGACTTAGTTTATAAGAATAAAATAATCAAAACATTTTCAAATTTACTTATTCGTTGTGTGATATCTCTGAAGCAAGATTCAGCCGCTTACAGGGTGTGAACAATTGCTTCGGTTAATAATATCATACGAAAATACAGTGTATCAACTGCGGATATTCTAATCACAGAATTTTGCTCTATATATCCTCCGACCTTCTTTAGGAGTCCGTCATAGTCTGTAACAGGTGTTTAATACAGGGTGGGAGGAGTAGACTCTTCTATTTCCACATATGACTTAAAAGATAGTTCTTTGTTGATTTATCGTTAAGATATAATTTGTCGCTTTCTCCGAACCAAATTTAGAATGATCTGACTTCACCAGGTATTAAGCAGAGTAACTAGTATATGAGAAGGAGAACTATTAATTCAAACAAGCTACACTTCGTTCGAAAATTGATATTGTCCCACACACTGTTTGTGACGGAAAGGTTGAGTATATACATGCATTCAATGTCGATTGATATACCGCCAGTTTGATTACTTAGTTCTTCCTAATATATCAATTCTTTTGGTATCATTATTTTACAATTATTATTATATTTATTTTGTTTTACACTCTTATCATGTTTTTCCAACTTTGAACTAACCATGAAGAGAAAATATTAAAATATAAAATATATAGATGGGTACGTATCGTATATTTTCCAAATTGAACCAGCAGAACTATAAATAAAAAAAATGTGTTACAGTTTCTTGAGAGTTTTTTTCTTACAGTTTGATGATATCAAGTATTCCTATCTAATACTTATAATTCTCACACAATTGTATGATTTCAAGTATTCAAATCTAATACTAATAATATTTTTACACAATTGTATGAGTTCAAGTTTTCCTATCTAATTCAAAATGATATGGTTCCAAGTAATAATTTTGATTTAATAATGATAATCACTTTTGAACGCTATTACACGGTATCAACCATTGCTATCTAAAACTAATAATTTGATCACAATTATCTAGTTTCAGTTATTGATAATAATTCTCCGTAAACAATTATCAATTTAAATTTTTATTCGTAATAAAATAATTTACTCACAGTTTGTTTCACGTTTTCCTATCCGATACTAATTAAGTTTCAAAAAGCTCTTTCTGACACATAGATGGAACTCTAATAGTTACAACCACTCCAAGACGGAGTGGATTTGGGAGTAATGGCAATAAATAGATACCTTACACTCGAAAAATCTTCAGAACAAGAGCCTTAACATCAGATGTAGTTAAGTGTTTTACCCAGGGCACCTTTTTTGCTGGTGGAGTTCTTACATCTCTACAGGGTGGGGATACCGTTAATGTATTCTAAGCCCCTTTGAGAGGACGCTTTTGAAATGAGCAACAGAATACTTCAACTAGTTTTTAATTGATATTTTGATGAAATTTCGATTCAGTAACATTTACAATAATTATCTTATACACTCCATAAATTGGAAGTTACTTGATATCTAAGTTCGACGGGATTCGCATGAACAATATAATAGAACGATTATGTTGGTTTCAATGGTTACGATGATTTGATTGCAAAAAACGTCAGTCACTGAGCCTCGAACCTCTAGGTTGGTGTGAGATTAAAATTCTATAAATTATTACGACTCTCAGCTCATATTGTTTGATAGCCAAAATATTATAAATCGAGAAAAAGTGCAAGATAAGGAATGATAATCTATTTAGTTTATGATTACATCAATAACGATTTCCGAAAGAATGTACCTTTATTTAGATTTAAGATATGATATAAATTCAATAATTTAAGTTTGAAGCGAAAGTTTTTTTTAAAAATGTACATCATTTAATTAAGAAAAATAAACACAAGTAAAGCTTTATTAATTTGCCTCATTTTCAAATTTCTTATTCTTTAAAATTTTCCAGCATAGATGATTGTATAGCTAATCAGCTGGCTTGTAATTCGACTGAATTAGGAATTTTTCTCAAAGAAGAGGATCTAAGCATGCTTTCTAGTCGAGGGAAATGTTTTAATTTACTTGTCAGAAGCACATTGAAATAAAGCATTAATTCAAAAACGAAAAATGAAAGGCTTTTAGAAATAAAAATAGATATATATTTTGCACGATTCATTGGATACAAGTACAATTTTCATTTTTCAATTCACAATTATCAGATACGATTAAATTCTTTTTGTGTGAGTAAAGAAAACATATTGACTAAATACAAAACTGATCAACTAGTCACGACATATATTCATTTCATATTTTGTTTCAATTACATTTCTAACTTTTAATATTCTCATATTTTAACGAGGTGCTGCTTGCATGTGAAATTTACAGCAGAATATTTTGTAGATGAATCATTCTCGCAGATTAAAATTGCTTAAAAGTTACCAAGCGCCGTTGATTCTATCTCTACACTCTTTTAAGTTCTCGTCTGAGAATTTAGAACTTATATAGGCTTTTCGGGTTTTTTTCCATACGCATATATTGACTCTAATCCATATTTAGTGTTTTTCAACCTCAAGTTAAACATGTATGGTCATCTGATGAGACGTAGAGTATAATGATATTCTCCGGCGAAATAGATTTATAATGACAATTTAACCAGGTTTAAGTTTCCATCTGACTAAATTATATATGTATGTTTGTGTGTGTGGTTGTATTGATTATGTTTTATTCAGAGTGGGCTTGGTTTTCAATGAAGCTTTATTCTTTTATTTGAAGTAATGTGTAGTCGTTAGTTTAATATACTGGCATTGTTCTGAATTTCCCCTTTCAACATTCATATAGGTGTTTAGATACATTGATTTTCTATTTTCTGGTATTTTAATGTTGCTTTAGTTGGATGATATCGTGGTATTGAGAGCTTGTGTCTATTCTATGTACACTTCTTTAAATTTGTTACATTCAATTACGATGACTAAGTTTTTTGAGCTTAAATCTTTATAATGAATTTCGTTTTCGGGTGTTTGAAGGTACTGAATTTTCTTTCGATAATAATATCACATACTCTACATTTTTTATTCTTGCTCTTAATTACTCCTTGAGTGGTGTTTCCCTGAACGTAGCTGACTCCTTTTAAAAGATCTATGGCTTTAAATAATTTTCCCTGAACGTAGCTGACTCCTTTTAAAAGATCTATGGCTTTAAATAATTTTCCCTGGACGTAGCTGACTCCTTTTAAAAGATCTATGGCTTTAAATAATTTTCCCTGAACGTAGCTGACTCCTTTTAAAAGATCTATGGCTTTAAATAATTTTCCCTGAACGTAGCTGACTCCTTTTAAAAGATCTATGGCTTTAAATAATTTTCCCTGAACGTAGCTGACTCCTTTTAAAAGATCTATGGCTTTAAATAATTTTCCCTGAACGTAGCTGACTCCTTTTAAAAGATCTATGGCTTTAAATAATTTTCCCTGAACGTAGCTGACTCCTTTTAAAAGATCTATGGCTTTAAATAATTTTCCCTGAACGTAGCTGACTCCTTTTAAAAGATCTATGGCTTTAAATAATTTTCCCTGAACGTAGCTGACTCCTTTTAAAAGATCTATGGCTTTAAATAATTTTCCCTGAACGTAGCTGACTCCTTTTAAAAGATCTATGGCTTTAAATAATTTTCCCTGAACGTAGCTGACTCCTTTTAAAAGATCTATGGCTTTAAATAATTTTCCCTGAACGTAGCTGACTCCTTTTAAAAGATCTATGGCTTTAAATAATTTTCCCTGAACGTAGCTGACTCCTTTTAAAAGATCTATGGCTTTAAATAATTTTCCCTGAACGTAGCTGACTCCTTTTAAAAGATCTATGGCTTTAAATAATTTTCCCTGAACGTAGCTGACTCCTTTTAAAAGATCTATGGCTTTAAATAATTTTCCCTGAACGTAGCTGACTCCTTTTAAAAGATCTATGGCTTTAAATAATTTTCCCTGAACGTAGCTGACTCCTTTTAAAAGATCTATGGCTTTAAATAATTTTCCCTGAACGTAGCTGACTCCTTTTAAAAGATCTATGGCTTTAAATAATTTTCCCTGAACGTAGCTGACTCCTTTTAAAAGATCTATGGCTTTAAATAATTTTCCCTGAACGTAGCTGACTCCTTTTAAAAGATCTATGGCTTTAAATAATTTTCCCTGAACGTAGCTGACTCCTTTTAAAAGATCTATGGCTTTAAATAATTTTCCCTGAACGTAGCTGACTCCTTTTAAAAGATCTATGGCTTTAAATAATTTTGTTGTGTTTAGTATTTTAATTTTGTCATTGTTTTTAAGTTCGTTTAGATTTTTTAAATTATTTCTGTGAATAATTAAATAACTATAGGAACCCACAGGAAAGAACAGGAAACACTATCTGAGAAAGAGAAAGAAAGGAAAAAAGAAAAAGGAATGAAAGAACCAACTCCAACAAAGAATCTGCTACAAAAGTAACCCATCGAAACAGTTATCTCAATATAAACTTAATAACACAACTGAAGAAACATTAAAGGTTCTCTAAATAAAGCAACCAACATTCTGGAAACGTGCGTAAGAACTAAATAAATAAGTCTAAATAATATGTACATCTTTTTGTGGGCCTATTCATTTTGAAATATATATATATATATATATATATATATATATATATATATATATATATATATATATATATATATATATATAAGCATTTTTGGAAAAACACAAAAAACAAGATTTTCTGTGATAACCGAATGTGCATCAATTTTCATATTGCATAAAAAAATCTTCGTATGAGAAATTCCTAAAAGGAATAAAATGCGTATCTCTGATGAAGTTTATCATTACAGAATCAGAACTGTTTTCGATCAGGTTGTGGTATCGTAGACATTATCTTGCCATTATCTTCATAAAGTTGCTGAAAAATTCAATAATTATTCAAGAATGCATATATTTTGTGAATCTGATCAATACATTCGACAACAGGCACAGAAACGCATTTGGCAGTCCTAACGAAATGCTCTCTGCCATTTGGTTTCAACAAAAAATAAAAGCTGCTGTCAGAGCGCTAATTTTTACATTTTTCATATTTTCAGTGGCACAAAACAGGATTGCGTCATATCTCTGATTCGTTTTAATCTCTTTTTTCGTCATACTTTATCCTATTTTTACTGATCTTGATGTAAGGGAAGAATTTCATTTCCAAAATAGAGTTGGCGCCTTTATTCATCGAGTATTCAAAATTGAAACCCTTGTCAAGTCATGACTCATTCCAGACCTCTTATTCGCAGATGCTGGATTTTTCGTTGCTTCATCGATCGGGGAGGCACAGAAACTGGTAATTCGTTTTTCTCAATCAAGCAATGCTTTTGGGTTTAAAATCAGTTTGAAATTACAGAATTTATTCATCAGCCAAGGTACACTCCTAAACAAATGAAAGTTGTAAAACTAAAAACATTGATTCATCAGTTTCCAAGAACACTTTTAGTTATCTAAGAAAATACTCAAATATGTGAATTCGTTTTCATATCTGAGTAATAAAGGATTACCAGATGACGAAAAATTAGAGTAACTAATACTTTTGGAAGACTCTATTATCTTCTTCGAAATAAAAGAGGTATTAAACTTGAGACGAAGTTTGTAGTTTATAGGACTATCGTACTCACCACCTTAGTGCGTAGATTGGAGTCCTGGAACCTTTATTTTCTTATTTCCATTTTATATCCTTCTATGAATAAACACTTTTTTTTAAAAACGTTCGATAAAACCTTTAAAAACCCTGCACCTTACTAATACTAATTCAAGATCATACTGTTGTATAAAAAGAAAATGTATAATTAAATGTATGAAATGAAAAATTTGTGTGATGATAGAAAGAAAAAAGCTATGTCCTTTAATAATACCCTCCGAAAAGCCCTGGTTTGACGCCATTTGATAAACATATGGTGAGAATAAGAGATAAGTTTATTCGTGGATTTAAACATAAACTTTAAAAAGGAACTACAAAAAAAATCACGAAATCTGAAAAGATTTTCTTGAAAACTATTAAATCTAATAATTTCTATAAAAGGGCTGAAGAGAAATCTAAAAAATTAATGAATGAAGCTGTTACGAAGTTTAATAAAAACAGTATCAAATCGTTGGAAAAACTAATTAAACTCTGAAGTTGATAACATTGCGAACAGATTGAAAATAGACAACCACTTTAATAAAATGTTTTTAAAAAATGATATCAAGAAACTGAGTATGCGATGTTCTAAATTCTGCAAAGAATCAAATTGGAAGCATTGGCAATATGATTTTAAAAAGTTTATATAACATCTTGAGGAGTACATTTAATTCGAGTCAATGGAAAAACATAAGATTAACCATAAACTAGTTCCAGCATATAGCAAATAAAAGTGTGTTTTCATTGAGTTTCATATAAAACATCTTTAGCTCTCAACAGCTGAAGTACTGACCAATAAATCATTAGACTATAGTCAACAATACAACATTGATGATGAATTATTTAAAATAAAACATTGTTAAAGCCATGTGTGTTCTATGAAAACTTAATATGGATTTTAAAAAGCACTAACAATATATTTGAGATGAAAAGGGATTTAGAAATGAGACTTGTGAAATTGAAGACAATTTCTTACTTTGGAAAATGGCTTATATATTTATTAAAAAATAAACTGGACTTTATCATGATGATGGGGTGTTTATATTTTTTTAAAATTGTAATGTTTGAAAAGTTAATTATGTCAAAAAGCAGATAAGATATTACAGAACATTATTAGAAATAATATATGATTTTTAAAAATTCTAATTACTAGACACTATATTCAATTTAAATAATAGAACATGGCAGTCATATAGAAAATTAAACAACGTGCTGGTATATAAAAAATATTAAACTGAATCAATCATGCGTGACAAAAAGCATATTCACAAGTCTATAGCACGCCGGTTTGCCACGAAGTCCACTAACACTAATATCATCAATAAAGCCAAAATGGGTTGTGAAATTGTTCTAGAATATAGCGAGATGTTTAATAAACTGAGTTATATCCGAATCAATAACAATAATGAATCTATTATGGAATATTGTGAAAAAAACTATGCATATAGCAAAGGATAAATACAACTGCTGATAATCTCTAGAAGAAAACTTATACCTTCTTGAATACACTAAACCTAATAAATTACGGAAAAAGAGGGCATTGAGTTTTGAACAAATTTCCTTTTTGACAAATGCCAACTGGTTGGCTTCGAGATGTATTTTCCAATTAGACACAAGTAATTTTTACAGTTCAGATTGTAAAAATTAATAGATGATAACCACCATTATTTGTGTGTATATATATATGTTTATCACATGCACGAACACATTGCCATATGTCAAAATATAATACCTTCAATAATCGTTGACTAATATCCGTGTTTCTTCTTTCAGTCTGATGATTGTGTGTTCAACATGAAACTCAGAGTTGCGAACTCAACGAAAACCCTTTTGATATTTTGGGTTATAGACCCACACTGTTATAATGGCATTAAATGCTTTTTAAAGAACTTTTCTAACTTGCATTCTCCCTCTTTCTCACTCTCTCTCTCTATCCCTCTCTCTCTCCCTCTCTCCTCTCTTTATATATATATATATATATATATATAACAATGGAATTAGCATATGTTTAAACCCAAATATAAGTCAAAATTTGGGAACTGATTTTTAAGACAATAAAACATGCTTTGACCCTTCGACCCGGCCCAAAAATGCTATTCCAAGGTGATACACCGGAAGGAAGTGACACATTCCAATGGCCAGTAATCGAAAGAGATCGCGTGGGCGGATTAAGGCTTATGATATGGGACAAGGTGAAGGTCCCATTGTGCCACTACAGTGATGCACCGGAAGAGAGTAACCTCTGAACTGCATGACAGTTATTTCCGCTTGATGACGATTAAACATCCGATTTCAAAGATCCAGTAGGCGATCGTGTGGGCGTTGAATTATTATTTAACTCAGTTGAGTTTGGGGTGCCAAAGCAGTTGCCAGTAGAATTCCAGACAGCTAGAGACCAGATGTGGTAGGGAAGGCCACACTCGACCAAGGGGTCCTCGGAAAAGCCCCGATGGAGTGGACCCCAAGACCTCTAGTTGAGCATCTAAGATAACAAGAAAGACACAACGTGACGGTCATAACAGGGGGTCAAAATATGAAGTTTATGTATGTTTCTCCAGCACCCTCTCACATGCAAACCTTGAACAACCCTTTCGAACCCTTGCAATAAATTGAGAGGTAAATATGTTGTTAAAGAAGTCCGTCTTGCGTCGTTTATTACTGCGTCTGTTATCATTGCGTCGGGATGTATCCAGTATATATATGTATGCAACACTTCTTCCTTTGTTTGAATTTGTACCGGATTACACAGATAGCTGTAAATATAGAATATCGTACAAATTCTTTTCTCAATATTTTTGAAATGAAACATGTGTATGTTCACTAAAATTAAAGTCTTTTTCTGTGAGTAATAAAAATCGAATAAAAATAAACAAAATCCTGTGAAATAAATTTGCATTTAGCCTTAAGCAGAGTATTTTATGAGCTGCCTTTAAAAGAAATCTGTTTTCAAACAAAAGAAAAGAAGACAAGTTATTTATAATGAAATGGCTTTCTTTTTAAAACTTTTATTAGAAATCAGAGAGAATCAAAAACGTAACTTTTAGTGCAAATAATTTGTGGAATGCTTACGTTTTTATTTCTGTATCAACATATATGGCGTCGTAAATGTTCTGCTTTAATGTGACTAATATAATAAAAAAAAATCCTCTCAAACAGACCTCTAATCATGGTATTTGATGTATTGTGACGATAACTTTACTGTTTCTATGTTTTTAGTGTTCGTTTTTAGTTTGATTATTGGTATTTCTGACAAGAGTCTTGTCATTTATGATTCCTTTGATGACATCTGATTTCAAATACAGAAACACAGTGATTTCATAGGATGGACAGACTATGTATTCCTAGAAACTAGTGAATCTCATGTTAACCATTCAAGTATTATTTGCCCAAACCCTCCACCATGAACAGGATGTGACACAAGGTAGATTTTTAAGAGTACAACTGTCTTGAATTCAAAGTTTTCTTTCACTTACACTTGTAGGCTTACAAAAGTTAAAGAGTTCAGTCTGGCTGGCTATTTGGTCTTAGCTACTTCGGGGTTGAGAATAGTTGGATTTAAACTTTTTCAAGAGTATCAATGTGATATGAAATACGAACAGATTCATTCAGGATATGAGAAACCTTCCTTTTCTGGTTAAATTGTCTCTAACAAATTCTTTGCCTAAAGATATATATATATATATATATATATATATATATATATATATATATATTAAGTTTATGAAAGGGTATAGATGATCTATATTATCTTTAAAGAGATATGATTGTACATATTTACTCAGAAACACACACACATGCATCCTCAAATATATATATATATATATATATATATATATATATATGAACCAGACATGCAGGACACTGCTGGAGAAGCAGGGACGAACTCATTAGAGATGTACTCTTATGGACCCCCACACATGGCCGTGCAAAAGCAGGACGACCAGCACGAACATACATTCAGCAGCTATGTGAGGATACGGGATGTTATCCTGGAGACCTGCCTGGGGCGATGAACGATAGGGAGGAGTGGCGAGAGAAGGTCAGGGATATCCGTGCTACCAGCGCGACATGATGATATATATATATATATATATATATATATATATATATATATATATATATATATATATATATATCGTCTTAACACTAATTCTATCTAAAAATAGCAAATCTGAAGTAGTTACTTTGAGCACCCTAATAGTTTTTATTTGAAATTGTGTTATAGCATTTATTTCGTAATAGTTGAATTTGTATAGCAGTTATACACAGAGCCAGTCTTCTCACGAGAGAGAAGTGCACATGATTTTAATTTTCACCAGATATTTGTAAATCATTTTTCCCGATGTACACACTTCCTGGATGTTGTACAAATGACCCACTCGAGTAAGTAGCAAATGAGGTAGATGAAAGAAAATACAAATCAAAATTATTATTTGTGATGATAGATTAGGATATGCTTGACTTCTCGCATGTGTATTTGTTAGCTCAGCATTTGTAATACGTGCAAAAAAACGAACAGTTACTCAAAAGAAAATTTGCATTTTATTTAATGATATATTATCTTTTTTATTAGATAGTGTAAAAACATTCGAAAAAAAAGAAATTACATTGATTACTTAAAAATGATGTAAATTTATAACGATAATCATTTTTGTCAGAAAATAATGGAAGGACTTGTATCAAAGCTATTAGTGTTGCGCACCCAACGTGTTATATTAGTCAACGAGGTAAGCTAACCTACCATTGTTTGTGAGTTCGATTCTCAGTGTTACCCCATATATATATATATATATATATATATATTGCCAAACTTAAAATAGTTAGACGAACCAGACATGCAGGACACTGCTGGAGAAGCAGAGATGAACTCATAAGAGATGTATTCTTATGGATCCCCACACATGGCCGCGCAAAAGCAGGACGACCAGCTCGAACGTACATTCAGCAGCTATGTGAGGATACAGGTTGTTGTCCTGAAGACCTACCTAGGGCGATGAACGATAGGGAGGAGTGGCGAGAGAGGGTCAAGGATATCCGTGCTGCCAGCACGATATGATGATGATGATGATGATATATATATGTGTCTGAGATAAAGATAAGATTATAAATATATGTAAAGCTAGTTTCTTGTTGTGAAAAATCAAGTGGTGTTGTGAGAACAGATAATCAAGCATAGGTTCAATCAGTCAGCAGTGAAACTCCACTGAGTGAGCTTGTACATAGTGTGACAGTCTCATTCACAATGAGCAATAGATTTTTGGGGACACGTGCAGTAATTTATGGCAAAACATCAGAAAGGTTTCTAAATATCTACAACACGACCTCTTAACTTTTGCAGAGCTAAAAAGTTGTCAATACGATTAAGAAAAACACCATAAAGCAATCGATATTGATACTCAAACAGGACATTGTAACGGGTTAGAAAACGGAAAAATATACATTAATTTGTAGAAAAAGTAGGGGACATATACTGACCTGTCTTTAATTGGAATCATTTTGAGATGAGGCTTCTTAATCTGAGAATTAATTTTTATTTATTGCGGACTTTTTGTCCTCATCTTGGTAGTTTTATTTTATTTTTTTTTTTTTTTGTATGTTGTTTCTTATTTCACTACGTTTCGGCCAAATTTCACCTCTGGCCTTCTTGGGGTGATTTCCTATCCGAGGTCGCGGTAAATCACCTGCTGAAGGCCAGAGGTGAAATTTGGCCGAAACGTAGTGAAAGAAGAAACACCCCCACCTAAAAAAAACTACCAAGATGAGGACAAAAAGTCCGCAATAAATAAAAATTAATTCTCAGTTCATTAATGATATATGACGACCCAAAAAGAGAAATTTTACAGGGACTAAGTAAGACACGATGGCTCTAAGTAGGCTTAAGGTTTTGCTTTTTGTTAAACTTTAAAATTCTTTCAAGATAAAACTTGTACATATGAATTTAGTGCTAATATGTCTACCTTTGAGTTAATAGTAAATCGGAGGTGATGACTTTTTATTTGCCCAGCCAACTCGGCTAGTGTATCTTTACAGGAGAGTAAGAATCTTTTCCAACGAATATCCTAAATATGATAGGACAACAAACTTGTTGTATTGTTGTTACGTTTCAATAGCAATACTTGAAATCATTTAACTCCGGGCCAACGAATGAATTATGTGGAATAAAATTATAAGCGTTGAATTGTAATACTTGAAACCACTTAACTTTTTATAAATAAAACTATTAGGATAAGCAAAATCTAAAACCATTTCTCTGGGTGGAAACAAATGATTTATATTAAAAAGAATTATTAGCTATGAAGTAATATTTGAAACTATTTAACTCTGTGCAAACAACAACAGCCCTTTTACGCTTACAAATTACTTCTTCCTCATTTAAAAATAAAACTGCGACCAAATTATTCACTTATAATTCATATAATTAGATCAATTTAACTATGTGCAAACAAATAAGTAATGTCAAATTGTTAATGTTACATAGCAGTATTAAAACCATTTAACTAGTGCAAAAAAATTAATTATAACATGTTAAAAATGCCACCTACAAACTATTCATTTGCAAATTGATACGAATAAACAGTTTTTTGCATTAGATAAGCGACAACGGTTGATATGCAAAAAAAAAAAAAAAAAAAAAACAAAAAAAAACAACATACCAAACAATCATAGTTGCTGTTGTAACCGTCCACAATTTATATTTCTGTATAAAAATGAGCGAATGTTAAAATACATTTCATAATTATCTGTTTCATCGATTAAATGATCAAAAAATGATATTCATCTCTAATATCAAAAATAAACGCTTGCATGGATTAAAAAATAACATCTTCATCATTATGTTGAAAATATTCAATTTCAGTGGAAAGCTATCGAGGAAAGTGAATAGTTTTTTTTTATTGAATAGAGCTAAATTTAAGAAAATTTGTAAGATGGGAAGAAATCAATAAAATCTTTGTAAGCGAACCATTTTTGTGGCTTTTAACAAAATATATTTACAAACATACACACACAATAATATATATATATATATATATATATATATATATATATATATATATATATATATATATATATATATATATATATGCTAGCAAAAAACAATTATTCCACTTAAGATTGAACCTACAGGTAATAGAGTCGAATAACAAGAAATGATCACATAAATACCAGCATATATTACAAAAGAATTAATAACAACACACGTCATAAAAGAACAACACATGTTACAAAAGAACAAAGTGGATTAACAGTAAATGGACACATCTATAAAAGACACCCGTGTCAAAATCAGCATCATTCTTCAGGATGAATCAAGTTTTTCTGTTCTTGTTATATATATATATATATATATATATATATATATATATATATATATATATATATATATATATGTATCACAAGAGTGAGTAAACCCATCCCATTTCAGCAGATATTTAAGTATTTAGGTCACTTTTGTTGGCAGGGGTTTAGCTTTTAATGGTTATATTTTGAGTTATTTAGAGGGGAAAATAAATTAACTCTGTTATATAAGCTGCACACAGACTACTTTTCATTGTGTCAAAGTGTCATTTTGTCAGTGTTGTCCCATGAAGAGATATACTTAAATATCTGCAGAAAAGCGAGGGTTGTACTCACTTTTGTGATACACTATATATATATATATATATATATACGCTAATTCTTACAATGTAGTAATGTACATACAAAAGATATATCCCTTTTGTAATACATTCTCCCCTGATGATGGCCCAAGTGTGGGCAGAAAGTATTTGGAAATAACTTATTATGGACTGTTTATTAACCAATTTCCGCGGTATATCATAAGATCGATACAGCAATTTGAAAGTATAAACAAAATATATTTAGACAAAAGATGTCTATAATGTTTCATAATATATATATATATATATATATATATATATATATATATATATAAAGTGTAAACCTAAGATAAGATTGATGGTTTTGAAATGAAGAAGGAAAGCGTTTACGGTGAAAATAATTGTTAAAAGTCTGATTTATTTATCGAAGGAAAGAATGCTGCACTTCATGCAAAAATGTCAAACGAGATCATCACGGGAACTTCATATCGAACGCGACTTTCGGTGCATCATCTACCACAATACAACCAACAGTGGTCGGTACCAGCTGCGGTTCGACTTGCTGTAGAATATTATTGTTATTGTTCATGAAGATCCTGTCGTAATTTTCATCTAATATGAACATGTTATCAACGCAGTGCAAGTTGACTTTAACGGAGTTTTTGGTAAAATTTACATAATTTTTATTGAAAAGGGTTTGATTATTAATTTCTTGAACATTTTACCCAATTCAATTCTGATAATCATATCGAATGAAAGTAACCAAATAATATATTTTTCAATCTTTTGTTTTAAATTCATTCTTTTTTTGTCATTTACTTTCCAAAAATGTTACGGTTGACTGGATATCCAGAATTTTATAATGGGTTCATATTCTCTTATTGAATATTTTTGTCATTTGAATTGAGTGATAACTAGTCACTGATCAATTATGGTACATTTTTGAACGTTGTGGTTGGCGATAGGAAATTGTATTAATGTACATAGTGGGGTGGGTGTGCTGGTAGTTATATTTTTATAATGTGATACTGTACACTTTCAATACTCATTGTTAGGTACAAAAAATCATGCGCCGCTGTTCGTTTTTAAAATTCATTGTTAGATTTAAAAATTAGACGACACTGTTGGCTTTTGAGATTCCTTGTTAGATCCAAAAATTAGGCGACACTGTTGGCTTTCGAGATTTCTTATTAGATCCAAAAATTAGGCGACACTGTTGGCTTTCGAGATTCATTGTTAGATCTAAAAATTAGGCGACACTGTTAGCTTTCGAGATTCATTGTTAGATCCAAAAATTAGGCAACACTTGGCTTTCGAGATTCCTTGTTAGATCTAAAAATTAGGCGACACTGTTTGATTTCGAGATTCCTTGTTAGATCCAAAAATTAGGCGACACTGTTTGCTTTCGAGATTCCTTGTTAGATCCAAAAATTAGGCGACACTATTGGCTTTCGAGATTCATTGTTAGATCCCAAAAAAATAGAGGGTGTCCTCGTATTGTAATGGTTCAAGCGATGGATAACGCAATCATAGTATGCTTGTTCGAACTATTCGTACTATTATGTTCACTTTTGGACAAATGCCCTTGGTGAAGGTATGAACCCCCTTATCCTCGTAGCTATGGCTGAAATAGTTCCTCTGTTCCCCTGTTCCCATTGGCATTAAATAACAAATTTTGATATGCCATTAAAAAAAGAAACCGAAACCAACCCAAAAAATAGGCGACACTGTTTACTTTCGAGATTTATTGTTAGATCCAAAAATAAGGCGACACTCTTCGCTTTCGAGATTAATTCTTAGACTCAACAATAAGCGAATCTATTCACTTTCAAGATTCATTGTTAGATCCAAAAAATTAGGCGACACTGTTCGCTTTCAAAAATCATTGTTAGATCCAAAAAATTAGGCGACACTGTTTGCTTTCAAAATTCATTGATATATCCAAAAAATTAGTCGACACAGATTTCGAGATTCAAATAATTACTCTCTAAAAGAATTTTAGTGATTTCAATAGTGAATCTTGAATCCTCAAAAAGTTTTATCACTTCATGTCAGATTTAATTAGTTTTTCCTCCATTTTCTAATGTTATCAGACCTTTATCTCAGTAAATTACGATGTCTGATGTATTTTTTGTGTTGTTTAGTGAACAGAATAAATATCGTCCTTCAAACACACATAATTCTGCCCATCGAAACTTCTTATGGATACATCGAATCCTTGTTTTTTCTTCGTTATTAATACTGGGTTAAATTAATAGAATTCTATTGATTTGCGACTGAACTTGATATTTATTAGATAGTCGGTCATATAAATTATTTATATTGATTGAATTTTAAGGACGTCTTTGCTGTTTGAAGGAGAGAAATCATTAATTTAAAAATGTACGCACATGCATTCTATTTTATATTGAATATCTTTAATTAGTTGATTGCTTCTTTTTCTTTTGGTTATTGCATTGACTCAATCGCTCATTTTGAGATTTTAGATCATTTAAACTTCCTTAATTGATTTTTCAATATAAAGTAGTGTTTAACTTTGAATTTGGTTACCTCATTATTTATGATTTGTTGCAATCATCAATTTCGACATGGAAACATTTCCTGTATTTTAAATGCTTTTTAGTCAAACCATTTAAAACTCTTGAAAGCATTATTAATGTTCCTGAATTACAAATTTCTGACTAAATTTATCAAATCGTTTGCAAAACTTATTAAATTTCTTGTTGGGGGTGGTATTTTTTACATAAAGAATATCATTTCTCAATTGTCGCATTTATTTCTTCTTTGTTGAGAAAGTAGACTGCTTTCCCTTTAATTGTTCTCAGTAAATTATCTACCCTTTCTCTCCCCAAACACGCTCTCTCTCTCTCTCTCTCTCTCTCTCTCTCTCTCTCTCTCTCTCTCTCTCGTCCTTTTTATTTTTCACCAAGATTTTCTGTACATAAGTCATATTTGTTTCATTTTTTCTTTCGTTCCATTTAATTTTTTCTTCATTTCTTCTGATACTTTCTTCTATTTTTCATTCGTTTCTTTTTACTCGAGTGGTTTTAAAGTATTTTAAACTACTGTTGAACTTGCGCTTTTGCCAACGTAACTGATACCACCACTGCGTAAATATGGCAGAAACAATATTATTAACTACAAATATTAGCTATACCATTATTAGTTAATATAAACAATATTAATATATTATTATTACGTAATATAATTAACTATATAATTAACAACAGTATTTCAGTATCAGTATAATGGCAATGTGGAGATGTTTTTAAGAAATTATTAATACAGAACTCTTTCATAGAAAAAAAAAACTTTATTGTTATCATTATAGGAGTCACGTGTACAGTCCATATATATATATATATATATATATATATATATATATATATATATATATATATATATATATATATATATATATATATCCTGTTAAATTTTGAGTTATTGATTCATATCGATACTCATAGGAGAAGGGAAATAAATCTATAATCCTAAAGTGACCGAATTTTATTTTTCTTAAAGGTATATATATATATATATATATATATATATATATATATATAATTAATATTCCTTAATTAAAATTAAAGTCATTGTTCCTGTTATTTTAAGATGATGTTTTTATGGAATTATAAATAAATTCTGCAGATAATATTCCGATTGGAATATATATATCAATCTGACTTAGTGTGTAGTCTTTCTTTTTTTCCACCTTTTTCACTCATTCCCCCACATCTCTCTCTCTCTCTCTCTCTCTCTCTCTCTCGGTCTCTCTCTCTCTCTCTCTCTCTCACACACACACACACACACACACACACACACACACACATATATATATATATATATATATGGTGTAATTAGATGGACACTCAAACCAGTTTAAGTTGTCATAATAACTTTATTTCGGCGGAGAATATTACTCTACTCTCCTCCGTCTCGTTAGATGACTTTTTACATGATTTACTTGAGGTCATAAAATAGCAAATGTGGAATTGCAGTTCATATGTAAAAAAAAAATTCATATATCACCATGAATAAGTATATGGTTAGCGTATTTGATTGCATATAAGACGTACCGTTTTATAAGACGCAACCCAAATTTAGCAGGGCAAACCAAGAAAAGAATTTAGTTAAATAAAGTACTAATATTAACGTGATGAAAAAATAAAATAATGAATATTATCAATGATAACATTTAAACCTTTTAAATAATGACAATAGTTTTACGAAAGTTACTGTAAAGTCTAAGGTAACAGGAGTTGCAAGGTAGCTAATTTCGGCAAACTATCGTGAATTTAAACATGACATATAAAGCTCCGGCGAATTTAAAAATATTTTCAGTAAAAAAACGTGCACCTTATATGCCTTCATAAACTGTATTTAATATTTATTCAAAGAATTACAAGAATGAACACTTTTTGAATTGAAAATTGCAACATCTCTGTAACCTAAAATAAAGCACTATATATATATATATATATATCAGGAATGTAGTTATATTCATACTCCTACTTGTTCTTAGTTTTAGTAACAGAATTTCAATGTTATAGAGTTTGTTAAAAAAATTACTAAAGATATACGCGAGGAAAAAAATCTTGATATTTCCGAAAAAATTAGTTAGTGTAAACTTGTCTATAGACAATACAATCTCTGTCCCTGTCTCTGTCTCTCTCCATACGTACACAAACTCACACACGCAGAGAAGCACGTATATACATGCATATATGTAAAATATACTGGGGCAGGGAAATACGAAACACTGACGACTCTCCGTTGTTCAAGTACGAAACGTTTATTAACTTCTTGACTTTAGTTTTTCGAGACGAGGAGACAGAGACACAATTTTTACTATGCTGACTGTACTATCTGACCCAACAAACTCGCTGCGCATCCCGTAGCCCCCAGCTGGACTGGCCCGGCCCAGAGTCGGATCTCAATTTCCAATTACAATGCGTTAGGACAGCATTGACAAGTTACTACAAAATTTCATTCATAAAAATTTTGTTTACTACCAAATTCATTCATAAAAATTAAAACTCAAAACCCAAGTCAAAGTTTACTTATGGCCCGTCAATCATTTTAACACAGGTACCATCTTTCTTTCTTTTCTTTTCACAGCAACTTGCTTGTATGTTTCTCTTTTGAATGATAGTTCCAAAACATAACAGTAATTGTATCAAATTATGTTAAATATACTGGATTTTATCACCGATTTCTAACTTTTTTTTACTATTATTTAAATTCTATTGGACGCGACACTTAAAACCTTGAAAGACAGATACAACCAATTTTTTTATAATTAGCTAATTTTTTAAAGTGAACCAGGAAATTCAAAGATACACAGAAAGAAAAAAATTACTTTTCCTTATTTCAGAAATGTAACTACCCCTTTTCCCTTTTTTTCTTTTACGTAATTAAATGAATTTTATCAGCACAACCAAACTTAAAAATGACAGAGAAGAGATAAAACTTATACCTTGAGCAAGTACCTTCTTTTTCTTTTCTTTTTCTTTTTGCCTTCTTCCCGATTCTTTTAGTTTTAAAATTTCTTTCTTTTTTTTTTTTTTCTTTTTTTTTTCTTATCTGGGGCCTTGTGTCGAACATTTCTTTTCTTCGTTCTGAGGCTTGTCTGTTTTTGTTTTTTTTCCTTTTCCGTTGTCTTTTTCGTTCTGGGGCCGTGTGTCGACTTTTAAAAAATTCTTTTTCCTGCTCTTGGAGCGACGCAGTTTTTCTTGTCTTTGGAGGTGAGTTTTTTGGGGGGTGGGGGTTTAATGTTCATTTCACGTTCTCTCTCTCCCTCTCTCTCTCACCTGAACAATCGTCGTCCGAAATTGATTCTCATGATTCTTGGCCGCTTCTTTGATCGTCTAGACTCAGATTCGAAACCATACCATGGTGGGCATGAACTGGCCTCAGGCACCAAATATGAATATGTTGTATAACCATGATACAACTATACAAATATTACAGATGCAGGGAAATACGAAACACTGAAAACTCTCCGTTGTTCAGGTACAAAACGTTTATTAACTTCTTGACTTTAGTTTTTTGACATGAGGAGAGAGAGACACAATTTTTACTATGCTAACTGTACTATCTGACCCAACAAACTCGCTGCATATCCCGTAGCCCCCAGCTGGCCCGGCCCGGCCCAGAGTCGGATCTCAACTAACGTCTTTTTCAAAATCACCAAATTCTCAGCCCATCGCTTCCCGGCATGACGTCATTCACACCCAAGTCTCATTTCCTATCTGGGGTTTTTATTATGACATTTGTGATTGTCATATCCTCTGCGCCCAAGCGTGAACTGTACCCAATGTGTGCACCTGCACTAGGAGTCAAATAGTTCAAAGCCCAACCAAACCGAATGATAAAATATAATTAACGAAAAATGATTAATATAAAAAAATCATTCTGTAATTATATAACACACACACATATATATACACACACACATACATACACACATGCACACACACACACACACACACACACACACACACACACACACACACACAAACACACACACACACACACACACACATATATATATATATATATATATATATATATATATATATATATATATATATATATATACAAGGCTCCTTAAATAAGTTTCCAGACTTTTTTCGTATGGCGCTTTTATTAATAGTACACACATGAAACTCTCGTCAACTTCGAAGTAATCTCCTCCGGCTGCCATGCACTTGTTGTACCGTTCCAACAGCTGCTGGAAGGCCCCATCGACATCCTCTTGTTGCGGCATGTCAATGACCTTCGTCACAGCCTCTTTCATCACCTCAATTGTCTTATAACGACAGCCTCAAAATTTTTCCTTAGGGATATCCAAAAGTCACTGGGAGTAAGGTCTGGACGATAGGGAGGGTAAAGATCTGTCTTAATGCTCATCTTGGTCAAATAGTCTGTGACAAGGATGGAGTTGTGGACTGGTGCATTTTCCTGCTAGAAATGCCACTGACCCGATTTGAAGAGTTGTGGCCTCTTCCGACGGAATCTCTTTCTGAACTCCCTTAAAACCTCAACAGAGCATTCCTTGTTGACTGTCTGTCCAGTAGGAACCCAGTGCATGTAGATCATGCCAGTGCTGTCAAAAAGAGTGATCATCAAAAGTCTGTGGGTGGATTTACTCTAGCATTCTTGGGTCTAGGGGGGCCAGCATGCTTCCACTGGGCACTGTGTCTCTTGGTCTCTGGTTCATAGCTGTAGATCCAGCTTTTATCGTAGGGCACCAAAGCTTCAAGAACTGCGGGATCTGAATTATCAGCGCGACCATCTCCCTGCTGTCATGACAACGTCTTTCTTTCTGATCTTCTCTGAGCATCCTTGGGACAAACTTCGCGCAAATCTTCCGTATCTTCAGTTCCTCGCGAATAATTGAGTGTACAGTTACCACACTGACATCAAACTGTTCACTTATTGTCTCTATAGACACACAACAGTCCTTATCCATGAAATTCTTTATTTGGTCAATCAACTCTGGTGTTCTGACTACCTTACTCCTCCCACACCTCTCATCATCCCTCAGAGACCCCCTGCCTTCTTTGAATATCTTATGCAACTCAAAAACTGATGCTCGATTCATGCAAGATAGTCCGAAAGCAGTCTGAATAATTCCATACGTTTCTTTGGCATTTTTTCCAAGTTTAAAACAGAATTTTATTGCATATCGCTCTTCTAAAGTGTCCTCATGCCAAGATCGCATTTTTGAAATTCGCCAGCTGTGACAATCAGGCTTTAGTAGGGTGTATTCCAATTGCTGCTGTAGCTGTTCCTTTGAAGCTGAAATCATAAAAATTGGTCGGTCATCTCATAAGATGTATAGCAATAATATACTGGATTTTCAAGTGTCTTCGACAATATCATATGCCTGTACAAAAAAGTATGGAACCTTATTGAAGGCACCTCATATATATATATATATATATATATATATATATATATATATATGAGATTTTGAAAGATAAACCTATTGAATATATGACACAACTACTTAGGAAGGTCGAATTTTAGGTGAAGCTATATAGAATTATTTTGTAAATTACAGTTCAGTATTCGTGTATTTGAATTTTATCTGTGTTATGGTTTTATTTGTTTATTTAACAGAATTTTTTTTTCTTTTTGAAATTTCTGAAATACAAATTGAAATTTTCTTTTAATATATTCTCATATCTTTCCAGTAATTTTACTTTGTTTAAATTCTGATGCTTTTGTATGAAAAATAAAGCATGAATAATGAGGTTTCGCATATTATTTTCTGCAAATTTGAACTCAAAGTTCACAGAAAATTACTATAAATTCATTTCTACTGCACAGAATAAAAGTTTCGTTGCTTTATAGAAATAAACTTCTTAGAGATTTTACTTATAATGTCATCGAGAATATAAGCCTAATAAGAAAGATTCTGTACTTTGACGCATATATGGCGTTTTCAATTTAAAATACTTATATGTTGGGAGAATTTCAATATTCATGTTAATGTGATATCATTAATAGTAGAAGAATTTCTCAGGCAAAAAGGGAAAAACGACAGATGTCTTTGAAATAGACGTGACTTTCGATACATGTATATTCTTTCTGTTTTTATAGACGCAATAATTTTTTAGCATTTGTTTGTGAGTAGTAAATATACGTGCTGAAAGCATGTTTTATTTCTTTCAACAAAGTCTATTCTTTCTTATATAAACATTCTGACTTTTATTTACTCAGGACCATCACATAAAGAAAAAAAAACAACAAAAAGGTAACGAAAGGTGCATTTGTTATTATATGAAACAATGTGAAACATTTGTCGGCAAAAAAATGAGGATTCATTCTTTGCAAGTGTCGGCCAAGTTTTATCTATCTATCTATCTATCTATCTATCTAAACCTATCTTTTTTTCTCTCTTTCTTTCTTTCTATCTTTCTTCTAAATATGTTCATATGTAACTACCAATTCATACGACAGTGTGTTGACATTATTTGGTGTAATCCACTTCCAAAAATGAGTGTTATTTTGTAAGGTTTTTACTCGAGCTCAATATATATATATATATATATATATATATATATATATATATATATATATATATATATATATATATCAACATCTCTTGAACTTTACAAATCGACCCCCACAACTTTAAACTTCAAGTTTAGCTAGAAAACAATTTCTTACTAAAATAATTCATTAATATCCCAAATTATTTTACTGAATAAATGAATAAAACTTGAATTGTACCAACTGTTGACCATAGTGAAGTTACCATGATGGTTTGGGGAGGTTTTGGAGGTGGTATAACTCAAAACTTTGTTTAAGTTAAATGTATTATGTGAAACGAAAGTATCTTTCTATTGTGCAGAATCATGCAATTCATTCTGGCTACGGCATTATTTGACAAAATTTTGTTTTGCAACTAGTATTCAAAACGCAGCTCAAAATTCTCTACAAATTATCTAAAATCCAGGAATATAAAAGAATTTTTCAAATCATGACTTCCACTCCACAAACTTGTGATCTTTTACTAATTGAACTAGTCCGGGATGAAATTCCACGGAAAATTTGAAGCAAAACTACCGAGTAATAAGTGTTATGTACATATCTGCTAGGAAATCAACTCCACCAACATATTTTACAAGTTACACGAAATTAGTTCTATTGAGATAAATATTCAAGTTGGATTCTTTAAGGAAACGAAAATATAAATTTATTTTAACTGATATTATTATTATTTTATATTCATTTTAATTATGATTAGAGCACAACTGTGTTCAAACAAAAAAATAAGATCATTTCTTTAAAGAAATTAAACTTCATTTTTTAATTTTAAAGAAAAAAATTAAACATGGTCGTAAACTTAATCCGATTATATATATATATATATATATATATATATATATATATATATGAAGGGGTTGTGTGTGTGTGTGTGTGTGTGTGTGTGTGTGTGTTGTAATATTTCGATCCGAGATAGCCTACACCAGGTATGTCTTTATAAAGCTAACAAAAATAACCGATTATCTTATAAGTAGTTTTGCTCTGGAATTCCTTTTATATAGGACTGTTTTTCCAAACTAAATCTGACCCAGTCGGCGGGGGCAGTAAAATGCACCGACTGCAGAGGTTTTAGTGTCTCCTAATGAGTGTCCTGATATGACAATAAACAATGGGATGGTGAGGCGCCAGAAATGGTGGAACTTTGGGCAAAGCGGTGTACCTTTTTATTGAAATTGCTCCCAGGTCTACTCAGGCCTTGATTGGTAGCACCTGATGGCGTCCTATCTGAGTTAAATAGAAATTAATTATGTGCTTATGCCATACTGAACTTTTTGAAATAGAACTGTTTTTTAGATAAACCGAATTATTTGAAATAGAACTAATTTTGACATAGAAACTGTGTACTTATGCTAAACTGCATTGTTTGAAATAGAACTGTTTTGATATTTAATTGTGTGTAAGCAACAAATTATACTTATACTAAACTGAATTGTTTGAAATTTATCAAAATGACTTCATTCGGCGTTAAATGACCTGAAAAGGGTTGATACGCCGTAAAATAAACTAACCAACCAACCAACCAACCTAACTGAATCTGAAAATTTTATGCTCAAATTTTGACTTTTGAATTTCATCAAATAAAATAATCAATAGATAACAGCCAAATGGAAATTTAAAATGACCCAGATTTAAACCAAAACATTCTTCAGCATTTCATAAAAATATAACCTTTTTATTTATTCACATCTTCTTAGACATCGTCGCACTATTACATTCATTTATGGAGTTGCGTGACGTAACAACAATTGTAGGAGAAAATGAGTCGAGTTCTAATTTTATTCGATGCAGCGTCTTTTCTTTCTTTCCTTGGAAAGACATGAATCCATCTCTTTACCACACCACAAGCTCAAGGTAAATAGTATGGCTTAGTGGTCTCTCCAATCCTGTGACGAAATCGGTTTTAGGAAAAGGAAAACTAAATTCAAAGTAGCATTTTTCCACTGATTAGTTGCCGTAGTGTTACATCGTGTCCTTAGCGGAGTGGTTAGATGAATACATTCATTAGTTTGGCATAAAACCAGAAGTAAGTGGTACCCATTGAGAATCGAACTTAGTAAAAAGAGTGTGTTAGATAGACTTGTTAACCATTAAACATTGTGAAAGTGTTAAGTAGATGTAAATACTTAAATACATCTTTATTGTAAACACACCGTGAAAAAGCAATCAAGAAATCACGTTGCTAATTATCTTTGCACTTTGAACATCGTTGCTACTTAAGTAGAGAAAATCATTTAGATTTGATGACGTTCATAAAATTGATAGCCAAAGTTTGCGCAGATGAATCAGTTTATATAAATTCATTTTCTTAAATCGTTTGTCGTTTAGATTCATGGAAGAACAAATTTATTCTAGACTCAATTATAAATTGCGTATTCACCATAGATAAAATCTAATAATCTATAATAATTTTTTAACAATTTTCCTATGATTTTTAACATCTATTTTATTTAGAAACACACGTAGCCACTCACATTATCGTCATAGGAAATGGACCCGACGAACCGTGTTCAAATCCTGGAAGAGGCTGTTGGTATTTCAAATCTCGCTTATACTTTTGTGAAAGGTATGAATCCAATAATTCTCCAACATGCAATCGGTAAACAGCTGAACAGACTGGAATATTTAAGATAGGTTTGAAAAATTGTGTCAGAGAAGGGAGACTATTCAAGCTTGTTGTATTCAGATTAAAATTGACTTGTCGCATCGTTCTCCTTGTTAGATAAATACATACACACTCACATAGTTACTTTGCTGTTTTGTAATTCTTTTTTTTGCCGTGAGTTTGATTCTCACTGAGTGTCCAGAACGTCTGATCTCTTGCCAAACTAAGCTTAGTTAATGAATAGAACTTTATTATCTATTATTTAATTGCTATCAAATAGAACTTTTCTGCCTTCAAAGAGTCCCTTCCACTGGAGATACATTCTCTCCCTGTTTTCTTCAAATCTAGAACATTTTTCAACCTCTCAGTGGAAAGACCCCATCAGAAGATAGAGTTTAGAATGGCTCTTAACTGAATCAGATGGGCTATTTTATGTCGAGAGATTAAGGAATTGTGTTCGTTGTACTTTCAAATTTATATTTTTGTATAGTTGTTTCTTAAAATATTTTTGCACCCAATCCGATCGAACAAGAATAATTTTTAAACAGATTTATTTGGCACATAGATGGGACTTTAAGAAATACTAAAACTCTGGGTTAGAGTAGACCTGACAGTAATGACGATGAAAGTATACTCAAAACTGTAGAATGGGAGCTGGACTATGAGATGTAGTCAAGTGAAAAATCCAGGATGTTTCAGTAAGCTTATTCTACCCACCACCAACAGGACTAAACTCAAGTTTTTGTGGACGAACCAATTCAATTGTCTTGTGGTGTAGTAAGCTTACTTTACTAATTCAAGACGTTTGATCCCCATGGCTATCCTTTCAAAGTCATAAAACCAGCATTTTTTTAAAAATTTCAATCGTCAGTTTTAACGGGAACATTCTATGTCTTAAAACAAAGTTAAGAATAAAGACGACGTAAAACTATGATTCACAGTATCCAACTCTATCCAAAGACTCACTAGTTATTAAGGTTAATACTCATTTTAGGTCTCTCTAAGGAAAATTCCTTCATTTTAGAAATGAATTCACTAGCGGTTAATAGAAACCTACAAGTCATTTCCTACTCTTGACACATTCTTACATGCCTAACAGCAAACATTCAATCGACCCAACTTTCTTTTAATGCGATGTAGCTGGTATATCAGAAAACATAAACTGAGGCGACTTTCAGATGCACGGTCGTTCAAGCTGATTTAATGGGATAAGAGAAAAGTCAGATTTTATGCCGGATACAAGTGATTTAATGGGATAAGAGAAAAGTCAGATTTTATGCCGGATACAAGTGATTTAATGGGATAAGAGAAAAGTCAGATTTTATGCCGGATACAAGTGATTTAATGGGATAAGAGAAAAGTCAGATTTTATGCCGGATACAAGTGATCCTCTCCAACTAAATAGCTGCACGAGAAACATGTAGTTTGAAATTGTCTTCAAAATAGAAAAAAAAAGGTTTAGCATTACGATTTTCCATTTCACTTGAATTTCCAGAATTATTTGAAATGTTACTTCGCAGATTTACAATTTTTGCTACCGCATGAATACTTTTTAGGTGGAAACATAAGATTTATTTTTATGGCATGTCAACACCTCTAGGATTATTCTATGCCAAGATGGTAGGGATCGCATTTTCAGCGCATTGTAAATTACATATTTGTTTAGTTGTTTCTTTAGGGTTTCTTTTCGGTTTTGGTTACATTGTTTAATGATATAAGAACCTCAATGGGTTATTTAATGTCAAAGACATCCGGGTATGATACCTTTATGCGGATAGTTGGGGGATTAGGGGGTTCATGCCTTCCCCAAGTTTATTTGTTCGAAAGTGAACATATCCCGACTGGAATTCGAACTCGTTTACTTCGAGGGCGCAATCCACCACTTCAGCCATAGTGCCACGGGGCATCTCCTCGAGGATTTTTTGACCCCGTTCATATCAAATAAAATTAATTTCCAAACTGATTTCTTTGATCGACAGATGGAACCGGAATTGGTACAATCACTTCGGCTCACGGTGAAGCGAGAGTAATGGCAATGATGAATTACTTCCCATTCCCCAAATCTCTTGAACGACCTCTTCACCATCAAATCCAGGTCACTGTAGTCACCATAAATTATATTCGAGTTGTTATTTTTTAAACTCTTTTCAATAAAAACAGTCAGTGTATTATAAAGCACTTCGACAGGATAAGGAAGTAGTTTCAGTTTATTATCATATTAGCGAGCTTAAATATATTTCTATAATAAAATATTCGATCTAACTGGATTACGCAGTCCCTTGAAAGGTTGCTCTGATTAAAATGTTCTGATTTGTATCAATTTCGGAAAAATTAAAACAGAAACCTTTTTTTTATTAAGCTTTATTGAAAATACTATTACTTACTGGTAAGAATGAGACGGTAAGATGTCAAACTTAATTCTCCAATATATATATATATATATATATATTCTTTAAAGATAAAAACAAAGACCGGTTATTTTAGGATTATAAATTTATTTCCATCCTGTTTTGCATTTCTGATGTTAACCAAAAACACGAAGAAAAATATAACAGGACTTCTTCAGATCCAATGGATAAATAAAACAGAATAGACACGGGGGGAGGGAAGGGAGAGAGGTGAAGAGTTACCCCCTCGTTTTTTTAAATTTCCGTTTTTTTATTTAACGATTTATTTTATTTTCAAAATTCTTCCAGTTTTTTCTTTAAAGAAATTATTGCTCTGTAAAATTAATTACATTGAGCTCTCTACCAGGAAAATTTAAATGTTCAGCTCTTGAATGATTTTCTTGTCCTGAAGGAATTACTCCCAACTCTGGTTTAACTGGACCGAATAATACCCTATATATATATATATATATATATATATATATATATATATATATATATTACATGGTAGTGTCTGTGACCGTGGGTTTCATGCTTTACATATTCTTCAGACACAGAGAAGGTTTTCAAAAAAAGACCGATAAATACTGTTAATTTTTTTGTTCGAAAAAGGTGGCAGTTGTTTAAGTCTATGTGTGCTTGAATTTGTGTGCCTTTGAATGTTAGTATGTTTGTGTATGGGCTGTTGCTCGCGTATACATATGTACGTATATTTGCGACTATCGTTGCATGCATCTTTACCTATATACAGATATTTCCTCTGTCTGTTGTTGGGAAGGGGTGAGACGAAGGAAAAGTGTGAGAAGAGAATAGTGGGTAAGAAAGGGGTGGGAAATGGATTGTTACAATTAGAATATTACTCTTTTCTCTAGATACTACCTAACTTTCTGATAGCTAAAGGTTTCTTTGATGTAAATATGAAACGTCTTCTCTGTGGTGGATTTTTTTCACTGATGATGATAATGAGAATTGAATTCAACATCACGCTACCTTTTTTAAATGGATTCTTTTATACAATAGTTGTATTCTCAAGGGTAATAGTATTCATGGGTAGGTAATAAAAATGATCTGAAGTTTTGGGTAGCTTTTGCAATAATAATAATTATCATCATCATCATCATCATGTCGTGCGGCTAGCATGGATATCCCTGATCCTCTCTCTCCACGTCTCCCTATCATTCATCGCCTCCGGCAGGTCTTCAGGGTTATATCCCGTATCATCACATAGCTGTTGTATGTATGTTCGAGCCGGCCGTCCTTCTTTTGATTGGCCATATGCGGGGTTCCACAGGAGTACATCACTTACGATCTCGTCCTTGCTTCCCAGCAGTGTCCGGCATGTCTAGTTCGTCTAGCTTGTATAGTTTTCGTGGTAGGTGGTAGGTGACCGTACAGTTGGCACCTTGTGGGGTGTTGCTGCCAGGACTTGTTCAATATTGCTCTTAACATTCTTGTATAATTGCCGTCCAGCTTCTTCTCCAACCCTTTAGTTAGCGTCCAAGTAGTGCATCCATATAGCAGAATAGATACGACCGCAGCCTGGAAGAAACTGCGTTTCATTTTATCGGTCAGATTTGATTTCCATATGATTGAAAGCCTATCGATAGCTGTCCATGCCTTCGTTCGCCGTGTGTCTATGTCTTGGTTGTAATGGTCATTGGCACTATTGGTGGGTGCTCATAATGCAATAATGTTGAAAAATATTACTAATAATTATTGATAATAGTAAAAATATTACTTACATTTACTGGTAATACTTGTGGGTGATCATAAGGTTATAATGTGTGGAAACTAGTACTTACGGTCGATAGGTCTGTTGTATAATTAGTATAGTGTCGGTAATGACTGATGAATGGTGAGGCAATACAAAAGATGTTAATGGAACTGGTGGGGTATAGTGAAAGGGCCAACTTTATTTTTTAAAACAACTTTACTTTTTAAAACATTCTCTGATAGAAGACCCTGATGTATTATTTAGAATGTCCATTGTAAGTCAAGTAGAATTCCAGATTTTAGTCAGCATATGCTGCTTGATCCTTATATATAATCTCTGATTATTTCTTCCAATGTAGAGTAGACTTTACCCACAATTGAACAAATAGGCCATGAAGCTATTATGGTAGGGAGGAATAATAGCCTTTTAAGGAGATACAAATAATGGTTCGACAGAAAATATAATACGTGTATTGGATGGAATATAACACTAGCGCAACTGATGAAATTTGCTATCGTTAATTTTACGGAAATGAAGAAGGTGCAGATAAACAGATCCTATTTATGTGGTGGAGACTGGATTGATTTTATTGAAATCAGAGATTTCTGTTCTAATAACAGATTGTTCATGGTCTAATGGAAAACCATTATTTCCTACGGTCATAGTAGTCAACTTAATCTCTTCATCGAGCATGGACTTTGAGAAAATCATTTACGCCCAATGTGTAAGGGACTTTATCGGCTTTTTTTTTTTTAATTTTGTTGTAAAGAAAGAGTCTCAACGAGAAAAAACAGAAATTAGTCCTTTAAACTTGTCTTTAAGTGGAATCATTTTGAGATGAGGCTTCTTAATCTGAGAATTTTTTTTTATTTATTTATTGCGGACTTTTTGCCCTCATCTTGGTAGTTTTTTAATTACTGGGGATACGGTTACAAGACTCAGAATTCCTATCCGAGGTCACGATAAATCACCTGAAGAAGGCCAGAGGTGAAATTTGGCCGAAACGTAGTGAAAGAAGATATAACACAAAAAAAAACCCCTACCAAAATGAGGACAAAAAGTCCTCAATAAATTTAAAAAATTAATTCTTAGTCTTTTAAACATGGATATCTATAAAAAGGAAAAAAGAATTATTCACTCTACTTTGGAGAAGGAAAATTCTGAATTCAAACCGATTAGACGTATCAAAAATTGACCTTGTGTCACATCCTGCTCATGTGGAGGGGTAAGCACAAACACACACAAAGTTATATATATATTGTCATCCACAGACAAATCTGTTTTGTTCTATCAGTACTGTTTTGTTCTATCAGTGAGGCGAGACAGGCTAAATTCTCGAATCTGGGATCGAAACCCGGTTGACTCAACCGCCAATCCAAGATACTACCGCTCAGCCACGAGGAAGCCAGCGCCAGTAAAGTAAATCTAAATGGGTATGAATCACAATGGTTATTGTTTACATATATTGTTTACATATATCCGCTTGATCAAGCATAACGGATCAGATTATATCAAACAATCGGCGAGGGAGTTGGGAGGATGTTCTATTAACTCTAATATATATATATATATATATATATATATATATATATATATATATATATATATATATATATATATATATATTAGAGTTATTATTATTAGAGTTAACTCTAATATATATATATATATATATATGTATCAAGCATAAAATTTTATATCTGGCTCACTGGAAGAGATGTTGGACTTCGTCAAATCACCTTCTTTTCTGCTGGTGGCGTTTTTGGTAACGTGCCTTTATTCACCTCGATAACATTTTCTTAGAATGCTTTATTTCTCTGAAGTTTTTCTCATACCAATATTCATGAGACATTGTGCATATAAATTTGATATCCTTTGTTTTTGGTGTATTTGCCTTTTATATGAATAATTATCACCATTCGATGGGAAATTTTTTATTAATAACATATGCTGTGTACCAAAAATAACCGTCAGTTACTCTTAAGGCATAAAAATAGAATCTGCTTCTTTTTTTTATTATAGTGGAGAGAAGGAGAAAGTTGAGGAAGACTAAGATATACACACAGAGGGAGATACGAATCTTCTGTGAACTGCTTCTTCTTCGTTATGCTTTCACAAGACTGGTACAAACTAAGTCAAAGCATTTAATCGTAGAGTTTTCACAAGGCACTCATATTCTTTCTTCTGAAATAATACCCACTTTCGACTTTAGCAAGTCTGTTTCTTCAAGTTTATCTGCTTATGTGCGTCTGGCATTATCACGAGGATCTTAATCATCCTACTTTCGTACAGCTCAGGCCTTTCCGTACCAGTCAGCTCTGGGCAGTCTGGCTCAAAGTCCACATTCAAAGCAGCGTGACGTCTTGTGTCTTTTCTACCAACTCCTTCGTTCTCTCTTGTTCTCACAATTGATCGAAAATACTCAGTGGTTATATCATTCTCCGGCATACCACCCACGTAGTTTACGTGGCATATCCGCCATGTGTTGTTTACCTTAAGACCAAACAGCTGTATATATTGTTTTGCAACCTATGTAAATTATGCAACGTTTCAATGGCATCTTCCTGTCGCTATTCAGCATAAAGATTTGAAAAAATTGCCGAGAAAAATGAACAGGAATGAATTCTTTTACCTCTATACATCTTGGTGCATCCACTGTATAAGTCTTAACACCTAAATTGGCATAAACGAATAATTCATAGATTATTGAATCAAACCAATTAAAGAACGAATTTTTTTTTTCGAATAGATTAAGTTCTTATCATTGCTCGAAAATTAATAAATCAAAAACTTCTCTGATTATCTATCAGTTTGAGATAATGACACCGGAAGTGGTGACAATATGAAAAAGGAAGAGCATTATTTGAGTGAAATCCTTTAAATCACTCGACTAATTAGAAAGAAAGAAAGAAAGAAAGAAAGGGAAAACAGAAATGAGAAAAAATGAACATTGGAAGAGATAAATGAAAATGAATAAATTTGAATTAAACGGAAATCGGAAAAATGAGAAAGAACACGTCGAACATGCAATCAATATGAACATTATTAAATATTATGCACGAGATGCATACAATAAGTTTCCAGACTTTTTTCGTATAGGCACTTTTATTGATAGTACACACATGAAACTCTAGTCCCATTCGAAGCAATCTCCTCCGGCTGCAATGCACTTGTTGTACCGTTCATACAACTTCTGGAAGGACCCATGGAAGTCCTCTTGTGTGAGCGTGTCAATGACCTTCGTCACAGCCTCTTTCATCTCCTCAATTGTCTCAAAACGACAGCCTCTGAGCTTAGGGAATAAACAAAAGCCACAGGGACTATAGGGAGAGCGAGGAACTGTCTTCATGCCCATCTTGGTCAAATAGTCTGTGGCAAGAATGGAGCTGTGAACTGGTGCATTGTCCTGGTGGAAATGCCACTGAACCGATTTGAAGACTGCTGGCCTCTTCCGACGGAATCTTTTCCTGAACTCCCTTAAAACCTCAACATAGTTACCCTAACCCTAACCCTAAGCCTTTGGCCAATCAACTCTGGTGTATTGACTTCCGTACTCCTCGCAAATCTCTCCCCGCCTTCCTTGAATCTCTTATGCCACTCAAAAACTGATGCTCGATTCATGCAAGATGGTCGGAAAGCAGTCTGAAGCATTCCATACGTTTCTGTGGCAATTTTTCCAAGTTTAAAACAAAGTTTTATTGCATATCCTTCTTCTAAAGTGTCCTCACGTCCAGATTGCATTTTTGAAATTCACCAGCTGTGACAATCAGGCTTTAGTAGGGTGTATTCCAGTTGCTGCTGCAGCTGTTCATTTGAACCTGAAATCATAACGATTGGTATGTCAACTCATAAGATGTATAGCAATAACATAGTGAATTTTCAAGTGTCTACGATAACTTTAAATGCCCATATGAAAAAGTCTGGAAACTTATTGAATGCACTACGTATATTCACACGATAACACTTAGATATCGTAACTGAAAATAAAAGTGGATAAGTATAAACTTATATTTATACTTTTACTTATTTGTATTTTGGGTTAAAATGTTTATAAACAAATTTTAGTCACATGCACAATTCGTTGTAGACCTTCATCTCCATAGAGTCATGCTTTTCTCTCTCTCTCTCTCTCTCTCTCTCTCTCTCTCTCTCTCTCTCTCTCTCTCTCTCTCTCATTATTGTAAATTATGATGGTACCCTAATTAAATGACCTTAACGCTCAGCTGTGGCGGACGTAACTATGAAGAAGTTAACAAATTCCTCGCCAGTATGGATGTTGTGGGAAACTAATAAAGTCTAGTTTAAGGGCTTGGATCTGTCAAGTGATGTTTAGGAGAGTGAAAGGTGACACTTGGTGCCAAGAGTGCGAAGAATTAAGTCGTCTGATTTAAAGTTTAAGCGAAACCGCCTTCAAATGGGAAAGGGATCAACGATTTATAGAAGAGAATAATTCATACATCGACTAAATGAACTGATCCCCATATTCCTTCTGATCGGCTTGAAGTTGTAACATCCGACAGAAAACGGTAGTGGATCTCTGTAAGAAAGCATTTATATAATCTTTTTCACCGAAGTTACGAAAATGCCTCTACGGTACCTCGTGATATATGTATCTCTTTCTTTTTCTAATACTTAACCATGTGGTCGAATAATCTGGTCTTCTATGTGGTACTTCTTTGGGTGGTTAGGGGTTAATCTTGGTCTCCGTTTTTACTTTTGTTCTTGTAAATGAACACAATTATGGTACTTGGACAACTCTAATTAACTCTATCTACCTGAAACGTTCTCACGACTGAACCAACTAATAAGAGATCGGCTAAAAAGGTCAGCCGGGGGGTGGATTTTCCATGACTGGTTATTTTCCATGACTCTTCTTCTTACCAGTTACCAGTTAACTTTTGAATTCATATATTTTGAATTCAACAATTACTTTTAAAAAATTAATAGGTGACCTATTCATTATGTAACATTCAACTTTGCTCCAACATCCTTCAAAACCCCCACAGTAGAACATAACTTTTATTTAGTTGCCGTTAATAGGGCGTCCTACACGGGAGCAAAACGAAACCCATTAACAGACAACAACGTAGAGAGAACAAAAAACAAGAGCAGTTCTCGTAAGAAATAAAAACAAAACCCGAAAAACCCGCCGGCACACACACACAGCGACAGAAACCACAAAGGAAAAAGAAAGGAAGTGGTTCGAAGACGGAGAGAAAAAGAGAGAAGAGCAGATCATGATAGAAATTTAAAAAATCAAGAAAGAATGTATGATGAATAAAAATAATCAAATTAAGGTAAGCTCATAGAAAGAAATGAAAAGAAATAGAGAAATTAGATAAAGAAGGAAAAGAAGAAAATTCATTAATGGAAAACTTTTGAACGTAACGTCAGACTTGAATTGGATACATGACAATGAAGAACACTTTGTCGAAAACTTTCGTTTAATCCATGTTTAATAGAAAAAAAAAAAATGGCCAATCTCGATAGAATCGGTAAAAGTTGTGAATAAGTCATTCTTAAGATTGTTTTTGTTATACCTAATAGGATTCATGAATAATTGATCGTAATATCATTATTTTTTTCGAGTCTCTCCGATTCTAATGGTTATATCTTGTAAAAGGCTGCGTTTTATTTTTGACTTTGGATATATTTTATCTTTTCCGGGCTGAAAATTTTCTCGTGAAATTTTATGGAGTGTCTAATGGAAATTATCTCAAGACACTATGGCCTATGATTACGTGAAAAACAATGACAAAAGAAAGACAAAATCGGAGATCAGAGGTAGGAAAGGATTTCGTGTATATAAGATCAAAGAGTGAATAAGCTTTGTGTGGGGGCCGAGTTTATGGCTTGGGTTGATTGAAAGTTTTTTTTTTCCTTTTGCGAAGTCAGCAAAAGTCGTGTTTCGGGGATTCTTTCTTGCAATAGTGTGAAGTCTTCTAGTTTGAATCAAAATGTATAAGACGCACATTTGCCCCGAAAAAAATCTATGCTCAAAAGATAAGAATACCAAAAATGGAAGATAAATGAGGCGATAAGTAATTCTAAGGTTAAAAAATCTTTGTGACCCTTTTCCGCCAAGAATTTATCTTCAGGAATATATTTTCAAAAGTATTTTATAAAAAGAAACCGGTTTATTCTTTACAAGTTCAGATGGTGGCTTTTCTTTTTCTAGTTTCTTTTTGTTTTTGATTTTTGCCATTTATTTTTTTCATCTAGGTAAATTTTGTGCTTCTTAAATAATAAATTCAATAGAGGCCAAGAGTTTGCGAGCTGGACTCGCAAGACCTGGTTAGTGAATTTGAACTTTTGGATGTCCCCGGTACATTGTTTACATTTATTACTTCTTATTTTCTTTTAGTAAAAAAAAAAGAGTAAAACAAACAAGAGAAAAAACATTTGTAATAAAATTTTACGTTGTACCCTGTTGCATAACACATTTTAAAAAGAAAGTAACACACACACACACACACACACACACACACACACACATACACACACACACATATATATATATATATATATATATTAAAAAACAATCATTTAGTCTGGTTTCGTTGGGTTTTAGGGCATATGAACAATAGTAGTTTATTTAATGATAAATCCTTTATATATATATATATGTATATATATATATATATATATATATATATGTATACATATATATATATATATATATATATATATATATATACATTATTTGAAAACGCATAGTTTGTAAATACCGTTTTAAAACAAGCCAGAGGCTTTCTGTTTGCGTACAATAAAATGGTTATACATATGATTCGTAAGTCTATAATTTATTGGTAAAGTAACTGTTCTATAGTCACTACTCCTCAGTGTAGTAGCTATAGAAAAGGGAACTTTCGGGTCACACTTGACTACGGTCGACCAACTTTACTTACTATTACTATGTATCAATAAGATTTCAATAAAACGTCAGTCATTTGTTTACGCACATTTAGATATTCCAACAGTTCTATTTTTAACAAATTGATTCATCATAAGTCATTTGTTTGCACACAGTTTAAAAGGTGAAACAATTCTATTTGATTCATGTATAGGATGGTATAGTTGCTATCACCCTGTTTCAGAGTGGACCAGGTAGCATTCCATATTCCACAAAGCTCAAAGGTTGATGCTTTGCCATTATATAGCTTAACGTTATATCCAGGACACTAGATAGCGGGGTCTTACCCCTCTGTAGAGATGCAGTCGATGTATTCTACAGCACTACAAAGACAAAATAACAATAATCTCACCTTCCTTAGATCATAAGTTATAAATTTAATGTGCTTTTATACCCGCCCGCGACAAAAGAAAGCGCTGAAAGAAATTTTGAGGGAAATCAAATTATAAATAATTTCGTGATATAGCTTTCAATTTTCCCTGAAGAAGTTTTGTCTGAAGATTGTGTCTTGATTTTTTTTCATTTTGTAAAAGAAAATATCAGAATAGGCATAATATGAACTAAAGAAGGTAATGGATTAATATATATATATATATATATATATATATATATATATATATATATATATATATATATAATCTATGTACATATATATATATATATATATATATATATATATATATATATATATATATATATATATATATATATGTAAGTATGTATGTATGTATGTATTACCGAAACCATTGTAGTGAAAATATGCTGCTACAATCATCGTAAATTTATGATAGTGAAGAGTATCTTAAAGAGACGTGATAATTGATTTTCTGTCAATTCGCATGTAATATTTTTGTCTAATGTTTTTCACCAAAACTTTTATTCAAGAAACTTAAGTTGCTCTTTGATAGTTTTCCCATGTTTCTCTATTGATTATCGGTATTCTTTTGTCTTTCTCAAAGCATATTTGAATATTCTCATGAAAAATGGAGCTTTTTAAGACGTTTTCACGATTAATATTTCAGTATACTTTAGTGGTATAATTTTTTTGTTAAATCTAATAGAAAATGACTAACCTCGCCTTCGTCACATGAATTATGAATAGATAAGATCTTGCTTCATAAAGCAGCAAAGAATATTCAGATTTCAATTCCTTGACAGTAAACTGTGATGCAATGGCCATCATAACCCTCTGCATTTTGGATGCTGGAAGGGTCGGGCATCTGCGGAGACATATCTTACAGGTGATTGTTCAAATGTAGCAACTGCATTGATAAATCTTTGATTATAATAATAACGATACTTTTAAAGTTTCATTACATTTTTTCAATTGCACATTTAATTTTCCTACACTCATTTATTTTCACACAGTTCTATCAAGTATTTTTATCTAATACAAATAATTTGCACATATTTGTATGATTGCAAGTGCATTTAAGATTAATAATTTATGCACAATTGCTAAAATAAATCTGATCAGAAGTTGGTACCAAATGATCGCTTGATGATCAAAAACTGAGAGATTTAGTTTGTTGCAAATATTCAATTTGACCGAAAATCGAATAGAAGGTGTTGACACTGAGACTTAGATAAAATCTTTCCGTATTTAAGCTAAGTAGTTCTCATATGGAAGCAACAACTCAGTAATGAGAAGTCGTCTCCTTTCCTTCATCGACTGGATAAAAGCACTCGACATCTTTTAAGACTGGTCCAAGGAAGAAAATGTAATAAAAGAAAATAAATGCGAATGATATTTGTCTTTCTTTCCTTCCATAGGTATTAAGTAACAACTTTTATGTACCACCTGAGAATATCTCAAAGGAAACCGAATCTTACAGAAATATTATTCCGTCCAAACCAAATTCTAATTCTTAAAGATAGCAGATCTGGATCAGCGAGATAGTTGAACGCAAAAAATAATCAAAGAATCAAAGATGGAAAGAATCTGTCTGATCAACTCGGATTAGTGGTCGAGAAAGATAAACAAAGAAATAAATTCAGTTTATGATTTGGTGTTAATCCAATACTTTATAAGTACAATTAGACCGTTAATCCGATACTTCATTTGAATAATTTCAAAATAATCGGAAAAAGATAAAGGATTTAAAAGAGATGATTTTCCACGTCCCATTCGATATATTTTTGTTTCAAGACAAGAGTTAGGTAATTTCCTTGGCATTAATAAATGGAAAGTATTAATAGTTTGACACCGTAGAATGTAAACAGATCAAAATGATTTAGCAGAAGATTTGTAAGAGTAGAAAAATCGACTTTAGTTTCAGCCGATATTTATATTCCAAGGGCATCATTAAACACCTCCAGTGGCTGGGTTCCAGGTTTTGAAAGCGCAGGAATATAACACTAGAAATTGCTGAACGTCTTCCTGGATGTACTGTTATCAAAGGCAAATTTATAGCAATTTCTTCTAATTTTAATCTCAGCTTCAATTGTCGCTGAAAGACTATTGCGAATATACATCGCTCATTTTAGTTGAGAATTACAGAATATGAAACTGAAATTAACCTTGCTTGTGCTGATGTTAGCAGAATTTGAGTAATTACTAAAGTAATTACAAAACCACGCTATTTTAGTTACATATTTATATAAAAATGTGTCTCCTAAAGCACACAGATTCCTTCCGTTATATCTGACAAAAGAAAGCAATCATTTTTTTAAAATTAGCTAGGTAGCAGAAAGTAAATATAGTAGAATGGATTCTTCATTTGCTTACTTCTCATCGCTTTTATCTATCGACTCGTTCATTGGGATTGTTTTGTTGATAAAAGATGGGTGGAGAATAGGACATGTGATTTATAATACAACCATAAGCCATTAAATAATACTTTTAGCTTATCATACAACAAAATTGTTTATTAAAATATTCTAATTATGACACTTATTAAATAATTTAAATTTTGTACACATTGTTAGGGTCGAGTGCATTTCTGAGGAGTATAAACAAATCCTGCTGATTTTGTGAGGATTTTGGAGAAATCAACATACGGGACTTATGGTGTCATTCGTTAATTGATATACGTATGGATTGAAATGAATATAAAATCCATAAGTAATAATTCATTCAAGATATTAAATATGAAATTACGAAAAAAGATTATAAGCATTTTGATGACGTGTTAATATCGAGGATAATTTTACATCATATTGTTGAAAGTGACTAAGTTGCAGAAATAATTATAGGTAAATGGTTTCCACATTTGCTTCCGTTTTCCCTCTTTTTGTCCATCTGCTCATGTGTTTCGCTTGATTTGGCGAAAATAAATGGGCAGAGAAGAGAACATTTGAATCTGAGTATTTCCAAGTACTGAAATGAGTACTCAGAGAGAGAGAGAGAGAGAGAGAGAGAGAGAGAGAGAGAGTGTGTGTGTGTGTGTGTGTGTGTGTGTGTGTGTGTGTGTGTGTGTGTGTGTGTGTGTGTGTGTGAGAGAGAGAGAGTCAGGGAAATCTGTGCTGTCAGTGCAACTAGATGATGATTTCCAAGTACTAACAAGTCTATCCTGTTTTTAAGACACCGGAAAGAAATTTGTTACGAGGGTAGCATGAATTTTATCAACTGTGTAGAATGAGTTAGTTCCAAGATGTCGCTTAATATTGTCACTGAGGATTCTTTCGGGTACGGTGATAAATGATTAAAGCTGAAATGATTAAAAGCACAAACAAATAGAAGAAAACAGCAAATAACAGGAAAATGATTTAAATAGAGGTTCTCTATTTATGTATTATTTTAGCAATAAACAGAAGTTTACAAGAACTAGGATGTAAGTCGACCTAAGAGGTTTTACCTCGAAACTGGTTTAGAACACGACCTGTTGTATTTGGCGACTCTCGAACATATTGTATGTTACTAGTAGAGTGTATGAAATAAAAATACTACACATAATCTTTTATATTCATATGAATTAACACTCTAATGTGCTACCCTAAAATTGCACAAATGATCAACACACTGTAGTTGTTTTAGTGCCCGTTCTGGTTGGTGATAACAGTCAGCTGTTAGAAACAATGTGTAATAGAGCCTTAATATAGTTTTATTTTATATCATATTTACCCAACCCCTCCGCTCGGGCAGGATATGACCCAAGGTCAAATTTTAAGCGGAGTTTAACAGGTTTGAATTCAGAGTTTTCCTTCTCTTAGACTAGTTGCCTCACCAAGGCTGAAGAACCTAGTCTACCCTACTATTTACCCAAAGCTGGAGGGAGAGTAATTGGATTCATACCTTTCCCAAGGGTATTAGTGCTATGTGAAATGTCATCAGTCTCGTCCAGGATTTGAACTCGTGTCGCCGTGTCCATTTCCTTCAACGATAATCATTACACCACGGGAACCTCCATTTTATTTTATATCAACCCGTGCTAATTTGTGAAATATGTCCAACAAAAACAAGTTTAACATGGAAATGCTTGTGATAGTTTGCTGGAACAATGGTAAGTTGTGTATATCGATTTTTAGGGGAACTATTCCGCTAGCTGACCATTTTGAGGTAAAGGTTAAGATTTTTAGTTCTGCCGTATAAGTCGACCCCTAGTTTTTCAGAGATTTTGCAGGCTTAAAAGTCGACTTGTGTGTAGCAGTTTACGGCATACATTTTTGAACGAGTTGCGCGTACGTAAATGTTTTTTACGATTCGCTTTTTAATAGCTTACTTACGTGTCAGTCCTGAATTCCTTTGAGGATGAAACTTCATTATCATCGTGAATTTCCTGATTGATATTTATGGTTCAGAGGGTGGAGTAGCTAAGGTCTGCCTTTTTCAAATACTGGCATTCTACAGAATTTATTTTGAAATCGTGACACTCGCGGGTCTTTTTTTTTTTGTTTTTTTTTTAGAGTTGGTGATACACTTAGGTAAAAATCAATTAAAATCAACTTAAGTAAATGAAAACACATGGTGCACTGAATACCTGGAGCATTGCAGGGGAACAAAATGGTCGAAGGCGACAAAAGAGTTTCTTGATCATGTCTGCCTCCCGTTTTATCATAGCCGTAGACAACATAGCTATACTTATTTTCTGTCCTTATCTCCCCCGCCTCTGTAGGGTCATTTTGTTACGATTCAGAACTTTTTAATCAACTCTCACCTATTACAGTATATTTATTTTCTTTATATAAAAAATAAACAAGAATTGCATAAATAGGATAATACCATAAGCACACAAATTATTTCATCACGCAAATTATAAATGAAAAGAATGCTTTAATCTTATCATTTATCAAGTAATTATGATTTGACGCCAACAATGGGTTAAATAGTACCCCCTGCTGTTCCTCTTTAAGGAAGGCTTTAGCGTTAAATCATCCCTGAAGGTTGGTATGCCATTAGACAAAGAAATCAAACCATAATTGATATTTTATTGCATGATTGCTTATTAATATTTCATTTTATTGTTGCTTATTAAAATTTTTTTTATTGTTGCTTATTAATATTTGATTATATTCTCGCTTATTAATATTTTTTTTATTGTTGCTTATTCATATTTTTTTATTGTCACTTATTGATATTTTATTTTATTGTAGCTTATTCATATTTCATTCTATTGTCGCTTATTCATATTTTATTATATTGTTTCTTATTAATATTTTATTTTATTGTTGCTTATTAATATTTCATTTTATTGTCGCTTATTCATATTTCATTTTATTGTCGCTTATTCATATTTTATTATATTGTTTTTTATTATTATTTTATTTTATTGTTGCTTATTAATATTTCATTGTTGCTTATTAATATTTTATTTTATTGTTGCTTATTTATATTTTTTTTATTGTTGCTTATTAATATTTTATTTTATTGTTGCTTATTATAATAAAAAGCCAACCTTTTCAAGACTATATTCTTATGAACCGATTTTCACATATTTATATGAGTCTTGCTGATTTTAGGAGAACTTACCATACGTGAAATTAGTGATCATTTATTCACCGATTATAATCCTTCAATTCCTCTATTTCTGACAATAAAATATATGATATATAAACGTGTTAGAATCCCATTTGATTGTAGGAACAATACTACAACGACATTAATGTCAAAATACGTCGCTAATTTCAGTAAGCCATATGATATGCTCTTTACTTCCTGTTTTTTTCTCAGTAACTTGCACATACCAAAAACTGAATGTTCTCCCAGAGAACTTATTTTAAAAAGATCGATGAACTCTTGTTCTATGAACATTTGTTAACGATACAACTTTACTAAGCATACATTTTATTTTTACTTTTTCTTTTCGAGTCTGTGATTCCTTCATAATAGTTTGTGGAAGATATCATCCGTGTTTTCACAATTTGTCTTGCAAACTGATCGAGATTTTGAGGGCAATCATGAATTTATTATTCAGTGAAATATATACTACAGATCCTCGAAAATACAATTTCTTAAAAGTTATTGATTTTCAGAGTGCACGAATCAACATGAACCCTTAGCACAAAATATGATTTTACAAGATAAATTGTGCAAACTTTATACAAGTCCGTACTTCAATTTTAAATCGATTCAGTGAATCGATTTTGGTATAACGTCTAGACTACATGCCTAGAACATCGATTGATAAAATCAAAGAAAACAGTTTCAAGCTAACAAAGAAAAGAAGCAGAAGGTACCCCGCAAAAACAATTACCGACGCCGACTACACCGATGACATAGCGCTTCTAGCAAATGCACTCGCCCAAGCTGAAACCCTAATGCAGTCTGGAACGAGCCGCTGCAGGCATTGGCCTCTATGTCAATGAACACAAAACGGAATATATGTGCTTTAATCAAACAGGCGACATTTCCACACTAAACGGTAGTTCTCTGAAACTCGTTGACAAGTTCACCTACCTTGGAAGCAGTGTCTTATCCAACGAGACAGACATCGACACGCAACTAGCAAAATCATGCACAGCAATCAATAGGCTATCGGTCATATGGAAGTCAGACCTAACCGATAAAATGAAATGCGGTTTCTTCCAAGCGGCGATTGTGTCGATACTGCTATATGGATGCACTACATGGACGCTAACTAAACGGCTAGAGAAAAAGCTTGACGACAACTACTCAAGAATGCTGCGAGAAATATTGAATAAGTCCTGGAGGCAACACCCCACAAAGCAGCAGCTATACGTTCACCAACCACCCATCACAAAAACTATCAAAGTTAGACGAACCAGACAGGCAGGACACTGCTGGAGAAGTAGGGACGAGCTCATAAGTGATTTTCTCCTATGGACCCCCTCACATAGCCGAGCAAAAGCAGGGCGGCCACCTCGAACCTATATACAGTAGCTGTGTAGATACGGGGTGTAGCCCTGAGGACCTGCCGGAAATGATGAATGATAGGGAAGGGTGGCCAGAGAGGGTCAGGGATATCCTTGCTGATGGCACAACAAGGTGATGATGAGATGATGATTATCTTAACTCTGTATGAGTTATTAACATTTTTATCAGGTGTTTTTTTTTTCTAAGAGATCTTTGTGAAAGCAAGTCCTCTGCAGTTTCTAGGGTTCTTCTAATTATTCTCGCTGTTCTAAAAAGTGCTGTGGTTCAGTTGGCCTCGGTTTTTCCTCGGATCTCAATTTCCCTCAGTCTCTAAGCACTTAGGACTGTTCCAAGTACAACCATTACAATTTAAGTCATCCTCATGTTGTTCAGTTTTCACAGATCTCTTGCAAGATTCAAATATTTGTATACATTTTAATTTAATTTTATTTTCACTCGGTGGACCGCTGGCAAGATGATAGGATTGTTTTTTTTTCTTTGACTAGGTTTGATCATCTGGCCAAGATTAAATTATCCATTTATACCTCAAAGTCCTTGAGAATTTCATAGATCTCGTTTTCTATGAAAGATTCTGGTTTGGGTATAAACCATCTGCTTGTTGGATCAAATTTCATCCATTTGCACAGTTCCCAGTGAGTCACCTTCCCTTACCAGTCGTGCCTAATTAGGCATTTCTTTTTGTGATAGTTTGCTGTATTTGCTAATTACATTAATGACCGATTCAGCTCAATCTCTATATATCCTACATTTGCTATTCTGGGTATTCTCATTTTAAATTTGGCAAAATTAGTTCTTATGTTCTTACTTTTGTGTTGCTAATCATAGAACTTCAGTCTGTATCTTCATTTTTCCCAAATTTACCTATATTCATATTGTCCTGTGTACAAATTCCTTGATTTGTCTCTTAAAATATCCATACAGTTGTTTCCCCCCCCTTTTTTTTGTTTTTAAGATTTTTTATTTACTATTACATTTAAGTTGTTTCTGTTTGATTTATTGGCTGTCGTAATTCTTCATTCTTTGTCCTTTTTTTGTATCTTCCTCGTGTCCCTGAGTTTTTGCATTTACGATTTCCGCAATGATAGTGAATCTTCTTCCTCCTTTATTTTTCTTTATAAATAGTGTATGTTAAAGTATTTTCTTGTGTCTAAGGTCTTTTGCATTATCATCAACTTCCTTATTTTTTGGTCCATCTTTCTGAATTTCTATTATAGCATGTATTTCTATGATTATTATTTCATGCAGAGTTTTCCTTCATTCTGCTGTTGAGGATCAACACAATTCTCTAAGTCTATAAACTTTTTTTTGATCGATAAAGAAAGGTAAAACCGAAAAATAAAAAGTAGTTTTAGATGATCATATGACTTTCATTCCAGATGCTAATGGTGCGTTATTCAATGCGGCCACAACAGTCTGTAGGGCAAAAAATCAACAACCAATTTTTCATCTTCCAATTTTAAATCTTCGCGTGACTTTTTTCTTTCTTTTGCTGTCTAGAGAAAACATTAAATTTCTCGAATTTTGCAGTTTCTTTAATTATCCATATTTTCATAATTTTTTTAAATCTCTATTCTTGCTATTTAAGATCGAAGACAGTAATGAGCTGAAAAACAGATTAGTTAAATATCGCGAATAAAAGTACAAAGAATTCGCTTTTTATTTTGTTTGATGACGTCTCAATGTCTCCAAAACTCCGCAAATCTGAACACGTATAATCAGTGGATGTGTGCTTTTCTGGTTAGTGTAATAAAACCACCGTGATGTACAAAACAAAATTTATACAGCTGATTGACTAAATGCAAAAGCGCTAGGTATGACAAAAAGAACGAAACTAAAAGTTTGAAAAAAGATTAAGTATAAAAATTAAATAAAGACGTGTTTACAACCGAACAAGTTAGATTATTAAATGAGTTGATATCAATAAGAAAAAATGTAGATATTCTTGATATGGCAGTTCTTTTGTGAATCACGGGATTGTGCAAGTGCACTCCAACACTCACACGATTTAACTCCGTACAAATTCTTTCTTGTTTTATGAAAGGAAAATTTAACTTGAATTTCTATACCTTTTGAACTCATATCGTATAATTATGCAACACTGCAACTATCTAACTACTGTATTAATTCGCACGTATGAAATAACAAAAAAAAAATTGATATTTTATGTGATCCAACAAAATTCTTTCAGCCAGACATTGAAGTCGGGATTTGATCTACCGTCTGCCCTTTATTATATAAAAAGCAGTATATGCAAACAAACCTCTCTTTCATTATGACATTTTATGCCACGCTAGCCCATTCACAAAATAATTAACTTTTCTTTTTCAGCGAATTTGTTTGTTAACTGAAAATCCGCATTTTAAATATCAGTGTATTTTGTTAGTTTATCTCTCTCTCTCTCTCTCTCTCTCTCTCTCTCTCTCTCTCTCTCTCTCTCATTTCCATAGTTATGAGATCGTGTTTTTCTTTGTATATATTGTCTTCGCAATTTCTTTCCTTCACCAATTTTTTAGCGCCTGTTGATGCCAAATCCAAATTCATATATTCCAGAACAAAGGAAGGGCACCAATAAGAAAAATAATGTTACGAGAACTACTCTATTTTGTTTGCTTCCAAGATATACTATTTTCCAAAGTCACTTTTTTTAAACTGGCTGCTCTCCCCGATGAAATATACATTCCAAATTTTGCATTGCTGGGTCTCGACGAAAGGTGAGAAGAGTCACCAAAAGTTCACAGAAAAGGAAAGAGTCTGACTCGAGGCTCAAGAAAAGTTCTACTCGTTTAATGATTATGTTTAAGCTTTTTTCTCTAGACCAGCCTCAGATCAGAAATAGGTGGAGTGGTACTTTTGAGACGATGAAAGAATTGTGTGATACCATAGTATCACATTTTCGGATTGTTCGTCTATCAATCATCACTGTGCCCGCGCTGTGTTTAAAAGATCCACAGACAAGGGATGACACAATCCATCCGGAACTTTCTGACGGTTGGGGTGATCCGTTGAAACAAAGTTGCATAGGTGTTGGCAACTCAAAAACAAGAAAAACTCTCCGTCAAAAATTAACAATCATTTATCGTTCGATGTTCAGACTGCATAGAGTAGCACGAGAGAGAGAGAGAGAGAGAGAGAGAGAGAGAGAGAGAGAGAGAGAGAATCTGTAAGGGTCTATGAACAAACACAACAATACACCCTCAGCCCGACAGAACTCTCTAAATACACAATTCTCACTGAAAACTGGCCGACTGGCTAACTGACTAATTTTCAAAATTTACTAATCCTTATATATTCAAATTCAGGATATTGGTGGGGGTGATGTCATCCTGCTAAATTATTGCGTCATCTCTCAAGTGTCCAAAATTCACTGCTTTTTTATCCAAAGTACCAGTCACCGAAAAGATATGAATCCATTTTGTTTACATTTTGGCCTTCCTGTCTTGAATGTTACATGCTCACTTAAACTTTCCAATTTGACTTACATTTCCGCTCAAAGATTTTTGCTAACTTAACAGCTAAAGGACAAGCTCGTGGCCTAACCAGACCAGGTTATAAAATAATTAACCATCACGGCAAATTTGCCACTTTGCAAGTTCCAAAATTTACTCTCCTGACTTGTCTCTTACTAACTCACTGATTGACCTTTTTAAAATCGCCAACTCTCACGTGACTGTTCCTCGTACCTACCACCAGAGTTCTCGTTGTTGAGTCTGTATTGTCGCTCACCAGGTTAAAAGGGTGGAAAGACTACTACTACTTTACACAAATTTTTATTATGTTTTCTATCGTAAAGCACATATATTCTTCGTAATTTACCACTACCACCACAAAGCGTCAAACATAGGCGATCATATATTTTCACATTAGATCTAACAGTGTGAATGCCAAGCGTGAGTTTTTTAATCGGTGTTGTCCAGGATAAATATATTCTAATATGTATTCTTTTAAGCTATTGCCGTGTCAGTATTTCTGTTTGGATGTATCTCTTAGATTCTAAGAAAATGTTTGGTAAAAAAAAACTTGATGGAAACTACAAAAATATGCTACATGCTGTTGAACAAACCCTTCAAGCAATACCCTTAACACATCTCACAACCCATACAAGTAAGACTAACAAGATATGTTAGGCACTACTAAAGAAGTAAGAAGGAGATGATAAGCAACGTCTTCCCGTGGACTCTAACAGATCGATACACCAGAGTTGGCCGGACAGCAACTACTTACATTTATCAACTCTGTCCGAGTAAAGGGTTCATGTAAATGACTTATCAAGAGTGATAACCGATAGGAATCGATGGCAAGCAAGCGTCAACCTCTCCCTGCTAGCAACACGACTTAAACATAATGAATGTATATTTTACTAACCAAAATAGTAATCTACTAGATACATTGAATATTTTCTCTCCAAGCATGTAAATATTCTGAGATGCATTTTGAACTAATGTTGTGAATATCAATTTTACTTTCAGTACAAATTAGACTTTTCTGATAAGTTTTATTCCCAAAAGTTCCTAGCCAACTCCAGAAAAGTGTTGAGGCGCACTTAAATGACCAAATTTTATTTGTTTATTGTAAAGATCAGATCTTAATGAATAATTTTACAACAAAAGGTTCTGAAACTTTCGGCAGGTAGGAACAATATTTTTCCACTTTGAGGGTACCTTTACGTGTTATATAATCAATGAATGATTTTTTTTTATTTTAATCATTTTTCATTAAATATATTTTATCATTCAGTTTGGTTTGAACTATTCGGGTTAAGAGTTCAGTTGTGAAGTTAATTGGTGCAGTTTACACTCGTGCACAAAGGATATGACAATCATTATCGTCATAATAAACCCCGGACGTGAAATTGGGCAGTGTGGATGACGTCATGCCAAGAAGCGATGGACGGAGAAATTTGATGATTTTGAAAAAATCACGACAGTTGAGTTCCCACCATGCAGTTGAGGATTTGAGATTGGACCATGCAGGCAAACAATTGAGTTTCTTCCATTGGGGCAGAGAATGGAATTCTCTGTCATAGAGTTGAGTTTTCTACCGTTGTTGCGGCGGTTAAGTTTTGCGGGTGCCGACCAAAGAAGATGAATTGAGATCTAAAACACCACGAGATGTGCCAAACGTTGAAGGTGTTGTTAGCATAGTATGATACGAAAGACTTTTAAGAATTGACTCCCTCTCCTTGTGTCGGAGAACCGAAGTCAGAAGTTAATAAACAGTTCGTACCTGAACAACGGAGTTGCCTGTTTATTAGAGTCTTCTTGTAATTGTATTACGGTTATACAACATACGGATATCATTTTAATTTGCTTCCTTAATGAATTAGACATTCCTGGCTAATTTTAAATCGAAAGGTCCCAAGTGCTTCCCGACACACATAAACACTATGAATATTTTTCTTCCGATCCAAGGAGTCTTCACCCCAAATTTCACCAAGTTGTGTTCATAATGCCTGAGAGTCTATATAATAGGCAGATGAGCGAGTAGATGTTAAGAATTATAAAACGTATTTTGAAAATAGTAATGCATGTGTCATATTAGACCGTTTATTACTTGGTCAAGCCTAAATATCCTGCATCATTAGATATAATCTTGGTTTTTACACAATCAATTTCTCTTGAGCTCCCAGCGGGTGGAGAGTTCACATGAAATATGTTATTTGATAGCGGGTCTTTCGTCAGACTAACATTGGTGTTTAAAATTTCTGGCATTGTGCTAAATTAAAACGACATCTTAGTAAATTACATTTAAAATGAGAATAAATAAAAAACACGAAAGAATAATAGTAGTTCATCATTTCAGTTACGGATCTATTTGAAGTCTTGTTTAATTTTTTTTCTAAATATGATTGAAATTTATGAATAAAGAACAAAAAAGATTCATTAAATTTTTATATAACAATATTATTAATTTACTCACAAGTAATAATTGGTGACCTTCACTGAAGGCCGAGAAACAACAAGTTGTCTTGGATCTTCAGGGTTTTTTTTTTCTAACCAATCCCAGCAGTGCTGTGGTCTAGACAGCTTCAATTCAAGACAGCTTTCAATTTCCAGATACTTACCCAGTCGGCTGGTGGGGGCTGTAGAATAGTCCAACTGCATCTCAAAGGAGGGGTAAAACTCCCCCAACGAGTGTCCTAAATATGACTCTAAACGATCTGGTTGTGAGGTTCCAGTAATGCTGGAACTTTGGGAAATGCGGAGTATCCCTTTATTGCCATCGATCCCAAGTCCACTCTGGCCCGGTGTGGTAGCACTTGATAAGGTCCTATCTTTGGGACAAATAGAACTAAACAATGAACTTATGTTAAACTGAAGTTTTTGAAATTAACTGTTTTTACTTTTAACAGTGTGTAAAAAAATATGGGTATTTATGCTAAATTAAATTGCTTGAAATTGAACTGTCTCTACATTTAAATCTGAAGATATGAAAACCTTGAAACATATAAATTTTTGTCAAACTGCCTGAATTCGGGGTTAAATGACACGAAAAGCGTTGATACGCCGTAAAACACCCAAAAAAAACATTTCTAGTATCTCAAGTACTTTTTCTAAATAGGATTGGTATTGCTGTCAACTTCTTATTTCGCAAATTGTTGACCTCACTGCCAAGGCTCAAGATTTTGTTTTTCTCTACGTTAACTCTGTAATTTATCATAGCTGTGAAATCTGTGAATTGGTTTGTTCTTTGGGTTTTATGGTATACCATCTTTTGTAAGTTATCTAATGCCTAATTCATTTTAATACAAATAATCAGTTCTATTTCAAACAATTCAGTTTAGCATAAGTACGCAGTTTAAAGGTAAGTGCACAGTTTAATTGTCAAAAACATGCCTATTTCAAGCTATTCAGTTTCGTCAAACAGTTCCTATTCAAACAATTCCGTTTATTAAAAGAATACATTTTGTTAACACACAGTTAAATGTAAAAACAGTTTAATTTCAATTTAAATTCAGTTTAGTGTAAGTACATTTTCAATGTCAAAAACAGTTCTATTGCAAACAATTCAGTTTAGCATTGTTACTCAGTTTAAATATCAAAACAGTTCTATTTCAAGTAACTTAGTTTTGCATAAGTACACAAATTAGTGCTATTTGACCCAATGATAGTGCCCTATGTCACGTGATATCCCACGGAGACGATAGAAATAAGATTAATACTATCCTCCCGTTGGAATGAACAGTGGCAAACCGTCAAAAAAGTGACCGTTAAGAAAGAATGTAGGTCACAGAGGGGATATCAACAGATGTTGGTACTTTGTAACCTCAGGTCGCCGGACACCGGAAGGGGAGGAAGAGAGAAGCCAAACGATTGGCTGGGACCCTAAAACGGAAGTAGGGACTCCTTCCCGTCAGCGGAAATAGAAAATAAGAAAGGCAGTTATTGGAAGAGGCTCGTGGCAGACAGACCCATAGCCATTTACTCCGGGTGAAGAAGACAAAAACATATCTGAGACACGAGGGACCCGAGTTCTTCATGCCAGTATTGAAAATAGCATAAAGTCTATTAGCCCGTAAAAGAAGAAAGATTCTCCAGTGGAACCCCGTCGAAAAATAAGATAAGTATCTTTGGGGCCATTTCTCCTTTATACCCAAACTTTATATACCACCCTCTCTCTCTCTCTCTCTCAATTTGAAGGAAAATTAAAGAACAGAAAAGAAAGACATTTATGTCCATGGACTGTTCAATTCATTATACATATTTGACACTTTGAAAGTGCATCTCTTTGTATAGTAAAGGATTCCTGTATTTTTATGTTGCCATGTGGTCTAAGTTGTTCTTGGCAGTTTTGCTACGAATTTGTTGTGTCACATTTCCTTTTCAGCTTCTATTCGCCTTATGTTATCTTGCTTAAAATGGTCCTATAAATTCCTCTAAAATATCACACGGGAAACCGGAGTTACCGACTACTACAATATGATATTATTACGACAAAAACCTATAGGCTCATATCTTCCATTGTCTAGGGGAAGGAAGGAAAGCGGCCTGGTAGGTGTGTGGATAGTGTGAAATTTGGAACCCTTTGCCAGCGGCGGTCAGTCTGGCCCTAAATTAATCCCTCACGTAATATGCCAGGTCTTATATGACTGAGAGAAAAACTCTGAACGAGGACTTATTCTATAAGGGATCAAGTGCCAACCTGCCCCGTCTTCACACGTGCGAAAATAAAACCCCGTTCTGAGATAAAAGTAAACCTTTCGCGTCACACCTATCAGGTTCAACTGTAACGAAGTACATCGGGAGGATTAATACTTCATTGAAAATTTGTTACAAAAAAAATCTGTTCTAAATGATATGTGTGGTTGATAGGCTGATACACCGTCAAATTTAGTAATTGAGAGTCATATGGTACTGGGGAGGGGTGAATGAGTGTTTCTGTCGTTGGAAATTAAAGTTCAATCTTGTGCATAGGAATGATTAAAAGTAGAAACGGAAAACTTTGTCAATTCTAAAGTTGTAGGTTAAAATTGTAATTTTAAACAAAGCTATTTGGTGCCTTTTTCTTTGAACACTGTTTGGTTGGACAGATTTAGCAAAACACGTAGTTTGATTCTCTGAAGTTAAAAATATATATGATTGTATCATTTCCTGTAAACAATTGTAGATTGTTGAAAGCGGTGTCTGGTTAAGAGTTAAATACTCAAAAATAAAAACGTCGCAGTTATAACTTTTGGAAGTTATCAAAGCCCATTGTTAACCTTGCACTTGTGAGTGTCAAGATGAAAGAAAATTGAAAGGGTGAGGTAGATATAATGGAATATTGAATAATCAAATGAAATTTTGTCGGCAAATCTTTTATTTAAGCAAGAGCTTATTTGCCACAGTCTGCAGATTTTGAAGACTGCGTTTCGAATCCATAGTTGTTATTTTTGGCAACAACGTTCCTCACCCACCTGAGACCAGACCCACTTCAACTCACCAGCATTTCATACCCAGCAACACTACTTCTTATACACCCGCTTCAACATTGCATATTTGACGATTATATATTTGCTATTGTAAATAAACCTGGATTTTAAAGTTTATTTGCGAGTTGAGATTCTTATTTTTCAACTACATCAGACAAGTTTACCATGGCATATCATCATTGATCTTATCATTGGTGGTGTGAAACACAACGACCAATGGGGCAGGAGCAATGACGATAAGACGATCAGAACGAAAATCCATATACCTTTTGTACCGGCAAACCAACGGCTGGATTATCATCGGCAGCAACTCGCTGGTACGGAGAGAGAAACCGTGAGAACCAGAGTTTTGTCAGAGTGGGGCAGCTTTGGGCAGCCGAATAAGAGAAGGCCAAGCCAGTTTGAACACCAGTCAATCAGAAAAGAGTCCTGATTGACGCATCGACTATATCAGTGATCGATCTAAGATAGGCGGTCGGGGAAGGTGTATACAACAACTCCATCAGATTGTTTAGTGTAATATCCAGGACACCCGTTGAGTGGGGGTTGTTTATCCCTCTGTAGAGATGCAGTCGGTGTATTCTACTGCACCCCACATCCAACTGGGCAATCTACGAATTGGCATTTTTTTTAAATTTAAAACTGCATCTGGTTTTCTGATTTGAATAGAGTACTCTGCTTGTTTCTCATTTTCTGGTTTGGGCACATTCACATTAGCTATTGACATTCATCAATGTTACTTGATTTTAACATGATCAAATATTAATAGCGTTATTCCTTCAGTTTTATTGACAAGATTATGGATTTAAAGTATTTTTGAAGTTCTGCACAAGAAGAAGAAAATATCAAATATAACCCAAAATGTTCACGCAATTAATCATCCTTTAAGGACTTTTGCTGCAATTAACAATGTTTGGGTTCATACAATTTTGTTATGTTTGTTTTTTTAAAGATTTTTTTCTTTTCTTTTCTGTCCTGTGTTGGGGAGTTGCAATAAACTGAGAGGATCCTACTGCAAAAGTGTAAGGCCTCTCCCAAAAAGGGTGTCTTGGGTCGAATACTTGACTGGATCTGATGATGATTTCTATTTCTAGAATTTTTTTGGAGGCCCACCATATCATTGCCATGACTCCAACGTACAGTCTGAATTGGAGTGGTGCGGGTTTAATCCATACGTCAAAATGTGTTTAAAATGGAATTATATTCAGCTGGATCGCAAGTAAAAAAGAACAACTTTTAAGAAACATCTACAAATAAAATGTAAATAAGAACGTACAATGAATATGATTATCAAACCTATCGACTTGAAATAACCCCAGATCGGTTAACATGCCGTTACATAAAATCAATCAAAATATAAATGCTATTTTTTTTTCTTTTCCTTTCTTCAAAAGCTATACAGGACAATTGCTGAAGAACTGATCCGTCAAAGTTTAGTGCTAATAGCACCACTAATACAAAAATAAATTAAATTGTACAAATAAGTTTTGGTTCCATTCCTGACGTCCGTGACAATCAGCACACAGGAAGCGTTATCCTCCTGATTCAAGAAAATATCGGCTCCATGTCTGCATCTCACTGGTTCAGTCATAGATCGGTTTGAAGTGAACGACAATTTTTACCTGTGTCCATATATATATATCTCAGCTTATGACTATTACTGCGTAGTCATTGTTGTCTACGTGTAAAAGCAAATAACAACGATCTTTTTTAATAAAAATATTGACTAAAAAGAAATTCTAAATTGGAGAAAGTCATACTTTTTTGGAAATATTTTCTCTTTTTTCTTTATTCTGACAGTAAAAAAGCTCCTGACAGCTCAAATTACCGCTCCTCATGTCATAGGATATTTTAATGAGAAAAGATCTTGGCATCTTTCGTTGAAATATCTTGAGTGTTTAATTAATCTGAATTTTCCCTTCAAGCTACATTAAAAAAAAAGACTTTTTCGTATCTTCAAGCAGCAGGGCGATCTCATTCAATCACTCTTCACTCCATGATAATTCTTTAGATTAAATTTTTTTTAAAATTTAATCGTATTTTTGGTGGGGCTCAACAAGTTATTTTTATGCGACTAGGGTCCATTCAAATGTTCAAGGATTAAAAAATGGCTCTTGGTGAACTTTTTAAACATTTGTAACTTTTCGAGGGACATATTACACCAAAAGATGATGCACAGGTAGACACACACACACACACACACACACACACACACACACACACACACACACACACACACATATATATATATATATGTATATATATATATATATATATATATATATATATATATATTCCGGTGAGAAAATGGAAGGATTTACAAACAAAGGTTTAAACAGAAATGACTTAAAAGGGCACAAATGTGAATATCTCCGTGTGATATTAAAAATGTATTTGTTGGTTTTCTTCTGGTTTTGCACAAAATCAAATTCTTAAAACGACTTTAGGAAAAAATTACTTGCCTTGTAGCTTATCACCAAGATAAGTCACCTATAACTATGCAGCTAGAAATAGCTTGGTTAAATGTGTCATATGAACTGCCAGACAGATGGTTCGCGTTGAAAAGTAGACGACAAGACTAATCTGTCTTAATAGGATTGAACTTGTCTGACCTCTGAGATCAGCCGAGGTTGCAGCTAGTCAATTTAGAGTTAAAACTATTTTTTCCGACCAAATTGAAAGCCCAAAATAACTTACTATGCAATGATAGTTCAGGAGGAGGATTTTCAAAAACACCAACTAATTTCTGTTACCAAAAAACTATTATCATCTTGAAGTATCTTTTTATCTTCTTTTTCACATGCTATTGGAAAATCATATGTTATAAGTATCCAATCAGCTGGGGATGTAGAATATGCCGACTGCGTATCTGTAGAGGGTTAAGATTCCTCACAACAAGTGTCTTGGATGTGATACTAAAACATCTGATGTTGAGGATCAAATCCTGGATCTCTGGGAAATGTAGAGTAACTCTTCATTGCCATTATTCCCTGGTTCACTTTGACCCAGTGCAATTGTTTTGGAGAGGGTCCTATTTATTGTTTACTTAGAACTGTGTAACCATTTAATTTGGGTGATTAGTGTTACTTAGCAATACTTGAAACGATTTAACTGCAAATAAGTGACTGGTAAAATCTTACGAAGAAACTACTCATTTACAAATCACATATTCGATATATATATATATATATGCGTGTGTGTGTGTGTGTGTGTGTGTGTGTGTGTGTGTGTGTTGTAAACAGGATATGGCATTAAATAACCTGCAATCGTTTATATGCCATAAAACCAAACCAACCGATCTTATCTAATTTTTTATTAGAATTTACTCAGTAGCATCAAAGCAATGAAGATAAACTCAAATCGTAATTGATATTTGTTTTATCGTATGTTAGATATACCACAAAATAAAGTACTAGTTTAAATCAATTACGCATTTTTCAAAAAATATTTGGGGTGTTCTCGTGGCGTCGGGGAAAACGTGATGGACTGCGCCCTCAGTGTAACCCAGTTGGAATTCCAATCGCACTATCACGTTTATTTTTCAAACAAATACCTTTGGGAAAGCGATTAACCCTCTTAACCCACAATTTATGGGTTTAATAATATCACTGCTGTTCTCTAAGAATGGCTTCGGCATTAAATATCCTACGAAAGTCGATATGCCATTAAACAAAGAAACCAAAATAATCTTTTATAATTACAAGTTTTTTAATGACATTTTATGTCTCATTTTTTAAATGAGCCATTAAATTTGGATGTAAGCAAGAATTACTATGGACTTTCTTTTTTATCTTTTTACCTTCCTTTTCCCAAACAAATGGGTGCGCAATAAAAAATGAAAAAGGGAATAATTCATCTGGGATTTTATTTTAAACTTATTTCTCAATGTACCGTCATTGATTATGTGTCTTTGACAGAATGTTTAAATGCTCTACTGTTTTTACTAACCAAACTTTTCTTAGTTTGGCACTAAGTCCCCTAATTGCTTACAGTACATGCTGTTTCCAAATAGTCACTCGTTGTCAGTACTGAACAATCTTATCGGAGCTTAACTCTGGATATATGACAGAAACTGGTGCTCTCTGTGAATCCCATTCTATTGTTGCGACCTTTTTTTTTTGTTGCGACCTTTTTTTTTTGCGACCTTTTTTTTTTTTTTTTCAATCACTAATCCTATGTGATGGGTGCCCGTCGTGTAATGGTTATCATCGTAGAAAATGAACACAGCGACACGAGTTCAAATCCTGGACGAGACTGATTACATTTCAAAGAGCACTAATATCCTAGGTAAGTGTATGAATCCAATCATTCTCCCCCCAGCTATGGGTAAATAGTAGGGTAGACTGGGTTCTTCAGCCTTGGTGAGGCAAGTAGTCTAGGAGAAAGAAAACTCCGATTTCAAACCTGTTAAACACCGCTTAAAAATTGACCTTGTGTCATATCCTGCCCGAGTAGAGGGGTTGGTAAATATGGTTATAAGTGGACTAGACATCAATTGTTTCTGTGAGAGTATTTGTATACAATTGATTCTGTAACCTAGTTTTCGTTAATTAAGCCGCAACTCTATTTGTCCCCCTATATGTCACTTATAATGGATGCAATTTTGATCTTTAAATGGAATTCTTCTTCCTATTTCAGCTCACTGTGGACTATATATACATTCTGATTTTCAATACAACAGAAATCAAAGGAAGTGATCCCAAAAGAAACAGAATGAGAAGGAATACGTACAGTGATATAACTGCGCAAAAAATGTTTATTATTAAACTGAACTATCTGTTTGTTAGAGAGGAATACAAGAAAACAGCTGTATGCAAATTATTTAAAAGAAATTTTGATATCATCTGTGTGCGGAAAAATGATTTTAGACAAGAATTGGAACTTTGCAAAGAGACTTTAGAATTAGGATTATTACAATCGCACATGTAAAAATGAATCAAATTTCATCTTTAAATTATTCACAAGCAGTTGATATGCGGTTAAACAAATAAACCAATCCAATTTTTAAAAAAAGCATTTGGTTTTAAAATTAAAAATTATAAGATTGATAAATAAACAGACATTCGAAAAATAATCATATTTACTTATATGGAAACGACAACGGATAAAAACGAGGACAAAAGAGTTGGAGTGAACTAGTTTTTTAGTTGCACTATTTTCCGTTATAACCAGTGCAATTGGTTATACCATTTTGTCAGAGATGAACCTGTACGCAGGGATTGAAAAAAAAGGTTTCTCCAGTGAGGTCGACCCTTTTTCACTGTAATTAAGACGTTGTTGTTGTCAAGAAAAAAATGGCGTAGTTGGCGTAGTTTATCTCTCATTACACCGATTCACGCAGTTGAACTAGATTCTCTTCATTTTTGGGGTTGTAAGTGGTTTATCTCGAATATTTTGCTGTTGCTACTAATGAAAAGCCTTATCTAACACCTAACTTTACACACATCCATTGTTTGATCTTCATAGACGTTCATAGTTCGATTGATGCATAAAAGGAGCATGTTTTTTACATGAAGAAACATATTCTGCCAAAAATAATTAGGATTGTCTCCAGTAAGGTTTAGTCAATACTACCCTACCGACAATATCAAAGTTAGTAAAATAATATGTAAGACTTGCAGTAACGCAACATACGGGCTTTAGTTTTAATTTCCGAAACTTTTTTCTTCAATATCACACAAGACTGTATGAACGGGGTACCCAATGAGTCTCGAACTTACTTGCCTATACTGCTAACCATTACACCACTAGAGGCGCCCGCTTGTGGCTTCTAGTTTATCACTGTCAAACATGTCAAATCAGTCGTTTTAACGATATCGAAATACACGCTTTTGCAGATTGATAATTACCCTACCAAACGATTCTTGTATCTGTTGGAGCTTCGATGGAGATAAATAGTTTACCTTACAAGATGAAACGTGCTGATTGTGTGGCTATTAAAGAGAGAAGGAGGGAACTGGATGAAACGACCAGAAATATTATATATATTCCCATCAAGTTTGGATGTCATGCTTTAGTAACTATTCCAACATCGAAATATTCGGAATTAATGATTCAGACAAAATTATCTTGCAAAGCTTTTGACTTGATCCATTATATTGCAGAAGTTAAATTATTAATGGAATTTCACGGAGAGTAGCTGGTTGTACTGTGTCATTACTGAGGAGGGATAAATGAGTGGTAATGATGTTTGAACTCTGAGACCATATCGGTTCCTTAAGTCGTTAAATGATAAAAACTTTAGGGGAGTAAATTTGAATATGTATATCAGCTGAGTCAATGGCTCTACATAATATTTTAGGGGCGAACAAAATTCCAAATCTTGCGAGTGAATGCACTTTAGAAAACTTTTTTTTAATCTTATCTTAATAAAATAAAAGGTTAAAGAAATTTTCCCCGAGATAGAATGGCTAAAGTGATGAAGTATTAAGCGAGGTAGAACATTAATTGCTCTATAATGTACACTTTCGGACAGATATTCTGGGGAAAGTTATACACCATTATATCCTCCCACCAGTTCAGGGTGAAATACTGCCACTGTTGTTATTCTGCAAGGATGACTTTGGCATTAAATCCCCCTCGAAGTTTGATATACCCTTAAACAAAGAAAACCAGAATCGAATGTTGTGGAAGAGGAGGACTTCTATCGCATGGAACAGTAAATGAGCTAGACTTGCAGACTATTGTTATTCGATCCAATTCTCACAGAGTGAACTAAAATTCTGGCCTTGAGCCAAACTAAGCTAAACTTGCCAAATAATTACCACGAACACTCTAACAAATACTAAAACCTATTACGTCACGGATAATATAATATAAGGTGTGTGCAAATGTTCCCCAGCCCAGTCTTTTTGGAAAACTTGTCACTAAATGGACAACTTTTGTTTTAGTTAAAAGAGAAACGGAGGAAACATTTTCACATAACTAAAGCAGAATTTTTACAATTCTTGTTTCTTTGTCGAACCATTGACAATAAAATTTCATGGTTTTTCGATTTGTTGACTGAGGAGCAAAATTATTGAAATCAGTTTAAGGTTTGACATATTCGATAACCAAATCTTAGTCTTTAATCCACTTAACTAAAATTTCTAAAACACTGCTACTACTAGTAGTACTACTACAACAACTACTACCACAACTAATAATAATAATAATAATAATAATAATAATAATAGAATTTGGCATAGAAAAATGTGCCATGCTCGTCATGAAAATTGGCAAACGATATCTGACTGACGGAATGGAACTACCAAATCCCGACAAAATTAGAAAGCTCGAAGAAAATGAAACCTACAAATACTTGAGAATCTTAGAGGCTGACACCATCAAACAAGTGCAAATCCGAAAAGAATATCTTAGGAGAACGGAAAAACTACACGAGACAAGACTCTCCCGCAGAAACTACATCAAATGAATAAATACTTGGGCTGCGCCCCTAGTTAGATATTTGGGACCCTTTCTCAAGTGGACCAGAGATGAATTTATACAAATAGATCAAAGAACAAGAAAACTAATGACCATGCATAAGGCATTACACCCCAGAGACGATGTTGACAGACTATAAGTATATAGAAAAGAGGGAGGAAGAGGACTTGCCAGCATCGAAGACTGTGTTGACGCATCGATACAACGGCTTGAAGTCTACATAGAAAAACACGAACTAGGACTAATTACAACCATCAGAAACGATAAGGACAACACGATAGCCGGTAGAATGTCAACAACTTGGAAACAAAAATCGGAGCGAAAACAACTCTATGGCCGCTTTAAACGTCTAATAAACAATATCTCACACCAGAAAACGTGGACCTGGCTAAGAAAAGGAAATCTTAAGAGAAAAACGGAATCTCTCCTAATAGCAGCACAGGACAACGCCATAAGAACCAATCATATCAAACCGAGGATAGATAAGACGCAACAAAACAGTAAATGTAGGCTATGCGGTAACAGAGACGAAACGATCAACCACATAATAAGCGAATGCAGCAAACTAGCGCAGAAGGAGTATAAAGCGAGACACGACTGAGTCGGCAGGGTGATCTCCTGGGAAATATGCAGGAAATTTGAATTCGACCATACAAACAAATTATATATGAACAACCCAGCACCTGTCCTAGAAAATGACTCGCATAAACTCCTATGGGACTTTAGCATACACACGGCTCACTTAATCCCGGTCAGAAGACCAGACCTTATAATAATCAACAAAAAAAAAGAATTTGCCAAATTTTTGACTAAGCTGTCCCGGCAGACCACAGAATAAATCTGAAAGAAAGTGAAAATAAGGATTAGTACCTCGACCTTGCTAGAAAATTGAAAAAGCTGGGGAATATGAAAGTAACGATTGTGCCAATTATGATTGGTGCTTTTGATAATCCTTTAGTTATAGAACTAAAGGATTATCAAAAGGCCTGGAGGACTTAGAAGTTGGCGGACGGGTAGAGACTATCCAAACGACAGCATTGCTAAGAACGGCCAGAATCCTGAGACGAGTACTGGAGACTTGAGAAGACTTGCTGTCACTTAGACTACTGTGAAAAACCATCAGCTAACGCTGATGTGAAAAACTCTAATAAGTAATAATAATGATAGTGAAATAAGTGCCTAGACCTTCCTGTGTTAAACTCTGTTAACAGCAACAAAGGGTCTATCCCGAAAATTAACCAAACACGAAATGTGAGAATTTTTGAAAAAACTCTATCAGTTATTTCGCTGCTAAACGAGGGAAATGTAAAAATTAAATTTTGCGAATATCGGTACCATCCCTTACTCACTGTTAGTAGAGTGCTGTTTTGTCAAACAATGGATCTCCCTTGTATCGTCTCGAGAATACATCATATTTCCTTATTTTTGAGAACAATCAACACCAATAATGAAATGAGTTGTATTTTTCTGTGACCACGTGTCTTAATTTTTTCCTTTTCCTGGTGAGAATTAGCAGGCATCCCTTCATCTCATCATTTTCTGCGCAAAATGTTTTCGTGACCCCAGAAGGAAACCAAACAGTTTCATATAGAGGTGCCCAATTTGGTATACATGTTTACTGAATAAATAAATAAAAAGAACGTCAGGAAATTTTGAGGAACCCGAACAAACCATCTATACGTTCTATAAGCAAACTAAAGATATATTCTATTGTTAAAGAAAAGTTTGGTGTTATTCATTCATTTTCCATTCCCGATAATTAACACCCATGTTCTGTTGCAAGCGACATAACACTGTTCTCCAAGTCTTCCCTGGCTTACGTAGGATACGCGTCGATTGGTAATTCGCTTCGGTTTAGTTAAGGAAGAAACTCAATGCACTTTTTTAGAAAAATCTCTTCATTTTTATTTCTTGGGTCAATCTTTCGACGTTGACTGCTCGTGAAAACCCCGAAGAGAGAAATGAATACCTCTATTCGCCAGGAGCACTGGAGAGAAAGGGTCAATTTCGACTCCCTATTTTTCATCTCTCATAACCCCCAAGGGCGTGTTTTTTTTAGTTCTTGACTTGTCATTCAGAAAAATTGCGTAGGTTATCCCAACCATTTGACAAGTATGATACGGTGATACCTGTTTACCACCAAAATTCAAGCCTACACCTTGAACTAACTTCCACTGAGCCAAGGTCAGTCCTTTGCTACCAAGTTTGGCACTGCGCCTCTTCTCGGAGTGCATTTCTCAGGACATAGTTATTTATGACACAGACGAGTACCTTTGTCAATTTGAAAATTCCTTGTGATGAATTATGTTATAAGTACATTAAAACGATTCGGTAAGTTATAAATGAATTTTTTACTTATCACTGAAAATCTCTTTTTTCATAACTTCCCATGCTCAGTATGTAGACATAATAACTAGATTAGCTCGTGGAAACTTTAGATAAGAATTTCTGAATCTTCTGTCTAATCATCAAAATTAATAGGCAAATGTCTAAATTATTTATTTCTCAAGACAGGAAATGACAAAACCTAGCTGGGAATAGTTGGACAGTTTTGGGGATAGGTAGTTGGTGGTATTTTATATCGTATCATCCATTGAATGTCATAAATGGTATTGCAATGTAACACTAACAATTAAATTCAACATTAATCATTTTTTGCACACAGTTAAAGGAATAAAACGTTCTATTTGACTCATAGATTTAACCCTAACACGTACTAGCATGTTGCATCAGAGTGGACCTAGGAGTAATGACAATGAAGAGGTACTCCATGTAACCCAAAAATTCCAAATTGAAACATCATCTGATTGTTTGGCGTCATATCAATGGGTAAGGAGATTTTACTCCGCTGTAGAGATATCGCCGGCATATTCAATATACCCAGTTGACTGAGCAGAGAAATGACTGCGTTTAAATAAGGTGTGTGACAAAAGATAAGAAATACTGAAACCATATCTCCATATACCAGTATCAAATGCAGTTGACATCCCTATTAATGGTAATTTTTAGTTCATTTTCCCATATATCGATCGAAATTTTAAAAAAATGTATATATTAAAAACATTATATATATATATATATATATATATATATATATATATATATATATATATATATATATATATAAAGGTATATTTGTGTGTGTGTGTGTGTGTGTGATCTAGAGGATAAACGATATATTTGCTTACACGTTTAATAAATATTTCTCCTCAGGTTTACTTACATACTTATGCTCGCGTGTCGAAAACAATGATGACATCTTTTATTAAATGAAATATATGTTTATGAATTATTTCGGGTGTGGAAAAATTCGCTCGCATCTTTAATATATATTCAATTTTCCCCTATGAATTTTATGGGAAGGTGCCTGCTGAGACAGTTGAGTACTTTAGGACAGTTGCCTTAATTAACTGGAAACAGTAGGTCCGCTGGCATTTTAGAGCCCCTACCCTGTTTATTTCAGTTGAAAATTTTATTCAGAACTAACTCAAAAGGATGAGTTCCCTTACGCAAGTATAGGTCAAAATTGATCTTTTCCAATTAATCTGGAATCCTCATTATGTTACCCATGTAAGTATTGACCAAACTCAATATTGCTGAACTTCGATGATTGTATGATAATAGATGTATTTAATGTGATTTGGTCTTAAGAATATTTCTTTGCTAGAAACATGTGACCCAACAAGAAGCTTCATCCATTCTCTGATTGGTCGTATTTCGTTCAGTTTAATCACCAATAATTCAATCATATTGCAAAAAGCACTGTTACATGGTATCAGTAGTGCTTCACCGATAACCTAACCTGAGTCAGCAATGAGTAAACAATCTAATTCAATTATCATTGAACATAGGTTTGATTGATTGATTGATTTTAACAGAAGTAGAGAGTTATTTTAGGCCAAGTGGTTAGGGAATTGCGTTCATAGTACATTTATACTTACATGTTTTGTGTAGTTTTGTGTAGTGCCATACCCAGAAAATTCTTTAGAAACAAATAGATCCCAAATATTCCCTCTTGGCTCGAGAAGAAAATCTGAATTTCTAACCGCTTATCATGCAAGAAAACTGCCATTTATTTTCATTCCTGTGACTGGACTTCATCTTCTGGGGACAAAATTTACGATAATAAAGAAAAGAATTTTTAGATTTTCTTTTTTTTTTTTGACAGCAGGGTTAAATGTAACCATTTTTCTCATGCCAACGTAAAAATATGCAGTATAGATTTTTAAACAGAAGCTAGATCGATTTTGATAAATCAATGCTGAATATGCTATGAGATTTTAGGTAATTTTCTTTCCTATATTTACTTTTATTATAAACTATGTCAATGAATATTCAGACACGTGATGATTGATTAATTGATTGAGCTTAGCACAATGTTAACTAATCAATAGTTATAAAAGTTTGGGAATAGCATTCATTGTACGTTCATGTTTACATTTTTTGTTGATGTCTTTATAAGGTACTGTCTCTGGTATAACATTAAACTGAATCTGTTGGAGATACTCCACTTCTGGAGTTTGGGGAATGTGGAGTACCCATTCATTATCATTACACTCAGGTCAACTCTGAATCAAATTGGTAGTGACTGTAAGTGACCCATTTATGGGCCAGATAAGACTTTTCAATTTTTATACCGGCTCCTTAGCCTAATGGGTAGAGTGTTCGCGAATGGTCAGGGAGACCGGAGTTCAATACCAGGTCGAGTCATACAAAAGACTTAAAAAATGGTACTTGATACCTCCTTACTAGACACTCAGTAGCATAAGGTGCGGATCAAGGTTAAAGTGGAGCAATCCAGGGAAAGCAGTAGCGCCCTCCCATACACCTCGGTGTAGTAGCATCTGAAAAGGGGGCCTTCAGTTCGTCCTCGACGACAGTCGCCAGCTTTACCCTTTTTTATATATATTTTTTAATAAGATTGCTTGGGACAATTGTTAGTGAACAATACAACCCTTAAACTATTTTAAATGTGTGCAAAGAAATGAGCTGGGGCTCGTTTAAAAATCATGTTACCTACAGAGTTTGATGTACCATAATACACAACCAATCAACATCTTTAATAGATTTTTCGCACACGATCCAATTGAATACAAATAAGTTTTAAACGAACTTATCTTAACCATTGATAGAAACTTAATGTTACTACCACTCCAGGTTAGAGTAGAGCCTAGAGTAATCACAATGAAAAGGTATCTCCTGACACTTCATTGCTCCAGAATTGGAGTTTCACCATCAGATGTAGTTTAGTGTCACACCAATTTTTGGGTAATATTTATAGCTATATTTTTTTAAAAATTGTAAGTGTTCGTGATGTAACATTTATTGTCGTTGGAAATGGACTCCGTGACCGGAGATCAAATTCTGGATGACATAGTTTGCATTTCACATTGTACTTATAGCCATAGGAAAGGCATGAATCCAATAATTCTACCCCCTATTATTGGTAAATAATTGGATTGACTGCGCCTCTTTATGTTGACATGGCAACCTGTTCAGGAAAAGAAAACTCGAAATTCAAACTGGTCGAACACTACTAAAAATTGCCTTGTGTCATATCTTGTTCATTATATATATACATATATATATATATATATTACTACTTCTAACAAGCATATTTAAATGCAAAATTTTATGAATTTGTTTAAAAATCCTTATTATGATATTCATGACAATAGAACTTAATAATGGAAAGGACTGCAACAGTATAGAAAAAAATTGAAAAACAGAGTAGTCCAAGATTGATGAATTTTTTAGCGCAAGAAAGTCGACGCTATAACGTTTCGATATATAGATATACCATCATCAAAACTTTAAAACGTTGACATAAAGTGTTAAAGAGGAGCTGTGGATGTTTAATGAAATAAGCCATAAGAAATGAAAGAGGAAATATAAAAACGGAGAAGACATACGACCATTTAAGCATTAAATCAACTTTCATATCGAAAAAATATCACGCAGCTCCGCAAGGCAGTGTAATGTGATTGAGCGCCTAATGGAGAGTCGAAGTTAGAAAGCAAACGGGAGGCTAGTTTCCGGGGAAGGACAGAAAAACGAAAAAATAAGAAGAAAAAGCAGACAGAGAGTCTACAGCAGGACCAACTGACCTAATTGAGTGAGGCCCAAGCACTTTAAGTTAGCCAGTCACAGGTGAATTACTACTTTAATTAAAAATGACAAGAGAAATGGGTATCCCAAATCTTCTGTGCAGGTGTGGAACCACGGGAAACAGATATGATCCTCATTCCAACACCAGGAGAAGAAAGGGAAC